>OY294062.1:32348661-33548661 GCA_958510865.1 Myrrha octodecimguttata
GGGGTTATTGGAAAATATATTTAAAATTCCTCAGTTTATTCCTTGATATCGTTATCATTTTCGGCCTATAGCTGACTCTCAACACAAAAACAAGGAATATCGTAGTCTCAAAATTCAAATTCTTTACACGAAGTCAAACTCAACATGCACATAATCCGGTTGAGTAGATGAACGCATTTGAGATTTCGTCATCCAATTATTTACAGAAATACAGACTCGACCGAGTCAAAATTAAACACTTGGATATACATGCGGTGGCGATGAGCTCTCATTCAAACATCAAATCTATAGTTCATAGGAAAACACTCAGTTCTTCCTGAAAGTGGATAATATGACTTCTTAAAACCGAATTTTCAATTTTTTTCAGATATTACACTAAACAGATACGATTATTTTGAACTTTAACGATTTATGCAAAACTTCAATTACCTATATGAATTTGATATTTTCAATTGTCATGGTCATCATTGATTGAAGAGGACCGAACTTCGATACATAAGATCATTAATTCGACCTAAATAATAATGATGACACGATGACACCTGGAGAGGGTTTGATTAATCATTTTCCCAAATTACCTTCAGAAAGTATTCAAAATCAGGTTTCGAAATTGGGGTTTGGGATTTGTCATACATGCACGAAGTGACAACGTTGTTTAGCAGAATTGCTTTTTCTGCTATAGAATAACGAAATATTTATTGATATGACAGTATTACAGTCTGTACTCTTCTTTTTCTATTCCTTGGTCGTTGTCTTCCACTCTAACCAGATCGAAGTATAGCTATCTCTGTTTTCCTAAGCAAAGTAACACATTTGGCGTCCTTTTCTTTCCGAGAAAGCTGAATTCGGCATTGCCATATCGTGCACTCCTGACAAATCCCATTAAATGCAAATCTCCATTTTCATTTTTCAGTTTTAGGTGATCAAACATTATTTTTTAAATATAATATTGAAATTATATGTTTGAAATGTGATGTTCTGAAGGTTTTCATAAAAATAACTGCATTTTCGTTTAAAGGAAAAACTCCCATTACACGATCTACTCTGATGTGCAATCTTAAGATTTACAGAGACAAAACCAATAGACCTAAAATTATCCATCGGACTTCTACCATGTGCATTCGGTAATTTTCGAAGGAAAATTTACTGGAAAAAAACTTTGATCATTATGAAATCATATCAGATTTCGGAAATTTTTCAGCAATAATTCTATTACCAGCTCATAAAATCGCCCTATGAATCCCTGAAATTTTTGTGTCCACTGTCAATCCAATTCACTAATTTGCACCAGCTTTCCACGAAAACTCGCTCGATCCATCGCGATTTTTTATGCTGACTCGTTCGAAGGGTCACCGAAATGGACGATAAAAAATAGACCCTTGTAACACACCGGACGATAATCAAAATTATTAATTAGTTATTTCGTAGGGTGCATCAGTTGTTCAAACCCTTCGTGACACTCTATTCAGTCAGTGTCAGGATGACTGAATAGATGTACCTAGCTGAAAAACCGGGTTCATATGCTGCAAGAAACGGGACATTCATTTTTGGTAGAATTAGGGGTCGTGTCTCTGTTTGGAATGCGGAAATTGGGTTATTAATCACGGTTGCCATTTCGTTCGGAAAATCCTGGAATAGAAAAATTATTCGATGACTGCGAATTGGGAATATTTATTCAGAATACATCTACCGCATGAATTTTCTCATTACTGGAATCGATCATTCTATCCAAAAAATATTTGAAAACTCAATCGCCTTCAAAAATGTCAATTTTCAACTAGAAAACGATGTTTCAAATTTGATTCGCGGTATTCCTTGACGTTATACAGAGTGTAACAGCCAAATGGAATAAATTCGATAACGAATAAATGAGGGCGTGTTGGGAAAAACGCTCGGACACGTCGATTTGTAATTTTAAATGCGCATATTTTTCAAGAAAATAAAATTATATAGGGTGTTCCATGTGACCGTGGCCAATACCAACTTTCTTATTTCAAATGCAACCCCCTGTATATTATTTATTTTTTGGATTCTTCAGGGAATTCTAGACATAATTCATGCACAATGTCCTATACCTATCTTTAACTATTTCGGAAATATTAAGTGTTTTCAGATTTAGTGCAAAAATCAACGTTTTAAATAAAAATTATTTTATTTCACAAATTCGGTACATTACACTTAAAACCTAATAAGTAATACTGATTATTTCTTAATAATTAAAAAAAAAACAAAGAAAAAACATTAATGTCAATGTAGGAAATGTTCAAAATGCTCGCCGCGAACGTCTTGGCAACATGCTAATCTGGTGTAGAATTGTTTTATAACGTTACTCAACATTTCTGAAAACACTTAATATTTCCGAAAAAGTTGAAGATAGGTATAGGACATTGTACATGAATTATGTCTAGAATTTTCTGAAGAATCCAAAAAATAAATAATATACAGGGGGTTACATTTGAAATAAGAAAGTTGGTATTGGCCAAGGTCGCATGAAACACCCTATATAATTTTATTTTCTTGAAAACTATGCGCATTTAAAATTACAAATCGAAGTGTACGAGCGTTTTTCCTAACACCCCCTCATTTATTCGTTATCGAATTTATTCCATTTGGCTGTTACACTCTGTATGTCATATTTACTCTCTCTTTCTTCTTGTGTACCTTCTGTTACACAGAAACAATAGGAATCGTCGGCTGTATTTATCGTGAAATCGTGCTGTGACTTAGGAGGCGATCTACCACGTTCCAACTAATTAGAACTTGCGTCTTGATTTAACCATTTTAATATCGAATTATTCAAAATTATGATCCTGAATCGAAATAGATTGAGAAAAACATAATATTCAATGTTACATGCGAGAGACTCAATGTATACTCCAGTCAGTTTTATCTGTCTTTCGGTATTCCTTGAATGAGTTTTATCTAATACTTTTAATTAGACGTTGGTCAAGTTGGCACTGGTTAATTGTTTTATCAAGAACCCAATGGGTTTGTTTAGAAACATACTTAATCTCTTCGAATAGCATGAAGACCTGGCAACACTGTATTGTTATCTGACAAAAAATGTCTTTTACCTAATGTGGTTTAATTATACATAGTGGAATATGTCAAACTTCCATAAACTATCGGTTGACTTAACAAAAGTGAATGGAGTATAGAAGGTGTTATAATACGAATAAGATATTGATTGGAACAGAAAATATATGGTAGGTATATTTATTTCGTTTCTCATTCGCTCTAGGTATATCCGATCTCTTTCCGAAAAAAAAAATTTCAATAAGTTCCTTTCCTGGTGTAGATAGCGCCTTTTTAAATATTTTATATTCCTATGTCTACAGCTGATTCCTAGGAAGAAGCTCCCTTTACTTGTCAATTCTTTTTATCAGTGTATGTAAACAAAATTGGCAGTTAGATAAATAAATTGGAATCCGTTTACGATATCGAAAGTTCTAGGAAGAAGCTCGGCCAAGGATTTCGGGTTATTTATAGCGAATATAGTTGAGAATATACCACCAAGAGCGACTTGAATTTTCAGGATTGCTTCAAACGTTCTATTTGCAACATGCAAATCGAATGAACTATTTTTTTTGAGAATCACAGTTGGGAACAACAGAGATCCTGTAGATCAAAGAGAATGAAACCCGAAGTTTTTTCAACTTATGACATTGATACCAAACTGTGGACTAATGATTGCCTTATAGATTATTATCAACTAATGAAATGCAGGATATAGAAAATAATCATTTTTCAATAGAAATACTAACTGTGAATAATTTCCATTCACATATTTATATTAAGATGGCTCAACATGCCACACAGCTGATAAAGCATACGTAAAACTTGTTTCACTCAGTGAAGTACACAACCGAATGATTCAACCAAAACTAAAAGTTCTAACGCAATGTCTGGACTGACATAAACAGAAATTATTGTTCTAAAGGAAGGCTTGATGAAAATCCTCATATATTCAGAAAAAAGTTTATTTCAGTAGCATTCTCAGAATTGTTGACGCCAAATGAAGCAAAAGATTTCGTAACTGAACGAAACTACCGAATCATTCTCAAGATATGCAGTTGAATTTTTTTTGTATTTTGTTGAAAAACTACTGATCAAGTATTTGACTGTCACTGGAAACGGCTGGAGTGACCTAAATTATTATAAAACCATTATAATATCATGTCCAGAAAAATTGATAGAAACCGATCGTGAACAGAAAAACTTCGGAAAGAAATAATTCATCTACTCGATATTTGTACGGCCGGTTTAGACCTTAATTTCGAAATCGTTTATCGGTTCTATCCCCTAAAGAATCGCACTATCCATAATATAGTTTTTTGAATATTTTGTAAAATATCCCAGTTTAATATCAACTTGATGGTTCATACCATATTTGATCGACATCCAACAGATACTGCCCGATAAAATTATTCAGCGAAAATGTTGAAAATATTAATATTTTTTTTTATTTCTCAGAAGACACTATTCTCATGAAATGCATAGCTCGGCACGTTGAAAAAAGCTAGAAAATCCCAGACATTTGAAAAATCTCCTGTTTCCTAGATCAAACGAGCAAAAACACGATAGAATTTTCAAATATGCAGTACCGTACCTACTTGCTGAGACTGTTTCTCAATAGACGACGTCGGCCCAAGTTGCCAAATGCAAAATGCAAAATTTCTTCACAAATTTATTATTACTGGGGAAGGGGAATTTCAGGACAAATTCGACAAGATAAGGTTCGCGTTATTCAGAAATATCAGTAAAAGATGCCTCGGCTCCTCAAACAAGATAATTCCTTCCAAATTTAGGGTTTTGTAGAGATCATCTTTGATTGGCTGAAATTTAAGTTGGGATTTCTGATTTCTGTCAATAGTGTCAAATTTATATAGGATATGTTCCCCAAATCAACTTGGTTATTTCGGTTGCCAGTTTTCCATTCCGTAAATATGAAATATTTAGTTGGTTCCTCAAAAAAAGGTTAATTACTGAATTTGATTGATGAAAAAACGTTCTTTCTGTCACCAGAACGACAGTCGATATTCTATGGTGACATATCCATACCATAGAACAATCTTTATATACTTTATGATCCATAGAACATAGAAGGGACAACAATCTACAATGGAAAAATTACTAGGTATGGTCTATGGATCATGAGGTAAATAAAGATTGTTCTATGCTATGGATATGTTACCATAAAACATTGATTGTCGTTATAGTGCATAGACTCAATATGTCTATGTTCTGGTGACAGAAAGATTGCTTATCATCAATCAAATTCCGTAATTAACCTTTTTTTCAGGAACCAACCGAATATTTTATATTTACAGAACGGAAAACCGGCAACCGAAATAACCAAGGTGATTTGCGGAACATATCCTCCATAAACTTGACACCATTAGCATGAAATCAGGAATCCCAACTTGAATTTCTGGCTAATAAAAACCTACATTTGGAAGGAATTATCTTGTTTGAGGAGCCGAGGCATCTTTTACGGATATTTATGAATAACGTGAACCTTATCATGTCTTATTTGTCCTGAAATTCCCGTTCCCTAGTGATGGTAAATTTGTGAACAAAATTGTGGGTTGGCAACTTGGGCCGAAGTCGTCTCTTGTACTGAGATCTTTCCAGATCCGTACTTGAGTCTCGAAGAAAACTTCAATAGCGCAAACCTTAGCTATGTGCAAATATTTACATTTTTGAAGTACTCTGCATAATCATAATTATAATAATAATAATGATAATATTTCTCTATTTCCAATAATTTGAAGTTACACCCTGGATTAAGTAAAAATTGAATAAAATGACGCCACAAAAATAGCTTTATACAGCTTTTTTTAAATATTTCCCAAGATTATATGGTTCTAACATAATTAACAGATTTCTACTTCATTTCTAAATGATCTAATTTGAAATGCATTTCATTTCATTTGTAAATTTATTACAAGCTATAAAATCACCTTCAAGAAAAATTGTGACTGTTACAACTTCTTCGGGATACTTCCATTGTTAACGCCATCAACAGAATAACAAACAGTCGCTATACGATCTACATCTATCGATACAAAATATCAAGTAGGTCAGGTCTCGAACCACGTGAATCTGAAACTGGCCTTCTATTCCTTTCTCGAACTGACACAAAGCACTACGAGATCACCATGATGTTTTCACACCCTCAGTTGACATCGGTTTAACACGTCTGAAAGAGATACCTCAGATAATCATCTTTCATACCCCAGTGAGCGTATACATCGGTCAGAAAAGTAGGAACTTGACAATAAAAGGAATTTCGAACTGTCATTGTGAGAAATTATACGTAAGATGATGGTGGTGATGGTCTATTGAGCTTCGGTGTCAGTAAAAGATATCTAAAACTGAAATAAATCTCTTGAGAGTTTATTTTGGAATGTGTCCGATTGTCAGTAACGAAGCACGTATCTTTATAAACAATATCGGTAGTTTATCTTCACCGCTTAGAAGTAGTAGTATGTCGGTTGATCGATAGATTGAAATGCTGGCCTATGAATAAATGTGAGGCCATAAATTACGATAACTTGTCGAATGATGAAGTTCTCACTAGCTCATCATATCTGTGTTTCTCACGCTGAAGGATATCCATTGAAATTTTATACTTTATGGTGATAAGATTAGAGAAGATTAGAAAAAATATTTCATTTTGATCTATTTGCGAATAATAACATCGCCAAAAATTTTTGCAACGTTCTTCTTTTTTCAATTATTCTGTTTGTAACCAACGAAATATTTACCTATCAAGATTGTTTGAAACACTGACATCTTGTTGTAGCGCGTTATCTTTTCGTCACGATGTCTGTGATTTTCGAATTTTGAGCCAAACTGGTCTTAAACGATTGGGTTGAACTCCCTGAAGAAGAATCCGTGGTCAAATTCAATTCTGTCCGTCCGTCCGGCCGTCCTTATGTGCTCTAACTTCCGAAGGAAACGACTTAAAGAATTGAAATTGTCAGATTAGGTTGGGACTCCAAATATCTCCGTTGAGTTCTTTAATCGATGGAATCAGTTGGATAGTTTCGTAGTTAGGCCCATTTGAAATTTTGAGGTAAGTTCCTCGATATCTCATGAAGTATTGACTCAATCAAATTGAAACTTATTGAACAGTTTTGGAATACCAATGCGCATCTCAGAGAAAAATTTCATGTGGATCTAAGGGTGCAAAAATTGAAAAAAAAATTTATTCGAAAATTTTCAAAATTTTGATGAAAATTTGTTTTCTCTGGAAATTTTGATTAGATTTCAATGGAATTTGGCACAAACCTTCAAATCAGTATTTAACCACAATGTTTCAAATTTATTCGATTCAAATTGCCATTTTTGGTTGTTATTTGGAATTTTAACGTTATCTCCGCAATACCTCAAGAAGTACAAATGCAATCAAATTGAAACTTAGTAATCAGGTGGAGATTACCAACACGCAACTAGGTGCAAAATTTCTTGCTGATCTAATAGTTAAAATTTGAACAAGCGTGTAAAAGCTCCTTGCCTCACTCCATTGCTTTTCTAGATTACTGAAAATTTTGATTAGATTTCAATGGAATTTGGCACAAACCTTCAAGTCAGTATTTAACCACAATGTTTCAAATTTATTCGATTCAAATTGCCATTTTTGGTTGTTATTTGGAATTTTAACGTTATTTCCGCAATACCTCAAGAAGTACAAATGCAATCAAATTGAAACTTAGTAATCAGGTGGAGATTACCAACACGCTACTAGGTGCAAAATTTCTTGCTGATCTAATAGTTAAAATTTGAACAAACGTGTAAAAGCTCCTTGGCTCACTCCATTGCTTTTCTAGATTTTAGTAACACGTATGATTTCTACTAGTATGAAAAATTTACAAAAAATCTTCATATTCGATTCTTTCCACTTTTTACTTGCAATCGCTCTTTCAAACAAGCCTGTTAAAATTATCATAAAAGTACAAAAAATAGCAATGAATGAATGAATGAATCTTAAAATATTTTCATCATCGAACGATTCGTGTAAGTTCCAATAAAAAGGATGTTTAACTGAGCTATTTGCCATCTCTACTATACAAAGAAATTCTTCCTCCCATCAATTCTCAAACTTCTGGAAATACGTCGATTGAAATCATCCAAGAGTCAGTTAACAAACGAGCTCCTTCCCTTCTACAAGGAACTATTCAATCTCAAGTTATCTAAAAGTTATTTCCTAAATGTCAAAACAAGAAGTAGATAATTGATCATATAAACTCATAGAAGACAGAGCGAGAGCAGACTTCAACCCCTGCAGAACAGGGCAGGGCTACACGTTCGTTCATTCAGCTTCGAGTTACCCAGCTTTTGGATCGACTTCAAATAAAAAAATGTAATTCTGTGTTGAAAAGCCTGTTCAGTAATTTTGGATATTTTATTGGTGTCTGTGATATAACCGCAAAATAGAAGAAAGAATCTTTCATATGTACGACGAAAATTTTGTTTATTCATTTTCTTCCTATAGAAATCATAAGGACTTAAGTTTCCTTTCATTAATGATATCCTGATTGAGCTGTTTCCATTTCAACGGAAGCCATGGAAATACAGGGGTTTCATGTTATTCAAGTTGTGGAATTTACAAGGGATACCATTTTCTAATGAAATTCACAGGTTATTTTTATGTAGAAAATTTCGAAGATTTATTTGTCCGACAAATGTTTCTGATTGAAATTTCCCAATTCAACCATTGGATGGTCAACTGGATTAGAATCAAATTAAGTATATATCAAGTTCAACATGAAATAATACTATTTCGGACTCTTGAGATGTTTAATAGATGGTTTCAACGCATATTCAGGTGTTATGGGGGACGAGAATGTTTTATGACTTGACCCCTGTCTATCTTCATTAGGAATCTGTTTCGATAATCAAATTGAACAAAATATGTTAGCGCACCTCCTGAAGAACTTATTTTTGACTGATTCCAGATTAAATTCAGCGAAAACGGAATTGTTCAATATAGTGTACGTAATATCAAATAATATTGTTACCATCATCCAAATATAGCTCATCCACCAATGACGTCACAACATGGAGAACAAAAATTTATGACATTTCGCAACCCCTCCATCCACAAACGCCAATCCAGTCTCAAAAATCTATAAAAGTAGTGACGTCAAGAGCTTTTACGTGCTTGTTATAATTCTAACTATTAGATCAACACGAAATTTCGTACCTAGTTGCGTGTCGGTAATCTCCACCTGATTACGAAGTTTCAATCTGATTGCATCTGTACTTCTTGAGATATTGCGGGTATAACGTTAAAATTCCAAATAACAACGAAATTTGGCATATTTTTTCCTTATATCTCCGAAAATATATATCACATTGAATTGAAATTTGGAACATTGTTGTTAGATAGTAACCCTAAGAGTTGTGCCAAATTCCCTCGAATTCTAACCAATATTTTCAGGAAAAAAATTTCATAAAAAATTTTCAAATTTTCGAATAGAAATGTTTTTAAAATTTTCTAACAAAATTTTGGTCCAAGTTTCACGTTGGTATTTCAAAACTGTCCACGAAGCTTCAATTCGATCGAGTCAATAGTTCGTGAGATATCGAGGAATTAACCTCAAAATTTCAAATGGGCCTAACTCCGAAACTATCCAACTGATTCCACCCATTAATGAACTCAACCGAGATATTTAGACTCCAAACTTCAATTTCAATTCCAAGTCACTAAGTCATTTTGACAGAATTTGATTTGACCCCGGATTCTTCTTCAGGTAGTTTAACCAAATCGTTTAAGGCCATATTTGGCTCAAAATTAAAAAAATACAGAGATTGTGACCAAATGATAACGCGCTGTTCTCTATAACAAGCGCATAAAAACACAAAAAGCTTGCAGAAGTAAAACCTGATTGGCAGAATCATAGTTGTGTTGTTGTTTGAATCATTTCATATATTCCCTATTCCTGAAGACGGTTATTTAGAAATGTGACAGAAAAATTTTTAACAAGCAAAGACATACAGTTCAGAATAAACTGCTATAACGTCTTGGAAAGTGGATTCAGATGGAAATTCTTCCTTATAGCGAATCGATATCAATAAGTGTGTCCCAGAGAAGCTTTATTGAAGGAAATACACAAGAACCAGAATCCCCAATTTTTGCGCGCATGTTCTAGGGGAACAGCGTGCTATCGTTTTGTCCAAATGTCTGTAATTTTGGATGATTGAGCCGAAAATGGTCTCAATCGACTAGTTTGGACTCACTGATGACGAATCCGGTGTCAAAATTGATTCTGTCCGGCCGGCCGGCCGGCCGGCCGTAGACACGATAAGTGTCGACAGGAGCAAGCTAGCAACTTGAAACTTTCAGCATAGGTTGCGCATCGGAATGCCGCGGTTAAGTTCGTTAATGGGACAAATCGATCGAATAGTTTCGGAGTTATGGGCATTTGAAGTTTTGAAGTTATTTATTTTTTATTTCAGAAACTACCTGAGCGATTGGATTCAAACTTGGCAGTTAGGTGAAGTACAACGACGCGCAACTTTGAGCCAAATTTCGTCAGGATCATATTGTCAGTAATTTTTAAAAAAACTACTAGCTACTTGAAACTTTCAGGATAGGTTGCGCATCCGAATGCCGCGGTTAAGTTCGTTAATGGGCCAAATCGGTCTAATAGTTTCAGAGTTATAGGCACTTGAAGTTTTGAAGTTATTTATTTTTTATTTCAGAAACTATTCAAGCGATTGGATTCAAACTTGGCAGTTTGGTGGAGTATAACGACGCGCAACTTTGAGCCAAATTTCGTTAAGATCATATTGTCAGTAAATTAAAAAAAAAAATTTTTTCGACATTTTTTTACAAAAAAAATTTTTTTTTCGGAAACCATTCATCATATCCAAAAAAAATTATACTCACACTTCGACCTTCTAATTCCACAGCAGTGTACCAAATTTCAGTTCGATACAATCATAAGTTTTGGAGATATGGGGAAAAAATATGTCAAATTTTGAGGTTTTCTTCTCGATATCGTTGATTTTTTTGGTATAACTCGAGAAATACTGATTCAGTCCTGATTAAACTTGCTATGATTTTCTCATCATATCATCCTCATTAAATTCTGTATGAAACTTCGAACAGTTATTTTCAATGAAGTACTGGAATTTAAATTCGATCTGATCTGTATTTTTGGAAATATTGGAAAAATAAAATTTTGATCGGGTATATCTACGGAATCATTGGGTGGATTTTACCCATTGACGAATTCAGCCTTCGTAATTAAGGTCCAAACCTTCTCTACAAATATCGAGTTTCTAAGTTGTTTCTTTCGGAAGTTATTGTGTTTACGCAGTCGGCCGTTAGGCTGACCGTAAACACAATAACTTCCGGAAGAAACGACTTAGGAACTCGATATTTGTAGAGTAGGTTTGGGGCTTAATCACGAAGGTCGAATTCGTGAATGGGTAAAATCCACCCAATGATTCCGTAGATATACCCGATCAAAATTTTATTTTTCCAATATTTCCAAAAATACAGATCAGATCGAATTGAAATCCAGTAATTTATCAGAAAAAATTTTCAAAAAGCACTGCCGTGAAGGCAACAGCTTTTGCGCGCACGTTCAAATTCGTTGCTGAAGCGGTCATCTACATTGAACATGCGCGCAAAAGTTGCTGCCTTCACGGCAGTGCTTTCTGAAATTTTTAAAGTCCATGCTGATCCTTACATCTATCTGATCCACCCCTGTCACAGCTCAAAGACAGGATCGACTCAACCAGACCAACTCGACTCGGGTCAACTGCCATCATTGGCAGCTGTCAGTTGATATACGAGCTAATAACGTTTGCGACACTTTGATTATTACTTACACCCACCCCTTCTTCGTCCTTTGCGAAATTACTACCCTTACGTCGGATTGCGCGTGAGGCACTTCGGAGTAGTTGGTAATTAGTTGACGAGATGTCTATTGTAATAAAAGAGGATACAGATGCTCCAGCAGCTTGAGGACGATTTGAATGAGTTTTATTGGGGTTAATGCGGAATCCACCCCTTGATTGTGAGGATGGCGAGGAAGAATAATGAAGAAATGGTGAATGAAATATCTTTAACGATAGAAGAAACATTTGGGTTTTATGATGTTGTGATGGAAATTGAGGAACTCGTATTTAATTTCAATTAGATTATTGAAAATGGGAGAAAATTGTTTTATATAGAGTGCCTTTTGTGGTAAAACTGTGTTTGAATGTATGGAAAATGTCAATTTGACAAAAGTCATGAATTACGAAATTTGAAAGAAAACAATTCTGCAAAATTTCACTGTATTGTCTGATGAACAAACATTACAGTCGACTTCGTTGACCGTTTGCATAATTCCCGTATCGTTCATTAGGCAATCTTTGTTCAATGAACATTGCCTGACAAGTAGTTTGAATCTTGCAATTCGCAAAGGCGTTTCCAATAAATAGCGAATCAATTAAATGTTCAATAGTCTTTCTTAAAATACTGGGAGTGAAAACAAACGAAAAGCCTGGAATGTAATGCAAAATCCGCATAAAATATATCCTTTAATTGATATCTTTTCTTGACTCAAAAAAATATTGCTATATTCACGTTGCTTCACCATATACTCATTTTTCTTCCCGAAATGTATTTAAATTTCTTACCAAAAAAACTACACATGTTTGACTAGTTGGGAGTTTGAAATATAGAAAAATGTGAGATCCAATTAGTTCATCGATTCTTCCTATCCAACATCGTCAAGAGATGGCGTGCCGAAAGCATACAGGTTCCAGCATACCGTTCCTGGCAGTTTTTTGCCCTGAACCTAAACGGCCCCTCATAGTTTCATATTGTATTGAGTTTAGTTGTATATCGTTACAAACTCTTTCCAGATCAGATTTCGAGCCTGAATTCATTCGAATGTAGATTCATGAACGTGTGAAATACGCACAAACACTTCGCCATAAGAAATTTTATTTTTCCGAAAGTACATTACGTTCGGGCTTTAACTTGATATTTTGTTATAAAATATACAGGGCGAGTCTTCAAAGTGCACATTAATTCCAACCACAGATTCATTCGCCTCATTTGAGTATGCTATTTCTATGCGAAAAAGATGATTATTCCTGTTTATTCCTTGATCCGGAAAAACGTGAGCGGAGCTTAATTCACCGCCTTTACTAGCTCAGGGGCGGATCCATGAAATAAGGTTATTTCTCATATGTCTATCAGATTTCACAACATTCAACGTAGAATATCTACAAAACTAATAATAAAGTATTCAAAAAATGATTGAAGATTCTGATAATTATATCAGATAGACTTCATGTGCATTCTACATGCTAATGTCTTATAGTTTTATGAATCGGCTAGTCTATAACTCGGAAACTGTTTGAAGTAGAATGAAAGTGATAACTGAACATATATATCATAGTTTTAGAAAACCGCACACCAGAATTAATCTCAATCGAAGTAACCATATTGAAGCTGCAAAAAAAAGACTGATTTTTTCTTTGGATATTTTAAGGTTGATTTAATTAGAGTAATCTATTTTTAAAATTAATGTACAACTCGAAGACTAGCCTTCTACCTCAGCTGAATATAGACTTCAAGGTTTGTGACCAAGTTCATCAAAATCTGACTTATGTTTTTCCGAGGAAACTATTTTTTCACGAAAATTCAGAGGAGTTTTGGAAAATAGAATTTGAATATTTTGAATTCTGCAGATATTGCCCATTAAAGGAATCAACCGTGATATTTAGGCTTTACACCTACCCCAAACATTACAACACTTCCCTCGAGATTACCTATATACAGTTCGAAAATTATAGAAATTTGAGCGAAATTTTCACCAGAACAAGGCATTTCAAAACTTATTTCGAAAATGTGGATCGACTTAAGAATCATCACTTAATATTTTGAAGTCACTGTTCTAGTGTTTCCAGATTGTATGTGTTCATCGTATCCATATTTCTCGCCCGAAATTGATTTATAAATTGTCGGATACAAATGGAATATTATCTGGATTTATACGCGTCAATTTACGTTCAGGATAAGGATTCACGTATTGGGGAAACTGGGGAGTGGACGTTATCCAGGGATTTCAAACAGATGTCACATGTTCTACAGGGCTAGGGCTACCGAAATAACATTTGTAGTTATCACATAAAGGTCAAGTCCATATTGTTTCGATTTTGATTTATTTCTATTGCCTTTTGTATCAGTTGAAAGCAACTGTTTCCTGTAATCCGGTAGAATTATGTTTGTTCATATCTTAGCGAGAGAATATTCGTATAGCTTATCGTAGTTATTGGTAAGAGTAATTTCGTGATTTTACTCGCTTGTTCTAGGGAAAAGCGCGTTAGCATTTCGTCACGATGTCTGTGATTTTCGAATTTTGGGCCGAAAGTGGTCTCAAACGATTGGGTTGAAGCCTGAAGAAGAATCCGTTGTCAAATTCGATACTGTCCGTCCGGCCGTCCGTATGTGCTCTAACTTTCGAAGGAAAAGACTAAGCGACTTGAAATTGTCAGATTAGGTTTGAAATCTAAATATCTCGGTTAAGTTCCTCAATGGATGGAATCAGTTGGATAGTTTCCGAACTAGGTACATTTTAAATTTTGAGGTTAACTCCTTGATATCTCATGAAGTATTGACTAAATCAAATTGAAACATCGTGGACAGTTTCGGAAAACCAGGGCGTAGCTTAGAGCAAAATTTTGTGTGAATCTAGTTGTTAGAAAATTTTAAAAAGATTTTCATTCGAAACTTTGTAAAATTTTTGATGACAAATGTTTTTTTCTCTGAAAATATAGAAATTCAACAACAATGTTTCAAATTTCAATTCGATCCGATGTTTACTTTCGGAGGTATACGAATAAATATGTGACAAATTTCCATGTTATTTGGAATTTTAACGTTATTTGGACAATATCTCAAAAAGTACGAATGCAATCAGATTGAAACTTCGTAATCAGATGGAGATTAACAACACGCAACTAGGTGAAAAATTTCGTGTTGATCTAATAGTTAGAATTTGAATAAGCGCGTACAAGCTCCTGACCTCACTTCAGTGCTTCTCTAGATTTTTTATAAGCTTCTTCAGCGTGATTCTGTAATTTTCGAATTCTAATGCATCCAGCCATTAAGCTGAAGGTCATTGTTGGTTGGAAATTTGAAGACGCCGTTTGAATTAGTCAATGGACAAAACCTATTTGACGGTTTCGAAATTATATCAACCAAATATTTTTCTCGGAAACTATTCTTCAGGTTTCTATAAGTTGGACACAAAATATCGGGTCAATATCCAAGAAGAGTTGACTAAATTTCAACACTATTAGATACACAATATTTCGAATGTTGTAATATTTTGACGTATTCAATTTCCATTATATTTCGAAAAAACCTACTCCGTCGAAATCTGGTACTGGGTCAGAAATGATTGCTTGAAGTTTCATACTCAAGTGCGCCAGGAAATGCTTCCAATTCAAAGAAACGTTCAAAAACTTCCTACTTCAGTTCATAAATTCTTTCATACTACAGAATGTGTAACAAAATTGTATTTTATCAGTCATTTCAGAAGCCATTTGATGCCATGTGTGTTCTTTGGCATGAAACATGAAATTTCCTAGAAACTGGATGTTACTTGTAACTTAAAACAGTAGAAATTTTTTAGATAATTCTGGAATTCCTCCATTTCTCAGAGAATGTTGCAGACCTAACAAAACAGATGTTTTCAATGAGTTTCTTTCATGTGAAATAACACAAGCATACAAGCATAAATAGCTGTAAGCACAAAAAACGATGCTACTTCAATCTAAATGAGAAGAATCGGTAGGTACAAGGTACAATTCAAATAAAAATTGATATTTTTTATTTTGAATTAAAATATCTCATAAACGTGAGATTCTACAATACCGTGGGTAAAATTATCTCAAAAAGCTGCGAAACTATAGGGCAAATTCCTCAACATTCAAAGTTGTCTTGACCGTTTCTCCCAAGCCATCAAAACCCGAAAAAACACGTTTTTAAACATTCGCGACTGACATCATCATAACATGTAACATATCCGGTTCCTCAAAATACAAGTCGACCCTTTAGTTGACACATTTATGACATGTTCTTTTCATCCCATTATAATATAATCAAGAAAATTCACTCTCCCCTGTGAATTTTGACCCTACAGTGTCCATTTCTTCTGTTGAAGATCACGTGGTCACTCTACCGTGAAAAAGCAGTCATATTTTTTCGGACTTTAACAGAAATATCTGGAAATGGGTTTTGTAGCTGATTCGATCCCAGGCATATGTTGAATTCGTTATGGTTGCACCGGAGAAGATGTCGATTTGATATACGCATTCAAATCGAATTATGACGGTGGTCCTTCGAGACATGTCAATCATTTATTGGGGATCGAATTCAATATAGAAATTTGCATGAATATAACTGAGGTTAATTATTGGAATTGCATCGTGAGAAAGCCATAGAGCACTCTCAACGATGAACATCGTCATGAAGTCATCCGAAATTAACGCTGTATTGTGTCAAATATGTTTTAGATAATTCAACGTTGTGGAAGGATATGAATTACACCTCCACGTTAATATCTGAAGGAGGTTCATTGATTGTAATATTTGATATTATCTGAAGTGAAATCAATTGAGATATTTCCCAAAATAATTTTCAGCCTTTTAGAGAAAGTCAGAGTAAATTTATTTATCATTTATAATTGCAAACAGATATGATGTTTCGAATTGAACAAGCTCATTGCACAAGGTAGATGGGTCAGATGGAATCATGTGTACTTCAAGAAAATTCCTGATTCTGCTGGTAGTGAATGTTTAGCAGAAACTTAGGGTACTATGCTTTACTGGATTGAAATCAATATCAAACTGAAAAACAATTTTATTTTTTCCATCGAATATCGAAACGAATTTCGTTGACACGGGGACTTCATCAGTCTCATTTGAATACTGATTTCTTGAAAATTGCCTACTGAGAAGCATGTCTCCCTTATTTGACTCAGATCTATTGTCTCTACTTCTTTTGGTTTATTATTTGATTAAATCGAATGATAAACCTTGGTGATCGACCAAAAAAAAATTTATTACCATCCCTGAAAATTTCACAGTTTGTATTTTAACGTATGTAGATTTGAATGAACTAATGAAAAAAAAATCGGTCCGTCCGCCGTCTGTTGTCCGGGGCTTTCCTCTGAAAGTACTGAACCGAAATCCGTGAAACTTGGTAGAAAAATTGTGTGTCGCTCGAGATTGATCCTCCAAAATTTTCAGCAGGACCAGTGTACCCCAAGGGCTCAAAACTGGGGGAAGGAGGAAAAAAAATATATTTCTCGAAACTTACCACCAAAATTTCATGAAACTCTCAACGTCGACCAGTGTTGCATAACTCAACCTGAAAATTTTCACCCGGGTGATTTCCGACCAGTGGTCGCTGTGTTATAAAGAAGAACTCTGCAAATTGTGTTGCAAAAAGCCAATGAGTTATGAATAATACGAGTACATAAATTTTATTCAAGATATCAATGGTGTAAGTTTATTTAACTAATAAAATAATAAGCCCTTGTGTAAAATTTGCATCGTTTTTTACGCGTTCTTGTTTCGAAATTGTGTCACCCCTTAGGCCGACAGTAAACACAATAACAATAATAATAAATATTCATAGCAGACGATTAGGGATTGATAACGAAGGTCGAATCTGTGAACAAACGAAATCTGCCTAGTGATTTCATACTCATAGCAATAAGAAATGGTTATCGATTTTCCCGTATTTCCACGATTACATATCCGATCGAAGGAATAAATCTAGAACCGGGTTGAAAATTGTTGAAATTGTGGATGAACGGTCAGTTTTCATGCAAAATTTCGTGAGGATGCAATGACGAATAAACTCGCAAGATTGTTTGTTCAGGAAGTGAAGTTGCATTTGCACAGCTGAATGGGTGCTTTTGACTTTACCACAACGCATTTCCAGAATTTTCATTGTTTTTGTTCATCATCAATTCCACCTGTCCATTTGGAGTATTTCTAGGGAAAAGATAGTTTTCAACGGAAAATGTGAGACAATTATTTTGAAACTCTATGTTTCTCTCGAAACTATCGAGAATCATATAGATAATCTCAAGTAATTTTAAGTAGGTATTTCCGTAGTTACATCATTTGACGAATTCTACTTTCGCAAGTATCCGATTCAGTATTGAAAATAGCTCTTTATATCAATATCATACAGTTGCGCCATCGTTCATCCTGATTTAAAATGTTCATAAGATAAGATAGAGATCTGCAGTTTTATATATATATATATATACATATATATAAATTAAAGAAGTTACCCATGCGATTTTAAAACTGCACTGAACTGGATTTTTGTATCGTAGAAGATATTTGATAAATAATTATCGATTCAATGGTTTGGACTTTGAGATTCAATCTGAAATTTCCTATGAATGGGATGCCTTTTCTTGGAAATAATCAATTATTCATTTCTTTATAGCCTGGGATGTTCCATTCGATTATATAGAGTGTAAGAAAAAGAGGAAATTGTTCTGAATAGCAGATAGAAAGAGAAAGTCATATTCCAGATAACATCAAAGATTTTAATAGATTAAATCATATATGCAGGGTATTTCCTAAAAATATGCTTATAGTAGAGGGGGTCGATTCTTGGAGAATTTTCAAGAAAAACATATTATATAAACTTGTGTCCCAACCGTACTATTTCTATTTCTAATGAGAAACTTGATACATGTTCTAACTACATCAAGATATATTTTCTGATGTACAAACGATTTTATTGTTTTCACAAGTGGCGTCTATTTGGGTATTGAAATGAATGTTTCCGGAAAAGAAATGATGCGACCCATGACAATGCTATTTCTTAAATTAAAAATTATTTTTGCCATTCTCATTCATTTATGAAGAAATTTGAACTCTTGATTTTACTTTGTCCGGCGCATGGTTTTCGGTCAACAAAAAATTAAAATAGTTTCAGTACAGCGTCAAACTGCAAAAAATTCCATAAGGTGACCATTCCGTATAAATTGCATGCGTATTGGCTTAAATCTTCAGTAGTTTGACGCTGAAGAAGGATGTTTTCTATTCTTTTTGGCGAGAAACATGTAAACAATGTGAAATCGGGATATCAACTTTGTTCAGAAATTAATGGAATTTCCAAACCAATATAGACTCCAACGGTGAAAAAAAAATAACGAAATTTTTCTACATCAGAAAATGTATCGATCAGAGCTTATATTGGGGTATTTTGCTTCATTTTTAAGATTTTTTCTGAGTTTTCACTCCCGATATCTGACACAGAGTTATTCAAAATTAAATAAAAAATTTTTTAATGGAAAAAGCCTTTGCGACCTGCAGAATTGAACTATTTGTCAAGGGCAGATTCTTGGAAAACAGGTTGCCTAATGTACAATAATGAAACAATACAAACTATAAACAAAGCGAACTGTGACATTTCAGAGTACAAATCTGACTCTTTCATCAGGCAAACGAGAATATTTTCGAATTATTTTCTATCAATTTTTCCGAATTGACATTTTTCAGAAATCACGGCAACACACATTCACTTGGTTCGTAAGTTTTTTTTGCATTTTGTTGAATGGAGAGAGTAATTTTGCTCGTTGTTCTGTAGAAATGAATCCTATCTGGCTAAATTTACTTGAAAATGAGCTAGAATTGAAAACCTTGCAAACCAACTGAATCTGTGTTGCTTTGTTCATCGTTTGTATTATACCGGTATTGTTCATTAGGCAACCTATTTTTCAAGAAGCTGCCCTCAGAAAATAGTTCAATCCCGCAATAACTTATTTGATCTTTAATATTCCTGTTTCAGATATTGGGAGTTTAAACCCAGAAAAAACCCTGAAAAATTATCAGAAAATGAATCTTTAATCCTGATGCGGTGAAAACGCGTAGCAATTTTCATAAAAAGATATGCAATTGCATGATTGTGGTTATGAAAAAAGATTTTCTTCACAACAAAAGTTGGCATGTTTAAGGATACTCTTGATTGGGGTTTTCGTCTTGAAGTGACTCCAAGAATAACCCTCTTGGATATTAGCCTTATATTAAGGAATACCATTATGTATAACTATGGTATATATAGTGGAGTATTTTCTACGAAAGTACAAAACTGTCAAAAATTCGGAATAAAAATTTCCCACAAATTCGAAGAATATCATTTCAACAACCCTCATCCTCAATCGCCAAAAGTTCGTTTTATATTTAACAACCCCAGAACATATCTACAAGCACCTTCCCAAGTTTCGTCTTACAACTTAAACAATATCTCTAGTGGATATCGAATAATAGCAAAAACAAGTCGTTGTGTCTCAAACTGCGTTTACGGTTTCGATTAGCGGGGTTGTTTTCGATTTTAGGGGTGCGAATTGCCAGTGTTTGTTCGAAGTACGCATTATATTTCGTTGTTGAGGGGAAGAGTAATCCCGTTTTATTTGGGGTGTGAAATTGGTTATATCTGGAAATGTATTCATCTGTTTGTGAACAATATTATTAGCAGGAAGAGATAAAGCGGGGAATTTGAGACGACTGTGCATGAATGGGGATGATTTGCACTACATGATATACAGTAGAACCTCATAGCTTGATCAAATTCTGTTCGAAGAGTGCAAGTTGTCTGAGAATTCCATTTCTTTCATCTGTTCTCGCAACTGAAGAAAACATTTTTCATGTATAAGTTGAGCAGCGTTCACCAGGGCGAATACCTGGATAGGTGACCGCTCCGCCTAGGAATTCTAACATGTGCGCAAAAGCTCCTAAGGTCTTGATTTATTCCCGGGCGTCCTCTCAACTTATCATTTAAGAGAGTAATCCATCAAAAATTAATATATATTGAGCTATATTGACATTTTAATTGAATCAATTCTATTAGAATATGATCTATTGCTCCCGTTGAATCTAACTGGAAATGATGAATTATTGATTCATCGAACTGAATACAACACCTGGAGATATCCTTTTTTTCAACGAAAGAGTATCTGGAATCCTTCAGATATCGGTTCCTTGATACAATCAACTAAAATTATTCTACGAATAAGTAAGACCTCAAGTAGCAAATTCTGGGAAAGATATTATTGGAATTGATTCTTCGAAAATCTTATCATTAATCAACATGCTCATCGTATTGTTAGCAGATATGATATTTCGCGTGAGGATGCTCAAAATATGATTTATTTTTTCATTATGAATTACATTGATTAACTTATAGCCTCTTATAAAGGGTCTTTCAATAAGGACGGGTCGATTTTGACATGAAATAAATCAAATGTCTGTAATTTTGGATGATTGAGCCGAAAATGGTCTCAATCGACTAGGTTGGACTCACTGATGACGAATCCGGTGTCAAAATCGATTCTGTCCGGCCGTAGACACGATAACTGTCGAACGAAGTGAGCTAGCAACTTGAAACTTTCAGGGTAGGTCGCGCATTGGAATGCCGCGGTTAAGTTCGTTAATGGGCCAAATCGATCAAATAGTTTCGGAGTTATAGGCATTTGAAGTTTTGAAGTTATTTATTTTTTATTTCAGAAACTACCTGAGCGATTGGATTCAAACTTGGCGGTTAGGTGATTGCCATGGTGATTTGGCATTACTAACTGAATAAAAAAATATAGGTTAGAAAGACGACGTTAAAACAACATGGCCGCCACAGGCTGCCAACATCGACCCGTCCCTATTGAAAGACCCTTTATATATCTCTTAAAATATTCTCAGAATGTCAAGGCGGAGTTGAGAAGGAATCCTAAGATATCCTCTTATACCGATGAGATATTGATAATTTCTATACTGGTTTTCAAGTAAGCCCGCCATAAATTCAAGAAATATTAGGTTAAATCTGAAAATTGAACAATATTGATAGAACCAAAAAAAAATCCTGAAAAACATTGATGACTCACCTCCCAAGCAAATCTGGCATCTTGTGGTGAACCAGCCCATTTTCCTTGGAAAGGTCCATACCTAGTACCCTTACTGAGCGCCACCCTTGCATAGACGCCTTTCTCCCTCAATTCCAATTCACTAGGAAGTACGCCACTGGCCAATACAACCTCCCTTGCTCTCAGATACATAAAATCCAAGTTGACTCCATTATGGTGATGATCTCCGAAAACCTTTTCATCACTTATGTACTTATAAACACTGTTCGTCCTATCTTTAATATTGTCCACAGCTTTAGTGGCGAATCTAAAACTGTTCATTGAGCAAGCGTCTTCGAAGTTCTTGAAATTGTTGTTGAGGTACTCGACCCTTCGTAGGAAGTCCGGTGAGGCTTCTAGCTGAGGAGGAACCATAGCTTTTTCCATAGGTTGATCTTCGTGGTGGGAGATTCTTGTTGTGACTTCTACCTCATCTTCACTTCCTTCTGAAAGAGGAAAAGTTCATGAGATACAGCAAATCTTGCAACTTTTAGGAACACAAGAAATGTTCATGGACATCATATTTGAGAATATGAAACCTGAAGGAATGAATGTCATTTTACTGTAGATGCTAAGATCTATCAGCTACAAACCAAAAAAATTGAAGGATCATCATAGCAGATCTGGTGATTCTGAATTAAAAAACATACAGAGGCCTGGTGAAGATGAAAAGGGTTACACAGGAAGGCTAAACTGTAAACTGAAATTATCGGTAGATCTGAGAAGAACTAATTATGGTAGGACATGCCTTAGGAGTAGCACAAAGATGTAATCACTGGATGATTCTCCAGTTATTCTGAAGGTAGGTAAGGGCCAATTGCACCGTATTACAAAACCATAGATTAAGACCATAACCAAGGTTTAGGTAAAAAATTATCTTGCACCGTCACGTAATCCACGTTCAATGGCCTTAACTGACTATTAAATTCAAACCCTGGAATTTGGGGGCTTAAAAGAAGGATTAATGGTAAGCTTCGGAATGTAACCCTACTTTCGAGCGATTTCGTACAAGTTTGACATTTTTCTGGACGTAACCTCCAGTTTGTTTACGTTTCTTTTTGTTTACATTGGACATTGATGGAGAACTCCTACGAGTTGATAATCAAATTTTGATTAAAAGTGGTTGAATTTCAGATGATATTTATGAAAAATGATATAGGGAGAAACTGGCATCAGTAGGCATTGATTCGTATGTTTTAAAGCATGAAGAATTAACACCAGTATTTCCATTGAGTTCGTAAACTTAATGGTATTTCTATAAGCCTTCAACTATTTGAAATGAAAAAGTTACAATGATATGCTCATTTATTTCCAAGAGCAAATAGTAGAATGAAATCGAAGACATATTTGGAATGAAAAAACATATTATAGTTTCATGAAGATTCTTCAGTACTATTTCATTCAGTGATGTATTACGTGGAAAGCTATCATATACTACTTTATTATTATGCAGGTGCTGTCTCTGTGCTATCATTATCCTCTATTATATATTAACTGGACTCAAAATATAACTACAAACGAATTAATGTGAAAGAAATTGCATTCTCGTGTTAGACAATCTTCAAACGTACACCTTTGTCAATCCATCCATGATACTTCAATATTTGTATAGAATACTTTTTATTCTGCGGATCCACATCAGAGTTTTCATTATCTTCGACCAAAAATTAACTCAATTCATAACATACTTATTACAAACAAAATAATTTAATAGAAAGTCTACTCTTAGGTGAGCAGTTCCTTATCGGAAAGTTGTTTCGGATAAATCAATACTATTTATTTATTCATCTTACAAACGCCACGATTGTAATTCAATGCAGAAGCTTAAATCTTAAGATATTACAAAATATAAGTTTACTTGAGTATATGACTATAAATTTGAATAATGTTTAAAGCCTAATGCAGAAATAAGAGCACAGGTCTGTGGTAAGAGATCCCTAGTCTTAATGGTAATAAACAAGTCAGGAACATTACAAGCAATATTTTTATGGAAGCTATAAAGTCTGTCATATATATTTTTTCGTTGGGATTTTCAATAGATGCATCTTGATTTTTCATAACTTATGGAAATATGGTAATAGTAACCCATAATAATGGGTTTCATCTTTTAAATTAAAATATTTCTTCAATTAGGGTTAAAATAAACAACATGAAGCTAGTCACAAGTACCAATTCATGAGAAAGTAACCAGATTTGTAGATTAATTTTAATCTAGTTACATTCAGCCTCGGTGCAAGCCGAATATTTAAAGCAGAGTTTAATAAGTTTATCGTCGCTTAACTAACTGTAGCTTAAGACGAAAACGGTGCAATTGGCCCTTAAGTAGTCAAATGATAAATCCAAACAGACATCGCAAGAATTGAAATGCCCGTTGAATTTGAGGTTTATGTCTTAACATAGTGCAGCAACCAAACATTTTGAAGATTGGTTTTGTAATCTCTAGCAGAGTCGTGCAATCTACGATGACAAACTCTAGGAACATGACAAAGCTGACGTTGGGTTCAGGAAAAGTTGATTTGGTGAAGTTTTAACTACAGTGAAAGGGTTTTAAACCTATTAGGTTGAGTCGGTTACCAACGTCAATGTAAATTGTGTGAATCTCAGGCAAAGTAAACTTGTGATTAAGGCAAGGGAATGATAAGTTTGCAAATTTAACCTTGTATGAGCCCCTGCTTGTGTTATGTCACATAAATCCGAATTTTTCATGACCATGCCTTGGATTCATCGTCAGCCATGAAACTGACTAGTTTCTCGGATGCACAACTTTGAAATGGTGTTTTGTCATGTAAATTTGTATAGAACGCTAACATAGGAGTGGTAATGGATATTCTCTCAATAATAATGAGCCTATTAACAAAACATCTCGCGACGATGTGATTCAGAATTTAAAAGCGTGCAAAATCGAGAAGAGACAATGAAAATTAAATTTCAGGCGCGATGCAGGCGTTCGAAACATGTGATAATATTCGCATTGTTAGACAATTCTCAATAGGAGATATGAATGAAAATCATCCGTAAGATAAATGACAGAGCCAATCAGGAAACGACCGAAACGTCACGTTCTCCGAGCGTTTTCGTTTGTCTTTTGTCCCAGCGATTGTCAATTGTCAATCGAGTCGGCCGTGGAAGAGTCGCGGAGATAAAAGTTGATTTTTTTGTCGAAGTGGTTGCGCATAGGTATAGCGATGGAGTTGAGATTGTCTTTTGTGAGACACACAAATTCATGTTCACAATTGTCGAGCTTAGAATCATAATGACAGCTATACTCCATTCACTTTTATAAAGTATCCCGGTTGGCCATGATTTAGGTCTATCATGTTTTTGTAACTAAAACCAAGACAGGTTGGCGCTTCTGAAATATCGACAATGTCAAAATAATTCGACGCGACGTTGCCAATTTCTACTCTCTTTCAACATTGAAATTTTATGTACGAAAATAACATGAATTATACAGTATCTCATTCAATGCTATTTTTTCTAATATTTTAGGAATTGCTTTTTTCTGGGAATTGAATATTTGAGTACTTCAAAGTGTGTCCATAAAACATAATTCCTTATCTTGCTTTTGACTCGAATACTGCATGATAGGTAGTTTTCATGGAGAATTTATCCAGATATCTTGTCATTACACCCAAAGATAATAGCCTGAAGCTAAGCTGCATCCAAGTTTAGAAATATGTTGATCCCAATACAGTGTATGTATCATTTACGTAGATTCCCAAGACCTTTGTAAATGGAGTTAGTTCTTTTGAGGTTAACTGTGACACAGGTTTCGTAGTACTATTACATTTTCATACTGAAATATTTCAAGTTGTGCATCAAGGTATTTAAATGACTTCTGTAGGCTTATTTCTTGAGAATTTTTTTCCAAAACATTCCAGTATTAACAGAGAAAAAAGTTTCTTCAACATTCGCCAGGTCTTTGGAATTATTGAATTCACATAATATTTTCTCAAATTCATTACTTCCCAAATGTAGATTGACATTTTGAAAAATAAGTAATTACTACGACCTCTTTGTAGAGAGGACCACGTTGTGTAGTTATCTGACAGGAAAATGACTATAACCTAACATTTTCAACATATACACCGTGAATTCTGTCAGGATGTCATGGCAAACCGGGATACTTTATAAAAGAGAATGGAGTATATGTATTATGGAGATGCTCCCAGACAAATTGTTCATTCCTTTGAGGATATAAATATAGAGGATAGATCTTTTACATTGAAACTTTTCATGGACAGGAATTTAGCAGGAGAATTTTTTCGTAGAAAACTGTCTCTAGCATTTATGTGAGACCCACAGATGAAAACTTCGAGTTCATATTCAATTATTTCCAATAGAACGCAAACTAATTTCGTGAAAAGAAGCTTTAAATATTCTGAGATTTCTGAACTCGCGAGAAGAGGTCGTATGTGTGCATAAGAACTATCTAGAAGCCATGCAATGCTGAACGAAATCTGGATCTAGATAGCTGGCTGCTATGTGATTATGCATTAATTTTCAAAAAAGTAACTCGAAGATTAGAAATTTTTAGAGTGTTTGGAAATATTTCATATTGTAGTTGGGAACACAATCTTCGTGTATATAAAGAGTGTTCCAAATTGCGCGTTTTTCTTTAAGAATAAATAAAGACATAATTTGCATTCATTTTCGAAAACTTCTTATTGGTAATTGAAGTATCAGTTATGACATTTATATACGAAAAATAACATCTGTCAAATGGCCTCCTTTTGCAGCTCTACAGATGTCCACTATTTTGTGAAAACTTTCAATGACATTTTGATATAATTGAGGAGCTCTCTCACTAATGACACGAATAATTTCATCCTTTAGTTAGGGGATCGATTGTGGATTATTGTTATAGACATGACTTCTCACATAACCCCAAAGAAAATAGTCCATCGGTGTCAAATTATATGATCTTGGTGGCCAATTGACATCACCGTTTCTGGAGATTATTGAAATTGACAAAGGAATGACGTTTCGAATGATCTTGTGGCTTCAGTTCCTGTGTTATCTCCAGCTTGTTGTGAACGTCGTCTGATGGACATTCCAGGGTGTTCAGCAACACTTTCACGAACCAAATCAATATTTTTTTGTGAACGACCGCTACGACTGTATTTTTCACTTTCTTGATCTTCCACCGAACCGGTTTCTTGGAATTTTTTAATAACTCGACCAATAGTGCTTTGAGATGGATGATTATGTAAACCATAAAATTCACGTAATTTTCTTAAAACACTTTTCACGGAACGCTGGTTTTCATGAATTAAGCCATTTTTATAAATGTCATACATCACACTTCTTAAATGTCAAAATACCCAGACGAATTCAGTGCGCCCTCTATATTTTATTTATTCTTGAAAATACCGCGCCATTTGAAACACCCTTTATATTTTCATGTATATATATTTAATGTATATATTGAATCAATAGGGTGTATGAGATCGACCGAAAAAAAATGAGAATTCATTGAAACATAGTATTGTTGATGCCTAACTTATTTTGTAGCAGTGAAGGTATTACTCAAGGTTATGTCTATGGTCTACCCTGACTGGAGAATTTTTAAAATTCTATTTCGACGAATCGATAGTGGGGAACCAATTTTTTTTTAAATTGATACAAGGGTCATCTCGTGAGTGTTGTAATTTTATTTTTTCGTGGAAGGTAATTTTGGCACTACCACATGTAAGGTTTGCAAGCAGCCTCCAAAAGATCATAAAAATAGATCATCATCAATCAACATAACCGTGGTAGTGAATAATGATTGTGTGTACTCCTGAAAGCACTTAACACGAAGCGTACTAATTAGGCAGGTTTGGTGTAATTCATCAAAGCGGATATCCTATTAGATCGCGTTAAGAGTGTCATATCTTCAATTCGTGGTTAGGTTAGTGATAATATCATTCGACGAAAACCGCAGATCTATTTTTACTAATTACTTTTGTAGGAATTAAATTGTCGATTAAATTACTTTTCTTAACTCGTTCTGTTAATCGTTGCTATGATAAATCGGGAAAAAGGGGAATTTGAACAAGATAAAGCAGTGAGAAATCGGTCAAATTGCTTGTTAGTCCATTTTCTCGATATACTGGACATTGATTAGGACGTTGCTTAATCCTGGAATACGGATTTCAACCTACTTTCTACAGGATGATAAGGGTTGGCTAGGAAGTGTATCCTGCTGAGATCAGGATGTGAGGCTGATAGAAATGAAGGTTTTCAACGAGAAAAGGAGTTAATAGTTTCAGGAAACTGTTAAATTTAATCTGTTGAGTTGATCAGCAATTCATTATTTAATGAAGAAATAAATTTGTATCCAGATTTCGTATATTGCAGTGAAATAATCAAGAATTATTGGAAAACTCATATAAAAAAATAGAATCAGGTATAACGTTAATTATATACTCAATTCAAATGGACCGATTGCGCTAGGCGTTATCGTGAAGAATATTCATTCATGAATAATTTCGACTGGAGGTTTTAAATTGAATCGAATTATCTGGACATATCTGACTGAAAACCGCAAAACATAAACAAATGAGTGAAATAGGTGACACAAAAACAAAACAAGAGATAATATGTATGAGTTCCCACGCCTCTTGAAGGAATTTTGTGTTGTGTCGGTAGAAGTATTTCGATCTCATAAACAAAGATGATAATAGTTTCTTATATATGCAAGAATTTTCAAGTAATACATACAGAAAGGTACTTAAAAAATCCGAGAATAGCACTGACATGATGTCAGGAATATTAATGCACCGATGCATGATTATGAGCGGTCTCCCATCCACGTACAAACCCGCCTGAATCTGCTCGGCTTCCAGATAAGGATTATTTTCGGCCCATAATTCTATTATTCTTACAAAATATTGCACGTTCAAGTTGATTTTAAACAACCAGGTACAATATTTCAAATGGATCAGATTCTTATTTGTGAAAATAATGATGAATTAAATTTCTTATGGATACATCATTGGAATCATTAAATGGATATAACCCTTTCAGGAACTCAATTATTTGAAGTTTCAAATCTAAATATCAACTATTGATTTCTAATCATATTATTTTCAGGAGTTTTCGTGTATAATTTCAGTCGGCCGTAATATAAGGTGTTGATTGGAGATGAACAGTGTCAATAAGAAGAATTATCCATGGTATATTTTGAAAAAAAAAATTTCTTTCAGAGAATTTTAATATTTCATTTGAATTTCACTCATATGAGTGCTTAAAAGCTGCTGACTTCACGTCAGTGCCTTTCTAGGTTTTTCTTTAAATAACATTCGACCTAATGTTATTACTTTAGCGGGAATATATTCAATGTTGTGAGGAATCACATCCTTGTCTAAGTACTTTTGAATCATCCTGTATTCATTAGTTGCAGCAATATATTCATTTAATGTGAAGATTTATTTATTTTTTCGTCCCGGTATATTTGTTTCCTACCAAATACAATATATTTATGAGTTGGGAGTGTTCAATATATAAACATGTAAATTCAAATATATTCATTAATTTTATCTTTCGAACAACGTTGAGAAATTGCGTAAACAGTTTCCAGTAAACAGTTCTAAGCAATTTCGATTAAAACCGGAGTTTGCCTCGTTGACTTCTTCAAATATTTGAGGAATAATTTGAAATATTCACAAATCATATCAAAATCAGGACTGATTATCAATATTTTTTAGCTCTTCCAAAGGTTGATTACTGGATTGCAGGAAACTCATTTTAGACGTAACATCTCTTGATAGATTAAACTAATGAATGAATTGGATCTGACATTTTTACAATTTTGAAACTAACAATGTGTTTGGTAGAAAATAGATAAACAACAAGGAAAAATATTTATATCTTCAAACAAAATATCGCTGTAACTAATGAATATATTGAGTCGAAATTAAATATATTTGTAAACACATTTTTGTCACAATCGGTGCTTCATAGGGCCTAGTGACACTTCTACCCTTCAGGTTGTTACACCCGCTATGAGGACAGTTCCTCAAAAACATTTTTGACGACTTCGCAAAATCGAGAGATAACGAAAGACAGCCAGCTGCACATTCGAGATTTCTGCAACATGATCTGTTATGTGCAGTATCAATTTTTAGTGATTTCTAATACTTGTATCAGCATCAAGCACGCTTCTACAATTTCAGCACCAGAGGTTCGTCGTACTCGGCGATAAACAACAGTATTGTTTGGGTTCGTTGGACATTCATTGTCCAGAATGGAGAGCATGTAGGTGGTTCGTTATGACTTTCAAGGAAGGAAGGAATGACCTGCAGGATTACCTAGGATATTATCGTCAAATTTTATCACTTTGGTTGTTCAATACGCGGGTAATTTTTGTTTGTTTTGTTGCCGCAAAATTTTTAGCTTTCTCGAAGTACTCCACTACTGTATTCGATATTCATCCGGAAAGGAAACGGGACGTATACTCCATTCACTTTTATAAACTATTCCGGTTGGCAACGACATTCCGACAGATTTCACCGTGTATATTTTGAAAATGTAAGGTTATAGTCATTTTCCTGTCAGATAGCTGCACAACGTTGTCATCTCTACATAGAGGATGTAGGAATTACGAATTTTCCAAAATGTTAATTCACTTTGGGAAAATAATGAATTTGAAAAAATATTATGTGAATTCAACAATTCCAAAAACCTGGCGAATGAGGAAGGAACTTTTTTCTCTGTTAATATTGGAAATATTTCAAGTATAAAAACATGGTTGGAAGATTCAGTAATGCTGTTTTCTTGTACGGATATCAAGAAACGAGTGTTGACATTTTACTGAGAAATAATGGATAGAGCATTCCGTCACTTTGTGATAGTACATTCGAAAAAAATAAAAGTACTCGAATAACCTTGCAGTAACCCTCCTTAACGAACAGACAAACCGTATGGAATTCCCTACTTTTCGAAATTCTCAAGGAATATTTCGACAGAAGATATTTAAATACCTTGTTGTACAACTTGAAATAACTTCAGTATGAAAATAAAGTAGTACTACAATACAAACCTATCTCACCTTAAAAGATCTAACTCAATTTACAAAGTTCTTGGGAATATATGTGAACGATACAATGTGTTTTCACTCGTATACGTCGAAAATATTGGATAGTTTGTGATAAATTATTGATTCCAAATTATCAGGGTTACTATCAGAAAAAAAGCAGATTTCAATTCAACATAGCACTTCTTGATACTTTATCTCTGCTTCTTCGAATTTCGCATTTTTAGTTTCCAAGCGTGATGATTATGTTGAAATTGAGAGTAGAAATTGTCATTGCCATTTGGCAACGTCGCTAAGAATTATTTTGACATTGCCGATATTTCACAAGTGCAGAACCTGCGTCAGTTTTAAGTAAAAACACTTGATATACCTAGATCATGGCCAACCGGGATAGTTTATAAAATTGAATGGAGTGTGTATACATCAATTCGTTCAAACCTTATAATATTTTACGGAAAGGGTACTGGAGAGTTACGGAACGTATAGTAAGAATCAGCCTTTATGGTACTATGTTTGTGAATTATAAGCTCCCATTCAACAATAACTTTCTATTTTGGGTATTTATCACAAAATTGAACTTTCGTATACGTAATAAAAAGTAGAAAAGGAATGAAATGAGTAGGCCGGATAGTTATAGTTGAAAAGCTTAAAATGAATACTCTGTAGGGTGCACAGTATTCAAATATCTAATAGTTTTTTTCGCCACGCCTTGAACACTGCAGAGGAAAAACACTCAAAAATGCTAATTGTATTCTACCAACTAAAAGCTTTATGAATCTCCATGATAAAAATTGTACAACAAATATTGACTTCTTCTGCCATTGCAATGTGGGGTGATGAGATAATTGCTCCAAATACTAATTTTGGTTTATCATTTGATAAAATCAAATAACATACTCACTCAAAATTTAGACACTTTTTATTGATGACTCTGACTCAAGTCATTCGGGTTTGGAAAAAAGGAATTGAGAATAAATGAATTACCAGAATACTTTGAGTTTCTTTAAAATCAAAAATGTCCCCTACTTGAGTAGTGAATTAATATTACGGCTCATTATTTCAACTAGTGATCCCAAGGAGCTTGTTTGATTATTGGAAAAAATAAAACCAGCAACTTTAAATTCCAATGTGAAGACCTAACCTCAAACATCCCTAAAAAGAAATAAACTATTCTCCAAGTTTTATGGTTTCCTACGGAGTTGTCATACCAAAGACAAATCCCATAGCCTTCTTTATATGCTTGCGGATGTGCTGATTGCACTTCTCGCAAGATATGAAAGAACTCGGCTATCTTTATGGCCACAGAGCGGCGATTTCTGCCTCTATGGATCCCCAGCCGCCTTGTTTACCTAGGATTAACACGCTAAGTCCGAACGACGCAACAGTTCTCAGGTTTCGGCGATTTTGTGCCCTGATTTCGTGTGGCAGATATCTGAAGATAAGTCTGTTCTAGTTTTACGAGTATCTGTGAATTGGTGCTAGGTAGATAAAGAAGATATGGAGGGAGATTACGTCTCAATGGCTTTGTGCTGCCATTCATGGTGTTACAGATACGACAAGGGATTCAGTTGCTTTGAAATATGTGTAATTTTATATATTTAAAAGAAAAATCTAGGATGGAAAATTTTCTAGCGTTAACATTTCGCCCAAATATTTGTAATTTCAAATACGACACAATTATTCACTTAGATAACTAGGTTGGACTCACTTAAAGTCTTTCTGCCCGTCGGTAGGCTTTGTAACTTCAGAAGGAAAAAAGCTACAGTCTTGAATTCACCAAGGAATCAAATTCAGATATACTTAATTCGAGTCTAAAATGAAAATCAATATCAGCTCGATACTGGCTAATTATTGTTGGAGAATAAGTAAGATATAATTTACGGAAGAACCAGTAAAAAATTTTCATTCCATTCCTTTTTTCGAAGTTTCGAATATTTGTGTGATGCAAAATGACCCATTCATGTATGTTATATTATTATTGAATAATCCGTTTGTGTTCCAATAATTTCGCGATAATAATTATAATTGAATACAATTATGCAATTATAATATAACGCAATTAGAATCAGCACACATGAATTATACTGGTTTCGATTCAATTGAAATAAATGAACGTGTATTATGAATTGAATGACATCAATTTCATTTGATTCGAAGCAAAATGCTGAATTGAAAATTGTTATTTGAATTATTAAATACACATTAAAAATGTTAAAATGTTTATCAATATCGACAGGTTATATTGAAGAAAGCAGGAATACATAGGTAGAATTGTGATGAATGCGCGGATAGCAATACTATAATTAATTCAATTATCTATCGATTCTATTCCATAGAAGAATATGCTTTCGATAGAAGGGATTTGAATCAAAAATAGACAATAATAGTTTTTGCATGCATTGTGTGTGAATATGTTTTTTGAAAGGAAATATTTGGTGCGGCAACTCTTTGGAGCGAAATCTCAACTGACTTGTTGCACGAATATATTTTTTACAATAGTGAATACAAAGGAAAAATACTCAAATGAATATACAATACATTCCTATCACTAGCTATTTTCAATGCAAATGTATATTCAGACAGCACAGCTTACTCGATTAATGTTCAATTTCTGAATAGCTTTATCTGTGATCAGGAGATGGAAATCAATTTGTTTCCACCTTGAGAAAATATAGAATTGAATTTTTTTTTGAAAAATTAATTTTACTCGACAACTATGAATTGATTGATTCGAATAGCATTTCAAGTAACAAAACAAATACAGTATTGATAATAATTAATAATAATAACTATAATCTATACAAATGTATATAGAAATGAGTTTTCAAAAAAATTATTTTAGTTTCAAAACAATTTTTATACAGATCAATTATATATTTCAGTGTAATACGTTCTTCAGCAGCAACATTTGAAGAATCCTTTTTTTTTATTTTTTGTGAAATAATGAAAAGCGTTCAGTAAAGATCCACTAAGAGACATAGACAGCAAAAAAATATTTATAGACTATTTTAAAAGGGAGTGAATCTTGACATCCCTTCTGACTATCTCTTCAAATAGAAACCATGATGAGAAGCGTTTCATTTTTGACTTTTTCGAATTCATAATACTCGCCGATTCGACCCTTTTCAGAAATCAGTCAAAAGTTTCTCATCCAGAATTTCAAAGAAGAGCACTTGATTTTGTTCAAAGACAATTCGAATATCTGCCAGACAGCACTCACCTGTCATTATCTCCACCAACATGAACTCAAAACAAAGTCAACAGTTCCAATAAGATTCACGACAACAACTGATCGCACAACATCGAGGTACAATCCAAAAAATCATCACCAGACAGGTGTCAGTCCGATCTAAAAATGACAATGCGTCCAGTTATGTAACCAATTCGGAACACAACACAATAAATCGAACCAGTGGTTTTGAGATAAAGGAGAGTACCGGGACACGTCACGGTGCGAACCCAGTACAACACTGGAGAGTCGGGAGATGAGCCTGGAGCATCGGGACTCCCCTTGTAAGGGCGTGTTTGGGGTGGGGCGAAATGGGACGGGCTATCCTGCGGGAACATCCCCACCACCGGGTCTTCTCGATGAGAGCACGTTTGGCAAAGATATCGCGGGCGATTCTATTTTCTATTGCGTTCCTCTCTGGTTCGTCACTTGACGTCTCCTTCTATGCGATGCTTGGGTTGCAGGTTCGGGATTGGAAGTGATAAGAGAAAAGAAGAGTTTTGGGACACTTGTTCTATTTCTATGAGGAATATGGCTAAGTGTTTAATTTACCTTGCATCGAGGATGTGAATCAACTTCAATCTACCATTATTCGCAGATATTTTCGATTACGCGCCTATTTTGAGGCTGAATAAAACTAAAATGAACGAAAAGAAGTGTAAGCAACTCTGTATTGTTTACTTTTATTCCAGAGCAAAACCTAAGAAGAGGTAGCCATTGATGTAGCAGTGTTGCCAAAAGTTGAATGAATCTTGGTAATTGCTTCCCATTTTCAGTTGAAGACGAGATTATTTCCTGAACCTGTTCAGGTGATTTGCACTTTTAAAAAACGTGTCTTCTATTCAAAGACTAGAGTCGATGTCTGTATATATCTGGGATAATATATAATGAAAATTAAAGTTTCATGGTCATTTCCCATTAATCAGCAAATATTATTTAAAGTCAATGATTAAATTTCGTTTTCAACAGATGAAATAGTATAGTCGCTCTGAAATAGTAGGCAGTTAACGTGAATTCTTTTACTCTTGGCAACACTGCTCATGGCAACGGCCAAATTTTTTTCTAGTTTAACTGGCGAAATCATAATCAAGCCACAGGTTTTTCGGCATCGGACCTCTCTGTGAGTTCTCAACTGATCTGAGCCGCTAGCGTAATAGGAAGGAAGACTTCCCATGCATTAAGAAAATATTTTCTCTGGACCACAGGGATATTAAAATAATCTCAAACAGACACTCAACCACATCTGAAAAATTATTGCTGTGCAGCCATATGAATAAGCTTCGTTAAAAAAAATGACACCTTTGCGTAAAAAAATCACGAATTATATTATAATTAATTTTGCGAATAAATATATTGTCATCGCTATCTCTGAAATAAATCCACAGATATATAGTGTGTATAGGTTATCTGAATTATTTCAGATAATTCATTCATAAATTTGGTGAAAATGAGGATGCTTATGGAATATTCAATATGAGAACTGGCGAAAATGAATTTGTGTAGAATCTCGTGGTGGAAACAATCGGATATTGCACTAATATCAAGTGGAAGATCGGTGTTCCAATGGCCAAGAGTAATGTTTCGTTGCTTGAATGTTTTCGTTACGATAATATCGCAAAAAGCACCAAATCATAAGAATTGAGTGAGTAAATGAGTTTCCTCAATCATGTTTCTTTGAATTTCAAGCAATGGATTGGTTATTCTACAAAACAGATCACCGTGAGAGATATCTGTTGTGAACTTGCAAACAAAGTTCGGGATTGTATTAGAACATTGAGAAATATTCAAATGCTTATAACTTTCACCTGAGCCGAATCTAGAAAAATGCCAAATGAAAAATCTAGAAAAGCACTGACGTGAAGTCAGCAGCTTTTACGCGCTTGTTCACATTGCGAAATGATGACTTGGAAATTTCAGTGGAATTTCAATGAAATATAAAAATTTTCAAAAAAAAAATTTTTTTTTAGAATTTTTTCATGGATAATTCTTATTGACACTGTTCATATTCCAATCAAGTTTCATTTCGATTAAATAAATATTTTTCGAGTTATTGAAAAATAGAAATTTCAAATGGCTGTAGCACAAAAACCATTCAGCAGATTTGGCCCATTAACAAACTTAACCGAGATATTCAGGATCTTAACCTCACCTGAAAATTTCAAGACTCTAGGTCCTTCCTTTCGAAAGTTACAGCACACACGGCCGGCCGGACGGACAGAATGAATCAATTTTGACCAAGGATTCTTCATCAGTGAGTCCAACCTAGTCGTTTGAGACCATTTTCGGCCCAAAATTCGAAAATTACAGACATCGTAACGAAATGATAACGCGCTTGTTCACATTGTGAAATGGTGACAAGGAAATTTCAGTGAAATTTCAATGAAATTATTATTATTACAAAATTGAGAAGAGAGCAGGCATAAGCTAATCAACTCTCAAAAAAAATACAAAAAAAAATCATAACATCAAAACCCTGAAATATACAAAACAAACTAAGAGTATATTGCATCCAACCGATTCTTGAAAGAGTTTACACTCGGGGCGGGGCGCATGCAATCCAAGACGGCAGTGAATTCCACTTATCGAAAATCCTGTTGCACAAGAAATGTTGTCTCTGTGATGTCCGGTAGAATTCGTGGTACAACTTGAACTGGTGGCCACGCAGATTGTTGGCAAACCACTCAGATCACAACCGAAAATTTCAAAAAAAAAATGTTTTTTCGAATTTTTTCATGGATAATTCTTTCTATTGACACTGTTCATCTTCCAACCAAGTTTCATTTCGATCAGATAAATATTTTTCGAGTTATTGAAAAATCAAAATTTCAAATGGCTGTAGCACAAAAACCATTTGGCAGATTTGGCCTATTAACGAACTTAACGGAGATATTCAGGATCAAAACCTAACCTGAAAATTTCAAGACTCTAGGTCCTTCCTTCTGGAAGTTACAGCGCACACGACCGGACGGACAGAATCAATTTTGACCACGAATTCTTCATCAGTGAGTCTAATCTAGTCGTTTGAGACAAATTCCGGCTCAAAATTCGAAAATTACAGACATCGTGAGGATAAAGTGTTTCATTCGATGAGACGAATATATATTTGAAATTAATATACAACTTAAAGACTCACCCTGTATATTCACACAAAAAATTAAATTTTTGTAAAATGAGTTGCAATCCAAAAATATAGACTACCAAAATTGTTGAAATTTTGGATGAAGAAAATAATGGAGGAGATGATACTCGAAAATATAAAACTTAGCAAAAGAATTATTTCTAAAGTGAGGTATATATGAAATCTTGGACGCAACTCCGAGTCCGAATGAATTTCAGAAGATTTATTTTTCGTTTAATCGCCCCCAGTTATTTCCCATTTCGATAAAATTTATGGAAGAAACATTTTATTTCTCAAGTATCCCGCTTAATTACAATTACCCGGTATCCATCTCATATTCACATCATCGAGAATTCCAATCCGAAAGTTATTGCAGCTGATCAATCCACGCAAATGACAGAGCCGAGTGTAATTAAGTCATTTTTTCCATTTAATCGCGAAATTCTATTATTTTCGCAATCACAACTATGTTATGGCAAAAAGACAATGAAGTCAGTTTCCAGTGAGCGAGTTTATTGGTTTCCGGTCGATTTGAACGCACCACACAGAAGATATAAGAATGATTCGTTAATAATAGATAAGAATATTCCTCCAAAAAAGTTGGAATAATGGTTTGATCAGATGATTTTTCATTCTCTTATCTTCCTGGTAAATTATGAACAATAGTTCATTAATTTTGAGGGATCGTTTTCTGACTGTGCTGAATTTTAATTTCTGGTTACTAGGTGGTTCAAAAGTTATGAAAAATTGAAATTATCAGTGAAAACATGAACCACCCTGTATCTCGGTTATAGAATTGATTAGACCTATCATATACAGAGTGTAACAGCCAAATGGAATAAATTCGATAACGAATAAATGAGGGCGTGTTGGGAAAAACGCTCGGACACGTCGCTTTGTAATTTTAAATGCGCATAGTTTTCAAGAAAATAAAATTATATAGGGTGTTCCATGCGACCGTGGCCAATACCAACTTTCTTATTTCAAATGTAACCCCCTGTATATTATTTATTTTTTGGATTCTTTAGAAAATTCTAGACGTAACTCATGTACAATGTCCTATACCTATCTTTAACTTTTTCGGAAATATTAAGTGTTTTCAGATTTTTTACAAACATTAACATTTTAAATGAAAGTTATTTTATTTCACAAATTCGATACATTACACTCAATACTTATTTCCCATTTATCTCTTGATATGAAGAAACTAAGCAAAAACCATTACTGAGAAGAAATTAAAAAAAAAGAAAAAAAACCCTTAAACTCAGATGACCTAAAAAATCGAATCACACTTGCGATTATATCAGTCACGCCTGAAATGTTGAGTAACTTTAGAAGACAATTCTACACCAGATTAGCATGTTGCCAAGACGTTCGCGGCGAGCATTTTGAACATTTCCTACATTGACATTAATGTTCTTTTTCGTTTTTTTTTCAATTATTAAAAAATAATCAGTATTACTTATAAGGTTTTAAGTGTAATGTACCGAATTTGTGAAATAAAATAATTTTTATTTAAAACGTTGATTTTTGCACTAAATCTGAAAACACTTAATATTTCCGAAATAGTTAAAGATAGGTATAGGACATTGTGCATGAATTGTGTATAGAATTCTCTGAAGAATCCAAAAAATAAGTAATATACAGGGTTGCATTTGAAATAAGCCAATTGGCCAATACCAAGGCCACGGTCACATGGAACACCCTATATAATATTATTTTCTTGAAAAATATGTGCATTTAAAATTACAAATCGACGTGTCCCAGCGTTTTTCCCAACACGCCCTCATTTATTCGTTATCGAATTTATTCCATTTGGCTGTTACACTCTGTATAGGTTATTTGGACTCGCCTAGGGTAGCTCTAGCTCAGGTTACCGTATGTTCATTTACCAATGAAACACCCTGTATATCCGAATACAACCAGATTTTCATGATATTTTCTGAATCAATTGGCTCGAACTACCACACCCTTGTACTGTCAACTTAAAATAATAACCCTACAATATTATTGAGAAAGGAAATGGTTTCATGGAGAAGAAAGAGCTCCAGTAGTAATAAATAACATAATCACAAGGACGAATATCCGTCGATAAATCAACAAATATTCCCCCTTGATCAGAGCTAATCACCCAATCAACCAAAACACCTACACCGAAGAAGTTAAGTTGACCTGACGATCAATAACAATTGTGAAACAGCTGTAGTCATTCTACTTGGATCCGCTTCTTCGGTGTAGGTGTTTTGGTTGATTGGGAGATTAGCTCTGATCAAATGGGAATATTTGTTGTATTATCGACGGATATTCGTCCTTGTGATTATGTTAATTATTGAGAAAGTTTCAACATGAAAGTCGCTTCGGCCGAATCGGACAAAAGCTTCGGCCAAAACCGATTAATTGAAAAGTAGGCCGGAGCTATCGGATACCGAAGCCGAATAGACGGTTTGGCGCAACCTTAAAAATCCCCAATAACAAGCTAACAACAAGAGCGAAAATTTAATGATTGAAAAATTTCCTCGCAAAAAATTTTCCCAACGCACAATCGGACATCGCCCGAGAAATCTCATCCATCCAAATCGATCACTATCGCGTTATCGCCGCAATGGGGGTCATTCCGAGCCTCCGAAAGACATATGTTAGCCCCTAGCCCAGACACTCGATGCGAGAAACCCAACAATGGAATGGGCCCGAATGGATGGCCGTGTCTTATCTAAATGCGCTTTAAAATAGGAACCATTGCATTTAAATTCGGCGATTTAAACTCGCCACCGTGCTTCGACCTTTTCTTCGCGAGGATTTCTATCATTGGTGATGGAAAATAGCCACTTTTCAATAGCGGCCGCTTGATAGATGGGCGGGAAAATCCACTGGGGGTTATTTATCTGGGATTCGGAGCGGGATCGACTTCGTCTTTTGGATAAATCGGACGAGGATATTTTTGTGAAATCAATTCGGATTGATCCAGCTCGAAGGACCAAATGTTCAAATCCTCTATAATCGATTATTGCGTAATAAACAATTTTTTTTTGAGAATAAGATTCGAAAAGGTTCAGCAATCTGGAATAATTAACCGATTGAAGTAGAGGATATATTTAGAGGACTTCACATCATTTTTCAGGGTTATTTAGGTTCTTGCTGTCAATATCCAAAAAAAACTAGTGATAATTCGATTAAATTGATATGTTTATCAAGGGCATTTTCATGGAATATTTTTTCCTGATCAACAATATCAGAAAAATGCAAATCGACATCGTCTTTTGTCAATCAGATGAGAATATTCTCATGAATTTAAATCGGATTGATGGATACTCCGACTCGAAGGACCAAATGTTCAGATTCCCTATAATCAATTTTGTTTTCGCTCCCAATATCTGCAAAAAACCTATTAAAATTAAATGAAATAATTTCATACGGAAATCGTCCTAGCGGATTGCGAGAATCAAACATGTTATCAAGGAAAGTTTCTTGAAAAAATGTTGCCTAATGAACAATATCGAAACAAAGCCAACAATAAACGACTGGTAAATGACATTTTAAACGATCTAAAGATCAATTCAAAAATTTTTGACAGTTCTAAAAACCAATCAAATTCTGTCATTTTTTGTTCACAATTTCACCCAAAAATGTGAACATAACAATGATAATTGTATTCAGTGCAACTATGACAACACGATTGTGTTCGACAATTGTAAATAAATTTTCCGCTGAATATTCCTCGAACATGCCTCATAATTTTATGACAAATATCTTGTGCTCTTTCCTCGGTAACCTCAGCTTTCTTTGGGCTGTTACCAAGGAACGAGCTTTCGATTGTCTTGAGATTATCTTGTATATTATCAATGTCCAAGAAATATTATATTTGAAAATTTTAAAATAGTGTTCGAAAAAAATTTTCACCTCAATATGGCAATATTCACCTAAAGAAAATCAACTTATGTCTACGGGGTACAATACTTAATCATTCTTTCATCTATATACAATGAATAACAAAACATTAAGCGGTCCTCAAGAGAAACATTTTTTCCACATATTTTTTTCAATACCCCGATGTTAACAAATTGTCTTCTTCTTGTTCCCTCACTCCGTTCAATACCCTCGAGACTTAAACCATGCAAATCTTTTCGCATGATCTCAAACCCATAAGAATAGGATGTTAATTGAGAGGTAGTCGAATCCACAAAAACGTTGCTTTTTTGCTCGGAAGGGGTGAAATCTACGACGTTACCTGTTGTCTACCTGGCGCTATCCTCAAAGGGTTTCCATCGCGTCACGCCTTTATAAAAGTGGTCTATTATCACTTACCGGTGGTTAAAGGCTGGTTACCCCAGAAATTCATGCGTTTTTAACGAGTCATCGATGGTAGAAGAAGGCAAAAAAGGGTGGAAAAGCCCAAAATTAACCCCTATCAAACGCTGACCGTGTGAAATCGGAAGGATTTGACGGTTTTTGGGAATTATTTTAATTGAATTGTCAACCCGAGGGGTTTTATCATCTTGGGGTCTTTTAACTCTTGGATGGAATAGTAGAAATGATTCAGCGTTTACCTATGTTGGGGAAATATGTAGAAAAAGGTATAAACCTCTGCTGAGATTCGCGTTTTGTCTAAAAAAATATGGTTGCTGTTCAGTGGTTCGACCTGTTGATATTTTTCACGGAATAATGAAAATGCGATTCGGTTTGAATCCAGCAGATGCTAGATATTCTCAAGATCAATAGATTTAAAATTTTGCGCCCATGTTTTGGGGAACGCTGTTTCGTCCAAATGTGTGTAATTTTAAAATTTTCCTGAATCCCTCAGAAAATATTTTAACGATAGTTGTACAATACTAACGCGCAACCGATAACAATTTTGTTTTTCTTTTAATTTTTTTTTTGAAAACTATTCACATTCCAACGAAACGTCCCCCCAAACTCTACACTTCATAACAGTGCGACAAATTTCAAATCGATGCAGATTCAACTTCGGAGATATTGGGAAAATATGGAAGTTTTTTTTGTTTTTTTCAGAGGTATCATTGTTATTTCCAGAATAACTCAAAAAATAATATGATATAAGCTTGTTGAAAAACGCTGATTCATAGTATTGTGCAGAATTTTGTTCAAAACGTAGCATTATAACATTCTTATTTTTTTTTATTTTTCTGAAAAAAATTCTTTTTTATGCGCTTATCATTTCGTCACAATGACTGTAATTTTCGAATTTCGAGCTAAAATTGGTCCAAAACGACTAGGTTGGACTCACTAATGAAGAATATGTGGTAAAATTTGATTCTGTCCGTCCAGTCAAGAAATTTTAAACGAAATTTGGCACAGACTTTAAAATCAATATTCACCAATGATTTTTCAGATTTCAATTCAATGCGATATTTACTTCCGGAGATATATGAGGAATTAATGTCAAATTTCGTTGTTTGAAATTTTGTGGTTATTTCCTCAATATCTCAGGAAGTTTAAATGCAATCATATCGGTACTTCGTAATTATTTGGAGAACGAAAAATTTTTCTTCGAAAACTATCCACATCTTCATCGAAAAAAAAAGTTTTTCTGATTTGTTGATCAGATTTCGATGAAATTCTGCTCAGACCTTGAAAATAGTATTCGACAACAGTTTTTCAAATTTCAATTTGATCTGATGTTCATTTTCGGAGATATAAGAGAAAAAATATGTCATATTAACCATCAGAATAACATCCGAAAAAAACGACTATAAGAGACTCCATATTTTCATAGTAGGTTTGGGTGTTAATTGAGAATGTCGAATTCGTGACAAGTTAAAATCCCCTCAATAATTTTGTAGATATATCCATTCGAAATTTTATTTTCCTAATATTACCAATAATGCAGATGTGATTGAGTCGAAATTCTGCACTTGGTTGAAAAATGACGGTGTAAAAGTTCATGCAAAATGTCTTGAGGAAATGGCTTCGAATGTGAACGTATCGCATTTCAAAGAGAACTTGCTTTGACTTCGAATCCTATATTTCATAGCAGTGTACCTAATTTCAATTCGACCTGATTCTAATTTCAATAGATGTCTCATAGATATCGGGAGAAAAATATGTGAAATTGCGTGCTTTTTTTCTCGGTATCGTAGTTATTTCCGGAATAGTTCAAAAATAACTTATCAAATCATGATGAAACTTGGTAACTATTGTAAAGCTTATGATGCACGAGTTTGTGCAGAATTTCGTGGTGATCATGTTATGGAAATTCCTCTTGAAAAATATTTTTCGGAAAATATTCCTCTGATTTCAAACCTTGAACCCTATATTTCTCAACAATGTAAGAAATTTCAGTTTCATGTGATTTAAATTTTTGTAGGTATTGGGAAAACATATGTCGGTTTCATGGTCAAACTTTGTAGATAGAAACCTGCAAAATGATGATGCAACTATGTGCGGAATTTCGAAGTATTCAACCCGTGAAACCGATCTTACTCCCTTATGGAAAGATTTGGCCATTTTCTTTTCATATGGTCTTCATGAAATTCTGTATGAACCTTCAAGGTATTATTTTTCTACTAAGTACTAGCGTTCAATTCGATCCAATATGTGTCTTGCCTAACAGCACAACGTAAACTCAATTTCTTCTGAAAGAATGTCCGAGCATAGTTCTAGGCACAAAAGTGTCTTTGATTTATTCAATTTATTCGCAGTCAGAGATTTCCACTGTATACCAGTAACAAGTTTTTTATAGTGTTTTTCGGGAGCCCTTTGTGGAATTTTTCACAAGAAAATCGGTACACTATTATTATTATAGTTGAATGTATTGTGATTGATTCCGGAAATAACCAGCAAAACGTTTTAATGTTATCGAATTCAAATAATAACGCACTCTCCCATTGTGGTTCCAAAAGCCAATTCCATACCTAGCTATATTCCTGCTTGAAAATTCAATAAAAGTCAGTTGAGAATTAGCATAAAACTCGTCTCATTTTTTCTTTGCATTCACAGTAAAAAAGTGGAAGACCCAATAAAATATTGAGTTTCAATTTGACTTTTTCCCAAACTGGTATCGAAGCTATCTGACTTCTTCTGTGTTGCAAACGGGTAAAGGTGGTACCTGTACATGTTTGCTATGTAAATGTATTCAGATAGGGCATTTAAAAAACGATATGTAACAATAATGTCACGGGTATTGTTCTGTTGCATCCCGGTGTCAGAAAGTTGGGCGTTAAGAACTCAGGGTGGTATTGGAAGGATTCAATCGGTTAAACCGTTAACTCAAAGGAAAAGGATTCTGGTAATCATTGTGTTTAAGTCGAGTCATCAGATAAAAAGAAACTGGTGAGGTTTTAAATCGATGATAATTTTCATCAAGAAGAAATTTAAATTTTGTTCATTTCTTGAATCTCTATTTGTGTATGAAAAATATATATTTTCCAGATAGTACCTATAGCTGTTACGAGTTTGTAAAGGAAGAAACAGGATGATTATTATTTTCTCCAAATGTATGAAATTTTGAAATTTCAGGTCAAAATAGTCTTTACTGATAAGGTTGAAGTTATTGATGAAGAATCTGTGATCAATTTCAAACATCGTGTAACAAAACAACTAAAAATAATTTGAGAGAATACAAGCAAATTTCCGAATTGCTTTCCCCCGAAACCTTTCGTTCATCTTTTTTTTAACCTTTTTTGTTTTCCCAAGGAAATTATTGAATTCCTTTCTGAAACTATGTAGGTTATTTGCAATCATATGGATGAAATTTCGAAAGAAATTTTTCAAGTCGAATCTAATGATTTGAGAAAAATTTCAACTGGAAATTCGAAAATCATAGATATTTTGGCACACTGAACGCACGCCGTTACCTAAAGCATGTACGCACAAAAAAAAATCCCTTCTCTCCGACATTCCTTCAAATTTGACGTGCTTTTTGTGCGCATGTTCTTGGGAAAGGTGTACTATCGTTTTGTCCAAATGTCTGTGATTTTTTAAATTTGAGTTTCAATAGGTCGCTTCCCTAATGATGAATCTGGTAATTACGTAAAAGCAGACACATATATCGACTTGAAAATTTCAGCTTAGGTTGCATATGAAAATACGTCATTTAAATTTTTATGGATATTTCCCTTATATTTCAGGAACTACTTGAGCGATGGGATTGAAACTTGGCAGCTTGTTGAAGCAGAACGAGGCTCAACTTATTGCAAAGTCTTGTTGCGATCCTATGGTTGGTAAATTTGAAGATTTTTTTTTTTAGTCTATCAACAGAAAAAAATTTGAACATAACTTGCACTCTTTATTTCACGACGGTGCCATATTTCAGTTCGATCCGATTATGAGTTCTGGAGATTTTCATGAAATATACAGGGTGTATCTGAATAACACTGAAAAAAGTGGGTGTTTGAAATCAAATTTTTTAAGAACCTCCCCCTGCAAAAAAAATCCCTTTGAAGATTAACAAAAACAATGCTTCTCTATTATATTTTCCCTGTTAATATTATTTGTCAATAAAACTACACATTTCGGAATTGATTCGTTCAACCCTGAAGTATAGTTGGAAGGGGTGAAATAGTCAAACCTTAAGATATTTTTTCTTACAACTTCAGCTTAATATTAAGGAAAAATTCAAAAGAGGAACAATTTTTTCTGTTATTCTTCGGAGGGGAGTACCTTCATCACAGAATCACCCCTTAAATTTTTTCGGTGATTTTCAGATACCTTGTATGTAAAATTTCGTGTTTGTTTTCTCGGTATGGTTATTTCCGGAATATCTGATCCAATTATCATGAAATAATGATCGAAATAAATATTTTATATTCTACGATATTCTGATCATATTGTCCACAAGAAATTCCGCATGAACCTTCGACCTATCCTTTCCAATTGAGTACTGAATTTCAATTTGATACAATCTTTATAGTTGGAAATACTGGGAAAATTCTACGGAATCATTAGACGGATTTCACTCATTCCTACTTATGCCCTACGTATTTAAGGTCCAAACCCACTTAAAAAATAACGAGATTCTGCAGTCTTTCTTTCGGAAGTTTTTATGTTTATGATTGACCGTTCCCACAAGGTTGAAAAGCAGAATGAATACTTTTTGCGCGCATCTTGTAGGGAAACAGCGTGCTATCGTTTTGTCCAAATGTCTGTTTTTTGGATAATTGAGCCGAAAATGGTCTCAATCGACTAGGTTGGACTCACTGATGACGAATTCGGTGTCAAAATCGATTCTGTCCGAACTGTCTAACGAAGTGAGCTAGCAACTTGAAACTTTCAGGGTAGGTCGCGCATTGGAATGCCGCGGTTGAGTTCGTTAATAGGCCAAATCGGTCAAATAGTTTCGGAGTTATAGCCACTTGAAATTTTGAAGATATTTATTTTTTATTTCAGAAACTACCTGAGCGATTGGATTCAAACTTGGTAGTAAGGTCGAGTATAACGGCGCGCAACTTTTAGCATGATTTTGTCAGGATCATATTGTCAGTAAATTCAAAGAAATTTTTTTTTCGAAATTTTCTTCCAAAATTTTTTTTTCGGAAACCATCAATCATACCAAAAAAAAAATTCCACTCACTCTTTGAGCTTCATATTTCACAGCAGTGCACCAAATTTCAGTTCGATCATAAGTTTTGGAGATATCGGGAAAAAATATGTCAAATTTCGAGGTTTTCTTCTCGGTATCGTTGTTTTTTTCAGTATAACTCGAAAAATACTGATTCAATCCTGATAAAACTTCACAGCTAGTTTGAAGATGCTAAAAGACAACTTTATGTAAAATTTCGTGATGATCGTGTCGTGAGAACAATTTGAAAAAAAAATTTCTGTGATTTTGTTATCATATCATCCTCATTAAATTCCGTATGAACCTTCGAACTGTAATTTTTCGATGAAGTACTGGATTTCAATTCGATCTGATCTGTATTTTTGGAAATATTGGAAAAATAAAATTTTGAATGGGTATATCTGCGGAATCATTGGGTGGATTTTACCCATTCACGAATTCGGCCTTCGTAATTAAGGTCCAAACCTTCCCTACAAATATCGAGATTCTAAGTTGTTTCTTTCGGAAGTTATTGTGTTTACGCAGTCGGTCGTTAGTCCGACCGTAAACACAATAACTACATTGAACATGCGCGCAAAAGCTGCTGCCTTCACGGCAGTGCTTTGCGAAATTTTTTTGAAAACGAGTATCCACAACAAATTCATATGAAGAAATTCCGAAATATCACGCAATATCCCAAACCTAGTGCAGGTCCCTCCCTGGATCAACCCCACGCCAGACATTTATCTTTTTCATTCCTCAGAGCATATGAAAGATGAACGAATATGAATATTACAATGTGCCCCTTTCGTTGCATATGTCGCTAGTGGGGTTGGGACCTTGTTTGCATGTGTATATTAGAGGTATATGAAGTTTTTGCCCATTATTTATGACAACATTTATTATGTGTCAGTTTCGGATGCATATATGAGGCCGATATGAGGAATACATGAAGAAATATTGGCGAATTTCGATGATTTTAATGCTGTTCAGTTGCATGTTTGTGATCTGATTTATTGTTCAAGAAAGCAGGCATCAGGATATGAATCCTTATGTTCATTGTTCGTTTTTCATACGTAATAAAAAAAGATTTTGCTGGAACATCTTACTGAAGATTTGACAATGTTTCATGATTCAATGAAATAGGATATCATGTCAAAAAAAAATGTAATTTTCTTGTTTTTTGTCATGTCGATTATTAAAATGATATAAAAAAGAAATTTCTGTTGTAACATTTGTCCAGATAATGAGACAATTCATTAGGCAATCTGTTTTCTAAGAAAGTGCCATTGACAAATAGTTTAATCCCGCAATCCACGAGGGCGGTTTTCTTGAAGAAACAATTTTCATTTAATTCTAGTATTTTTTTTTCAGATATAGGGATTGGAAGCCCAGAAAAAAAAACCTAAAAAATGATGTGTCACAACCATAATATTACTGTGTAGTCTTACTGACAAAGGATTATGGTGTTCCAATAGACGACTTCGGCCCAAGTTGCCAACCCACAATTTACTTAGCAAGTTTACTTTCACTGGGGAACGGGAATTTCACGACAAATTCGACATGATAAGGTTCGCATTATTTATAAATAACCGTAAAACATGCCTCGGCTCTTCAAACCAGATAATTCCTTCCTAATATAGGTTTTTGTTAAGATCGTCCCCGATTGGCTGAAATTTAAGTTGGGATTCCTGATTTCATGCAAACAGTGTCAATTTTCATAGGATACGTTCCGAAAATCAACTCTGTTGTTTCGGTTGCCGATTTTCCGCTCCGTAAATATGAAATATTCGGATGGTTCCTGGAACAAGCGCGTGAAAAAGGTTATTTACGGAATCTGGTTGATGAAAATGCGGTCGATTTACTGTCACCAGAACGATTTTCTATGGTAAATATCTATAGCATAGAACAATCATGTTTACTTTAGGTTTGTTTTGGTTCCGAGTTCAGAACCACAGACTATTGGTCTATGCTAGAACCGTCCCGAACAGATCTGAACTCGGAACCAAAACAAACCTAAAGTAAACATAGATTGTTCTATGCTATGGATATTTACCATAGAAAATCGTTCTGGTGACAGTAAATGGACCGCATTTTCATCAACCAGATTGCGTAAATAACGTTTTTCACGCGCTTGTTCCAGGAACCATCCGAATATTTCATATTTACGGAGCGGAAAATCGGCAACCGAAACAACAGAGTTGATTTTCGGAACGTATCCTATGAAAATTGACACTGTTTGCATGAAATCAGGAATCCCAACTTAAATTTCAGCCAATCGGGGACGATCTTAACAAAAACCTATATTTGGAAGGAATTATCTGGTTTGAAGAGCCGAGGCATGTTTTACGGGTATTTATAAATAACGCGAACCTTATCATGTCGAATTTGTCTTGAAATTCCCGTTCCCCAGTAAAAGTAACCTTGCTAAGTAAATTGTGGGTTGGCAACTTGGGCCGAAGTCGTCTATTGGAACACCATAATCCTTTGTCAGTAAGACTACACAGTAATATTATGGTTGTGACACATCATTTTTTAGGTTTTTTTTTCTGGGCTTCCAGTCCCTATATCTGAAGAAAAAATACTAAAATTAAATGAAAATTGTTTCTTCAAGAAAACCACCCTCGTGGATTGCGGGATTAAACTATTTGTCAATGGCACTTTCTTAGAAAACAGATTGCCTAATGAATTGTCTCATTATCTGGACAAATGTTACAACAGAAATTTCTTTTTTATATCATTTTAATAATCGACATGACAAAAAACAAGAAAATTACATTTTTTTTTGACATTATATCTTACAGAATAACGCATTCAGGCTTATGACACGTTTATGTGTATTGTACGCTCTCTGCGTTGCTATGCGACTGAGCTCCCTAACACCCTAGCGCTTATTACACTGCACGGTATGATTGGGTCTACTCAATCGCCCTAGATCAGGAACCTAGCGGCCGGTTCCTTATTACGCTACCCGGTCCCTGCCTGACGGGCCCTGGAGATTGGATAGTGTAATAGGCCTTATAATGTTAATAGTGTCAAGTTTATATGGGATATGTTCCGTAATTCAACTTGATCATTTCGGTTGCCGGTTTTCTGTTCCGTAAATATGAAATATTCGGTTGGTTCTTGAAAAAAAAGTCAATTACGGAATTTGATTGATGAAAAAGCAATCTTTCTGTCACGACAGAACGACAGTCAATGTTTTATGGTAACATATCCATGGCAAAGAACAATCCATGATATTAAACTTGCATCATGGAGCAATCTGTAATATTTACCTTATGATCCATAGACCATACTTAGTAATTTTTCCATTGTTGATTGTCGTCTCGTGGATGTTCTATGGATCACAAAGTAAATAAAGATTTTTCTATGCTATGGATATGTTCCCATAGAACATTGACTGTCGTTCTGGTGACAGAAAAAACGTTTTTTCATTAATCAAATTCCGTATTTAACTTTTTCTTCAGGAACCAATCAAATATTTCATATTTACGGAACGGAAGACCGGCAACCTAAATAACCAAGTTGATTCGCGGAACGTATCTTATATAAACCTGACACATTAAACATGAAATCAGGAATCCCAACTTAAATTTCAGCCAATCAGAGATGATCTTAACAAAAACCTATATTTGGAAGGAATCTTATACGAATATTTATAAATAACGCGAATCTTATTATGTCGAATTTGTTCTGAAATTCCCCCTCCCCAGTAATAGTAAATTTGAAAGAAATTTGTGGGTTGGCAACTTGGACCGAAATCGTTTATCGATAACTGTCATCAAAACGTCGAACAAGGATTTTCAACTGATAGTATCGAATAATATAGAATCGAAATTGTCACTTTTATATTCGACTCACTTATCATATCAACGGCAGACCCTCTATGAAGTTAACCACCAACAAATACTCCAACAGATTCAAATTCAAATCAGACAATTAGCACGCTGCCAAGTCCTGAGAGAACACCAAAAATCCGTTGAAAATTCCACCAAACATAATGAGTAGTTTCGCCCTCTGGTGAAATACTCTTTGTGCATTCTCTCAGACAGTCCATGCACATTGTCGTGAAAGCCCGCAACTATATGACTCCGTGATCTAATCGCATTCAGTTCCGCTTTCTTCGCGAAATAAAGGACTTCCGTGCACCTTTGTGCCTCCGATTCATCAGGGGAGGCCACTAATAATATGTTATACTGCTTGATCCAAGAGTGCGCCTACTGTGCATTGTCTTGGCCGTTGCCAGCTTCGATTCTTGCTTCAGACGATCGCGGATCTGACGTGTAAGGACTCTGAGGACGGTTTACTGTTTAACGTATTGATGTCCCTCTTTACGATATAACGATATGATTTCTAACCTCTTGATTTTGAATCGGCGATGAGTGCAACCGTCTCCTGTGCCCCCTGAAGGCGGAAACCAGTATTTTGAGAGGAGTTCTAATTGTTTGTTGAATGAAAGAAGGTTGTAGGAAGTTTGAGTTGATGACGTCTGGAGGGGATTTCACTAGTGAAGATCATCATTTGCAGCTATAGATAACCCTTCTGTACCGGTCAATTGAGATTTTATTGTAAAAATCTTAGTAAAGGCATCAGCATCAGAGAGATTATTTTTGAGGATTTTCACTCTCAGTTCCTGAAGGAGAGCTTCTAAAATAAAATAAAAATGATTATCTATAGACCACGTCTTTACAGAGCGCAGGATTGAATCTATTATTCAAGTTTCTAGAAAAAAAAGTTACCTGTTGAACAATATTGGAACAATGGAAACGATCAACAAACTGTAACAATTTTCTGAAGTTACAAAATGGCGTGGGAGCCGGAATCTAACTATTACTTTGTCGATTTTGAGGATTTTTCAAACTACCCAGAAGCATCGAGAGGTCACGATCTTCAATTCACTTGCAAACTCTATTTCCCAACGTTCTCCCAAAGAAGTCGACATGTCTGCCGAATTGTTTTTTTCTAGTTTAAGCTCTGCACGTTTCACACCTTCTTCAATTAGTACATTATAGAATGATGAGCCGAGTATTACTTATACAGGGTGAGTCTTCAAGTTGTACATTGATTCCAACCATGAATTCCTCTCATCAAATAAAACACTTTTTTCATTTACCATTTTTCGAGTTTCGGCTCTGGTAAATAGTTATAAGCATTTAAATATTTCTCAATGTGCTAATACACACCTGCACTTCGTTCACAAGTTCAACACAGATATCACTTACGGTGATTTGTATTGCAGAATAATTAATCCATTGCTTGAAATTCAAAGAAATATGATTGGGAAAACTAAGGGCCGTATTTATAGTTGTTCCTTGAGGCTTCCTTACTGAAGGCCGCCTTGAATTTGCTTTTCTATGTTTCTATGCTAACAAACTTGTATTTGTTTGAATGGAGAAGCAGATTCAAGGCGGCCTTCAGTAAGGAAGCCTCAAGGAACAACTATAAATACGGCCCTTATTTACTCAATTAGTTCTTATGATTTGGTACTTTTTGAGGTAATATTGTGGAGAAAATATTTCTCTACACTTGGCCATTGACACACTTATCTTTCACTTGAAATTCGTGCAATATCCAGTGGTTTCCATCATGAGATTCTACACAATTTCAATCTTGCCCATTTTTATGAAGAAAATTCCATTATTATTCTAATTTCATCAAATTTATAGATGAATTACTAGAAATCACTCAACTGACCTGAAAATATTGATTGAACCCTAGAATTCTAGGGAAACTCTGGTCCATAGACATAGACTATGTCTGTGTGTGACATTAACACACATTTTTTACTAGTTCAATGGCGGGTCCATGAAAATAAGGAAATTTCTCGAATTTAATCAGATTTTATAACATTCAACGTCGAATATCTCGAGAACGGTTCGTTCGAGGAGAAATAATAAGGGGTAATTAAGTATTCTGAGCTGATTGAGGATTCTTATGACTTAAGGTAAACTTTATCTGCATTATTCATGCTCATTTCTTATAGTTTCATGAATCGGGAAGTTTATCACCAGAAAACCATTTAAAGTTGGATGAAATTGATTACTGTAGAATACGAGGGTAAGTCATAGAGAACTTCACACCAAAATTCATTTCATCGGAGAAGCCATGTCAAAGCTAGGAAGAAAAGAATAATTTTTTCGGAAATTTCAACAGTCTGCATCTTTTTACTGGGGCCGAATAAGGAAAAATGGTAGATAAAAACTGACTTATTTGATGAGAGCGATGTAGAGTAAAAATTTATGTACAACTTAAAGACTCATCCAGTATATGGAAACTACTCGGACAAAGTATCGATTGAAACTTATTTAAGTGGCATTTTTCATTATTTTGTAGGTTATTTCTGGGTTTTCACTACCAATATCTGAAACTCCACTAGTGAAAATTAAATAAGATTGTTTTTCATGGAAACGCCCTAGCTGAATCAAACTATTTGTCGAGGGCAGTTTCTAGGGAAAAGGTTGCCTAATTAAAAATACCGAAACAGTTTAAACGATAAACAAAGGGCACTGCAACGTTGCAGATATTGGAAATGAATGCTCGGAAAAGTTCTTCAAAATGATACCCGGACTAGTTAATACTCCGAGTACACAAAAAATCCTATATTTGGAATGGATCTTGCTATTGCTATTGCAATTTCGAGATATGGATTGCAAAAAAAACGTTGAAAAAATTACTTCGCTCTGCATAATTAGTGTTTTAGAGATAACTGAGATCATTAATTCAAAAAAGTCTACTTGATGGAGGCTATTCATACAACAATGAAAAGATAAAGATTTCTCTGTAGGACCTTTTTGAATTTAATATTTGAAAGAGAACATATAGTCTTCAAGAGTCAATATCAACTGTAATTCAACTTTTGAAGATTTTTGAGAACGTTTTTATCGCATTTCATTTGTCAAGGAAAGAAGACGGTGTAAGTAAAATCTGTGGAAATCTTGTTTCTATGCACAATCTTATCAAACTTGCGCATGGACTTAAAGCTACTAAATTCCGTTATAGTGAAGTGTAAGTTAAAAAAACGTAGTGAGTTTCTGACATATAATGTGGAACAAATGCTGCTGATGATTCTAAATAAAAAGATAGAAGATGAAACACTGTGTCTAGTATTATTTTTAGATTGCATTTCATTATGTTACCCTTTTCTCAAGTTTTTCACTTCAATCATTATATACCAGTTGATATAATGATTTTGGTATTGAGGACTTAGATATCATGTAAAAGTACTACAGAGAAATCTGTATTTTTTAATAACTGAGATCTTGTCAAACAAATGTCGTATATCTATGCATATATTGCTACTACTCATAAATATATTGATACAGAAGTAAATACATGAATCTGCAAAACAAGCTTTTGTCCCAAAACGTGCCTGATAAAGGTCAGTGTTATCTTCGTATTTTCTCCAGCCCTAACGTCAAAATTCAAATCATGGCATAGGCGAAGCTACCACAAAACCAGAACCCATAAACCACTGATGCGTAAATCGATGGGCTTCATATTGCATGTTCTAATTTCGCGATCCATAGAGTTATCAACAGCCTCTCCAATTATTCGGTGATCCTCACTTATACGATCATATCGGAATAAAACAATCGAAAACCATCACCATCTGCGTGTGGCCTGCTTTGATCAGTGGCATTTCAACAACACTAACGGCCACTCGAAGAATTACAAATGACGATTTAGAATCGTTTTCGTTTGTTTCATTGTGATGCTCTAAAATTGCAGTTCATCAAGTCTTTGCATAGTGGGCGACAGATGTGTGGTGAAAGGTGAATGAATGTTTTGTTTTTGCTCATTGCGTATGCACAATTAAGATGGAAATAATGAAACAAACGGAGGAGAAACGCTATTATGAATATTTAAAGGAAATCAACAAAAGTGTCCTGAATCCTTCATGTTGGATCGACGGAAAAGGTTACTGTATCACATTATAGCTTGAGACCTCCTGTCACATGTTTCATGAAGTGTTCGATTCGAATTGAAATCTCACATGATTGTGTAAATGTATACAGGACAATCTGTTTCGAATTCATCTAAATAAAATGATGAAATACTGATTTATAATAATGAATTCATTGCTTAGGAATCTTCAAAAAAATAAAAAAATACTATTTCAATTCTTCGAACCAGTGTTTCAAACAACAAAATGCACTGAGTAATATATGGAGAAAAATTGAATTTTTTTCTATCTGTTTCGATTCAGATGGGATACCTTCAAAAAGGACCTTTAAGATAGTGTTTTACCCCCCCTTTACAACGATTCTGTTATAGCCTGTGGATACACCGTTGCAGTTGTTACATGTCAGTTGTATTTGTTGCTTAGACTTGTTGTATCAAATAGTCCAATTTAATATCGATTGTTTTGGAAGGATTTAGCATTATTTTTGTAGGTTTTTTTCTGGGTCTTCACTCCCAATATCTGAAACAGAACTATTTCAAATTGAATAAAATTGTTTTTTTCTATGAAAAACACTCTTGCGTATTGCAGCATAGAACTATTTTTAAAGGGCACTTTCTTGGAGAATAGGTTACCTAATGAACAATACAAAAGTAATATAAACGATGAACAAAGCGAACTGTGACGTTCCAGAGTACAAATCTGACTTTTTATTGAAAGATAGGTCAGTTTCTATTGCAAATTCACTAGTTGGTAATGAACCACAAGTTCGATACAATTTGGTTCTAAAGTACCCAAAATAATGGATAGCATACTCAAAACCAACCTTGCGGCCGCCTAGATCACCCAAGTACAATGATGTGATTTATTCCACTTGGGATATTCGACAGAACTAGTCTACGTTACAGTTAAATACAACTGACGTGGAACAACTGAGATGGTGTATCTACATGGACACTCAGAGTATGATTGGTTTGGTGACAATTCATGTTCTAAAATGTCCTTCTTGAAAGTGATTAGTCTCGGCTCCATAAGGGATAAAAAACAATTTAATTCTTATTATTTCTAAAACTTGTTAGTGGAATTTATTCAATGAAAAATTCTGAGCAATGAATTTGTTTCGTCATTTTATTCCAACTAATTCGCAACTGAATATATCCGCACTCCCTTGCAACAAAAATATCATCCCTTTCAGATTAAGTATGCTTCATACAATTTTGGAGACTAAACAAAGGATGCAAAGTTTTGTAGTAAATATCCACATTAATTTGGTTATATTTTTTTCAGAAAATCGAGTAATTTTACCCACATTTTTCGCAAGATTATATCAAGTTTTGAACATTGCTTCATACGTCCAGAAACCAACACTCATCAGCAATGTTCATTAAAGAAAATTTAGAAACGTGGTATCCAAAATATCGATGAAAGAAAGCGATTCTTCACAAATTTCCCAAATGCCCATTATCTCGAAAACAAAAAAAATTTTACCTGAAAATTTTTCGATATTCTGAGTAGTCATGACATAGTGTGAATATTTAGGATAGACCAGAATATATCCGCACTCCCTTGCAACAAAAATATCATCCCTTTCAGATTAAGTATGCTTCATACAATTTTGGAGACTAAACAAAGGATGCAGAGTTTTGTAGTGAATATCCACATTAATTTGGTTATATTTTTATCAGAAAATCGAATAATTTTACTCACATTTTTCGCAAGATTATATCAAGTTTTGAACATTGCTTCATACGTCCAGAAACCAACATTCATCAGCAATGTTCATTAAAGAAAATTTAGAAACGTGGTATCCAAAATATCGATGAAAGAAAGCGATTCTTCACAAATTTCCCAAATGCCCATTATCTCGAAAACAAAAAAAATTTTACCTGAAAATTTTTCGATATTCTGAGTAGTCATGACATAGTTTATTTCCAATTCAAATATTTTTTAGGGTTTACATGACACCCTGTATACGCTAGATGTAATCGAGTTTATTTCTGACCCACCTGGGTACACTAGTAGCCGCGCATATACAAAGGAGTAGCGAAAAAATGTTGGGCAAAACAAGAATAATTCGACAATTTTATGTCCATAGGGAAGGGAGACCATTCAGGAGGAGGTAATAGTGAAGTTGTTGACCACGACTTTTTATATTTTGGAGAGGAAAAATAATTTTTCGATTCAGAACCAAACAAAAACAATTGGTTAAGATTTAGCCAAATCCGGTATATATCTATAGAAGCATAAGCAAAATTATTTTCTCCTTTCAACAAATACAGGTGAATTAAAGAGTCTTCATGTCTTGTTCTGAATAGAGAGAATGATGCCGTTCATTGTTCTGAAGAAATGAACTCTGCTGAATTCACTGAAAATTTAGTAGATTCGAAAAATATTTTTATCAAGTTAATCTGCGTTGCTCTCATTTTAGAAAATTTGGCCAACTGCCCTTGACAAATAGTTTAGCTCCAGCAATCCGCAAAGGAAGTTTCTATGAATAATAATTTTCATTTGACATCTTAAATATCTCTTTCTAGATATTATCAGCAAAAATAACTGAAAAATAATGCAGAAAAGTCCTCGAAAAATATCCTTCAAGCGACTTCCATAGGTATCAATAGATTCGTGGTAGTTGATATTTTTTCCTGAAATTCATGTAGCAATATTAATTGTGAAAGAACCTTCTAGGTTCAAGAAATAATGTCACTTTCAACTGATGAAATAAAAGGCTCCCTGAAGTTTGTAAGCAGTTTCCATGAAAAATATAATTCTTGACAACACCGCTCACATCGACGGCCAACTTTCCTTGTGTTTAGCTTTGGATGAAACGAGAATGACGCGCAATTTCCTGCAATTATCTTCGCATCAAAATATCGCTTGTTTATACGGCGTCGTGTTTATCTATGGTTTTTTATTGATCTAGGCATAATCTTCATGAAACGGAGTACTTTCCCATATTTCAAATGATTCCATGCAGGCTGACAAATCCCGGATGCTACAATTTCGATTATTAAACTCTCCAAGATCGCGTCCTCGAAGTTCGATCCAATTAGACCATAATAAGAATTTATAGGCACATCCATCCGAAATTATATACGCATAATACGCAGCTTGCCCGGATGCTGGCTTCTTCCGGATCCAGAAAATTACAAAAGTATAGCTCCGGCTCACACAATAATAAATTCCCTAATGCTCTCCGAGATATATGAAGCGGCGCCCTGTCAGAAACAAGTGACAGTCGAAGAGCGGGCGGCTTTGTATTAGAGTCCCTGCTTTAAAATTGAAGTTGGCCCTGGAAACATTTGAATTACGCGGAGAGTGGCGAGAGAGAGGCGCCTACTGCGATGGCACGTCTACAAAGCGCCATTTTAATGTGAAATTGAATTTGCGATGTGTATTTTCTAACACTTTGATGCTTCGGTATCCTGGGGATTTTATAATTACTTATTTCGGTGGGGGATCGAGGGATCCGCCTGATTCTGAAGGTTCAAGACTGTCGAGGAGCTCGATTATGATTTTTTCAATTCTGCTAGCCACCGATGAGCGAAAATGTTTCGGGCTTATTTTACGTTACGTTCATTGGATGAGGGAGGATGGTTGATTCATAGTATTGTAAAAATTAAATCTTTGATAAGATTTCTCAATCAATAGCGAGTCGACAAGAGTGTAGATGTTCCATTTTTTCTGGTTCTGGTTTTTCGGTTTCTACATGAAAAATAAAATACACTTTATACATATCTTTACCCCAAAAATATCAACGGTTTTCGTGATATTCTGGCTGACATGTATTTTTTTTCCAAAATTCGTCACTCAGAGTATTTGAAATTATTGAGTTGTTCCAAGTTCATTGAAATTGATTTTTGGTCAAATATTGTACTTTATGGTTACTCTCTCAAACGGTATTTCTGAAATTGAACTGGAGTATACAGGGTTTGAAAAACAGCCTGCCACATATTGGATATAACAATTAGCAGCATCATCCTTATTTTACATGGAACACCCTATATTTTATCGATCCATAAAAAGCACCGAAAAAAGCTCTACAAATTTCGTCTAGTAGACAGTAGTCCTCATGGTTGAGTTCAGTAGTTTTACTTCAAACACCTCATTTCAGTGGAAATTATTCATATTTCTTCGCTATGATTTCGTTAAATGGCTTGATATTGATAAGATAGTTTTAACTTTGGTGGCCCGCTAGATCACCTGAATAAACAAAAAAAAAAGATGCGGGATAGAATAGCGGATACTCTTCGCAGATTACACCAGCAATCTTGAACAGGCTAGAACAGTTTTGCGAACACAGACTTCATTCAAGAAAATAGAACACATGTTACACATATGTTTCAATATCAACCTTCATTAAACCTATGTACTCTTAGCGATAGATAACCTTTTTTGGACCGATCATTTGAGAAGCAGGTCCAGAAAAACTAAAAAAGAGATTTTCGAGTTGCAAAAAGGAGCAGGAACCTGGATCGATCGCTTGCTTCGTCATTTTTTTTCAAAACACTCGGCAAAGTTGAAACCTCATGACTTTGAGTCTACTGGTTAGCTTTTTCCCGCAAATATTCTCCCATAGAAGCCAAAATGTCGCACGGTATAGAAATATTCTTCAGAAAAAAGAGCGGTTTTAAAGATATTTAGTGAAATTAACCATAAGGACTACCCGACGAAATTTGTAGAGCTTTTTTTTACTGCTTCTTATGGATCGATAAAGTATAGGGTGTTCCATTTGAAATAAGGAAGTTTCTGCTAATTTTTATTTCCAATATGTGGCAGGCTGTTTTTTATACCATGTATTTTCCAGTTCGATTACAGATATACCATTTGGGGGAGTAACCAATGTTCAATATTTGACCGGAAATAAATTCCAATAGGACTTGGCACAAATAGAGTGGCGAATATTGGAAAAAAGACATGTAAGGCAGAATATCTCGAAAACCGTTCATATTTCTGTGGTGAAGATAAGTATAAAGTGTATTCTATTTTTCGTGTAGAAAATAAAAAATAAATAACGCTCCTGCAGATTGCAGCATTGAACTATTTTTCAAGGTCAGATTCTTGAAAAACAGATTGCCTAATGAACAATATCGGAATAAAACAAACGATAAACAGAGTGAACTGTGACGTTTCAGGGTACAAATCTGACTATTTCATCAGACAAACGAGACAATTTTCAGAAATACAACTTTGCACAATTTGAGGAAGGTCTCACAAAACGAAACAGCGAAAGAAAATAATTTTGAAAATATTCTCGTCTGTCTGATGAAACAGTCAGATTTGTACTCGGAAACGTCACAGTTCGCTTTCTTTATCGTTTGTATTGGCGAATGAAGATAAGCGCTACTCCCTCTGGTGGCTATTCGAGTAACCCGAGGTACAGACATTATCATAGACAAGTTAAAAGAAATGTTAAGAAAATGAGAAAGTTTATGCATTTATCTTGGCGTTTGTGTGATTTTACAAGTGCTTCTACTGAGGAAAAGCAAACTCAAATGTCGCTTCCAGGCCCATAATCCAAGCAGAGAAATTTACTTAAGAGGAATGCTATGCCTTCCAGAAATCTGCCTGTTGAACTAATCATTGAGGAACAACGTGAATGTTCTAGTGATAGAACTGACTATTGAAAGAAAAAGAGTCTCAACAAGGAAATATCTGGTGATGAATACTCTTCGCTCAAAGTGCTTCTGCCGATGAAAGCAAAGTTGAACAAGGCTTATTTATTACAGCTTTTTCAAGACCAATCATATGAGTGATGAAAAATTTATTTGTCAATCCATAATGAATAAGGCTCACGGTACAAGTAGCATAAGTTTCATATAAATGTATTCATTTTATTCACAATATATTGAGTATTTAGTCCTTCCCTATAAAAATAGTAAAGTTATGGGTATTTGACTATTATTCTAAAAAGTATGTTTCACAATACTATCTGTTTTTCAACTTTCAAGACAGCCTAAGAAATCCACCAAAGTTAATCTTACCATTTGGATCTGAAAATGAATAATATTAAAATATGTCTAACCTTGGAGATATCCCCGTAATTTTAGAGTTGCTACACTCAATTAGATTGAAGGATGATACATACCTACTTTATAAGAATGGAATATGTACTCCCAGTAATACTCTCGTCAACTATAACAGTCTAAAAAGGCTTTGAATAAATCGTGAAATCAAAAATTATCAAACCAAACACTAAGAAACAGTACAAAATCGACTATCAAAAGAAAATCTATGTCTGTATGTAAGGTTCTAAAACTGGCTACCATGGCGCTGCAATCTTAAATTCAGATGCCAATTGTTCCGGTATTGTTCATTAGACAACTATTTTCCAAGAAATTGACCTTGACAAATAGTTCAATCTTGCAATCCGCCAAGACGTTTTCTATAAAAAACATTCTTCATTCAACTTAAATAGTTTTTTTTCAGATATTGAGAGAACTCCCAGAAAAATCCTATAAAATGTTGCGAAATCCTCCCAAAATGAGCTTTAATCAATGCTTATACGATACTCACCTACGAAACACTGCGTGTAGGTGGTATTCCACCTAAAAACCTATAGAATTTCAAACTTATCACACTATCACTTCATGAGATTTTCAAATGGATATTACTCCGAAACCCAGTTGTTTAAGACAAGTCTCGACTCATTATTCCAAAAATACGGACTTTGGGTCAAAATGATAACACTCCTGTCTCCTATGACAAAACTGAAATGTCTAACTGCGTCCATGAGTAGGCAAAAGACAAATGAAAAAATATATCCTATTTCATTCAAATCGCCTAAAAAACTTCCTTAATAAGTTTTTGTTTATTCCATGTATTAAGAAGACAATTATAATTCATCACAGCGCTTGAAGGTCACTTCAAGCGATAAGACTTTAACTCCTCATCTAAATTGTCCGGCAAGTTCCACACTATTACGCGAAAAGTAAAGTGACAGAAAGTGGCCCTTTAACTGTCAGATCTGAAAGACAAATGATGGAAATCCATTAATGTTATCGCGAAAATATCATAATAGGCAATCATCCCTTGCTCATTCGCACCCCGATGTGGAATCCCAACCCCAACTCGGGACGAGAGATAACAAACGACCTTAAATTGAGTGCTAAAAATATGCGGCAACATATGTTTAATAAAAATCAAGAGATAAAGTGTTTATTGGAGGGGGCCGCTATTCTTTTGGTCGTTCATCCATCTTTGTAGCCGTTGATGAAATGATTATAGAGATCCTTGAATAATTTGGTGTTGACATCACAGGAGAAATTTAATTTCGTCTGTGTTGTATCAGCGAATAAATAGGTTTCGACTTACTCAACGAAAATTCTTCGTTTTGCTTTTTTCGTTCGAAGCTTCAGACTTGAAGCATTCTAGGAAAGCAATGACGTGAAATCATCAGCTTTTGCGTGCATGACAAAGCGATCACCTATTCATGTCTTCACCCTACCAAACACAGCTTTACTTCCCGATGGAAAGATTAGGTGATCCCTTTTAACGCACTTGTTCTGGGGAACAGCGCGTTATCATCTCGTCACGATGTCTGTAATTTTCGAATTTTGAGCCGAAATTGGTCTCAAACGACTAGGTTGGACTCACTGATGAAGAATCCGTGGTCAAAATTGATTCTGTCCATCCGGCCGTGTGCGCTGTAACTTTCGAAACGAAGGACTTGGAGTATTGAAATTTTCAGGTTAGATTAAGATCCCGAATATCTCGGATGAGTTCGTTGATGGGCCAAATCTGCCGAATGGTCTTTGTGCTACAGCCATTTGAAATTTTGATTTTTCAATAACTCGAAAAATATTCATCTCATCGAAATGAAACTCAGTTGGAAGATGAACAGTGTCAATAAGAAGAATTATCCATAGAAAAATTCGAAAAAAAAATTTTTTTTAGAAAATTTTTATGTTTCATTGAAATTTCACTGAAATTTCCAAGTCACCATTTCGCAAGGTGAACAAGCGCGTGAAAGCTGCTGACTTCAAGTCAGTGCTTTTCTAGATTTTTATATGGTCCTAGATTTAATTCGATCCGAAATGTGTATTTGTGGAAATATTGGGAAATTAAAATTTCGAGTGGGTATTTCTACGGAATCATAAGGCCGATTTTACCCATTCATGAAATCACAGTTAGTTGCAAACCTTCCCTATAATAATAATAACAATAAACTGACTGTATTCACCCAACATTACTAAAGCGAGAAAAAAGAAATATACAATTTTCAAAGATCTAGAAGAATCGCCGGAGCGACATTTATACAGACGGCAACAATGCATATAGCACCATCATGAAACCAAGCAGTAAGATACAAGTAGCTATTCTGAAATGAGAAGAAAAATACTATTCAATTACAAAAATAAACTTAGAAGTAACATATCAAACAGCACTGTGTATTTCGATCCAGAAAATAAATTCACATCACAAATTCGGAATCAAGAATGATTTCAGTCGAGACTTAAAGGCCAACAAGGAAGAGAAACTTCTGACATCCAAATCAAGAGAATTGATTATTCTCACGGCATTGAAGGAAAACACCTAATGAACCTGGCCATCCGATGAGTTGGAATGCACAACCTGTAAGGGTGCCTAATATTGACAGAGAACATCAGATATCAGATCTAGGAACCAGTCCACCGATTACACTACTATCTATCGGACTCCTGAGAAGCTTGAACACAAAGCAACCCAGGTGTAACTTGACTCTACTTTTCATTCTTGGCCATCTCAGATCTTTAATTTTCTGTAACACATGATCAAATTTACGAAGCCCAAATATAAAGCGACAGCACCAATTCTGCACAAGCGGAATTCTTCTTTCATGAAACGCCTACCAACAGGGTCCATAAATAAAATCACAATAATTAAAAATTGACAGAATCAACTGCTCTGACAAATTCTTCCCCAACCGAAAGGTCAAAAACTTTCGAGAAGAATAGAGCATCCTCAGCCTATAAAATGTATACCTAACTAATATTGTAACGTGTTTATTAAATCTAAGGTCTTCATCAAATTGAATACCGAGGTTTCTGGAGCTATCGCATATCACTATGCTGTCACCATTAATATTAAGGTCCAAGCTAGCCTTTACTAAAGCTCTGTCCTTCTTTTCAGCATAAACAATCCACTTAGCCTTCGATGCGTTAATGGACAGGTTATGTGTCTCAGAGTAACAAACTCAGAGTAACAAACAACATAGGACTGTACGCAGTTTTTGAGTGTCCGCAACATCCATTTGTCGACGTAGTCAAATTGTGATATATTTGGAAATGCGCAATGATATTTTTTTATTGTAATTGTATATTTAATGGAATAAAACATATTAATTTTAATAATTCTTGGTTAAATATGGAAAGTTAAACATTTCATGATCGATATTTTTCTTCAGTTTCGAATTTGTGGTAAGAAGAATACTTACCCTTTTCAGTATCTACCTGCTGAAATCCAAGCTTTGGCAACGATGCCGCATTAACAGTATACCGCCGGTCAATCTGTCATCCGTTGCTTGGGTGAGTTTCTAACTAGTTTTTACGCGCTTGTTCTGAGGAACAGCGCGTTATCATTTCGTCACGATGTCTGTAATTTTCGTATTTGAGCCGAAATTGGTCTCAAACGACTAGGTTGGACTCACTGATGAAGAATCCGTGGTCAAAATTGATTCTGTCCGTCCGTCCGGCTGGCCTGTAACTTTCGAAAGGAAGGACCTAGAGTCTTAAAATTTTCAGGCTAGGTCAAGATCCCGAATATCTCGATTAAGTTTGTTAATGGGCCAAATCTGCCAAATGGTTTTTGTGCTACAGCCATTTGAAATTTTCATTTTTTAATTACTCGAAAAATAGTTATCTGATTGGAATGAAACTTGGTTGAAATATGAACAGTGTCAATAAGAAGAATTATCCTTGGAAAAATTCTGAAAAAAAATATTTTTTTTGAAAATTTCTTTCGAAAATTTATATATTTCATTGAAATTTCACTGAAATTTCCAAGTCACCATTTCGCAATGTAACAAGCGCGTAAAAGCTGCTGACTTCACGTCAGTGCTTTTCCAGATTTTTAGATATTTCTAGCTGTTTACTTCAATATTTTTTGAATTATTACAATACTTCAATTCACTGTGGGACGTAAGAAATGTTTTGTTTGTGGAGAATCCCGTGAATTGAGTGAAATATCGTATCACAGCTTAGTAACTGCTTCGTTAACAAGCTTGTTTTGATTGCGGTCAAAGTGTCAAATTTTGTATCACATGTTGCGGACAGCAATCGCTTTCTAAGTATGACGTATGCTCCCTCTATGTTGTTTATTACTCTGAGGTCGTGCATATCAGAAGAATCGATCTTAGATCCTGGAAAACATCAGCAAATGCTTCAGCAGTGCAGTACTCCAAGTCCGACAAAAGATCTGCAACATACAACCTAGGAAAATAGAATTCCTATGTCGATTCTACCGGAAGTCATTGTGTTCTAATCGTTGCCGCCGAAAATACGCATCGCAGTGAATGTGTTGAAAAAAAATTCCAAATTTTTTTTTAAACTGTCTACTATATTTGAAAACACTCCTGCTTAAGCCTAGGGCCCCATTTTTCATAGCAGTGTAAATAATTTCAGATTGATACGATCATTATTTCTAGAGATGTTAGGAAAAATCAAGAGAAGCATTGACGTGAAGTCAACAGATTTTGCGCGCATGTTCAAATTCGTCGCCAAATCTCTCATCTTTTCCCGTATTGACCCCACCAAACAAATTTTTGGTGATCTCACAGTGCTTTTCTAGGTTTTTTCATGAACCAATCGAACATTTTATTCGATTAACGGAATATATTCTATGTCCGACAAGATGTTTACAAATAACGTTATTTGGATCCAACCATCTCATAACGCGAACCTCATCATGTGTAATTAATTCTGAAATTCCCCTTTCTCGGTGGTAGAAAAATTTCGAAGATTTTGGATTGTCAACTTGAACCGAAATTTCCAATACCAACCAATTGATCTACACCAAATTAGGCCACACGTACAACAATCCAGGGGTGCCCATCCCACCCCATCTATCGTAACGATAATTAAACGCAAACGATACTCGCGTTTCGGTAAACTAATTTTGTAATGCCGGTTAATAATGCAAGCGAACACGACAAACAATGCCGGCATATTGTGAGCGTTATCACTATTCAATTACCCTCGGGGTGCAAGTAGCAGCGTGCCCGATGTACGTTGTGCACACATATCTCTGTGTATCGTTGTTATATCGTAACATCAACATTTGCGGAGTCCTGATTGTGTTCCGGGGAGCGGACAGGTTAAGCTACCCGAAATTTGGAAATTGCGTACCTAACATAAATTAAATTTCGGAAAATGTAATCATGTCAGTGAGGTGTCGGAAATTTGCTGATATAATGTTGCTCTCGGAATTCATTGGGAGTGTACAGGGGCAGGTGAATTTTGATGAAGAGTGAACAGTAACGCTTCATTAGGTTCACTCAGAATAGAAATATTCTATTCTCTCTGGTGAAGCTACCCAAAATTAAGGAAATGCCTTCCTTATACAGGGTCTTTCACGAGGAACCTCACCCATATTTATACGGGAAACTACTGAACGTATTTTCATGAAATTCGACACTTATAAGTATTTCACGATGCTGATGAAATCTAAAATATTTTCAAGGCATGAGCACCTCCGGTTTTTCCGGAAATGACGTCAACTTCCGTTTTTCAAATTAGAACACCATTTTTTTATTGCAGAAATAGATTCCTTAGAAAATTTCAATTTATTTTGATGTAACATTTTTCAGTTTTGGTTGGAAAATTCTCTCTGAGCGGGAAAATTCGAAAAAAAAATCGAAAATAGAGCTCCGCTGAAACAAGAATAACTTCGAGGTTTTTGGATGGAAAATTTTCATTTTTGGGATTTTTCAAGATGTAAGATTGATGTATCCACTTTGAAAATCTAAATTGCGATTCATGATACAGGGGGTGAAAAAATCGCTTTCAAAGTTAGGGATGACAAAATCGTGAAAAATCAATTTTTTCAAATTAGAACCCCATTTTTTTATGGCAGATATTGAATCTACGTTAAAAAATAATGAGAGTGTATGCATCACACCCTTGCCCTAAAGTGGATATTTTCTGAGTTATTCACAAAAAACTGTTTTTCGTCTTGAATTTTCAGATATTTCTTTTCCCTTCACGCCAAAAAGATGACATTTTCAGGAACTGTTACTTAAACCATGTTTTAGATTTTACTACCCTAATATGCAAGAGAAAAAAGTTACAGGTTGTTCCTAAATAGATGGCGAATTCGGATTCGAATTTGTATCGGAAACCTCTTTATTTCAACTAATCGGCCATCGGTTTTCTCTCCAGTGATAAATAAATAATTCCTTATGAACCATATGCAAAAACTTACCATGTTTTATATTATTTTTTTTTAATGATAGATATCATTAATTACATCTGCCAAATTCCTCTTTATTCAGTAGCATTTTGTGTTTACTATTAATTTGGTGATAATTCGTATTAAGTTATAAAATCGATCACTATGCCTAATTTTACCAATGAAGATTATTTAAATCTCATTCTACTTCATGGAGAATGTAATAAAGTTGTAGATAGAACGATTCGACTGTTCATTGAGAGGTTTCCTGACCGACCCAGACCAACGAGAGATACCATTAACAAAACCATGACAAACTTGAGAAATGTCGGATCTTTCGTTAAGAAAACTACACACAGAGAAAAAAGTGTAGTAGAAGATGAGAACAACGAAATTACAGTTCTTGTATATTTTCGTGTGAATCCCCAAAATTCTCTCAAAGATGCCGAGATTGATCTGGGATTATCTCAATCGAGTGTTTGGAGAATATTAAAAAACATAAAATGCACCCATATAAATTCAATAGGGTACAGCATTTGATGGAAACTGATTTCGTCAGGAGAACAGAGTTTTGCGAAGCTATGATGATTCGATTTCAAGAGAATGAAAACCTTTTGGACTGTATAATTTGGACAGATGAATCTAAATTCACAAAGAATGGTTCTTTCAATAGGCATAACAGTCATTATTGGGATGAAGAGAACAACCACCACTTCAGACAATGGAACTTTCAAGAGACCTGGAGTTTCAATGTTTTTTGCAATTCTCGATGTTCACATTTATTATGGGACTTTAACTGGTAAGATAGAACACTACACATGTTTGCATTATTTAAAGAATGTTCTCCCTTAGGAGATAGATATTCTGACATATTGACTCAAATAATTGAGCCGCTAGTACAGAACCATAATGTCTTATGGTATCAACAAGATGGCGCGCCTCCACACAATTCACTCAATGTGTCAAATATCCTCTACAGGCTATTTGAAGATCGATGGTTGGCGAACAATGGTCCACATCTTTGGCCACCACGTTCTCCCGATTTAACTCCTTTAGACTATTATGTTTGGGGTAGGATAAAAAATATTGTCTACTCAACTCCCCTGACTGATAAAGAGGACTGCATAGAACGAGTCAGAAATGCGTTCAGGTTTGTTTAGATTTTTAGATTCATAGTTTTGAAACTCAATTTGGTTTTTAAACACTTTTGCAGATCTCTTCCTCCCGATGAAATAAGAAGAGCAACGCACGAAGCATTCCTGAGACGTATAAATAAATGTCTAGAAATTAACGGTCAAAACTTTGAGCATCTTCTCTAGTTATAACTGCGAGAGTTTGCCATGGTTCTCCTAATAGTAACTTGAAGTCGGTTTCAAGAAGGGGTGAAAAATCTACAGCATGGTTCAAATAACAGTTCCTGAAAATTTCATCTTTTTGGCGTGAAGGGAAAAGAAATAGCTGAAAATTCAAGACGAAAAACAGTTTTTTGTGAATAACTCAGAAAATATCCATTTTGAGGCAAGGGTGTGATGCATACACTCACATTATTTTTTAACGTAGATTCGATATCTGCCATAAAAAAATGGGGTTCTAATTCGAAAAAATTGATTTTTCACGATTTTGTCATCCCTAACTTTGAAAGCGATTTTTTCACCCCCTGTATCATGAATCGCGATTTCGATTTTTAAAGTAGATACATCAATCTTACATCTTGAAAAATCCCAAAAACGTAAATTTTCCATCCAAAAACCTCGAAGTTATTCTTGTTTCAGCGGAGCTCTATTTTCGATTTTTTTTTCGAATTTTCCCGCTCAGAGAGAATTTTCCAACTAAAACTGAAAAATGTTACATCAAAATAAATTGAAATTTTCTAAGGAATCTATTTCTGCAATAAAAAAAATGGTGTTCCAATTTGAAAAACGGAAGTTGACGTCATTTCCGGAAAAACCGGAGGTGCTCATGCCTTGAAAATATTTTAGATTTCATCAGCATCGTGAAATACTTATAAGTGCTGAATTTCATGAAAATACGTTCAGTAGTTTCCCGTATAAATATGGGTGAGGTTCCTCGTGAAAGACCCTGTATAAATTGAATTTTGGAAAATGTAATCATATCAGAGAGGTGTGGGAAATTTGCTGATATAATGTTGCGCTGTGAATTGTTTGGAAGTGTACAGGGGCAGGTGAATTTTGATTGAAATTGAACAGTAACGATTCATTAGTTTCACTGAAATTATTCTATTCTCTCTGGTTAAGCTACTAGAAATTTCGTCCCAACATAAATTAAATTTCGGGAAATGTAATCATGTCAGTTGAGTGTGGGAAATTTGCTGAGATATTCATCGGGAAATTAATTGGGAGTGTAACGCTTCATCAGTTTCATCGAGCATAGAATTATTCTAGTCCCTCTGGTGAAGCTAACAGGAATTCATATATTGCGTACTTAACATAAATCATGTCAGTGAGGTGTGGAAAATTTGCTGATATAATGTTGCTCAGAGAATTCATTGGTAGTCTACAGGGGCAGGTGAATTTTGATTGAGAGTGAACAGGATCTATTCATTAGTTTCACTGAAATTATTCTATTATCTCTGGTATAGCTACCAGAAATTTCGTACTAACATAAATTAAACTTTGGAAAATGTAATCATGTCAGTTGATTGTGGGAAATTTGCTGAGATATTCATCAGGAAATTCATTGGAAGTGTACAGAGGCAGGTGAATTTTGATTAACAGTGAACACTAACGCTTCATCAGTTTCATCCAGCATAGAATTATTCTATTCTCTCTGGTGAAGCTAACAGAAATTCAGACACTGCGTACTTTACATAAATTGAATTTTGGAAAATGTAATCAAGTCAGTAGAGTGCGGGAAATTTGCTAAGATAATATTACTCGGGAAATTCATTGGAAGTGTACTGGGGCAGGTGAATTTTGATTAAGAGTGAACATTAACTCTTCATCAGTTTTAATGAAAAAAGAATCATTCTACTGTCTCTGGTGAAACTACCCAAAATTCATAAAATGCGTTACTAATATAAATTGAATTTTGGAAAATGTAATCAGTGGATTGTGGGAAATTTACTGAGATAAGATTGCTCGGGAAATTCATTGGAAGTGTACAAGGGCAGGTGAATTCTGATTAACAGTGAACAGTAATGCTTCATCAGTTTCATCGAACATAGAATTATTCTAGTCTCTCTGGTGAAGCTAACAGAAATTCAGACACTGCGTACTTGACATAAATTGAATTTTGAAAAATGTAATCATGTCAGTGGAGTGCGGGAAATTTGCTGATATAATGTTGCTCAGAGAATTCATTGGAAGTGTACAGAGGCAGGTGAATTTTGATTGAGATTGAACAGGATCGATTCATTAGTTTCACTGAAATTATTCTATTCTCTCTGGTATAGCTACCAGAAATTTCGTACTAACATAAATTAAACTTTGGAAAATGTAATCATGTCAGTTGATTGTGGGAAATTTGCTGAGATATTCATCAGGAAATTCATTGGAAGTGTACAGAGGCAGGTGAATTTTGATTAACAGTGAACACTAACGCTTCATCAGTTTCATCCAGCATAGAATTATTCTATTCTCTCTGGTGAAGCTAACAGAAATTCAGACACTGCGTACTTTACATAAATTGAATTTTGGAAAATGTAATCAAGTCAGTAGAGTGCGGGAAATTTGCTAAGATAATATTACTCGGGAAATTCATTGGAAGTGTACTGGGGCAGGTGAATTTTGATTAAGAGTGAACATTAACTCTTCATCAGTTTTAATGAAAAAAGAATCATTCTACTGTCTCTGGTGAAACTACCCAAAATTCATAAAATGCGTTACTAATATAAATTGAATTTTGGAAAATGTAATCAGTGGATTGTGGGAAATTTACTGAGATAAGATTGCTCGGGAAATTCATTGGAAGTGTACAAGGGCAGGTGAATTCTGATTAACAGTGAACAGTAATGCTTCATCAGTTTCATCGAACATAGAATTATTCTAGTCTCTCTGGTGAAGCTAACAGAAATTCAGACACTGCGTACTTGACATAAATTGAATTTTGAAAAATGTAATCATGTCAGTGGAGTGCGGGAAATTTGCTGATATAATGTTGCTCAGAGAATTCATTGGAAGTGTACAGAGGCAGGTGAATTTTGATTGAGATTGAACAGGATCGATTCATTAGTTTCACTGAAATTATTCTATTCTCTCTGGTATAGCTACCAGAAATTTCGTACTAACATAAATTAAACTTTGGAAAATGTAATCATGTCAGTTGATTGTGGGAAATTTGCTGAGATATTCATCAGGAAATTCATTGGGAGTGTACAGGGGCAGGTGAATTTTGATTAACAGTGAACAGTAACGCTTCATCAGTTTCGTCGAGCATAGAATTATTCTATTCTCTCTGGTGAAGCTAACAGAAATTCAGACATTGCGTACTTAACATAAATTGAATTTTGGAAAATGTAATCATGTCAGTGGAGTGCGGGAAATTTGCTAAAATAATATTACTCGGAAAATTCATTGGAAGTGTACTGGGGCAGGTGAATTTTGATTAAGAGTGAACATTAACTCTTCATCAGTTTCAATGAAAAAAAAATTATTCTACTCTCTCTGGTAAAACTACCCGAAATTCATAAAATGCGTTACTGATATAAATTGAATTTTGGAAAATGTAATCATGTCAGTGGATTGTGGAGAATTTGATTAGATAATATTGCTCGGGAAATTCATTGGAAGTGTACAGGGGCAGGTGAATTTTGATTAACAGTGAACAGTAACGCTTCGTCAGTTTCATCGGGCATAGAATTAATCTATTTTCTCCAGTGAAACAACCCGAAATTCAGAATTTGCATTCCTAACATAAATTAAATTTTGGAAATGTGATCATAGTATTGATCAAGTAGACTGTCTGAATTTAATATTTGAAATAAAAGAAAAGTTTCATAGAGTCAGTATCAACAGTCATTTAATTCTCGAAGTTATAAAGATTTCACAAAAGTGTGTTTTACCGCATTCTATATTTCAAAGATGGTAGATGGTGCAGAACTTAATGACAATATAGTTTTATGCACAATTTAACAAGCTTGCCAGAAGGTCTGTACCACCATAGATGTTACTGATAATTCTAGATCGAAAGATAAAAGATGAAACACCATGTGTATTATTATTTTGGTATTTTATTTTGTTATGTTATCATTTTCCTAAGTTTTTCACTCAAATCATTATATCATACCAATTGATATAATAATTAAATTTGTCGTTCAAGACGTGGTACGATGTGGACAATAAAATTATAAGATGTAAATATCGAAAGATTTTATGTGAAGGTATCACAAAAAAATCTGTATTTTTAAGGATTATTCGGCATTATGCTTAAATTTACTGCCAAGTCTCAATCCGATCGTCTGAGTAGTTACTGAAATATCGTGAAAGGAACGTCGAAATTTCAAATGACTATTACTCCGTAATCTTGTGGCTGATTCTCCCCGTTGACGAGCCTAACTGTCGCATTTTGGAATGCAGCCTACCATGAAAGTTTCAAGTTGATAGATTTCTGTGAATATGCTCACAGTCGGCCGATCGATAAGAGACCGGACTCGTCATTAGTGAGTCCAACCTAGTCGTTTGAGGTCAATTTCTGCTCAAAGTTCGAATATTACAGACATTTTGACAGAAGGATAGCACGCCGTTCCAATGATAGCGCATGCGCGCGAAAATACGAGTGGCGTCTATCGAAGCCGACTCCAATTAAATAAATAAACCTCAACCGAAATTCTTCTAAGAAAACAGATTTCGTAACGATAAAACCATTACAGAACTCAAATCATAAACGAATTCGGATTTCTGAGATCAACTCAACGTTGCTCCTCACTGAAACCAGACCTCTCTTGTTAATACACTGTGTAAGTAGTTTCATCAAAGAGCTCGTGGGCCGGCAGCGTTCATTTGTCAGCCTTCTGGAGCACTCTTGATCCATACTCATCTAACCGCGCGCTATTACACGAGTGGATAGCAAATTGTTAATAATTGAGGGAGTTTTTCTCGTGTGCAGCGCGTTTTAGTGGCCTTTGTTAAGTCCTGTCTACCCCCAGTATATTTAAAAATAACTCGTCGAACGCTTCGAACAAGATTTCGCACACTTCATAACGCCCGGGTGGATGCAATTAAAAACGAGCGATTCATTGATCGGGAGGGGGAATGAATCCAGGAGGGGGTTAGAGTTAAACGAGGTTGCTGTGGAAATTATACAGGGTGTCTGTGAAAAAATGCGATGGATTTTGGGAGATAATTTCTTGATGAAAATTGGTAAGGGTATATACATACTAAGGTTACGCCGAACTATCGATTTGACTTCGGCTTACTTTTCAAATATCGGGTTTTGCCGGGAGCAGACAAATAATTCTATCCTGCAATCCGCAAGGGCGTTTTCGATAAAAAACAATTTTATTTAATTTCTAATAGTTCTGTTTCAGATATTGGGAGTGAAAACCCAGAAAAAACCTAAAAGACCTCCCAAAATAAGCTTCAATCGAATTTTTAATGTTTTGCCCGCATTTTCTTGAGAACAATGATCACTTGAGTTCGGAGAATTATATTGACGTTTGTTAAGGTTGCATTCCAAAATTAAATGGTTGAGTTCTTCAAATGGGCCAAATCAGCCAAACGGTTTCGGAGTTATAGTCGTTTGAAATTTTGAATTTTGAGGTTATCTTCCTAATATGCATTTCATCAACTATTTGAGCGATTGGATTAAGACTTGGCAGGCAGTCGTAGCATAACTACCCACAACTTTTGGAGAAATTTTGTTGAAATCGTTTTGTTGGTAAATTTCCAAAAAACGTTTTTCGAAATTGTTTTCCGGGGACTTATCGTGCGATTTCGAAAGAAGCATAGATCTTGTTGTCTCCTTATAACAACCAAATTTTTCTTCGATTCAATCATAATTGTCTGAGATATTGTCAAAAAAAATGTCTGGGAATATGTCTTAAAACAACCCAAAAAAAAACTTTTTTTTACATTCCGCAATCTTCTGATCATATCAGCCTCATGGAATTCCGCTTGAACTTGCAAGCTGTGACATTTAAATTGAGGACTTGAGTTCAATTCAAGATCATCTGTATTTTTGGACGTGAAACATGATGACAAATGTCAAAAGTGCCCGAAGTTTTATCCTTACCTGAAATCATTAAAACAACTGTTTTCCTTAAGGAATAGAATTGTTCGAATATTTATAATCGTTTTTTTTTTAGTAGGGATACCATATACAGAGTGAGTCGTTGAGTTGTACATTAATTTCAACCGTAGATTATAGATTCCTCTCATCAAATAAAACAATTTTTTCATTTGCCATTTCTCCAGATTCAGCTCAGGTAAAAAGTTATAAGTATTTAAATATTTCTCAATGTGCTAATACACTCCTGAGCTTTCTTTGCCAGTTCACCCCAGATATCCCTTACGGATATTGAAATTCAAAGAAACAAGATTGAGAAAACTCATTTACTCACTTTATTCTTTTGATTTGGTGCTTTTTGCGATATTATCGCAAGTAAAACATTTCACTACACTGGACTTGAAGCACTGATCTTCAACTTGATATTCCAATACAATTTCATTCCACTATAAGATTATACACAATTCCATCCTCGCCCACTCTCATATTGGAAACTCCATAATTATATATAATTTTCACGAAATTAATAAATGAATTATATGAAATAATAATAATAAACTAACCTAAAAACATTCTCTAAAATGTTATGGTTATGGAAAGTCTAGTCCATAGACAGGGACTATGTCTGTGGTGTGGTCATGAAATAGCATATACCCATAGAAATTATAACTAAATGTTATATCTATGCATATACCTAATATTAGTTCTATGCGGAATAAATGAATATTTCTGTGTATTCTATGGTCCGGATAAACGTGAATGCAGCTTAATTTACTTCCTTCACTAGATCAGGGGCGGATCCATAAATATAAGGAAATTTTTCGAATTTTATCCGATTTTATAATATTCAACGTTGAATATCTGCAAAACGGTGTGTTTGAGGAGAAATTATAAAGAAAAATCAAATATTTTAAAATTATTGAAGATTCTTATCATTACATAAGGTAAACTTTATCTGTATTCTCCATACATTATTTTATGAATCGGCGAGTCTATAACTCGGCAACTGTTCGAAGTAGGATGAAAGTGATTACTGAAGAATATGTGCCATAGTTATGAATAACTTCACACCAAAATTCATCTCATTCTGAGTTACCATATCAAAGCTACATAAGAAAAACTGCTTTTTTTAAATTAAAACAGCCTGTATATTTTTGATGGAGCCGAATCTGGAAAAATGATAAATGAAAAAAGTGTTTCATTTGATAAGAAGAATCTATGGTTGAAATTAATGTACAACTTAAAGACTCACTCTGTATAGCGAATTCGTCATATTCCAAAATTAAAGAGTTTTTTTAATAAAAATTATTCAAACGGAAAAATCATAGAAATATAAATTTCTTCTCAAGCTTAAGCTGTTTCCATCAACCCGAAAAAAAAATAATAAGCCATCACCACTGCTCTAGCAGATACGACACTTTAAGATCATAAAACAAAAAAAATATCGAGACAGTATGACACTAACGTTCGAAAATATCCAATAAATATTGGTAATGTGATCCCTCAGAGTGTGTCAGAACGATTATGTTTATTATTTCGTCCGAAATTTAAACAAAGAACATCGTGGACGAAGAATGCGACTCAAAGTCACGCTCAGAGATCGATGAATAGGCCGAATGGGTTAAAAGTTATGGCTGCGTCTCAGATTTACGAGCGGTAGCGGTCAGAGGGTGAGAGGGGAAGTTTGTAGCTGAGGAAGGAAAAATAATCCATAATTTTTCGGGATTGATAGGTACATGGGTCTGAAATGGATAGTGGATTGGGGGAATTGGTCTTAACGGATTGGTAAACTGCGTCGTTTTAATACAGATAGAACTGTTTCAGCCGTTGCTATTTGGTGGTTCATCATCAATAATACTGAATGCGTTTCAGACGATACTACTGCAGGAGATCAAGAAAAACTTTTGCTAAACAAGGGTTATTTTTATGAGAATATTTCGGATATTCCTGTGGCGTGATGTCTAAATATTGAGCTGTTTCAGCTGTTACTATTTGGTAGTTGATCATAATGAAGACAAATTTTTCATTACTATGTTTTACTACCTCAGAGTAACAAACAACATAGAGGTAGCATACGTCATATTTAGAAAGCGAATGCTGTCCGCAACATGAGATAGAAAATTTGACACTTTGACCGCAATCAAAAATACTTGTTAACAAACCAGTTACCAACCTGTGATACGATATTTTGCTTGGATTCGCGGGATTCTCCACGAAAAACACACTTCTTACGTCCCATAGTTAATTAAAGTATTAAGTAATAATTCGAAAAATATTGAAGTAAACAGCTAGAAAGATCTAAAAACCCGTTAGAAACTCACCAAAACAACGGATGACAGATTGACCGGCGGTATACTGTTAATGCGGCATCGTTGCCAAAGCTTGGATTTCATCAGATAGATACTGAAAAGGTCAAGTATTCTTCTTATCACAAATTCGAAACTGAGGAAAAATATCTATCATGAAATGTTCAAATTTCCATATTTAACCGAGAATTACTAAAATTAATATTTTTATTTCATTTAATATATAATAACAATAAGATAATATCATTGTGCATTTCCAAATATATCACAATCTGACTACATCGACAAAAGGATGTTGCGGACACCCAAAAACTGCTTACAGTCCCTCTATGTTGTTTGTTACTCTGAGTTTACCACCAACGATTATCAGATGTTTTTACAATATGTAAGGTTTAAATTTTTGCTACTAGTTTCGAACTCTCCTTCATCTTCAGGCAACTGACCTTTGAGCACATAGGTACAGGGTATTTATGCAAATTCAGGTAAAACGATGTGATAATAAAAGTGGCAGTTGAAGGAATTTGGTCTGCAATAGATGATAGAAAAAATACATTTTTTGGGAATTATTAGGGTGCAGGTATGTATCATTTGAAAGCATTGAACATTTGGGAATTACACAAATCCGTTCGGTGGTTCATGGTATGTTTTAAATGGGCGTGTCTGACCTATATAACCTAACCTCAAAACAAATTATTGTCTTTGTTATTCAATGTCAAAGATTCAACCCCGAAATTACTTAAATCAGGAGTTCATGAGTTAAAATGTTCAATTTGCAACAAGAACGGATTTCATCAAAAATAAAAGCAAGTCTAACGTCGCAAACCATTGCATTGAGAATAGCCTCTTTTCCATAGATAATATGAAAATATTACATATACAATCGAAAGGAATAAAACTTAACTACCTGGAGTCCCTTGAAATTTATAAATTAGTGTAGAGGAATATTCTGGGAATAAAAAACGACCAAACGGATTTGTGTAATTCCCAAATTTTCAATGCTTCAAAATGATACATACCTTCACCCTAATAATTCCCCAAAAAAAAATTTTTTCTATCATCTGTTGCAGACTAAATTAAATTAAACTAATCGCAAAAATGTGAACCTTACATATTGTAAAAACATCTGATAATAGTTGGTGGTAAAATATAGTGATAAAAATTCGTTTCAATTGTGATGTCTGAACATGATTAGAAAGTGAAAGTTTCGAATTTTCCTGTCGTTTTGGTCTCTTAATGCGTAAAAATCGCGATATATTTTCGAAAAATTCTTGAGAAATATCGCAAATATGATTGATATTTTCCAAATGTGTATGTCAATTGTCAATCCAACAATTAAAAATTCAAATTTCTGTAGTACCTTCACAAAATATCTTTCGATATTAATTTGATATCTTACGATATACTTTTATTGTCTTCGACCTACTACGTCTTCAATGAAAAAATTATAATATCAACTGGCAAATAATGATTGAAGTGAAAAACTTGAGAAAAGGGTAATAAAATGAAATACAATCTAAAAATAATACTAGTGTTTCATCTTCTATCTTTCGATTTAGCGCACATTTAAATGCGGTGGTTATGTTCTTTAATGGGACAAATCGTTCGAATTGTTTCGGAGTTATGGACATTTGAAATTTGGAGATTAATTCCCTGACATTTCAGGAACTACTCATGTGATTGAATTGATACTTGACAGTAAGTTAAGCATAACAACGCACAATATTTCAAAAAATTTCGTTGAGATTACACTATCAGTGAATTTTTACAAAATATTTTTCGAAATTTTTTACGAAAAAATTTTGTTTTTCGGAAAGTGTTCATTAAATCCAGAAAAAATTCTGCTCATACAGGGTGAGTTTTTAAGTTGTACATTAATTTTACCCATAGATCAAATGAACAACTTTTTTCATTTATCATTTATCCAGATTCGGCTCCAGCAAAAAGATACAGGGTGTTTGAATGTCCGAAAAAAGTCAGTTATTCTTTTGTAGCTTTTATATGGTAACTCCGAATGAGAGGAATGTTGTTGCGAAGTTCTGTATAACTATGACACATACTCTTCAGTGATCACTTTCATCCTACTTCAAACAGTTTTCGAGTTATAAACTCGCCGATTCATAAAACTATACGAAATTAGCATTAAGAATGCAGATGAAGTTTATCCTATGTCATCTTAAGAATCTTCAATCATTTGAAATTATTTGATTATTCTCTATGATTTCTCCTTAAACGCACTGTTTTGCAGATATTTAACGTTGAATATTATAAAATCGGATAAAAATTCGAAAAATTTCCTCATATTTATGGATCCGCCCCTGATCTAGTAAAGGAAGTTACTTGAGCTGGGTTCACGTTCATCCGAACCATGGAATACACAGGAATATTCATCTATTCCGCATAGAACTAATATAAGGTGTATGCATAGATATAATATTATGTTATAATTTCTATGGGTATATGCTATTTCGTGACCACACCACAGACATAGTCCATGTCTATGGACTAGACTTTCCATAACCATAACATTCTAGAGAATGTTTTAAGGCTAGTTGATTGATTTCCGTAGACTTATGAACCTATTTTTCTATAATTGATTTCTTATAATTCGTTTATAAATTGCGCGAAAAAGGTATAATTATGGAGTTTTCAATATGAGAATCGGCGAGGATGTAATTGTGTATAATCTTATAGTGGAATGAAATTGGATACTGCATGAACATCAAGTTGAAGATCAGTGTTTCAAGTCCAGTGTAGTGAAATATTTTTCTCGCGATAATGTCAAAAAAAGCACCAAATTATAAGAATTAAGTGAGAAAATGAGTTTTCCCAATCTTGTTTCTTTGAATTTCAATTCTTGGGATATCTGTGGTGAACTGGCAAACAAAGCGCAGGAGTGTATTAGCACATTGAGAAATATTTAAATGCTTTTAACTTTCTACCTTAGTCGAATCTGGAAAAATGGCAAATCAAAAGTGTTTTCTTTGATGGGGGGAATCTATGGTTGAAATTGATGTACAACTTGAAAACTCACTCTGCATAAAGGGTTTAAATAATATAATACCAACAGCGATGCCATGAATGCAAGAAGAGTTATTCAGCTATAAAATCTTGAATCAGGTATTGCTGACTCAAATCCAAACAAGAAATCCAACCGAAAAAAAACTATCTCAAGATTAATGATCTTCAAGATTACTTTCCTACTTCAACCGTTTAACTCGAAAAACCCAACAGCCAAAGTTCATAGTTGAAGGACCCCCTCATCCTCTTCTACCTCCCTTAACGGTAAAACAACCCACGTTAGAGGGTTGAAAGCGTTATATGCAGCAACCGCGTTCATTATATCCATCAAACAATTTGGCGTCCTGTGTCAAACGACAGGAAGTTAGTAGTGGCGTCGGTGCAGGCCAGGACACGTGACCTTATTCTCCAAATTACCGTCGCCTCGTGTCTAAATTGTCTGCTGCCAGAATCATGTCCTCCGTGAAAAATTACCGCCTCACTTTGAGGATAATAACATGATGACGGAAGGAAATATGATGATTTGTCTGGATGTGGAAGATTAACCGCTGGTTGGGTTGCTTGTGGATAATTTGGCATTACTGGAAAATGGAAAATTCTTCACCTTTTCAGCTCCAACTTGAGACCTAACAAAATCAAATTGGGAATAAACATATTCAAATTGGTACTAAAGAAAATCAAATTGAGACTAAACACGTTCAAATTGGGAATAATCAATTTAAAATTGGTACAACATTCGCTCCTGTGTGAATTAGAGTTTTATGCGCTTCTTCATTGTGAACTATGCTGCTGCTATCTCATTGGTATTTTTATTTTATTTTGTGCCCAATTTTTGGCGGTTGAATTCTTGATACTCAAAAATTCGCAAGTCCTTTCCAATCGACGTTTTCTTCATGGACTGCAATTCTCTGCTTTTCAATTGATTCCAACTATTCCTTTTCCATAAGGGATATAATTTCGAATTAAACTCTGGTTTGCACTTATTAAATACTCTCCTTCGACATTAAACTGTTAACTTTATAATGTAATCAAAAAATTCAATTCAAATAGCAACGAATGTTTTACCCATATGAAAATTATTATTCCCAATTAGAAATATATATAAACTGCTCCACAAGAGTTAGGGATATCGTATTCAATCGTTTTTAAAAGTAGGTAATCTTCGACAAAATTACTGTAAAATCCCTTAAAACTCAATAATAACTTGAATTGATCCAATAAAAATCAGTATGAGACATTTCGTCAATCTGGTCGCCTTTTTTCTGAAGTTTGGTTCTTTGTATATGCTTCACGAATGTTCTAATTTTGAAATGAAGTCAGTTTATCAACGGCTTCGATTTGAAACGAGTTTTCTGAAAATGCCAAGACGTAAATTAAGAAACGCTGAGGCTAATAGGGCTATTGGAATGCTATAGGGTGGCCTAACTCAGGTTGTTGTAGCGGAAAGGCTCCAAGTCAGCCAAAGTGTGATATCTCGACTTTAGAATAGGTTCAGGGAGACAGGTTCCGTGTTGGAAAGACCAAGTCTTGGTGGGCGACGAAAAACAACACCTGCTCAGGATCGTTTCATCACCGTTTCGGCGAGATGAAACCCTACATCTACGTGTAGAATGCTACGAAATACTCTTCAAAATGCAGATGGGGTCCAAGTTTCCATCGAAACCATCAGACGACGTTTGAGAGAGGTGAATCTAGGTTCTAGACGTCCATTAAGAGGAGTTCCATTAACACGTGACCATAAGCGTCAAAGACTGGAATGGGCAAGGTAACATATCAATAGGAACGATTAATGGCGTAGTGTCCTTTTCACTGATGAATCCAGATATGGACGATGTTCAGATTCTCGAAGAACAAGGGTATGGACAATCCCACGCATACCCCGTAATCGTCGCTATGTCCAAGAAGTCCATCCATTCCGAGGGGGTAGTGTTATGGTATGGGCCGGGATATGTTTCAACGGGCGCACAGATCTACACATTTGTCCTGGGAATATGACCGCCTCACACTATAGGGAGCATGTCATTGACAATGTTGTGCCAAATTTTCACGCTGCTATTTGTGAAACTTTTCAATTTCTAGACGATAACGCTAGACCGCACCGTGCAGCCATAGTTGAGAATGCGCGCGAGGAGCTTGGTATTCCACATTAACAAATACCTCCGCACTCACCAGATTTGAATTGCATAGAACATGCATGGAATATACTCCAAAAAAGATTAGATAATCATCAACCTACCCCAGAATCCTTAAATGATCTGAGAGAACTTCTGCCCCGTTTATGGAACCAAATTCCTCAAGAAAGTAATTGAATCTTCTTTGTTGTACTCAAGTTCATATACACTTGTAATGTTGTCGTATCCAATGGCAATTTCGAAGAAATAATTCCATTCCCTCGAAATCCTCATAAAAATTCAGAAATCAGAAAGCTGCGAGAAATAAATTCATAATTGAATTTATTTGGATATTTTCGGATCGACAGCAATGGTTTAAAACGATTCTATAAACTCGTAAGATCATCTTGTGAAGTGCAAATATTATGAGAAAGACTTGAAGAAAATTTCAGATTTAACACCCTGTATCTCGAAAACAAAACGTTTGCGATTCTATATTTATGGGACCTTTGACTTATGCGAGGATCTCCCCTCTTCGTTTGTACCTGCAATTCAGGAACACCCTGTATAACAAAAAAAAAATATTACAATTTTGCAGATATTTCTATCGCGGGAATTTAGAACTTCCCCACAACCGCTGATTACCTCTAACGAGGGTTCCCCCGGCACCGTCATCCAGATACGATCACGTTGTCTATGAAAACAACCCCTAATTCAAACACGGCTACCGGAGCCGATCGCACCCTCAAGAAATTACCATCCGGCCAGGATGAAAGAAGTGTCGGAATTATTGATCTTTTGTATTGGGTTAATAACTTCATGAAAGTTTAATGGTTCGAGTAAGAATGAATATTCGAGAAAAGACGTGAAGTTAGGAGCGTAATTTTTTTTCTAATAGACAAAGTGATACTCCATCCAGGTAACTATCCTGCTGACCGCCGCTTCGCGTCTAGGTAAAATTGTTTTAACGATCTTCTGATTATATGATCATCACTTAATTGTTCTAGGGAAACAGCGTGCAACCGTTTCGTCCAAATGTCTGTAGTTTTCGAATTTTTCCTCGAAAATGGTTCCAAATAACTAGGATAGACTAGACTCACCAATGACGAATCTGGTATCAAAATCGATTCTGTCCGACCGCCTTTTCGTGTGCACGATTACGGGCGTACAGAGGATCCTGTAGGGTTGAAATTTTCAGGGCAGGTCGCATTTCAAAATGAGACGGTTCGTTAATGGGCTGAATTGGTCGAACGGTTTTGGAGTTTTAGCTATTTGAAATGTTGAGATTATTTCCCTGATATTTCAGGAACGCTTGGAGCGATTGGATTAAAGCTTGGCAGTTATTTGGAGTATAACGCCGCGAAACATTCAGTGGAATTTTGTTGAGATCATACGGTCACTAAATTTTGAAAAAACATTTTTTTTAAATTTTTTTTTCTGGAAACAATGGCACATATTCGGGAAAAGTTCTGCTCAAACCTTCAGCTTTATATTTCACAGCAGTGCACCAAATTTCCGATTGATACCATAATAATTGATTGAGATTTGGGAAAAATTTTTCGAATTTTGAGGTTTTTTTTGTATCGTTGTTTTTTCTTTATAGCTTGAAAAAACAAAGAAAAGCACTGACGTGCAGTCAGCAGCTTTTGCGCACATGTTCAAATTCGTTGCCAAAGCGGTCATCTCCTTTGAACATGCGCGCAAAAGCTGGTGACTTCACGTCAGTGCTTTTCTAGGTTTTTTTGATTGATCATTCAAGCCGTCACTTAACAAATGAGTACCAGATTTATATTCGACCCCAGAAGAATTTTTGGGAGAAATACGAAAGAGAAATTCGGAATGGGTGTATCTACGGAATCATTGGCGTATTTTACCCATTCACGAAATTCGACCTTTGTTCACCAAGAAGGTGCTCTACCACATAACCCTTATTACATAAATAATTAAATTAGAATGAGTATTGAAGTACAAAAGAGAAAAATACAAAGAAAATGAACAAAATAGAGCAGAACTTAGATAATAATAGAAAAAAAGAGCATTTAAAACATTGAGTAAAACTAGTTTCTGTAGACAATCAGGAAATTCATACATTTATTGTACCCATTCAAAATTAAATTTTCCCAATATTCCTAAAAATACAGATTTGATCGAATTGAAATCTAGTACTTGATTGGAAAAATTTCGGTTTGAAGGTACATTCAGGACGTCAAAAGGATCATAGGAAAAAAAGATCGCAAAATCTAAGAAAAGTAAATATGCGGTTGGCGGGGTCAATCAACGAGAAATCCTGCCCATAGTTGTGCATGTGTTTTTATTATCATTATTATTACATATTTCATTTTATTCCGAAAAATAAAACCCACGAAATTTGAAAAATTTTCGCGAATATCTCAAAAAAATATGATCGGCTCAAACCAGCATTTAGTACATTGTTGTTAGATATAGCCTTCAAGGTATGTGCATAATTTATTCGACATAAGAATAATAAGTTCTGAAAAAATTTTTTTTTCACTGAAAATTTCGAAAATTTTTTGATCATTCTGATATCACTATCATCACCAAATTCTGTAAAAACTGGTGCATTAGCTTTTTCCAATTGGTTATGTGGTTTCGTTATGATTGAATCAATAGTTTTCGAGTTATTTCAGGAAAACCAACGATACCAAAGAAAATACCATAAAATTTGACATGTTTTCCCAGTATCACCAAAATTGAAATCGTATCAAACGAAAATTTGTTGCACTGTCAGAATATATATTTTTATAAGTCATTTCACATTTCCTTTGAAATCTGATAAATGATTCTCAAAAAACACTTTTGTAAAATGTGTGACGATGTTGTGAATTTAGAGTCTTCAACTATCTGCCAAGTTTTATTTTGATGGGAGGCGAATTTTTCATGTTATTCTGGAAATAACAACAATATCCAGGAACAAATCACAAAATTTGACGTTTTTTTAACCGGTATCTCGAACAATTAGATTTGAGTCGAACTGGAATTTAGTACACTGTTGTGAAGTATGAAGTTTCAGGTTCGAAATTCTATCCGAATCTGATCTGTGGTTCACTCAAAAAAAGTTTTTCAGAGAAAATTCAGACATTTTTTTCTTTCCACATTATTTACCTTACAATCCCAACAAATCTCAGCTTCTAGAAGCGCGTCATTACAATACAACTTACTTACAAAATTTATTCTGTTCGCTTCAGTAGTTCTTGAGATATCGAGTAAATAATCACAAAAGTTCAAATGACTCTGGAACCATAAGGCCGATTCGGCCATTTGAAAAACTGAGCCGCCACATTTGAATACAGAAACTCCCCTGGGTCCCTATTCTTGAATCGGGGATGAGAGAAAATAGGCGTGTCGACGCTGTTGTCAAGGAAACGTGGTGCATTTACGATGAAACGATAGAGAACGTTATTACCATCACATTCAAGAATAGGGTTCCTGAAATATTCAAGTCACCAGCTGAGTCATTTTGACAGTAATCATGTCCTGGGACGAGAGGAGATCTGTAGAGAATCTATTTTGACACCAGATTCGTCATCAAGTGAGTCCAACATAGTCGTTTGAGAACAGTTTCGACAAAAAATTCGAAAATCACAGGAATTATTCTAAAATCACTTGTGGATCTGTATCTCATTCTGAAACACCCCGTATATTTATTGATCCATTGACCGATTTCCGGTTCTCTTCGACAATGAAGAAGTATAACGATAAATATTTGGTCCTCGAAACCAGCCCTTGATTTGAACAAGGAGCCAGAAGCGATCGCACCCTCAAGAAATTACCATTCGGCAAAGATGAAAGAATTATTGATCTTTTGTGTTCGGTTAATAAGTTCATGAGAGTTTAACAGTCGAAGAGGTGAACGCGAGGATTAAAAATTCATTGCGATATCTGGATCTATTGTCAATCTGTCGGTTATGATAACGTCGTCTATCGGTTTGAGAAGTCGCTCGGGCGGTTCTGCAAGATTGGTTATGCGTTTCCGGTCTGTTTATGATAATTGGTTTGTTGAGCAACTGTCATTTCGGTGAATCGAATTGTGGGAAATATTGAGGGATCGGATCAGTGTCGGAATTATGTCATAATTGCGACATTTAGATTGTGGATAAGCTGGTTCTGTTTCTTCGATTCTTTGATTGGTCTGTTTCACAAGTTTTCAAGAATTTTAGATCGTGTCATCAATCATTGGGTTTGTAATGACATCTGGAGGAATTGACGAGAATTTGAACATCTTATGTGGTCAATTTCAAGAGGTATTCACGATTATACCTCGAGAATTTTTGGAGCACTGACGTGAAGTTAAAATTCAATCCGTTTTCATCAGATCTTCTCAACAAATATCGAGTTTATTGTGTTTACGGCGAACCGTAATCACAATAACTTCCGAAAGAAAAAACTTAGGAACTCGATATTTGTAGAGTAGGTTTGGACCTTTATTACGAAGGCCGAATTCGTGCATGGGTGAAATCCACACAATGATTCCGCAGATATACCCATTCAAAATATTATTTTTCCAATATTTCCAAGAATAAACATTAGATCAAATTGAAATTCAGTACTTCATCATGTTCGTGCAGACATTCATGAACATATTATCATCAAAATATCAGAGAGCATTCAATATGTAAAAAAAAATTTGAAAGTTAATTTCGAATTGCACTAAGGACACAATCATCGCGAAATTTTGCACAAAGTTGTCCATCAGCATTTCCAAGCAAACTGCCCAGTTTCGTCATGATTGAAATAGTATTCGCAGAGTTATTCTGGAAAAAACACCGATATCCTGAAAAAACACGAAGTATGACATATATTTTCACCATATTTTCAAAATTTATGATCGTATCGAACTGAAATTTGGTACATAGCTGTGAAATATGAAGATCAAAGTACGACCGAAATTTTTTCCAGAAATAACGAACACTTTTCTGAAAAAAAATATTTTTGGAGAAAAATTTTCAAAACAATTTTTTTCGAAATTTACTGACAGCATGATCTAGCCAAAATTCTGCAGAAAATTGCGGGTCCTTACGTTCCATCTTACCGCTATGTTTCAACTCAATCGCTTCAGCAGCTCTCGATTTATCAGGGAAATAACCTAAAAACTTCAAATGGGTATAGCTCTGAAACCATTAACGAACCTCCACATTTTGAAATGCAACCAACCCTGAAATGTTTGAGTCGTTAGATTTCTCTGTGCGCCCGTTATCGTGCGTCTGGACGGCCGGACAGAATCGATTTTGACACCGAATTTGTCACATTTGGACAAAACGATAGCACGCTGTTCTCCCAGAACATGCGCGCAAAATAACAGCTTGAAGCTTAATGCAGAATTCCTCGAGGATAATGTGATCGGAAGATCATATATAATATTCGAGAAAAAGAAAGAAAAATTTTCAATCTGTTGTAATAACAAGATCAACACAAAATTTCATGAACATTTCCAAACTAGTAACCATTATAATTGATTTTTTTCGGGGTATTCCAGAAATAACAATCATACTGACATATTTTTTCATAATATCTCCGAAAGTTATAATCAAATCGAACTGTGAATCAGTAATTTGAGGGGCAGTGCAGTTTGTGTTCAAATTTTATGAATAGTTTCCGAAAACAATATCGAAGACATTTTCTTTTTGAATTTTCTTACAATACGATTTCCACAAAATTTTGCGAGAAGTTGCGCGTCATTATCTAACTATCAAAGATAAATCCAATGGCTCAAGTAGTTCCTTGAACTTTAGGAAAAACTCAAAATTTCAATTGACTATAACTTCGAAACCGCTGGGCCCATCTGGCCTTTAATGAACTCAACCATCGCTTTTTCAAATGCAACCTACTCTTAAGTTTGAAGTTAGTTTGTAGTAATTGCCGGCCGGACACAATTCATTTTGTCACCGAATTCGTCATCAGTGGGTCCCATCTAGTCATGGAGACAATTGTCGGCTTAAATTTCTGACATTTGGCAGAACGATAGCACGCCGTTGCCTCCAGCAAGCGCGTAAAAACTGGAAAATTACAATCATTAGGCCAAAATGATAACACCATGTTCCAAAAAAGTGCGTGAAACGTCGGAAGATCTAAAATGACCTCTGATAGACTCTTATAAAACCTAATGAATATTCTCATGATACTAAGGGTGTTTCAAGTCGCGTGGTATGACATTTATAAAAAATAGAGAAATTCTTTTTTAGTCAAACCGCTGAGCAGGTTATCAAATTACCTTTCATTTGATGAATCACAACCCATATATTCCTATTTGAAAAAACACTGCAAATTTTACACAAGGGTTTATTATTTTTTTAGTTAAATAACACAAAATACCATTGATATCTCAAACAACTTAGAACCGAATGCGATTATTCATTTTCGATATTATTGGAAATTTGCAGCGTCTTTCTTTGTATTTCAGGAACCACTGGTCGGAAATCATCCGGGTAAAATTTTTTAGGTTTAGTTATGCAACAGTAATCAACGTTCAGAGTTTCATGAAAATTCGAGAAAAATTTTTTTTTTCTCCCCAACCCCCCATTTAGACCCCTTAGGGTACACTGATATTGCTGAAAAGCTTGGAGGATCAACCCCGAGTGACACACGATTTTTCTACCAAGTTTCAAGGATTTCCGTTTTGTATTTCCAGAGAAAAGCCCCGGACAACGGACAGCGGACGGACGGATTTTTTTATTCGTTCATTCAAATCTACATACTCTACAAAACGTGAACTGTGAAATTTTCAGGAGGGGTTAAAATTTTTTTTTCGTTGGTCGATCATTTAGGTCTATTATTTGATTTTATCAAATAATAAACCAAAATAACTTAGTGGGACACAGGATAAATTGTTTTCGAAATCAAAAATCCACGGATGCGAGGTTTTTCCTTAATAATTCTTCGTACAAGAATTATTGACGAGCTACGTTACTTTTGTGGGAAGCTGTATAATATTCATAACTCATTGGTTCTTCACCCCAAAATTTGCAGTAATATTCTTTATACCTGAGGAACCACTAGACAGAAATCATCCGTGTGAACATTTTAAGATTTAGCTATGCAACAGTAATCAACATTGAAAGTTTCATGAAAATTTGGTGGTAAGTTTTCGAAAAATATTTTTTTTTTCCTCCAACCCCCAATTGTGAGCTCTTAGGGTACACCGATCCTGCTGAAAAGCTTGGAGGATCAATCTCGAGCGACGAACGATTTTTGTACCAAGTTTCACGGATATCAGTTCAGTACTTTCAGAGAAAAGCCCCGGACAACGGACAGCAGACGGACGGATTTTTTTTATTCGTTCATTCAAATCTACATACTTCAAAACGGTGACTAAGAAATTTTCAGGGGGTTAAATTTTTTTTTTGTTGGTCGATCACTAAGGTTTATTATTTGATTTCATCAAATAATAAACAAAATGGCTTCGTAAATGATACAAACAACGCGTTCAAATTGTTGAATTATTTCATGAAAAACATCGTTCTGTGAAAAATGCTTTCATAAAATTACGTGAATTTTATGGTTCACATAATCGTCCATCTCAAAGCACTATTGGTTGAATTATTAAAAAATTTCAAGAGACCGGTTCGGTGGAAGATCAAAAAAGTGAACAATACAGTCATGGCGGTGGTTCACAAAAAAATATTGATTTGGTTCGTGAAAGTGTTGCTGAAGACCCTGAAATGTCCATTAGACGACTTTCACATCAAGTTGGACTTAGAGGGTTCACAAAGTGGCGTATTTTACAAAAGGATTTAGCTCCGAAGGCATATAAGGTTGAATAACACAGTATTTAAAGCCATTATATCATTTAAAAATTCGTTCATTTGTCAATTTCATCAATGAACAACCAGCTGATTTTTCTCAAAAAATCATGTTTTCGGCTGAGGTACTTTTCAACTTGGTGGCTTTGTCAGTAATAAAATTGTAGTATCTGGGGTGAGGAAAATCCACGAATTATTCAAGAGAAACCTATGCATCCTAAACGAGTCACTGTTTGGTGTGTATTATGGTCAGGTCAGGTGTAATTGGACCTTACTTCTTTGAAAATGCTGCTAGTGAGCTGTAACTGTCAATGGCATCGATACTGTCGAATGATAATCGAAATTTTGTGACCTGAATTAATGAATATTGATCTAGAGGACATTTGGTTTCAACAGGATGGTGCTACACCTCACTTTGCAAATGACACAATTGATTTATTGAGACAAAAATTCCTGGACGAATAATTTCCAGAAACGGTGATGTCATTTGGCCACCAAGATCATATGATTTGACACCGATGTACCATTTTCTTTGGGATTATGTAAAAAGCCAGGTCTATGAAAATAATCCACAATCGATTCCTGAACTGAAGGATGAAATTATTCGAGCCTCAATTCTGTCAAAATGTCATTTGAAAATTTTAACAAAAGAGTGGACGTTTGTATAGCTGTATGAGGAGGCCATTTGACAGATATTAATTTTCGTTTACAAATGTCATAACTGATACTTCAATTACTAATAGAAAGTTTTTGGAAATGAATGCAAATTATGTGTTTTATTTATTCTTTAAAAAACTTGAAACATCCTTTATATGATCAATCTCAATTATTATCAAGAACAATTCCAAGGTACCAATTACCACAAATGAAACGAACACAAATTGAAGGGTTAATAAAAAGATAAATGCCAAACAAAGGTCTTTAGGATCCCATCAAAACACTACAGATAAGGACTGTGGGAATAACAGGATCATCTTGCATGTTTCTGTCCGTCATAAAGCTGTCTTTTGAAGTCTACGCTGATGGATACTGAGCGCAAACAAGCACTTGAACCCTAAGGACAGATTCAGGAAAAATTTATAGCTAGATTACTGGTATCTCGATGGAGTGGAAGTTACATGGCTTAGACTTATCTGGGGACTCGATGTTCCCGTAGGAAGAAACAGATCTTGGAGTGTTAGTCGCTACACGCTAATTAGATCTTATCGCAGTTTGGTGTGTTATTTATCTTCAAGGAAGGTTAATCGTGTTTTTTCTTCCGTGTTGATTGAATGAATTGTAGGTTTCACGGATGTCGTGAGATTTTGTGGGGAAGTGATTCGTTTTTGGGTTCATCTGAGAGTAACCCTGCTCAATTCTATTCAGTTTTCAAAAAATTTAAATATTGGAAGAGTCATCTATTGTCTACTCGAGTATTTCGATAATTTCCATGTAATAAAACCTAGAAACGCACTGACGTGAAGTCAGCAGCTCTTCACTTTTGGTGATATCCGTTGAACATGCGCGCAAAAGCTGCTGACTTCACGTCTAGGTTTTTCGATAGAGTACTGGATTTCAATTCGATTAAATCTGTATTTTTGGAAACATTGGAAAAATAAAATTTTGAAAAGGTATATCTGCGAAATGATTGGCTGGATTTTACTCATTCACGAATTCGGTCTTCGTAATGAAGATCCAAAACTACTCTACTGTGTTCACGGTCGGCCGTTATCGATATTTGTAGAGTAGATTTGGACGAATTTATGAATGGGTAAAAGTCACCCAATGATTCTGCAGAAATACCCATTCAAAATTTCAATTTTTCAATAATTCCAAAGATAAGATCGAATTGGAATCCAGTATTTCATCGAATCATGACAGTTCGAAGGTTCACTCGGAATATTATGAGGATAATTTGATCAGAAGATCGCAAAAGATTAAATAGTTGAAAAAAATTTTTTATTTTTTTTTTCGAATTGTTCTAATGACACGATCATCACAAAATTTTGCACAATGTGTCCATTAGCATCTTCAAACCAGCTGTGAAGTTTCATCACAGTTGAATCAGTATTTATTGAGTTATACCGAAAAAAACAACGATATCCAGAGGAAAACCACGAAATTCTACAATTTTTTTCCCAATATCTCCAAAACTAATAGTCTTATCGAACTGAAATTTGATAAACTGCTGTAAAATATGAAGTTCAAAGTATAACTGAAATTTTTCCCGAATATGAACAATAGTTTCAATGAAATTTTGAAAAAAAATTTTTTTCAATTGAGTAATCATACGATTCCAACGAAATTTTGCTCAAAGTTGCGGGTTGTTATGCTCCAACTAACTGCCAAAGTTTCGATTCAATCGCTTCAGTAGTTTCTGAAATATGAGGAAATTAACGTTAAAATTTCAACTGGCTATAGCTCCGAAACTATCTGGCCGATTCGGCCCATTAAGGAACTTAACCTTCGTATTTTGAAATGCAACCCTTCCTGAAATTTTCAAGTCGATAGAATCCTGCGTACGCCCGTTATCGTGGTCGAAATCTAAAATTACAGACATTTGGACAAAACGATAGCACGCTGCTCCCCTAGAACCTGAGCGCAAAAACTTGAACTGTAATAGCAAGAGAGATTCCTACAACTAAATCCTTGACTGTCAATATTTTGAGTTATTACCAATTACAGGGTATGATGACTGTCAATGCCCCAGTGTGAGCATGGCTGTTGGGCACTGATAGTTGAGGGATGTTTTAACTTTTTTCTTCAGAAATCTCCTCGGAGGTGCTCATATTCGTCTGAATATTTCCTCTTTTGGTGCTTCATCGTAGATGTTGTATCTACTACTAGCACTTTTACCAATACCCCCTTTGAATATGCCCGAATCACATCTATTGCACCGTGCATATTTATTGTCATCGCATAATGAATAACATTTCAAATTAGAACTAGATTTTTCAAATCAATTTGCCTGAACTATCCTTATACTTTCACTGTGCACTGTAAGCACGAAATATCAACACCATTTAAACGTCTCTAAATGACTTGATAATATAACCTAACAATAAATTTTATAGCGTCGCTTCGGTCGAATCGGACAACTGCTTCGACCAAAACAGAATAATTGAAAAGTAGGCTGAGGCGACCGGATACTGAAGCTGATTCGATGGTTCAACGAAACCTTTCAAATTTTCAAACTACCCAATGATCGCATCAGTACTTCTTGAGAATTTGAAATTTGACTGTTTACAGCACCAATTTCTTGTTGGCAAACTATATGCAATAGGATTTAAGGGAATCTTCCTTGAATGGATCCTCAGTCGTACGATATTTGTCACTTATAAGAATTGTTCGTCCAAAAAATATTACAATAATTCAGGATTCCCCAGGGATCAGTTTTGGGACCACTTTTATTTTTACATCAATGATCTGCCGGATAACTTGATTGCGTGGATAATAATTCTGTTTGCGGATAATACACCTCTGGCGATCCGAGCGAAAAGTATTGACCAACTTATACAAATATGTGAGGAGCCTTTCCGACAGTTCATCACATGATGTCTTAAAAACTCACTCATTGTCAATCCCAACAGAACACATACCATTAAATTGCAAAATCGTGATATCGGAAAATCTTTCCCACTGAGAATGAGTGTGGCGGGGAGTTATATTGAAACTGTCGACTGTGTTAAATTCCTAGGTCTTCACGTCTATAGATTCTTGAGATGGTTCTTCCAGATCGATCATTTATGTTATACTCTCAACAAGGCATACTACGCATAACATTGCTTGAAGGAGTCACTTTGCATTGATACCCTCCTGAACGTTTATTAGTCCTTAGTTTATAGCCTTTTGAACTACAATATCCTTCTGTGGGGTGCGTAGTCTGATAGCAATTGAGTAGTTGTCACCCCAAAAACACTAATTCGCATTTGAACTAAACGACATTTGAACTAAACGACAAGTTTTCCAGGACAAACGTTTGAAAATACCAACCTATAGTTGTATCCCTCTATATCGAATGGATCTTCAGAATCTGATTAGTTATAAACCTTCATTCAGGAAATAGTGTGTTCGAGCAAAAATCGATGTTCTATCCCCTGAATCACAAAGGTCTGAACCAATTTTCCCTATCCCATTCGCCTTAACCTAACACAAAAGAGAAATTCCGTTCACACAGACACGTTTGTCATCAGAAATCTGCAAATACGCCATTTAATCCGAAATCGACATTCGTCCGAGATAAATATATGGCAGAACGTGGAACACCGAGAATAATGAAGATATCAAATACAGAACTGACACTAAATCTCCTCATGTTCTTGCTCTTCCTCTCTCATGGTCGTATCGATCGTCCATCTTTCTTCTTTTTCGGCAGATGTTATTCTGCTTTATCCTTCTGGAAACGAGCCATCGTGCAGCGCGTGCTGGCTTAAATGGTATCTATTAAGAATGGATTGAATGAAGACATCAAGTCGGTGGAATAATGCGGATGCTGGTCTGGTAGGTGAATGAATAATTATTTGGACCATTGGTAGAATTGAATTGAGAGTTATGATAGATGGATATGATTCGTAGGCAGTTGGAAGTTGAATCAGGTCCAATCGAGATCATTACAGAGTTTATCTGTTTTTAATGACAAGCTAGGATTTTGCGATTTGTGAGGTATGTTAGTCAAATTTTGTCTGATTTGTCATCGTTTGAATATTGTGGCAGCTACCCTTTCGAAGGTTCAATATGTTCAACGATGACGATCAAGAGGTGCCATTTGGGACAAAAGCGGGTTTGTTTGGGTTCCAAGTTCAGAACTGTTCGGGACGGTTCGAGTATGAGCGATTTTTCAGACTCAAAATGGCAATTGCGCATACTCGAACCGTCCCAAACAGTCCTGAATTGGTTCTGAAGTCGGAACCAAAACAAAGCTGATGTATTTGCAAATACAGAATGCTTCTAAGTTGCTGGTACAAACTAAGATGGAAGATACATACAAGGAAAAAAGTATTGTTAACATGAAACCGCAAACGCATGGTTTTCGAGGGTATAAAAGTTTTGATTTTTTTTTTCTAATTTTTTTGCGCGTATGTTCTAGGAGAACAGCGTGCTATCGTTTTGTCCAAATGTCTGTTTTTTTTTAATGATTGAGCCGAAAATGGTCTCAATCGACTAGGTTGGACTCACTGATGACGAATCCGGTGTCAAAATCGTTTCTGTCCGGCCGTAGACACGCTAACTGTTGGCAGAAGGGAGCTAGCAATTTGAAACTTTCAGGATAGGTTGCGCATCAGAATGCCGCGGTTAAGTTCGTTAATGGGCCAAATCGGTCGAATAGTTTCGGAGTTATAAGCACTTGAAGTTTTGAAGTTATTTATTTTTTATTTCGGAAACTACTCGAGCGATTAGATTCAAACATGGCCGTTGGGTGGAGTATAACGACGCGCAACTTTGAGCCAAATTTTGTCAGGATCATATTGTCAGTAAATTTGAAAAAAAAATTTTTTCGAAATTTTTTGCCAAAAATTTTTTTTTTTCGGAAACCATTCATCATATAAAAAAAAAATTTCACTCACACTTTGAGCCTCATACTTCACAGCAGTGTACTCAATTTCAGTTCGATACGATCATAAGTTTTGGAGATATCCGGAAAAAATATGTCAAATTTCGAAGTTTTCTTCTCGATATCGTTGATTTTTTCGGTATAACTCGAAAAATACTGATTCAGTTCTTGATAAAACTTCACAGCTAGTTTTGAGATGCTGAAAGACAATTTTATGCGGAATTTCGTGATAATCGTGTCATCAGAATAATTTGAAAAAAAAATGTCTATGATTTTCTTATCATATTATTATTATTATTATTATTTATTGAAGATAAGAGTTAAGATTGAAATCTATAAAACTCAGTATACATATAAATGGACAACAGATACAGTGTGAAACTTCATCCATCTAACTAAAGAGAAATAAAATGGTCCAAATTGTTCTTAAAGGAATTCACACTACCACTGTTCACTACTACCGAGGGTAGCTGGTTCCAGGCATGGAAAACTCGATTAGGTAGGAAACTTTCTCTCGCTGCGCAATGAAAATTCTCGCGATAAAGCTTGAACTGATGACTTCTTAGACGGTAATCGGGATTGAGTTCATATAAGCTGGTAAGTTCAACACCAAATAGACCCTTCAAGGCTCTATATGTTGTAATGAATATCATCCTCATTAAATTCTGTATGAAACTTCGATCTGTTATTTTTCGATGAAGTACTGGATTTCAATTCGATCTGATCTGTATTTTTGGAAATATTGGAAAAATAAAATTTTGATTGGGTATCTACGGAATCATTGGGTGGATTTTACACATTCACGAATTTGGCCTTCGTAATTAAGGCCCAAACCTTCTCTACAAATATCGAGTTTCTAAGTTGTTTCTTTCGGGAGTTATTGTGTTTACGCAGTCGGCCGTTAGGTAAAATCCGCCCGTAGATATACCCAATCAAAATTTTATTTTTCCAATATTTCCAAAAATACAGATTTGATCGAATTGAAATCCAGTAATTTATTAGTAGAAAATTTCAAAAAGCACTGCCGTGAAGGCAGCAGCTGATGGATATTTCAGCAAACCAGATTTTTCAATGAAAATTTCGAAAAATGTTTTTTTTTTCAGAATTTTTCGACTAACATCCCAATCACGAAATAACATAAAGTTGTGCAAGAGCATTCTTCAACCACCTACTATGTTTTATCATGAGTGGGACAGTATTTTTCGAGTTTTCTCGGAAAAGAAATGATAAAAAAACTACAAAATGTGTCATATTTTTTCCAATATCTCCGAAAATCAAACTCGCATTGAACTGAAGTTTGGTACACTGTTGAATAATATAGAGTTATAGGTCTGTTCGGAATTCCGTCGGAATAAGAATATATTAAACAAATTTTTGTTTTAATTTTGAACGGAACGATCCCCACAAAATTGTGCGTCAGTATGCTTGAACTAACTACCAAGTTTAAATTCCGTCGCTTAAGTCATTTTCGAGATATTGAGGAAATACCTTAAAAAGTTTAAATTAATCTAACTCCGAAATAATTCGGCTTATTCGTTCCAACTGAACCGTCGCATTCTGATGTGCGATATTACCTAATAGTTTAATAGCTCCTTCCAATCGACTGTTTTTGTATTCCCGACAAGACAGAGTCGATTTTGACACCCGTTTCCTTATCACTGAGTCCTAGCTAACCATTTGGAACCATTTTGGGTTCGAAATTCTAAAATCAGAAATATATCTACGAATCACAAGTGTCAAAACTCGTTCAATTTTATCAGGTTATGACAGATGAGGGAAGGATTTTGTAGTACAAAATCACGCATACTCGAACCGTTCCGAAAAGTTAGGAACTCGGAATCAAAATAAAGCTATCAGTTTGACAAAATTCGCGCGATTTATTTTTTGTTACTTGCACGAGTACGTGCAGAGAGGCAGCTCTTTAAAACCCTGGTGTCACGTAAAAAATCACAAAGTAATTTCAACTAGATAGACAGATGTTAACGATCCTGCAAGCTCATATGATTTCTTCATTGCAGCATGCCACAAGGCCACCTAACAATTCCTTACTTCCAAACATAATCGAATTACATCGCAGAAGGCAGGCAAAAATGTCTTTAACAATCCGATCATCCATCTGCCACGGAGTGCAGTTATCAAACTGAAGACGCGTGCCCTTCTGATAGACAGACAGATCGTAAAAGGTTGTTCCGCGCCTCTTCCGGCTCCTGACAGTCCTATTTCCGGTACAAGGTCTTATCCTTAGCCGGGTGTACGTCGTGCAGCACGAGAATCGTTTTTCACGAACAACATCGCAGCAAAAAAGTTAATTCGAGATATCTATCATAAATCAAAGAAGTCGTCGAAAGAAACCATTACTAGTAGATTAAGGTCCTAGCGAGATTGACCATTTAAGGCTAAGTCTGGAAGTCGATAAGTCGTTCAACAGCAAAATCCTGTGTGAAGATTATAACTTCGAATTTGAGCTTGTTCTGTATTCAAAGTGTTGCACAGTGAGGAAGATATAGTCGCTTAGAATCACGATGCAAAATCACAGTGCACACCGGTTGATCGATATAACCTAATCTGACCTGTTCTCGATTCGTATATATTTTACATATAGTTACATGAGTGTGTCAATTCCCAAGTTGTGCCATTCTGAATATATCGGTCATCATGCAAAATCAGAAAATCTAGAAAAGCACTGACGTGAGGTCAGGAGGTTTTACGCGCTTGTTTAAATTCTATTCATCAGATCAACACGAAATATTGCACCTAGTTGCGTGTTGGTAATCTCCACCTGATTAGGAAGTTTCAATCTGATTGCATTCGTACTTCTTGAGATATTGAGGAAATAACGCTAATATTCCAAACAGCAACGAAATTTGGCTTATTTTTTTCCTTATATCTCCGAAAATAAATATCGGATCGAATTGAAATTTGAAACATTGTTGTTAAAAACTGACTCTAAGGTTTGTGTCAAATTCCATTGAAATCCAATTGATATTATCAGGGATTAAAAGTTTTCAATATAAAAATTTAAAAAATTTTCGCATGAATTTTTCGATTTTCCAACAACTGAATCCACACGAGATTTTGCTCCAAATGCGTGTTGGTATTTCAGAACTGCTTACGAAGTTTCAATTTGATCGAGTCAATACTTCATGAGATATCAAGAAATTAGCCTCAAAATTTCAATTGGGCCTTAGTCATAAACTATTCAACCGATTCCACACATTAACGAACTTAGCCGTAATATTTGGACTCCAAACCTAATATGACAATTTCAAGTCGCTAAGTCTTTCCCTTCGAAAGTTCGTTAATGGGTGGAATCCGTTGGATAGTTTGAAATTTTGAGGTTAATTCCTCGATATCACATGAAGTATTGACTCGGTCAAATTGAAACTTCGTGGACAGTTCTCGAATACCAACTCGCAACTTAGAGAAAAGTTTCGTGTATATCCTGTTGCTGGAAAATAAAAAAAAAATTATTCGAAACATTTTTTAAATTTTCGATGAAATATTTTTTTTTCTCTGAAAATATTGATTAGATTTCGATGAAATTTGGCATAAACCTTGGAGTCATCATTCACAAAAATATTTACTTTCGGAGATACAAGCAAAAATATTTGCCAAATTACGTTGTTATTTGGAATTTTAAGGTTATTTTCGCAATATCTCAAGAAGTAGAAATGCAATCAGATTGAAACTTCATAATCAGCTGGAGATTACCAACACGCAACTAAGCGCAAAATTTCGTGTTGATCTAATAAATAGTGAGAATTTGAACAAGCCCGTAAAAGCTCCTGACCTCTCGTCAGTGGTTTTCTAGATTTTTAGTTTTTGCGAAAGGATCTTTTCAAACTGACAAATTGGTTACCCATTCACTTTTACAAAGTCAATCTGAAGGCCTTGTAATTCCAAGGCCTACTAATAGGTCTAGCAGGTTTCTGTAATCGTAACTGATCCAGGTTGGCAATACTAAAATATCTTCAAGGTCAAAATAGTTCTGCGGGACGTTGAATATTTTATCAGACTGTATATTTTTTTTAGTAACATACGATATTACTACGGCCTTAGTGTAGAGCGGACAACTCCGTTTAGTTATCTGATAATAAAATTAGTATAAGCTTTTATTTTTTATTTTACATAGTGGAATGTGTCAAATATTCATGGCCTACCGACTGACTTCTTGAAAATTAATGGAGTATTTTGATTGATGTCGTCATCTTACTACCGATTCTTCGCATCAGTGATGGAATACCTCTGACGAATTCTTCAAATAATTACTCAAATAGATACATCATTTTAATAGTTAATAATAGACAGTATATTCTGGGGACCAATAAGGATTAAAATATACAATAATATGTATGATCTAAGCTTCACCCAGCCAATCTTAACGATTTCGGAATTCTCCGAGTCAATTGCTTGTGGCACCCTCTAATGCTGGGACGCAGAGGTATTTCGAATAGATCGAAGTTTTCTGTATGTAACCCTATTATTTCCAATTCTTTCGAAATGTTGGAATCGATAATTTGAAAATGATCGCTTGATCCATCCATAAACACTTTTCACATCATTCCTACTGAAAATCTTAAATTCTGTTGGCTATTCTTCATAGTTTTTCGTATCTTTTCGGATTTATAAAAAATATGTTGGATATTTACTAAAGAATTATGGGCAGATCAATGTGATGTATTTATATATTTCAACGTTATTGTCAACAGCAATGAAAAAAACCGTTGTTCACTCAAAAAAATTAATAAATAAAGAAATCGATTCAAATAGGAAAATATCTAGAAATGATTTCTATACAATAGAAATGAACGTGTCAACTCTACTGGGAATTACATTTTCAACCGAAAAAGTATGTTATTGAAGTTTCTTCTCTAAGCTTCGTTCTATCATTATCGTTAATATATAAAAAATCGATGTTTTGTAATTGTCTACCTAATAGCGCCCTCTACATTGAAAAGGGTTACATAATCTGATTTCTTACCTAGGCAAAATCCAGATGTCAACTTCAATGATGCCACTGCCAAAATGATTCCAATTGAATCAATACTTTGACAAATATTTATAAAATGAGAATTCTTCTGAATCGAAAACATTTGCACTCACATTCAGCTAAATCAAATGTAGAAGGTATTTCTTTTAAAGGAGCGTTCGTATTTCCTCATAGGCCACAAGCAGTTTAGACAGTTGGGAGAGACTGGAGGACCAACAATAACCTGAAATGCATTGTTTACTATGGGAAAAACCGATTCCTCTCTTGATTTCGTATTCATTTGGAAATTTTGGATTGATATCTTCACCATTTTCTGAAAAGGAAGGTATAAATTTGGTGTACTTAATATGAAATTAGTCCCTGATTTCATATACAGGCAAATAAACAGACCTTTGACTAGTTCAGTCAACAGTCTTTTTGTGTGTTGTAGTAAATTATATAGGCACCTTGTTACTTTCATATGGAGGTAAAATATTGCGGAAACATTTTGTGATATCATAGTGCTAATAAATTTTTCATTCCTAGACACTGCCAGTTATTCTTGTGTGTAGTAAATAGGAACAGTGTATTGACACAGTGGATAGTTTTTGTTTCTAAAATACGACTCAAGGGTGATCAAATTAGGCTAAAATTCCGATCAGTGATGATTTTGATCTTTTCTTTGTGAAAACAATCAGGAATGTTCATCAAAAACTTATGACTTTACGAAAATTCCCTACCTGGTATCAATCGGCATACCCAAATAAAACATTGTCAGTAGTAATACTGCACCTTAAGTGAGAATCAGCTAAAAATTTGACTGCATTGAATATCTGAACAGAAATAATTTTTATAAATCCTGTCTTTTTCAAGTAATAAAGAAATGCTTATTAAGATCTTATGATTTTCAAATATTCCATACCCCGAATAGTTCAGTATACCCTACCGAAATAACGTACATGTTTACTCGACTAAACATGAAAATCAGCTCAAAATTCGATGTCATTGCATACCTGAATGTCAATGGTATGAATCAATCCTATCTAATTCAAGTTTCATTGATTGTGGAGACTAATATACAACCTATGTTCTTTGCCGAGGTAACTGACAAGTTGCAAAGAAACATTTATTCTGTAAATTTCCATTTTAGAGCTCAGTTCTTTATTGAATTAATTCAGAAAATATGATCTTCCCCTTCAGAACCGATAGAATTTTCTTATTTCTCTCTTTTATAATAGATAAATTGAGTTCCTCTGCACATCCGGTTAGTACCTATCATTCAAATGAAAATACTTCAACAACTCATTGGTAGTTTTCATCGATTTGATGTTGATTATTCGAGCTTGAATACCTGAATTTACTTCAAAAAAAAGGTTTTAAATTGTATTTCTTGCCTCACTAAACCAAGCATCATGAAACAACAGCATCAACCAGCAAGAATTGTATTTATTCGAAAAATTCCATAAGTTGAGTGAAGCTGTTACTGTTACAGGATATCAAATACTTTGGATATAGTTCCTAAATAATGCAATAGTGAATCTTTCACTCCAAAATGTCCAATTTCATACAAAATCACAAGCCAAATCGCTTTTTCCCATAGTAAACAATGCATTTTAGTTTATTGTTGGTCCTCCAGTCTCTCCCAACTGTCAAAACTGCTCGTGACCTATTGTAGGGTCCTCCTAAAATTTCGCATTATTTATGAACGAATCACCCAATTTTAATTCGCTTGGATCAGTATTTCTCGATTAGTTTGGAGAATTCAGCTTGCTATATGAATAATAATCTAAGGGATTCAGCCCACAATGAATCAGCTTGGACATTTGAGCCAATAACTTTCGAAAAGGAAGAATTACAGACTTCTCCGGGTCCGAAAGATCATGCCAGTTAATTAATGGGCAAAATCCACACGATGGATTCCTCTTCGCAATAATTCGAAAGAGAATACTGATCCCACTAAATTGAAGCATAAAACTCTTGAGATAACGCCACGAAAGTTCATGCCAACCTTCGAAAGCAAACCATTAGTTTGAAATCGAAGCTTCAGTGTTCAAGTCATTATTTTCCATTATTCTATACAGTCATTCTTATTTAATCAAAACAAGAAGCAACTATCTCTCTATGGATGGGGAAAGTACTCACTCATTGTTTGGCCAATATCAACTAACAGTTAAGCATAGAAGCTGCACCAGAAGTGAAAAATATTGTCACTATTCAAAAGTTCGAATTTCAGCATTTCCCGAGTATTCAATTCGAACGTGCAACCACTTACTAAACAATCGAATGCGTAAAACTTACTGACCAATTGTCTATGAAAGACATTCGGAAGTTACTAATAACCCGATAACTTCCCAATATAAATCACTGGAAAAGATATGAAAACATGTATTAATGAGTAATTGCAGATAATATTCGCGAAAAGACCATCGAAGTCATAAAAGAGTGCGTTCTATCAGCGTTTCATTATTAAACGCAGACAATGAGACTCTGTGAAAAGGTTTTTTCCTCATTCTTCTTCTTATCGTAAGATACAGACCTGGTCATTTTTTTTGGAGGTTGCAGCCTTCCGGGTACAAATTAGTCATTTCGTAGGCCTGAAAAATCTCCAGCAATCTTCACGGGTGAGAATTATCCCGAAAACTTCCATAACATTATTATGTGATAAATAACAGGCGTTTCATGATTGCAAAATTGAGAAATGAAACAATTTTCAATTTTCGCTAATTTTAAATTCAACTTGATAGATAATGCAATCATTAAAAATACAGAATTTTCTGTAATCCCTTCACATGAAATCTTTCATTCAAGACTTGGCACGTCGCAGACAATAAAAGTATATGTATTGTAAGATACCAATATCGGGAGATATTTTGTAAATGTATTACAGAAAAGTCTGTATTTTTAATAGTCGTATTAATAAGAAGACTCGTTTGGATTTAATATTTAGAATAAAACTAATGTTGTATAGAGTCAGTATCAACAGTCACTTAATTTTTGAAGTTTTATATATTTTTGAAAGTGTTTTTCACTGCATAACATTTATCAGAGAAGAAGATGGTGTTGAACTTATTAGCAATATCAATGACAGTATACTTACAGTGGTTGATGGATATGTTCTTTCAATAAATCGAAGCTACCATGGAAAATCGACTGTCGTTCTGGTAACAGAAAATCCACCGCTTCTCCAGCAACCAAATTCCGTGAATATCTCGTGTAATCGGATTGAAACTTGAAGCAAACCGAGGCGTAAAGTTTTGTTACGAAAAAACTTAGATAATACTGAACTAACCATGATGAAACTTGATAACTAGTTGAAAGATGCAGATTCACAGGATTTAGCTTTATATCATGATGATCATGTGATGGGGAAAATTTCCAAAATATTTTTCGAAATTTTTCTTGTGAAAATTTTCCGACCAAATTTCGCGCAGATCTTGAATCCCAAATTTTAAAACAGCAAACCAAATTCGTGTTCTTCATGTTGAGTTTCGAAGGAATTGTGAAAGATATGTCAAATTTCGCGTTTTTTCCCGGGTATGGTTGGTATTTTTGGAATAACTCAAAAAAAATACTGATTCAATCATGTTGAAGCTTGGGCCTGGTGAAAGAATACTGATGCATGATTCTGTACGAATTACCGTGATAATCGTGTCATTCCTTTCGATCTTTTTCTGTATGACCCCACCAAACTCACATTTACCTGACGATATTAAGATTTGGCATTCTTCTTTTTATATGGTCCTCATGAAATTCTACATGAACATTCAAGCGTTCGCTTTCCAATTAAGTACCAAAGTTCAAGTCGATCCAATCTGTATTTTCGAAAATACTGGGAAGATAAAATTTATTGTTTTTTCGTCACAATGTCTGTTATTTTCGAATTTTTATCTGAAATCGGTCTCAAACGAATGGGTTAGACTCGCTGGTGAAGAATCCGTGGTCAAATTCGGTCCGGCCGGCCATCCGTGTGTGCTCTAACTTTCGAACGAAAGGGCCTAGAGTCTTGATATTCTCAGTTTAGGTTTTGATCCTGAATGTCCTGGTTAGGTTCGTTAATGGGCCCAATCTGTCGAATAGTTTTTGTGTTAGTCGTTTGAAATTTGGATTTTTCAAATACTCGAAAAATATTCATCTGATCTAAATTAAACTCGGTTGGAAGATTAACAGTGTCAATTAGAAGAGTTATTCATAGAAGAATTAAAAAAAAAATTCTTTAAAATTTTCATATGTAATTTTATTTCACTGAAATTTCTGAGTCGCCATTTCGCAAAGTTAACAATCACGTAAAAGCCGCTGACTTAATGAAAGTGATTTTCCAGGTTTTTAATATATCTGCGAAATGATTAAGTGGATTTTACTTATTCACGAATTCAGCCTTCGTACTTAAGGTCCAAACCTTCTGTTGTATATAGACTTTCTGTGTTGTTTATTTCGGAAGATAATATGTCTACAATCAGCCGTTGGTGCGACCCTCGTAATTAAGCATCAAGTCTCTATGTTGTTTCTGCCGGAAGTCTTTGTAATTTTGATGGGATAATGGTGAATTGTAATGGTTGTCAAAATACCACAGTAAAATGCTTACTTATCGTTCAACAATTGATAGAAAACAAATTAACAAGAAACCAATATTTATTCATCTCTATTTAGTAATCAATATACCTCAAGGGTAACATTAAATAAAATAACATTGAAAACTGCTGAAGCTTGGATCATCCTCGTTGATTTTCCCGCATAAATCCACCATCTAATGTCAAAAAAGCACAGATAACACACGATCAAACAATGGCACAGTGCCTAATTTCTACCGTAAATCGTTTGAAGGTTCAGCCATGCATATAAAGTCATCTATGTCCCCGTTTGACACGGGTACGTTCCAATTGTGTTCACAGAAAGGCCAGGTGTTTCCCCTGAATAGAGATGTGAGATAACCTATTCGAATCAGGCCCCTCCGCGCTTGTTGTCAGATTTGTACAACATAATATACGGCTTATGATGATGTCTACGCCGCTAGCCGACTACTGTATTTATGTACGGTTGAAATGCTCGAAAAAAGGCAATGAAAATAAATGATCTTTCATTGTCTACTTCTTGGTCGCATTGTGGTGATGATAGTGTCATGTTGATTTTTATCTCTACCCCTGCTTCTGTCCCTTTTTGATTGCGCGATAGCATGCACGAACTCTGGATTTAGAGTTTTGTTCTACGGATTTTTCAATTAGAGTTGATCAATTAGCTTTGGCTAACCTTTCATAAGTATTGTAGGTGAAATCTGAAAATCTGCATACCTTGATGCAGTAGGAGTATAGTATTATAACAATGGGGATCTTTCCACTCTGATTATTCTATACTAGAAGCAAAACAAATATTGAATTGATGAATTATTCTCGTTTTGTCATTCGACTTTTCAGGTGATCTTTTGTTACTTTCAAGTTTTTTTATGTTTGTTATTGCAAATGAGTTTTGTTCATACCACCTAATCTCACATGCAACTGTTTCATTTTGTTTTAGCCTGAAGAATCCAAGTGTTTCATTTAGTTCCTAAAACCGAAATTTTTGTCCTCATAACAAAACATGTTATGTCGTCATTATAAAACCCCTGTGTTATGGGACAATACTTCACATATGTCTAAAATTTTCGATTTTTTTTGTGAAAATGACCTCAAACGAGTGGGTTTTACTCTATATGTCAAAATCAGTTCGATATCTCAAGAACCACTAATTAAATCCGATTTAACCTTCATAATCATTTGTAGAATATCGACTACGCAACATATTGCAAAGTGTCGTTTAGCTCATATTGTTAAAAAAAATTCAAACATTTTTAGAATTTTTTTTCGTGAACATTTTTTCTTCCGGAACTATCCATCAGATTCTCATTAAATTTGGCACAACCTTCGAAGTCGACATTGCATTGCCGCCTGACATTAGAAAAACCAACATCAGCTTGTCCAAGAATAGGTCAAAAAACTGGATTCTATCACACGGAAGAGAAAAATTGCATGACCTTGGTAATCTTGGGTGAAGGTTCGGTTGAGGGAGGAGGGGAAGGATTATTTGTTTTTTCATTTTGGTAACTGTTTAGTTTTATAACTACTCATGCGTTTGTCAACTTTTCAAGTGTTAGAGTAGATAGGATTGAGGGAGGAAGGATTTTCTTTTGTTTTCTGGATACATTTTGTTACTTTCATATTCGCTCACTCATCAAATATGTAGTTTTGGTTGAATGGGGTGAAATCACTAGCTTCCCGAAGCTAGAGCTTCTGTGATACCAACCATATGTTCACTTGTGCTTATACCTATGGCTGTAAATTTCATGTACAACGTAATGAATAAATATTAGTATCATTATAATTATCATGATTATTATCATCACTATTATTATTATTATTATTTTTATTATTATTATACTTCTGTCAGTTGTCAGATTCTGCTGGTCCTTCTTCTTAGAAAAAGTGAAAAAACAATTCAGTTCCTCCCACTAATTCAGAAACTTCCGCACGATGTGACAAGTTTGTAGGGCAACAGCTTGTTGTGCATGTCCCGCGATTTTCTGGGATAGATGAAGTTTTTGAAGGTTTTTCTTGAATGCTTCAGTTATTATTATTATCATTAGTATTATTATTATCATTATCAATGTTGTTATAGTTATTATTATTATTATTATTTTCCTTCTTTCTTCCTCATAGGGTTCATTTCTATTCATCATTCGCGATTCCAATTCGAATGACACTCAATATGTCCAGATCAGTTCAAGGTTCTTCTCACAAACTACATATGGTAGTATGACAGAGTGAGTATTATTATAATTATCATTATTATTGTTTTTATCATTATTTCTATTATTATTATTATCATCATCATTATTATTATTATTTTTATTATTACTATCATTATTATTATTGATATTATCATTGTATTATTATTATTTCGAACAATCGCTCCCAACCTAACACCAGTGCTCTAGTATATTTGGACCACCGTATGCTAAAATCTTTTTCACTTTGTCATCATTTTTTTCGGCTTAGATATACGTGAAGAGTTAATTTTAGCAACCCTTGGACAATATTTCTTGTTTAGTGGCCAGAGATTTGAATCCGTTTCGAGAATTCAACGAGGCAAACGCTCTCTGTTTGTGAATAATTTTAAAAAGTTCTAGAAAAGCACTGACGTAAAGTCCGCAACTTTTGCGACTTTTCAAATACGTCATCTTCACGGATGATCGTCTTAAAAACCCGATCTTTGAAGTGTAGATCTGGACCTTAATCACAAAGGCCGAATTCGTGAAAGAGTGAAAATCCATCCAATGATTCCGCAGATATACGCATCCAAAACTTTATAACTTCAATATTTCCAAGAATACAGATTGGATCGAAATGAAACACACTCAATGATTGCGAAATTCCGTATGAGTAATACGATTATAAGATCGCAGAATAGAGAGTATAAGTATTTGAAAAAAATTTCGTGAAATTTTCTCTTCAAATTGTGGTCATGACCCGATCATTTTAAAATTTGGAATTCTCTCAAAGGTGGCCTATTTTTTTTAATTATTCCGAAAATAACAACTATACCAAGATAAAATCCACGAAATTTCACATATTGTTTTCCAATATCTCCGAAAATTATAATCGTGTTAAAATGTAAATTTGGTACACTAATGTGAAATATAAAATAGGTGATTTCAAAAAAACAAATCGGAAAAATCGATCACAAGAATGGTTTCTGAAGTATTGAAGAAATAATCTCTTGAGGCATTTGGTCGGTTTGGCACATTTGTCAATTTACCGTCGTATTCTTATGCGCTACCTTCCTTGAAGTCTCTAGCTTGACATCGGATTTGTCCAGGAGTCCAACCTGGTAGTTTGAGATCACTTTCAGGAAAAAATCTGAAATTTACAGACATTTGGACGAAACGATAGCTGTTTCCCGGACATGCGCGTGAAAATAATTGATGTGAGAGGGAAGAGTGAAATTTTACCAAATATGATAGAAATTCAGCATTCGAGAGGTCTTGACCGTCAAGCCAGTTGAAAAATGATTCCATGGAATAAATAAAATCAGAAAAACAGCTTTTTTCATGAACCATTAATTTCGCATATTGGTCACTAATCCCATTATCTCTGTGAGAAACCACCTAAAGCCCAAACAGAACCATGTGACAAATCAAAGAAACCGAAATTTCCAACGTATCAATAAAAGTTGTTTATGATCGAAGAACCAATTCGGTAAAATCTTGAACACCGATATCTCCAATTACCTCTTAACACCCTGGTGATAATCCCTCACCACACGTGTGGGAGTTTCTTCCTTTGGCGGCTCTGACTCTGGCGTGTTTTACAACATTTAAGAGTCATTATGCTGGAGCAAACCGCAAAGGATATTTAGTTTCATCGAGAAGATTGATATTTGGGGAGTTTGTTCAAGGATTATGCCAAATATCTCGTGAAAGAAAGACAGATGGGACCGTCTTTGACCATAACATATAGTTGTTTTGGTGGGGTCAGTATCTGAATGGGTTACCGCCCAATTATGCTCATGTTAGTTCAGAAATATGCCCATTAAGAACTTATGATTTTCCAAAGATTTCATAACTGGAATCGTTCGGCATGCCCTACCAAAACATTGTACATGATATTACTCGAATAACATGAGAATCGGCTCAAAATTCACTTTCATTGCATACCTTAATGTCAGTGTTATAAATGAATCCCATCTAATTCAAGTTTTATTCATTATGGAGTCTAATCTTCATCCTATGTTCTTTAAAGAGGCAACTGACGAGTTGGAAAGTAACATTTATTCTGTTAATTCTCGAGTATTCAAACGCATTTATAGATTGAACGATTTCCCCCCAGAACCAATAGAATTTCCTCATTTTTCTCTTTTTAAATGAATAAGGTGAGTTCCTCCCTATATCCGGATAGTAGTCCTACAATTCACATAAAAATACTTCAACAACTCATTGGTAGTTTTCACCGATTTGTTGTTGATTAGTCGAGATTGAATATCTAAATTCACTCAAAAAAACCTAGGTTTCAAATTGTATTGCCTGCCTTACTAAACCCAGCAACATGCAAAAACGGCATCAGCTAGCACGAATTGTATTTATTCGAGAAATTCCATATATTTAGTGAAGCTCTTACTGTTATAAGATATTAAATACTTTGGATATAGTCCCTAGACAATGCAAAAGAAAATATTTCAGTCCAAAATGTCCCAATTAATATAAAATCAAAACCCAAATCGTTTCTTTCCATAGTAAACAATGCATTTTAGGTTATTGTTGGTCCTCGAGTCTCACTCAACTGTCAAAACTGCTCATGACTTATTGAGGGAATAACCTCAAAAAATCATGAGCGTTTGGTCGATTATACTAAACGTTTCAAACCTCTAGTTCCTCCTGTCCGACAATTATCGTGTTTCCAAGAACATATCCGCAAAAATAATAGACGAATTTGTTGTGCTTATTGTAATTCCTTTCAAAATCATCCTTAATATTTCAACTCAAAATTAACAGAAATAATTAAAACAATATCCTCCCTTTTTACCACAACAATCACAAACAGAATATTCTCAACAAATATAAGGACAATTGACCAAAGCAGGTCTCGACGAAATATTCTTCACTTCATTCTGATCTGAACCATAGAATTCGTCAGAGCCATTGCAACAATCACAAACGCCATCATTCACTCTGCTAGATAAGATAACTTGAGTCAGTTGAAATCTCTCAGGCTGATTCTCCACATCACAAAAGAAATAAGTGTCGGAACATGCACTTGTTCCTGGTTCATCGGTACCATCTGCGCAGTCACAGTAATCATCATTGACTTTGCTAAACTTCATCTGTTCCTTGGTGTAAATGCAACTGAAATTTTCGCTTCGACGGTAGAAAGATTCTAAATCGGGATGCATTCCTTTCATTATTTGCCTGGATTTGGTTATAATAGCTCTGTTCAGGATGACATCGAATTTCTGCTTACCGAGCACTGTCACTTGGTAAAAAAGTATTACCAGGAATGATATGCAGAAGAGGTTCACAGCTACAAGCCATGGTTTTTTCTTGATTTTATGGAGTTTTTTGTACATTCCAGTAATCAAGAATTTGACATCGGAAGGTTATGTTGATAGTTGATCCATAGATATACAGATTTGGACTACACCCAGTAACATAGAGATATGAGGTTTGATCGTTGTTCCTGTATCAGAATGATATTGTACACTACACTTAAGGTGCACAGAACCTACTAAAGCATTAAACCAACTGGGGAAACTAATTTTATTTCAGACTCTCGCCACCGACACAAACGCCACCAATCGACCAACCTTACAAGCCTGACAATCAGGTCGATTCTGTTTGCAAATAGCAATATTGCTAGGAAAAAGATATTGCTATCATAACAAGATTGGAATTATTGGTATTCTGATCAACGATTTCGAGCAATATGGTCTGTCACTTTAACAAGAATCTTGCTATCAACATTGCTATCTTAGCAACCTCAAAATAGTACTTGCAATGCTTCATAACAAGAAAGTTTAGAAAAGGAATCTCTCAGAGATTCATTTGTTTCAGTATTATTTCTTCCAAGAATTCGAAAATATTAAAGATAGGGAAGAATGTGCTAATAGAAATGTGTTCAAGGTTCTCTAGAATATTTAATTTTAAGGATTCTTAGACTAAAACACCGGCATAGTAAGCAACAGCTGACTTGATTATTCTAATGATCTCAACAACAGCAATCCTTTTGAATTCCCAACAGAAAAGTTCATCGAATTTCGAATTATTATCGCCTGCATAAAATTGCTGCATTTGATTTCTGGAAACCAAAATTCTATCGATATCCAGGAAATAGGACAATTTGACTTTAATTGGTTTTTCTGTTTCATAACATTTTCGAATAAGTCGATGTTCACATGAATAAAATAAAGTATATGCTAATGGAAATGTGTTCAAGGTTCTCTAGAATATTATTTAATTTCAAGAAAAATTCTTAGACTAAGATACAGGCATAGGCAACAGCTGAGATGATTATTCTAATCATCTCAACAACAGCAATCCCTTTGAAGTGCCAACGAAAAAGTTTATCGAATTTCGAATTATTAGTGCCTGAATAAAATTCCTGCATTCGATTTCTGATAACCAATATTTTATTGGTATCCAGGAAATTGGTAATTGGACAATTTGACTCGTTTCGTTTCCTAACATTTTTTTATGTCGATGTTTACATGAATAAAGAAAGCCGTCGAAAGCCGTAGATACAGGTTATGTATGCGAAACCATAAAGAAAACTCAGGAATTAGGGTTATTTTCTTCTTCCTTGTAGTTCTAAAGTCACAAAATACATTGTTGTCAGCTCTAAAATCACCAATTATGGAAGTCTATGATAGCAATATTGTTATGACAAAATTCATAACAAACATTGCTATAACACTCGAAACAGAATACGTAACATTATGGCCATATTGCTATACATTAGAAAGATAGCAATATGACTAGAATAGCAAGGTTCATAGCAATACGCAAACAGAATCGACCTGAATATTAATGGTAATTCGGCAATTGTCATTTTGAATTTATTTATTTTTTCTCCGATTATTATTTAGTTGTTGGTAAGCGCGCGAAACCCTTTTGTGTTAGCTTCGAAGAATTATGTAGTTCCTCAGATACTTTTGAACGGGTCCCTTTTGTATTTTGTTTGGACAGTGCAGATGTAAATGAAAATTAGTGTTCAAATGAAGAAAGAATCCTATTTATAGAAGGTATAAACTGATACTCAGCAGCATATTATTCTTTTCATGATTGTCTCTCAATAATTTTCACTAATGGAGGATCGAATTACATCAAGCCCCAATCAAGCATATTATTTTTACTATTGAATAACGCACTTGAATTTGGGGTCCAAATCACGAAACCAAAATTGTGAAATATTTTTTTATTTGTCTCAGTAAACGCTTTGTCAAGTCCAAAAGATTGATTGCGATAGATAAAATCAATTGAGCTACAATCTGATTGATCTAAGGAAACTGTTTTTCAAAATATCGATGACGTATTTGAAAAACTGGATCTGTCTATTTACTTTATAGCAATCATGCAACTTAAAATAGATAGATTAATTGTTAGAAGACTTTCATGGACTTTATAAAAATTTGGTGCAAATGTTTTGTATTTTTGCGAGCATGTTCTAGGGAAACAGCGTGCTATCGCTTTGTCCAAATGTCTGTAATTTTCGATGATTGAGCTGAAAATGGTCTCAAACGACTAGGTTGGTCTCACTGATGACGAATCCGATGTCAAAATCGATTCTGTGCGGCCGGCCGGCCGTAGACACGATAACTGTCGAACGAAGCCAGCTAGCCACTCGAAACATGCAGGGTAGTTCGCGCATCGAAATGCCGCGGTTGAGTTCGTTAATGGGCCAAACCAGCCAAATAGTTTTGGAGTTATAGCCATTTGAAATTTTGAGGTTATTTTCCTCATAATTCAGAAACCAATGGAGCGATTGGATTGAAACTTGGCAGTTAGTTGGAGCATAACGACGCGCAACTTTGAGCAGAATTTCGTTGAATTCGTACGATCACTCAATTCAAAAAAAATTTTTTGAAAAAATTTTTGTATCAAATTTCAATTCGATACGGCTATCAGTTTCGGGGATATTGGGAAAAAATATGTAGAATTTTGTAGTTTTCTTCTCGATATCGTTGTGTTTTTCGGTATAACTCAACAAATACTGATGGGAGATGAAACTTCGCAACTAATTCGAAGATGATGATGGACAACAGTGTACAAAATTTCATGATGATCGTGTCATTAGAACAATTTGAAAAAAAAAATTTTTTTTCCAAATATTTGATATTCTGTGATCTTCTCATCATATTATCTTCATTAAATTCAGACTCCACCATTCCTTCAAATCTTAAGACGAAATGTGGGCGGTGCTGGATTATGAGAGACAGCACTGATTACTCCTCATGTAGATAGAAGAGGACTTAAGATGTGAAATGTATGGCAGATGTCATTACAGTCATAAAAACATGAGCTCCGCTTTTTTTGTTAAAGAAAGTGGTGCTGGTGTGAGAAACGACACCTCAAGAAGATAGAGGATGACCGAGGATGGCATTTCTTCTACCTTTATCCTCTTTCAATAGCCTATTTTAGGAGGAGGTAAGTTTATCCTTTTCTAGAGGTGACCAACTTTGTCAGGGTATTGAGCATTCCACGTCTTCGTGCCTCTGGAATGGGCCTGGAACATATTCACATCCATGGATAGATGAGAGATATAAGAATGATCCTGATCTACTATGTCAAGTGAATAAGTCTGGCTCCTCTCGTGCCATTCCTATTCCGCCCATGGATTTATGAAGGAAAGATGTAGTTCATGCCTCTGTATTTATGGTGTTTTTGAACATTTTTTTATAGTTATGTCATTGTGTGATGGGACTACAGAAAGCAAAAATATCTTGATGGATATCGCTTTGAATGTTTCTGAAGCTAAGTTAAGTATGTGTGATCAGTTTTCAATCTTCCTCTCTATGTGTAAGGTCTTTATTAACCTCTTCGATGGACCATACGGACCTCATAATTCCTTTATTGGATCTTCGTATAATTCAGAAAATGGTGTAGTCACCTCATAACAAATACTAATTTTTTCACATTGAAATTCACCTCGACTGCATGAATGAAAGACCATGTTTCAAATCTGATTGAGAAATTTTGAAAAGAAATCTTCAACAGAATCAATCCACAAACACATTATAATCAGTAGATTTTACACAAAAAGATTCTGTGAATGTTTGGTTTCACAAAAATAGGAGAGAATCTCTTGTATTTATGCATTTTACATCGACATAGTTCTCACTTGACTACTCTCATTGAATTAATTGCTAAGTTTGACGATAATTCTGCATTGATAGATAATGGAAAAACATTATGACAATTAAAAAATTAAGATTTATTGCACGAACTCAAGCGTGATAACTCCATTTTTATAGGGTGAATAAAAATTATACTATATACTATATACTATAATCTCAATTGATGGCACTTTAAATAAATGTTCGAAAGATACTGTATTACGTTCTGCATGTTCGGATTTCTTCAAAAACATTCTTTATTGTTTTGCTTCGAATTTTTCATTCATTTGGTTTCATTACTCTTGATTCTTCCTGAATAATTTAGCCGAACGATTCATAAAATCAGTATTTGATAGCATAAAGCAACCTGAGTCTTTAATCTCAGTTTCTGAAAATTGTTGAAAATATTCGAGAATCATGCCTTTTATATTTGTCAACAACACGATTCCCATGAGATTTGGTGGAGTTTGAATTCGATCAGATACGTTTTTTTTGGGGATATAAGAAAATATCAAAATTTCATATGGAAATAACTCCGAGAGAGGTGGATGGATTTTGAACATTAACGAAATGAACAGACATATTCAGACTTTCTCTCCTTATTCGAAACTTACAGTGCCGCCCTAAAGGACAGAATTGAATTTGGCCCACAATTCTTCATCAGTGTAGTTTAAGATTCCAGGTCAAAATTTGAAAAAATCACATAATTTGGCAAAATGATAACTTTCTGGAACGATAGAACACTCTCTTGATCGATAAAACAAGCGTATCGGGAACTGAAATCCAGTGGAACGAGAAAGACCAAAAAGGATCTGGATGACATGCGTAAGCAACGCAATGTTGCAGAGAAATCTCCGAGCTATTGACTGGGAGGATCAAGAGAAATGGAAAATGGGCTCCACTAGGCGTAGAAAACAATAGAGCGCAAAATTATGAAATTATTCTTTATAATTTCTCCTGAAAAGAACTGTTTTTGAGATATTCGACGCAAAATGTTATAAAAGCAGATACATTCTTAGCTATGACGTTTATATGGGCCACAGAATACATCAATTCTTTTACCAGCGCATAGACATACAGTATATGTCTCTATGGGCCGTATTTATAGTTGTTCCTTGAGACTTTCTTACTGAAGGCCGCCTTGAATTTGCTTTTCTATGTTTCTATGCAAACAAACTTGTATATGTTTGCATAGAAAAGCAAATTCAAGGCGGCCTTCAGTAAGGAAGCCTCAAGGAACAACTATAAATACGGCCCTCAGTCTACGAACCAGCCTCTCCATAAAATTCAAAGATTTCATATAATTCATATAATTTGATGCAAATTAGGTAATATTGGGATTTTCAAATATGAGAATGGCCATTGATGACATTGTGTAAACAATTATTGGTTTTTGCATAAATATCAAGTGGAAGAAGTCCAGATAGATATTTTCGTTACTATGTTGGTGCCGAAAACACCCAAATATTTGAATTAATTAAATAAATGAGTTTTTAGATCATGTCTCTTTGAATTTGAGCTAAGAACTTTTCACGTGAGCCGAACATGAAAAAATTTCTCATTTGATTAGAGGATTATATGGTTGAAATGAACGTACAACTTAAATACTCACTCTTCATTAACTATTTGTCGAATAACGTTATAATTATTCATAACCCAAACTCGGTATCATGTTTCAAAAAACCAAATACCTAAAACTGGCCAGAACACCAAAAAGCTCACTTTATCGCATATCTGGTATACAGTCAAGCAGGGTCCAAATGAGTGCAAAGCTGGGTCCAGATGAGTGTAATGCGAACAGCGAATGCAATAAAACACAGTGAGTTTTATGGTTCAACGCAGCGCTCTTTCTGCTCCGTCGGGACTCGGTTCTCAACTCGAACGATGCATTCGAATGTTTTATTCGAGGCTGAGCTAGAGTGTCGTCTGAACTATTCGTAAACAATTATTGGTAATTGCAAAAATATCGAGTGGAAGAAGTCCAAACAGATATTTTCGTTACTATGTTGGTGCGAAAAGCATCCCGCTATGAAAATTGAGTGAATAAATGAGTTTTCAGATCATGATTCTTTGAATTTGAACAAGAAACTCCACGTGGGCCGAGCATGAAAAAATGAAAAATTTAAGAAATATTTTATTTGATTAGAGGATTATATTTTTTTTGAATTTATTTAACAAACCATTACAAAACGTGGCAGCAATTAATAGTCAAAATAAAAAAACAACAGCAAAAACAAAATTAACTTTATCTCATCCGACAAAAATTCATCAACAGAGTAGTAACATTTAGTAGACAGCAAAATTCTGAGGTGTTTTTTATATAAGTGGCTTAGTTTTATTTCTTCCGGAAGATGGTTGTACAATTTGATGGCTAGATAATCTGTGGCTTTCTGGGTCAGCATCATTCTATGGTAGGGTATACTTAGTTCCTGTCTTTTACGTGTAGCATACTGATGAAATTCGCCACTTTCAGTGTATTTGTGCATGTTTTCTTATACATGAAGCAAACAAGCAAAAATGAATTGGCTATAAAATGTGAGAATATTATATTTTATGAAGTAACTCCCATATGGTTGAAATGAACGTACAACTTAAAGGCTCACTATTTTTCGATTAATGTTATGATTATTCAAAACCTAAACTCATGTTTCAAGAAACCAAAGACCTAAAACTGGCCAGAACACCAAAAAGCTCACTTCGTCACATTGGATATCTGGTATACAGTAATGCCGGGTCCAGATGAGTGTAAAGCTGGGTCCATGTGAGTGTAATGCGAACAGCGAATGCAATAAAACACAGTGACTTTTATGGTTCAGCGCAGCGCTCTTTCTGCTCCGTCGGGACCCAATTTTCAATTTGAACGATGCATTCGAATGTTTTATTCAAGGCTGAGCTCGAGTGCCGTCTACAATACCCGCTGAATCGTTACTCAACTGTTATTGAATTCGCTGTTCGGATCACATCATCTGGACCAGGATTAACAGGCAATTCTTTTCGAATCCGCTATCATCATTCTCGATTAACGTGTTCAGATCCGAATATACCTTTATTGCCATCATTGATCGAAATGGAAATACCACCAATTAACAGCCCCATATACTCTCCATTCTTCCATAACTCGAATTCGGTTTATTATCATGATTCTAATCTAATGATTATACTTCCCTGAAAGCATCTTTCGATTTTCGATATCCCATAAAAGAGCGACTCCACTCAAGATATAATAACGTATGGGGGTGGCAGACAACCTATCTGTTGCTCCAATATACAAACAGAGAACACTTAGGGGTTTTATCTGCGATCGTTCAGTTTTCGAATAATCTGCGGGGTGTAGAGTGGTAATGGTGTCGACGCCTCAGGGTGCTTTTTGTTGATGACATGGGGTATTAGAGAGTCACGTTATTGAGGCAATTTTGCTCTTAGTTTTTTGTCTGTCTGCTGTTGAGCTTTCCTGATGGTGTGACGGAATAATATACCAGGATATGTTTTTCGAAAGTTGCTTATATCGTTATCTTATGTCACTGTCATGATTATATTCTCCCTTCAATGTTATGGAGTCAGTCAGTAGGCCTCGGATTAGAACGATCTATCAATTTTTTTAAAGAGTTGGCACTACTGAAATTACGCCATGCTCAAACTTATTCGGCAGGGCGTTATCAATTCTTACATATTTTTGACGAGGACTTTATGTACCGATTAAAGCATATTTTAGGGGTATTTCACATCATTTTGTAGGTTTTTTCTGAGTTAGGCACTCCCAATATCTTAAAAAGAACTATAAAAATTTCCATTAAAAATCTCATGATAGATTGGGACAATACAAAAATACTGATGTCGGATTCAGATAATTTGAAAAAAAAAATAATTGAAGAGTCCTCTTGCATTTTGTTAAATGGAGAGAGTTCTGTAGTAATGGTCCCTATCTGACTGAATTTACTTGAAAAAGATGTAGAATTAGAAACTTTCAAACCAAATGAATCTCTGTTGCTGTGTTTTTTCGAAAATGTCAATTTGACGAAAGGTCTCAACTCAAAAGGAAGAATCGAAAGAACATAATCCTCAAAATTTTCCTCTTTATCTGATTGAAGAATCAGATTTTTACTCTGAAACATCAAGTTCGCTTTGTTTATCGTTTATATTGTTCCTGTATTGTTCATTAGGCAATATGTTTTCCAAGAGACTGCCCTTGACAAATAGTTTAATCCTGCAATCCGCAAGGGCGTTCTTCAAGAAAAAAAGATTCTATTTAACTTTTCATAGTTCTGCTTCAGATACTGGAAGTAAAACACGCAGAAAAAACTTAAAAAATAAGGATTTTATGGTTATATTACATACGTAATTACGACGACCTCCATACGGATAGCCGCATAGTTGTGGCAGGAAAATTACTACCATCTAACATTTTCCAATCATACAGAGTGGAATCTGTCAAATTTTCATAGCCTTCCGACTGACTTTATAAAAGTTAATACATGTTTTTTTGAGTCAATGTATTCATCATTGCTGCAATATATTCACTGGGACAATTTATTTGTCTTTACCAAACACACTATATTGACGAGTTGAAAGTATGAAATATATGGAAATGGGAGATCCAATATATTCATTGATTCGATCTTTCGAGAATCGCCAAGAGATACTAGAAGCATACTGTTTGCAGGATACAGTTTCAAAAAATTTTGATTAAATTAAATTGAAAAATATATTGTATCTCACATTTTCATATATATTTGAAACCCTTAACTGGTGAATATATTGTGGAAGGAAATAAATATACCGGAACAGAAGGTAAATAGATCGTCACATGAAATATTTATATTGACTCGACAAATAAATATTTGCAAAGAGACTTTTGTCCCAAACGGCGCCTCATACGATCAATGCATTGTGAAGTCAATTTCACGTCATTCGTGGCGTGGTTAGAAAAGCCAGTGTGGCACCTTTTTTGTGTTGAGCGCTTGGGCTAGTAATATGTTTTCCAAGTATCGATTGAAGCTTATTTAGGGAGGATTTTTCATCATTTATGAAATTTTTTCTGGGTTTTCACTCCAAATATCTGAAACAGAACTATTAGAACTTAAATAAAATTGTTTTTGAATGGAAAATGACATTGCGGATTGCAGGATTGATTTATTGGTCAAGGGTAGGTTTCTAGGAAACAGATTGCCTAATGAACAGTTCAGAAATAATATGAACGATATACGAAGCAACTGTGACGTTTCAAAGAATGAATAAGACTCTTTCGTCAGACAAACGAGACTTTTGTCAAATTGACATTTTATGAAATCACAGAAACACAGATTCACTTGGTTTCAGAGTTTTTCAATTCTTCTCTTTTTTAAATAAAATCAGCGAAATAGGGTCCATTCCTAAAGAACAATGAGCAAACTTACCCTCTCCTTTCAACAAAATGCAAGAGAACTCTTTAATTTTTTTTTCAAATTATCTGACTTGGACATATACATATGATAGGGTGAATTTGGACGCAAGACTGTTTTTCAAGAATTTTTTGGGTGCGAATAGTTAAAAAAAAATAGTAAGAAGAAGCGATGTTGCCACTTTTTCATAGTCAAGAATTTTCTGGAAAATAAAAATAAATGGGGGTGAAAAATTTGAAAAATAAATTGCATTTTCACAAAAAAATTTAGTACATCCCAAAAAAAAATTTCTGCAAGTCAACACCCCGCTTTCTTCAATTGACGTCAAGAATTCACGCGTTATGGTAATTCTTAACTGTGAAACATCCATTTCAAAAAAAAATTCATGACGAAAGGTTGCGGAGAACTCATATATAAATATGATCTGTAAATCTCAAAATCTAGTTATAATAATGAGCTAACGGTCAAAGTTTGACTGCAGAAATGCATTCATTCCTTTGAGAAACAACAAGAAATTCCTCATATGCAGCAGCAAAATACAACCCTAGCATCGAATTCAAACGTTTTTGCTTGATAGAGATTATAGATACATAAAAAAACAGGTTTTCCTGGAATACCTTCAGATGATATCTTGTTGATGATGATGTCTTACGATATAGTTTATTATCCTTAGAAGGACCACTTCTTTAATGACAAAAACTTGAGAAAACTTCAAGATAAAAATATAGAAATACACTGACGTGAATTCAGCAGCTCTGGGTGCATGTTCAGTTTGGTTACCAATGCGGTGATGTTTTCAAGTATTGACCCCACCAAACGCACCTTTGGTGACCTCCCAACCATATTATTCTCAGAAAATTCTGTATGATCCTTCAAGCAGTCATTTTTCCATGAAGTACTAGATTTCTATTCGATCTAGTTTGTATGTTTGGAAATATTGGGAGAATCAAATTCTGAATGGGTATAAATACGGATTCACTAGGCGCAGTTTACCGATTCTCGAATTCGACCTTCATAATTAAGCCCCAAAACTACTCTACAAATATCAAGTTTCTAAGTAGTTTCTTCCGGAAGTTATTGTGTTTACGATCGGCCTAACGTAAAATCTGTCGGCGCCAGTTCAACACCCACTTCGTCCTCTGAAGAATGAATGCTATAATTGTGTAAAACCACTCTCAAAAATCTCAATAAACACGAAAACGAAATTATAGTTGATGATGACTCTATTAAACCGGAGTTTCATTTCAAATATTAAATTCAAACGAGTCTACTTGATAGACGTTATATAATTTTGTCAATCAAGAAGTATGCCTTCGAGGACAGTGAAGTATATCAATATTAAGAGATAATATATAAACTTATTTACTATGGATCTGCATCACTCAATCACACAAATTCTCTCCAACAATCAAAGCACTACGTAATTAATCCAATTAGCAACGTTTCCTTGGCTCGAATTAAAATTTCCCAAATTTAGCACAACCATAAAGTGACGACGTCAAGCTATCACGACACTTAGCAGAAGCTAAAAGCCCGTGATGTCGGCATTAAGACATCGAAGAGGGAAGACAGAAGGCGCGCTCAATCTCAAGCTGCTTAATTAAGTCGAATATCCCAAGAAGTCCTTGCTAATTAAAATTAGCTGAAGATACGACCAATTATCTGTCACATATTTAATTTTCGGAAGCAACCCGCGATATAATTGAAATTGTCAGTTGGCAGTAATGACTGGGCTGCTCTGGTTTGGTAGTTAGGGATGAACCGTTAGGTATTATATAGGGCTCAGGAGCGTATGGAAGGAAAACTCAAAAACTAGTGATGTAACGAATATGTTTCAATTAAAAAATTTACTATTTTATTATTTCATATTTTTGTATATGTATACATTCATTTTCATAAAATCAGTAGGTTGGCCTTGGAATAGATTTATTCAGTTTTTGTACCTGTAAGTTCGTCATTGACGACTTGAAACCTTTAGGATATATTGCGACTAAATTTTGTTTTTCCTCGGTATCTCGAACAAAATCCGCGCGATCAGATCGAAATTCCGTAATTACTTGTTTTTTTTTCTCGGCGTTTTTTAGGTTTTTTTTTGTTTATCAGTTAGTATAGATCCTCCATATATTCATGATTTATTGGAATAGGTTTTTTTTCGTTACGGCCCTATCACCTACAAGCGATTTGCTTCAGTGATGTCACGTTTATTTCTGTATCTACATAACACAGTATTTTCGTGTTGTGATTTTGTGAATTAACATTATTATCGCAAATCGCAACTTTTTGCGAAATTTCGTCAGTATCGTAAGAGGTGGTTTCGGAAACAATAAAATTAAGCACGGCCCTGGCAGTTAAAATACAACAAAGGAGTGTCGAATGTCTGCTTGTGAGCCGATATTTATATTCGAAAAAAAGATATGAAAAATTTCGTTGTTACTCCTTCGTTGCCGAGTACATTTCCTCGATAACTCAAAGAATACTGATCCGACCGGAAATAAGCATAATATCGAACAAGGCAAATGCTGTTGCGTAGACTGGTGCTGAAATTCGAAATGATCAGAACAATTTGAAAGAAAGTTTCCAGAATGTTTTTCAAATTTTGTTTATTTTGTGATCTTACAACTATATGGCCCTAACGAAATTTTACTCGAACCAAATACATGATGGATTTTAAGGAATATTGTAAAATTCAATTTTGACCGGGTATATTTGCGGAATCATTGGGTGGATTTACCCGTTCACGAATTTGGCCTTCGTAATTGAGATCCATACCTACTTAGCTTAGTAATTTTCTCATGTTGAAATGTTCATGCGAATTATTCCTTTCAAGGTATAGTCAAGGTATCATTATTCATCAAAAAATAAACAGGTATTTCTGTTTCCGCAAACAAAAATTCATCATTCCATTCTTTACCTACTGCGACAGGAGCAAAATTACTGTTCATTATATCATAAGTAAGCATAAAATAATAAATCTTTAGGCCACAAAGTAGAACTTACATATAAATATTGCATGTAAATTGAAAAAGGTACTTCATTATTTCTTCCATTTCGAGTTAATTGGCTTCCCTTATTTGCATATAGGTATGCTAATTATCTCGCGTTAAACAATGTTCAACTACATTTTGATAAACTGACGTTGGATATTCATTCCATAAAAAACCTTTCATGAATTATAATGAATGAACACTTCATATCTGTTGAGTGATACAAAACTAAAATTAGCAGATTTCATTGTTCGGAACCTGGATCAAACTCCTCCATCAGACGAAAATGATAAAATATTCAAATTTTTTTTAACTGTTTTCTCATTCGAGAAATTCTGGATGAATTGACATTTTCGAAAACTACAAGAATGCAATTTTACTCCATATGGAAATAACACATAATATTATCCTCACGAAATTCTGTAGGAACTGAAATTTTTCAATGAAGTTCGGGTTTTAAATAAACATAATCATAAGGACGAATATCCGTCGATAAATCAACGAATATCCCCCTTGATCAGAGCTAATCATCCAATCAACCAAAACACCTACACCGAAGAACCGGATCCAAGAAGAATTACTACAGCTGTTTCACAGTTGTTACTGATCATCAGGTCAACTCACCTTGGATAAAACCGCAGAGGGAATCTCGATACTTGTCACCTTTCAGATGGGCCACTGCAGTTTAACAACGTACGGCGCTCCATCTTCCAGGAGCATCTTGTGAATCCACGGTTTTATCCAAGGTAAGTTGACCTAACGATCAGTAACAACTGTGAAACAGCTGTAGTCATTCTCCTTGGATCCGCTCCTTCGGTGTAGGTGTTTTGGTTGATTGGATTATTAGCTCTGATCAAGGAGAAATATTTGTTGATTCATCGACGGATATTCGTCCTTGCGATTATGTTAATTTAAAAATTCAGTTTGGTACTTTAATTACTATGGTCGAATTCGTGAATGGGTAATCTCCGCCCAAAGATTCCGTAGATGTACTCATTCAGTATTTATTGTCCCAATATGTCGGACCAATTTTAATTCTAGTACTTGATTGAAAAATGATAGCTTGAAGATTCATGCAGAAGTTCATGAGGACCATATAGAACTAAAATCTTTCCATCATGAAGTAGAGGTTTGTTCGGCGGGTTCAATACTTGAGATAGTGACCGATTCAGAAACGAATTTGAAGATGCGCCCAATTTGCTGATTTCATTTCAGTGGTTTCCAGATGTTTTCGTTGCCAGCTTTGGTTTCAGAAAGTGCTAAAATCTGAAATCATTTTGTGTTTGGAATGTGTTTTAAATTGAACTTTTTTCGTTTTTTTTATTACTTGTCATTTGGATGCAGGGAATAGCGGCCTTTTATTCAGTCCTACACTCATTACGCATATTCCAAGTAGAAACAAAAAATATATTTCGCAGTTTCAAAACTCAATCAGCGGATAAACCACTGCACAAAAAAATCTAGAAAAGCACTGCCATGAAGTCAGCAGCTTTTGCGCGCATGTTCAATGGAGATGACCGCTTCGGCAACGAAATTGAACATGCGCTCAGAAGCTGCTGCCTTCACGACAGTGCTTTTCTAGATTTTTGTTCGATGAAGTACAGGATTTCAATTCGATCTCACCTGTTTTTTTGGAAATATGTGTTGAGAGAATAAAATTTTGAATGGGTATATCTACGGAATCATTGGGCCTAACGGCCGGCCGTAAACACAATCACTTCCGAAAGAAACAACTTAGAAACTCGATATTCGTAGAGAAAATTTGGACCTTAATTACGAAGCTCGAATTCGTGAATGGGTAAAAGCCACCGAATGATACTGCTTTATATCAATTTACAGAGAGGGTTGTAAAGCTTCTAGAGGATGACAAGCTTGGACTGGGTTTATTTATAGATTTAGCAAGTGCCTATGATTGTCTATTCAGGCCATTCCTACTGGAAAAGCTTGACAAACTGGGAATCAGGGGTAGTGCGAAGAAGTGGATAACTTCTTATCTTTCTCATCGATCACAAAGGGTGTCAATTGTGGGGAAGGGTAGAGAAGTTAAGTCAGACATTGTCCATTCAGATTATGGAGTTCCTCAGGGCAGTGTCTTGGGTCCCATATTGTTCATAATTTTTTTAATAGATATTTGTGATTTGAATGAAGAAATACTAGAATGGTTGACGTCCTTTGTTGATGATACAAACGTGATCGTGAAAGGGGTAGAATTTGCTGAAATTAAAACTAGAATAGAGTCTATATATAGTCAGATTAAATTGTGGTTTGATAAGAATAAATTAGTCATGAATGAGGGAAAGACATCAGCTGTTCTGTTTAGGACTAGCAGATCAAATAAGGCAACAGAAAATGTAGTACTTTTGGATGGCTCTGAGGTCAGAATTGAAGAGGCAGTTAAGTTTCTGGGGATATACCTGGATGGTTGTCTTAGGTGGTCTTGTCAAATAGACTATCTAGCTACAAGACTATGCCGGGTTGGATTTGGTATCAGAACTCTTTCAGAATATTTAAGCCTCCAAAATTTAAGAACTATCTACTTTGCAAATTTTGAATCGTTGCTCAGGTATGGTATTATTTTTTGGGGATCAAGTAGTGATGTGGAAAGATTGTTTGTCATACAAAAAAGAGTTTTAAGATATATGTTTAAGATGAAATTCAATCAGTCATGTAGGGGTATGTTTGAGAAGAACACCTTACTTACAGTATATGGCATTTATATAGTGGAGTGTTTAATTTTCCTTTTCAAGAATAAGATGTTTTCTGTTCACACTAGTGGGAACAATTACCCTCTGAGATCACTAAATTTACACTATCCAATTCATCGATTGTCTTCATCAGAGAAACATCCTTCATATATGTGCATCAGAATGTTTAATAAATTACCTGATAGTATTAAGAGACTGAATAGTTTAAAACTTTTCAAAAAAGAGGTGAGAGATTGTATATTAAAGTTGGAACCATATTCTTTGGATGATTATTTATGTTGACACTATTTCTCTTATGTATCTGCTCTGTGTACGGTTACATACTATGAAATAAAGTATATTATTATTATTATTATTATACCCATTCAAAACTTTATCTTCCCAATATGTCCAAAAATACAGATTATATCGAATTGAAATCCAGTACTTTATGGAAAAATGGCAGTTTGAAGGTTCATACAAAATTAAATGAGGTTAATATGAGGAGTAGATCACAGAATATTGAATATTTGAAAAAACAAATTTTTAATTTTTTTTCAAATTGTTCTAATGACACAATCATCACGAAATTCTGCACGATGTTGTCCATCATCATCTTCGAAATAGCTCGAAAAAGACAACGATAACCAGAAGAAAACCACGAAATTCTACATATTTTTTCCCAATATCTTCAAAACCGATAGCCGTATCGAATTGAAATTCGGTACACTGCTCTGAAACGTAAAGTTCGAAATATAACTGAAATTGTTCTCGAATATGAACAACCGTTTCACAGAATTTTTTTTTTTAATTAAGTAATCGTACGAATTCAACGAAATACTGCTCAAAGTTGCGCGTTGTTATGCTCCAACTAACTGCCAAATTTAAATCCAATCGCTCTATTGGTTCCTGAAATATGAGGGAAATAACCCCAAAATTTCAAATGGCTGTAACTCCAAAACTATTTGGCCGATTCGGGCCATTTACAACTTAACCACGGCATTCCGATGCGCGAACTACCCTGCAAGTTTCGAGTCGCTAGCTGGCATCGTTCGACAGTTATCGTGTCCACGGCTGGCCAGACAGAATCGATTTTGACACCGGATTCGTCATCAGTGAGTCCAACCTAGTCGTTCGAGACCATTTTCGGCTTAAACATGCGCGCAAAAACTCATTTATTCTCAACCGAATACATCACAACACGCTTAATCATCAAAAACCCCTCTCATTTCACTCAAACAAATTGAATCATTCAGGATCACTCCACCATTGTTCTCACATCACCCCATATCGATCTACGTCACGACGTAGAAACAACAGGGAGCCACGAAAGTCTCCTTGCGGCTGACTCGTTAAACAGCAAGTCTGGCTTCTGACAAGCAGTCAGATAATTGAAATTTGATTGTCGGAGTCGGCTCTATAGATCCGGGAATCGATGGATGAGACGCTACTAAGTTCGAAGAGGGTGGTGGCCATAATTTGGAAACTGGGTCGCGGCTTTGTAGTCCGGATAATTGGAGACAGTTGAAATGATTCTCCTGTTGAAAAGATCTAATCATCGAAGGAGGCTTTGAGATGCCAAGGGCAGTTGTGGGAAGTTGAAACTTAATTTTAGGGTTTCCTCTTATCCATTTGATGAGTTAACTGATGGAAATGTTGTGAGGTCTTTTTGTTTGAGCCGACTGTCGTGAATCCTCAGGTTTGCGTCATGAGGAATGAATTTAATTTGAGTAAGCGTTAACATTTGGATGATTCATATTTGTCAAGAGATAATTTTTGTACATTGAAAATTTCGAAAACATATTTGACATACATTTGAAAACAGTGTTTCAAATTTCAGTTTGACCGATATTTATTTGCGGAGATATTGGCAAAAAATTTCGCTGGTCATTTTAAATTGTGGGGTTGTTTCCCTAATATGTCAAAAAGGGTAAAATCTATCCGATTTGAACTTCATTTCTAGTTGCAGAATACCCCCAATTTAATGAGTATAGAAAAGAGTAAGATTTTCAAAAAGGTAAAATGACTGTGGAACGTGTCTTCTCGTTCAAAATATTATTTCAAATTATACTACTCAATTCGCGTTCTGCATGTGGAAATGTTATTCAATTATACAAGAGTATTTATTGAGATTTCGATGTTTAACATAAATTTTTTCATGTAATTGGTTTTTGTGTTGTGAAAAACCTGAGAAAATAATAAAGCCTTGTGTAAAATTTGCAGCCCTTCTTTCATAGTTAGTACTCCAACAACAAGTTCATTTATATTGTGGGAAAAATATTTTTATGCCTTCTGGAAGTTTTGTTTTTATCCACTCGTCGGATTCGTCCGTTCATATGTGTTCGAGGAAAAGCGGATATTTAAACTACCAGTAAAAAATTTTTTCATCATCTTCATGTTTCATTGCAACTCTTGCTATCGTCACTATTCCACTCTTTTTTCCACTTTGCGGAAGTATCAACAGAAAAGGTAAAGGCATTCTGTAGATTTTTTCTGAATTTTCACGCCCAACACCTGAAACAGAACTATTCAAAATTTAATTAATTTTTTGTGGAAAATGCCTTTGCGAATTGCAGAATTGAACTATTAGTCGAGCCAGCTTATAGGAGAGGGATTGCAAAAGAAACAATATCGGAACAGTGCAAAAGATTGACAAAGTGAACTGTAGCGTTTCAGAGTCTCTATCTGACTCCTTCATCAGACAAACGAGAAAATTCGCAGAATTATTTTCTTCTGTTTGTTTTTTCGTTTTTTAGACGTACCAGTTTGCTTTGTTGTACTTTTCCGGTATTGTTTAATAAGCATTTTTTTTCTAGAAGCTGCCATGAATAATTTTTTCAATCCGGTAATCCGTAAGGGCATTTTCCACAAAAAAGACAATTAATATTTAATTTTTAATAGTTCCATTTCTGATATTGGGGATAAAAACACAAGAAAAAAATCTACAAAAGGACTTGACCTTTTCTGTCAATACTTCCGCAAAATTAGGAAAATTGTGGAATAGCTACGATAGCAGGAGTTGCAATGGAAGATTAGCCATTTTTTTTTCGAGGAGCTTGATAAAAAGTTAAATTCTGCGGTCCGCAACCCCGTTTTCCATGAAGAAATAATTTTATTCAATTTCTGCGCGCATGTTCTAAGGGAACAGTGTGCTATCGTTTTGTCCCAATGTCTGTTATTTTCGAATTTTGAGCCGAAAATGCTCTCAAACGACTAGGTTGGACTAAGTGATGACGAATCTGGTGTCAAGTTCGATTATGTCTGGCCGGCAGTACGCACGTTTACTGGCGTACTAATGATTCTATCGACTTAAAAATGTCAGGGTTGGTTGCATATTTCAATGCGAAGGTCAAGTTCGTTAAAGGGCGAAATCGGTTGGATGGTTTCGGAGGTATAGTTATTTGAAGTTTTGAGGTAATTTCCCTGATAGTTCAAGAACTACTGGAGCAGTTGAATTGAAACTTGGCAGTTAGTTGAAACATAAGGACTCGCAACTTTTATTTTTTTTTGAGAATGTGCTGTCGGCACATTTAACCTTCAACACCATATTTCACAGCAATGTGCAAAATTTCGTGACGATCGTACATTAAAACAAACTAAAAAAAATTTCAAATCTTTTTTTTCAAATATTCAATATTCTGAGATCTCTTGATCCTATAATCCTCATTTTATTCTGTATGAACTTTCGAACTGTCATTTTTCGATGAATTAGCAGGTTTTAATTCGATCTAATCTGTATTTTTGGAAATATGGGAAACTTAGGAATTAGATCTTAGTAGAGTAGGTTTGGAGCTTAATTACGAAGTTTGAATTCGTGAATGGGTTAAATCCGCCGAATGATTCCGTAGATATATCCATTCAAAATTTTATTATCCCAATATTTCCAAAAATACAAATGAAATCGAATTGAATCCCAGTTATTTATCGGAAAAAAATCTACAAAAGTACTGACGTTAAGTCAGCAGCTTTTGCGCACATGTTCAAAGGATATCACCAAATGTGAACATGCTGCTGCTGACTTCACGTCGGTGCTTTTATAGGTTTTTTAAAAAATGAAAACCCAGAAAAAAACTACAAAATGATGCAACATTTTCCCGAAATAACTTTAATCTTTACAGAAAAGGTCATTTGAATGGCATTTTTGAAGAGGCAATCGTCTCTCAAAATAAGTGTCCTACTCAACCTTCCTTCCCATTTAAGATATTAGGGGCTTCTGTCATCACTCAAGCAGGATTGATAAAAAATTATCTGAACTAACCGTATGAAATTCCCCCCTACGAGCCAAATTTTACTCCTTTTTGTATTTTTTTTCTTATTTTGCAAAAGACAGAGAAATTGAGGGCGCTATGGGTATCTATGACAGGCTTCCAATTACAATAACTTTGAAATCCAGCATGCTCGGGCCTCCGTTATTTCCTGAGAAAGAGTGACAAATCTCATGGCTGAGACAAATTCATTGTCAAACGATAAACCTAAAAAGATAGGTTATAAGGCTTTCCGAAAGATCAGTTTCTAGTTCATTCTTGACAGCAAAAATCGTTAGCAATTCAAAACTCTCATCACAAGATAGAAAAAAACCGAACCAATCCCACTACGAAATTAATTCAGAACAAATTTCCTTCCGATTTATTTGATGGCCTTCGTGTTTCCAAAACAGAATCGGGATTATCACTAAGCGCGCCTCCCTATCATAGCATGCGACGTATTCCCTCAAATTCTCCCTCTAGAGGATTACCAACGAACTCTATCAATACTCGGGGAAATTAACAGGTTCTAGGCGAAATAGATATTGAATTAGTGGAAATTGCCGACGTCCAGATTGAACTCGCTACATAATTAGTTCTTCAAGTCGCCAACGAGAGTTTTGCACGCTATCACGCGAGCGCGGTGGCATCCGGCTTTAGATGACTCTAACTTGTACCTCGTGCAAATAATGCACTCGTTAGATATGAAATGGGGGTGAGTTTCGGATGTATGCACTTGTGAAATCAGAGGTTCGTGTTGGGAGATAGTTAGGATAGTTTTATGAAGGTTTCGGGAGGCTCTACTGGTTGACCCCGGCGAAGTAGATTGATGGGGTGGTTGAGAAAGTTGGAATTGGATTCGAATATCGGATAAAGTTTTCAACATTCTTATTTGATAATTTCGACTGTCAATAACAACCATTATACTCTTAGTTTGGTTCGAATTCTGATTTTTGACCCTCGGACAAATTTCAAATTTTTCATAGAAAAGTAACCAATTATGAATATATGGGAGATGATTTCAATCTGTGATAGCAGTGGTGCTTGTATGTGGGGCTCAACATCAACCCAACCAAGACCAAAATAATTCCCTTACTCGGAGAAGAAACCTTCCAGCTATGAAGCCATTTCGGTAAATAGAGATATTATAGAATGGAAGTCTGAAATTAAATATCTGGGATTCTGACGTGGAATGAGCATGTTGAAATTACTGCTAGTAAAGCGATAAGGGCTTCAATGGTGTGAAGAAGACTATCCAGTTAAAGATTGGCCTGTAACCCTAAAATACTGCGATGGATGTACATCGTGATTGTAAGACCGATAATAACATATGGGGTAGTAGTTTGCTATATAGACCAGACAAGCACGAGTAAAATACTCGACAAGGTACAAAGGCTTGCCTGTGTTTTTATCACCGGGGCTATGAGAACGAGCCCGACTAAAACACTTGAGGTCATCATAGATCTCAGTCCTCTACATCTAGTGATCAATAGAGTAGCTCATAAAGCTATCTTCAGAATATCTAGAGAAGGTACTAGTAATCAGAGAATTGAAAGTCAGATAGCCTGGTCCTCTTTGAACAAGTACATCTCATCAGCAATCCTACCTAGTGATGTTATGATTTAGAAGTAAGCATCGAGAAGAACGTCCACTCAATGCTGTGCAAAAGGGAATAATGGGAAAAGGAATATCTTACAAAAAACTACGAAGTGAATACTACCTAAGGGTATATATATAGTTCTAATTCATTTTGATAGTCAACCTGATATCAGAACACTGAACTCTATCATCGGCTCAAAGCTGATATGGAAGTGCCAAAGGAAACTCAATTAAGTAGGCAAGAACAACAAGGTCTCCTTAGTCTGGGTTCCTGGGCACTCAGGAATCAAAAGAAATGAAGAGGCTAACACACTAGCCAGAAAGGGATCACAAACGTCACCTACTGGCTCAGAACCTTTTTTTGGTATAGGCAAATGAAAGAGAAGCACTCTGGAGGAGTCTACCAGGAATGGATCATTCCAAAAGTTTCGTTCGGAACGTCGAAATTGCAAGGTACAAAAATTATTTGGATCTCAGCAAGAACAAGTTACGCCTCCTCACCAGCTTCCTCACAGGACGCAAAAAAATTCCGAAGCATAAATACTACGCTTTGGACTGATGAAGCTCATTTTCATTCAGGTGAAAGTAAAATAGGTAGGATTGCCATGATTGACTGCCAAAAAGGCATGGCTCAGGTTAGAAACACCAATAGTTTTCGTTGTATACAATGTATCATTATGGAGATGGCATGATAAGATGTTCACTTATCTGAACATTTGGTTCCTGGCAAACAATAGAAAAGACCTCACGTTTTGAAAACTGATGTCATTAGTAATCCAGAAAACTGGACCATGTAGAAACATTTCAACATCATCAACCTTCGAAACTTCTGCTCATAAAGGACTGATTTTTTAGAGGTATTGAACTTTGAAATGGAGTAAAAAAAAAGGTGAATTTTTGAAATTCACATGAAATTGACTTTATCCAGAAAATAATTTTTTAGCATTATAATTTAAATAGAATTTTCGGCAAATGACCGCCACGGCTGCCTCGGACGTAATCTAATCTGAAGGTCCAATTTTCAATCATTTTTCTAACATTTGTGGCCGTATATTGGCAATAATACGGCAAATGTGGTCCTCCAAGTGGTTGATCGTTTCGGGCTTATCGGCGTAGACTAACGACTTCACATATTTCCACAGAAAATAGTCTAGCAGGATCGCACTATCTTGGAGGCCAATTCACGGGTCCGGAACGTGAAATTATGCGGGAATCAAACGTTTTCTTCAGTAAATCAATTGTGGCACGAGCTGTGTGACATGTAGCGCCGTTTTGTTGAAACCACAGCTGCTGCACATCATGGTTGTTCAATTGAGGAACGAAGAAGTCTGTAACCATGGCGAATAGACTGACTCGAGTCTTCCTCTACGCTACGCTGAACAGCTGCCAAGGCTTCTTCTGTTCACACTGTACGACGTCTCTGTGGATGCTTATTATCAGTAAGAGTAAAAGTGATGCGAAAACGTTCCATAGTTAGTCGAATTAATTGCTCTGCTGGACGATCATGTTGACCGTAAAATCACGATACGTATTTCGAACAGAAACATTATTTTCAAAATGAATTTGCACAGTTTGGACGCGTTGTTCAATCGTCAGTCTATTCATGTTCAAATGGCAGACCAAACTAAACAAAAATCATTCGACAGCTGACAAAATGGCCGCCAGTGGAAACAGTGTTGCCAACTCAAAGTTCTATACCTCTGAAAAAATCACCCTTCATATGCCCTCAATAACATAACATGGAATGTACCATACATAAGCAACATAATTATCGCCATTAAGCATGACCGTTTTGTTCCTCATCATAATCGAAATTACGAATCACCAAAATGCCATTAAATACGTCATTGAACCTGCAACCGGACATCTATCGATCTGCATTCGATAACCAGGCTAGCATTTCCGCCATTACAACTTGTAAATTCGCAAAGGTGAATTGACGCCTCTCAAACGATTTATTGTTCATAACACAACGACCAAAATCGAATACATCCAGTGTGGCCAACGCACACATGTCCGAGCGCCGCTCAAAGCGTTGCGGGTGAGTCCCCGTGTCACGAACAGGGCCGCCAACCGTGGCCGCACAAAGGCCGAAGTTGGCTGTGCATATAGTCGTCATTCAACTATCGGCCAATGGTCACTTCATAACTTTGAATCGACTGTCACATTGTCGAAACTTTATTCAGCGCGAGATATGGCCAAATTGGGTTTATCACTGAGCTTGACGTTGCTCTCTAGCGTTGAATGGGAGTTTTTAGCCGCGTTCGGGTCAGTTTTGCATTCAGCCACCCACCACGGCTAGAATGTATACATGAAATTTCTATTTATGGTTTTGTGTAGGTGAATTCCGAAACGTACAATGGATTTCCGATTGCGGTCAGTTTGGAGAGAGTTGTTGTGTTCGGGGGTATTCAAATTGGGGATTTGGCGTGGTTATGTTGGTAGCTGAGTGGTTTCGTCTAGGTTGGATTTGGATACTCGGGGATGTTCGATTGAATGTATATTTCGTTTTGGAAGCGATGGTTGTAATCGTATGATTAGTATTGGATTTATATAGGTCGATTCTATCAATGACCTGAACTAGGAATTGTGATTGCTTTTTTTGAACCAATTGAAACTCTATCTATCTCAGCAGTTGGATATACTAGGCAGTAATAAGATTCAATATAGGTCCAAAAGTCCACTAATCGACAAAAAACTAGGTCTTCAAATGAACCACTCAATCGAGCAATAAAATTTCGGCTTATTCAGATATGCGTTTTCCGAGTTGGATTTGAAATGAAATCTCAAATGAGTATATATCATTTTGTGGGTTTTTTTAGAATTTCACTTCCAATATCTGAAGAAGAATTATTAAAAATTAAGATAGGAATTAGTCTATTGGAGAAGAAAGAGCTCCAGTAATAATAAATTAACATAATCACAAGGACAAATATCTGTCGATAAATCAACAAATATTTCACCTTGATCAGAGCTAATCACCCAATCAACCAAAACATCTACACCAAAGGAGCGGGTCCAAAGAGAATGACTACAGCTGTTTCACAGTTGTTACTGATTGTCAGGTTAACTTTCCTTGGATAAAAACGCAGAGGGAATCTCGATACTTGTCAACTTTCAGATGGACCGCTGCAGTTTAACAACGTACAAGCGCGCCTTTAGTCGCAAGGATTAACGTCATACACAACGACCTAAGTATTTTGCACTCGAAGGTGGGATTCGCAAGATGCTCCCAGAAAATGGTGCGCTGTACGTTGTTAAACTGCAGCGGTCCATCTGGAAGGTGACAAGTATCGAGATTCCCTCTGCGGTTTCATCCAAGGTAAGTTGACCTGACGATCAGTAACAACTTTGAAACAGCTGTAGTCATTCTCCTTGGATCCGCTTCATCGGTGTAGATGTTTTGGTTAATTGGATGATTAGGTCTGATCAAGGGGGAATATTTTCTTGATTTATCGACAGATATTTGTCCTTGTGATTATGTGAATTCATTAAAAATTGAATAAAATTCTTTTTTTCATGGAAAACGCCCTTGCGGATAGCATGATTAAACTATTGGTCAAGGGCAGTTCCTTGAAAAACAGGTTGCCTACTGAACCTGAAATACCGGAACAATACAAACGATGAACAAAGCGAACTGTTACTTTTCAGAGTACAAATCTGACTCATCAGAGAAACGAAAAAATGTTCAAGATTATTTTCTTTCGATTTTTAGTTTGGTTAGACTTTTGACAAATTTACATTCTCAAGAAATCACAGCAACACACATTAACTTGATTTGAAAGTTTTTTGATTCGACCTCTTTTTTAAGTAAATTCAGCCAAATATGGTCTATTTATAAAGAACAATGAGCAAAATTACTCTCTTCATTCAACAAAATGCGGAACGACTCTTTGATTTTTCTTTTCGAATTATGTGGTTCCGACATCAGTATTTTTGTATTGTCCTAATCTATCCTGTAATTCCTAATAATAATAATAATAATAATCTTTATTCACAGAAGAATACAGATGTGAATAATTTTAACCCATCAAAATTTTACATGGGGCGTCCAAAAGAAGTTCAGAATTTAAAATGTTCAAAAAATATCATAAAATTCAAATCAATAAATTAACACTTAAGTATATCACAAACATTACATTTCCTAATGACGCTATTACCGTGGAGCAGAGAAATTTGTATTCAATGAAGCTTAACAACAAGGTATATACAGAATTGCAGCGAAAGCTAATCCAAAGTATATGTTTACTTTCTGCGCATACGATTTCGCGATCTTTTCATCACATGTTCCTCACGAAATTCTGCCAATTTCAACCGAGAATCAGATTCCATTTTAATTAGCTCTGCTTCATTGGTAAAATTGAAAATTTCGAATTCATATAATAACAGAAGTTGTTTCTTTCGGAAGTTATTGTTTTTACGGGCGACAATAACTTCCGAATTGTTCTCATGAAACGAACGAGTTGTCCATCAACATTTCCAGGCTTACTGCCAAGTTTCATCACTATAAAATAAATAATAAATAGTATTCTTTGAGTTACTCTGGAAAAAAATACTGACCTTGAAAAACTACGAAATTTGACAAATTTTTTCACCATATCTTCGAGAATTATGATTATATCGAACTGAAATTGAATACACTGCTGTGAAATATAAAGCTTAAGGTATGACCAAAATGTAGTGAACAGTATCCAAGAAAAAAAATTTTCGAGATTAATTCCAAAAAAAAGTTTTTAAAATTTACTGACACCATGATTACGACAAAATTTCGTAACGACTTGCAAGTCCTCTCGTTCCATCTAACTGCTAAGTTTCAACCCAATCGCTTCAGGTTAATAACCTCGAAACTTCAAATGGCTTTAACTCCGAAACCATTCGACTGATTTTGCCCATTAACGAACTTGACCTCCGCATTCTGAAATGCAACACTGGAATTTTCAAGTCGATAGATTCCTCCGTGCGCCCGGAACCGTGCGTTCGGACGGCCGGACAGAATCGTTTTTGACACTGGATTCATCCAACCTAGTCGTTTGAGACCATTTCCGGCTCGAAATTCGAAAAATCATAGACATTTGGACAAAACCATAGTACGCTGTCCCCTTAGAACGTGCGCGCAAAAATAATTTAATTATATTTTCGATCACAAATAAAAAACACTTAAATGCTGTTAAAATTTCACAGGAAGAAGCGAAGATAGGTATCAACGAAGGCGGCATACGGCTTTACGTTGAAATCATATTCTTATTATTCATTATAAAATCGAAAGGTATATTGAATCCAAAGTGATCAGACGCTCATTATCTCTATTTAACATCAACTATTAATATTCATTTCCACTGTCTTATCTTTATACATATCTGATCGCCTTTTACACACACGAGATGGCAGCGTTAGGACTCGCAGGAAAATTGCATCACACAGGTCCGTAACCGTTACTTAAAAGTTTTTTAGCCCTATCCACTGAATCTGAATCGATAACTGAAATTATGTGAAAATTCAACTTTCTCTGCTTTAATCCTATGGATATTTTATTTTCATTCGAATGATTTTTGTCTTTCAACTACTGAAATTGATCCGGCTCTATATTTGATATTTTCATGATATTAAGGGATTAGTTACTCCATAACTTATTGATATTGTCGAAAACATTGTGATTCAGTAAATTAACGATTGTTGAAATACGTAGAAAATATATGTGGAAATGAAAGGATGTCTGACTGAAATAATTTTACTTATACAAGGTTTCATTAATGTTACACAAACTGAATCAGGAAGAAGAAGAGGATTCAGGAATCAGGAAGAAGAAGAGGATTTTAAGATCTATCAAAGGGGTAACACTCAGAGACCATGTGAGGAGTTCAGATATAAGGGAGGAACTGGAGGTGAAGGATGTCGTCAGATGGGTGAGAGCTCGCAGGAGGTTCTGGAGAGACCACTTGGAAAGGATGCCGAACGAAAGACTGGCCAAATGGGCGGAAACACAAAAACCTGGCACACGCAGACCATTAAGGGGGCCCCCCAAAGCGTTGGAAAGAGAGCTGGAACTCGATGTCCCAGAAAACAAGCCAATAACAGGCAGAAGCAGAAAACACAGGACAAAGTCCTATTCAAAAGTGGAAGAAGAAGAAGAAGAAACTGAATCAATGCACATGCAAATATTATCGAAATATGAGTTGAATCTGGAATGGCATCAGGTCGTCATTTCTGATGAATCTCGATTCTGCTTGGGTGCACATGATGGCCGAAGAAGGGTTAGACGACGTCGGGAAGAAAGACGTGACACTCATTTTGATGTTGAGCGTCATGTACACCATACAGTAGGCCTTATAGTATGGGGTGCTGTTGCACATGCAAGTAGGTTACCTTCAGTCTTTATTCGAGGTAACATGACAGCGCTGCGTTACCTTCAAGAAATAGTAGAGCCATATGTTCTCCCTGACCTTAACCGGCTCGAGAATCCAATATTTCTGCAAGATAATGCTTGACCTCATGTTGCCAGAGTTAGTTTAAACTTTTTTGAAGCAACTCATGTGAATTTTTCCCATGGCCGCCCAGATCACCCGATCTTTCGCCCATAGAGCATGTTTGGGACATCATGGGTAGAAGGCTTGGAAATATAGCCCAGCCCCCACTGACTTTGGCGGCTCTGAGATATGAAGTACAGGTAGCTTGGGATAGTATCCCTCAAGAAAATATAGACCATCTTCAATGCCAAGACGTGTTGGGGAGTGCATAAATAACCGCGGTGAACAAACACATCATTAACAAGTTTAATGAAAAAAACAGTAAACCCTTCGTTCTTTTCCAAATTTTAATCATTTACTTCTTGCTATACTTTCCATGCTTACCAGGAAAAATTTGAAATTTAAACAGCTCCTTCTGGGTATTGCAGTTTCTTTGTCAGTTAGTATATTCTTGATTGTATTCATAGAAATTCTGAATTTAAGTTTTGCTTGTATTTTTGAGAAGTTTGTTATTAAAAATGTAATCCCGACTGCATATCTCAGAAAATGTAAATTAGGGCATTGGTGTTATTTCAACGCCTACATTATTTTTCAATGTAATATGGCCATGAAGAAATGAGTTTCCAATTTGAAAAAATTGTGTATTTTCGAAGTTACTAACTTTGACAACGCTTATGTTACCTCCTGAATCATGAGTTTCAATTCTGTCTACTGCGACAGAAGCATTAGGTATTCTCACTTCTCCCGGAAGCCTGAAACGGCATATTTCCAATGAAAAACCGGGAAGATATCCATGTTTCAGCAGAACGCCATTTCCAATTTTTATTGGAATTTCACATTAAAAACAAAATTTTGACAGAAATTCAGAAATTTTACATTGGGATAACTCAGAATTCCATAAGGAATCAATTTCATTATGAGATATGGGACTACCCATTTGAAAAACGAAAGTTGGTGTCACTTCCGGTGAAGCCGGAAGTCCAACGAATCTCAAAAAATTTACGGCCAATCATCTCTTTAGTCAAAGCTTGCTTCCCAGAAATATCTTAACGAACGGTTTTCGTGGGACACCCGGTATATGGTAGGAGTATGTAAAGTTCCTCGTGGGACACTCTATATATTTCATGTTTCTCTCCTTTCACTGTCATTTGAAACGTGAATGTGATGTCCACTCGCTAATCTTTGTGACGACTTGTGTCAGATTGAAGAATTTCACTGATACATTGAACCATTCATTTCACGCAATGTGAGGCGCTTTTATTTGATACTTCATTATAATATCTCGAATCTCGTCCTTGCTGTTATTTTATGTGTCGTCCAAGCAGACCTATATATTAGAGTATTTGAGTTTATATATATTTGAGATTGTCCAATGTTGCAAGATTGAAAATAAATTATATTGCAGTCCTGAAGAAGATCCCAGTAAAAGATCAAAACGTCAACAATTCGATAAAGAGTGTTTAAATTCACCCCAGAGTCCTGAAGCAAATACCATCTTTTCCCAATACTTTATTATAGCACAAATTGTTCTTATTTCACCTGAAAAATATGTAAATACTCTTTATAAATTGCATATCAACTACAACTACAATACAATTATCCTTGGTAATTTGAAAAGAGAATGTGACGTTCAAGAACATTTTTGCGAGAACTTTTTGTTAGCAAGCGGAATTGAAGTATTATCCTTTGGGCCTTCGAACCAGCAACGTCTCTGCACAGGGTGGACGAAGTGACCCTTAAATCACACGACACGCCACCGGACAATCTTATCGGTGACACGGAGGACAATATGGCGGAACTAGCGTGCGATGGCCAGATCGCGTGTTCTGCGACAGACTTGAAATTCTCTCAGAAGTTGGCGGTGAAGTTCACTCGCTCCTCTGTGCTTTTCACGCCTAACTCTATCGACTGATACATACAACAATGGGTGTGTAGGGGAGAGAACATACGGCCAGAAGAAAAGCGCATATTTTAGACGAGAACGGGTGGAAATCTTTCGACAAACCTTGAGAACATGTGGCATTGATCGCTTCAATGGATACTGCAGTTTTGGCGGCTTACTGATCAGTTCTCTGTTATTTCCGAATTTTTTCCCGAAAATGGTCTCTAACGACTAGGTTGGACTCACTGATGACGACTCCGGTGTCGAAATCGATTCTGCATGGCCGACCGTCCGTATGCACGATTACGGTCGTACGGAGAATCCTATCGACCTGAAACTTCCAGGGTATTTTGCATTTCAAAATACGACGGTTAAGTTCGTTAATGGGCAAAGTCGGCCAAACGGTTTCGGATTTAGAGCTTTCCGAAGTAACTTGGCAGTACGTTGGAGTATAGCAATGCGCAACTTTCCGGGATATCTTGTGGGTACATTACAATCAGTAAATTGGGAAAAAAAATGTTTTCAAAATTTTTTTCGGAAAATTTTTTTTTCGCGAACTGTTCATCACATTCGAGAAATAATTCCGCACGAGCTCTAAGCTCCATATGCCACAGCAGTGTACCAAATTTCAATTCGATACGGTTATTAGTTCAGGAGATATTGGGAAAAAATATATGAAATTTCGTGGTTTTCTTCCCGATATTGTTGTTTTTTTCGTTATAACTAAAGAAATACTGATTCAATCACGATAAAACTTCGCACCTAGTTCAAAGATGCTGAAACACAACTTTGTACAGAAATTCGTGATGATCGTACCATTGGAACATTTTTTTAAAAAACTCAAATTTTTTCTTTCAAATACATATTCAATATTCTGTGATCTTCCTATCATATTATGCTCATTTAATTCTGTATGAACCTTCGAACTGTTATTTTCAATGAAGTACTGGATTTAAATTCTTTCTAATTTGTATTTTTGGAAATATGAATTTACGAATTCGGCCTTCGTGATTAAGGTCCAAACCTTCTCTACAAATATCGAGTTTCTAAGTTGTTTCTTTCGGAAGTTAATGTGTTTACGGTCTGGCCGTTAGTTACCAGGTATTTCTCGAAAATGTTCATTTTCAGAAAGAGTGCTGTAACTTTTTTCCTGTTGAAAATTGTTTATTTCTGTAATTACATTCTCGTTGCAACTTCTTACGTTAAATTTTCTGCAAACTGATAATTCATGAGACATCGCTATATGAAAAAATTTTTTTCAAACGGCATATTTTAGATATTTTGATAGAGCTTGAAATCACCAATTCAAAAATATACCAGACTTGATATTTTGCTGGCGTCATGTTTTAATATGTTCAAATTTTATCGCTTGGATATTGTAGGCTTTGAAATATTCGGCGGGAAAAATTAGATAAAGCCAGCATTGAAAATTGATTGGTTCATCTAAAAACTATTGACAAAACTCAATACGCGATCGAATTAACATTTTTGCAGAATCCAAATTCGTTCTGAATAAAAGTAAAATCAAGAATAACGTACAACTTGAAACGTGAACAGACCTTGAGCGAAAAAAACCTTGAATAAATATCATCAAATCTGAGGTAATAGGGGCAATCAATCCCCGAGGGTGTAGTAAAGTTGTCGGCATCCCTTTGAGATCTAGGTACATATACTCCATTTCGTTTTATAAACTATCCATCCCGGTTGGCCATGACATTCTGACACATTCCACCGTGTATATTTTGAGAATGTTAGGTTATAGTCATTTTCCTGTCAGATAACTACACAACGTTCGTCTCTACATATAGGTTGCAGTAATTACGTATTTTTCAAAATGTGAATTTATTTTGGGAAAATAATGAATTTGAGAAAATATTATGTGAATCAAATAGTTCGAAAAACCTGGCGAATGTTGAAGAAACTTTTTTGTCTGTTAACACTGGAAATATTTCACGTATATAAACATGGTTGGAAGATTCAGTTATGCTATTTTCTTGTATTGAAATCAAAAATCGACTGTTTAAATTTCACTGAAAAATAATGGATAGAGAATTCCGTTACTTTGTGATGGTTCATTCGAAAAAAAAATAAAAGTACTCGAATAACCCTGCAGTAAAACTTCTAAACTAACAGACACACCTTAAATACATTGTTGCATAACTTGAATTACCCCAGTATGAAAATGTAGTAGCTCTACAAAATCTCTTTGATTAGTTTTCCGGCATTTCATATTATTTTCAGTTTTCAATAATTTTTCATGTTAATTTTATATGATTATTTGTAGGAAGGAATATTGTTTCGTAGTTTTTACCAACAAATTTAAGCAATAAATGTTATGTTTGTGCTGAAAAAATGGAAATCTGATTGAAAAATTGTTCCGTAAAAAATTGAAAGAGGTTAGCGGGGAGGGGGGGCGAAAGTTTCTGATCGTGGGGCCCCGGAAATAGTCGATATGCCACTGGATGTATGGGGATTCAGCAGGTTGATAATAAAACGCTCATTGAAAAATAGCGAAATATGTGGAGCCTTAGGATCCCAGAATTTCTCAACCGAAATTAAAATTCAGGAGTTAGGAGTCCTGATAGATAATAATTGAAATTCTCAACCTTCTATCTACCCGTGAGAATCCGGGGTTGGCCTGCTGGTTCCCCGTGCATCTGTAGTTAAATTATGATCCGAAAAAATTAAATCTCAATGATCTTCGTCTCATTCGAACATTCATTATCTTGTTTTCATAATTACAAGTCGGTTAAATTATGAACAATTAGTATGGATCAATTAGAAGGATTGTCAGAAATCAAGTCATTTTATCATGAGATACTTCTACTAACTATAATAACTTCAACGGCTTAACGTTCAAATCCAAATGGTTCACTTCTGAATATAATACGAGCTTCATTTCTTAAGTACCTCATATCTAATAGACCAGCAACTTGAGTGTTGATAAAAATATGGAAACATGCATCATCTGTAGGACGTTCATTCTTCAGAAGATTGTCGGAATTATACAACATTGTATTCAGAATGTATCTGAATAATGCGCAGTTGAAGAATTTATTGATGTTTGTTGAATCGACAATGATCGATTAACTGAGAGGACTTGGTATTGAATATCCGAGAAAAATTAATGATGACATAAACATGAAAATGATGAAGGAAACTCGGTTTTTGGTTAATACTGCAATCTGAAAAGGAATGGGATTAATATAAGATTACCTGAAATTTTAGGAGAATCTCGAAAGAATCCAACAATAAAAAATAAAACAACAAATTTTCAAAAGAATTTTCTTCTCAGAATCTACCCATCAGATTTCGTTCAATTTCTGTATAAATGAAACTTCGAGGTATCATTTATACGCGCTTGTTCTAGGGAACAGAGCGTTATCATTTCGGCACGAGATTTGCGATTTTTCAATACGTCGTGAAAATAAAATATGGAATGCATTGAGGACTCAGGTTAGATTTCCTGGTGAAATAGGTCATTTTGTTTTATGTATATTACTCGAAAAACACTGAACCAATTATGGAATTGAAATTCGGTATGTTGTAACAAAATTTTGACACGAACACCGACAACTAGAATTATTTCTTCGAAAATGTTAAATCTGTTAGTATATCCATACAATTTCGTCGATCACATGTCGAATTATTGTCAGTATCAGAGTTTAATATTTGAAATAGGTAAAAAAAATAATTTTATGGAGCCAGTATCAACTGTCATATAGTTTTTGGATTTATAAAGGTTTTTGGAAAGTCGAGATTGAAAATTTTCCTTGTGGGAATTAGGACAAAAATAAGCTGAATTGAATTATGTCTATATTCGGCGACGTTTCGCAGAACTTTTCCATCTGCTTCTTCAGGTCTAAAAAAATTCACACATTCATAAGATTTTTTTGATAGATATACAATAATATTACAAAGTCAAACAAACATGAATTACCTACCTCTATAAAACTTGTTAATTCATTAAACATGAAATAAAAGGCCCAAAGTGTGACAATCATAAATGCATGGACATCACCGATAAATCTCAACAAATAACTTGACATCACAAAAGTTAACTATAGTCCGTTTCAGAATGATTGACATCTCGGGTGGCTGTGGAAACTCGAAATTATGTTGGTAAAAGACCAGTAAGTAACATTTGTCTTGCAGGATTCATGTTGGTATTGAAAATAATACTAACTAATGACCTTTTCAAGTTTGAGTTAACTTACTGAAAATATTTGGAATTTATTTCTGATCGTGTATGTTCTTGATTCAATCGAAAGAATAAGTTTTGGATTGTTGTATTTCTTAAACCTTACCGAATTGAAAATGGCTGGAATTCATCAAGATACCTCTCGCCTAACTACAAGATAACCTGGGGCAGTGTACCGGTGTTACTGCGAGTTTTTCAGGGATTCATCAGATATTTCTGCTAGTATAATCGCGTTTAGCTAGTTTTACCTATTCAAGGTGTTTTCTGACTAATAAATAAGTCTTAAAACTTAAGGTATCTCCAAGTACTGTCCAAAGAATTTTGAACAAAAAAGAAGTCAGTACAGCCAGGAGTTAGCAGTGGAAGGAAACCTATTACACATGATTATACCTTCAAAGAGACGTTAAACGACGTTATTTTTTCGAAAATCAAAAGCAATGAATACATCAGTTTGGATATAATTTTTATTTTATTCTTTTTTTTCCTTTCCTAAATTCTGAGGAAAAAATAGCACAGGACTAGAACTTGGATGAATTTCTAATAGTCATCAAGAATACAAAGATTGCTGAGGAGTGAAATCTTCATTGAGAAGGAACTTCAAGTGATCTCTGATTACCTAAGTTTTCATTATTTAATGAATGATATCCCAAAATTGGAGTTTCTCGAAAGCCGGAATGATTTTATGTTGAAGCATTCCACGCTATTTTCATCATCAATCCTGAATTTCCATGATTGATCTGCAGTGAAATAATGTGGCTGTGTATTTTCAGTCGTCAGTTTAGCTGTAAACTGCCGCTGAACAGGTTTAGAGCATCAGAGTATTCTCAACAATTTTAAATCAAATTTGCTTTGAAAATTATTTTATAGGTTATATTTGTATAATCTATGATCAACCCCAGAAATTTTTAGTTACTTTTTGTAACTAGAAATAAATCCGCGACTACATTTTTATGGCTTGCTCCAATGTCAAAAATTTTGAAATGAACTATACATAATTTCATCTTTTGAATTTGACAGTTTGACTAGATTCAAAATCACAAGACACATAAACAATCAACAAACACAGCACAATATTCACTCTTCTGCCCTGTCGCTCTATAAATCTTTAGGTATTTCCTGTCATATGTTTATATTTTATTAGGATACTGTTGTATAAAATACTTAGGGGTTCTGTATCTGATCTGAAATTAACGCTTTTGTTAACATTGATGTGAATCATCTCTAAAATATTTCTCTTTCTATAATGTTTCTCTCTGTCATATATCTTCACATTTTCAAAATCGATTCGATAGTCGGCATTGAAGAAATGAGAGCACAGAGCAGTTTTGGCTCAATTTTTCACGTCTTTCAGGTCGTTTCTATGTTGTTAGTTTCTTTTTTTTTAAATATTGTTTTGTTTGTCCTATATAAACCATTGAACAACTAAGACAAGGTTAGCTATATATCACGTTGAAGGTTTTCAATTAAATCGTTTGCACCGTTCCCATATTGTTCATTAGGCAACATAATTCTAGAAAACCCTATTGACGTGTAATTTGAATCCCGAGCGATTTCTTTAAATAATAATTTTTATTATCTTTCAGGTGTCGCTAGGGTTTCACTCTCAATCTCAGAAAAATTAAATGATAATTGTTGTTATTTATAGAAAACGCCCTTGCGGATTGCAGGATTGAGTTCTTTTGTCTCAGGCAGTTTCTAAGAACAAAGTTGCCTAATGAATAATATTGGAACAATGCAAACGATCAACACGATCAACTTCTGTCAAAAGTCTCGAAAAACGAAAATAAGCCGAACAAAATATAATTCTGCAAATTTTCACGTTTTTCTGATGAAGAATTGAGATGTAGATTCTGAACGGTTACAGTTCACGTTAGCATTGTTTCGATATTGTTTATTAAGCAACTTCTTTCCAAGAAACTGTCCATGAAAAAAAGTTCCAATTCTGCAATCCGTAAGGGCGTTTTCTATAAATAACAATTTTATTTCATTTTAATAGTTCTTCTTCAGATATTGGTTGTGAAACCCCAAAAAATATCTGGAAGATAATGCGAAATCCTCCCGAAATAAGCTTCAATCGATACATAATAGTTTTCATTTAATTTAAAATGCGTTCTTTTCAGATCTTGGAAGCAAATAGTGAAAATAATCCTGAAAAAGTTCTGGAAAATAGGTATTTGTATTTTAACGCTCTCGTTCAATGCATGTCGATATTTCCCAATTAATAACAATAATTAACAAGTTTCATCCGGATCATAGATCTGTATTTTCGAGTTAGGAGAAATATTTGATTGATCATGCAACCTATTGTTGGTTATTCAAATCGCTAGCTCATTCTGTTTGTGAATAAAACAGTCCAAGATAATTCGATTTAACCTTGCCGTGTACAGTGAATTAATCAGATTCTGATTTTCGGAATAGGATTAATAAATATAAACAGACTTTAACGATCCGATTGTTCTACCTTTTATCTGACCTACTCGTATATTTCCTAATGAAGCCAATCTCGAAGATATTTAATATCTTAGTTATCAGTGATAGAGAGTGATTCAATAGTCAATATAGAGCGTCATAAAATCCTTTACGGTCACTCTATTCCTGAAATATCGCGGTGCTTGACCAATATGAAGCAACCACAGGAACTCAATAACTATGTCGATAAGGACAAAATAATTTTTTCCGAATGAGATCATTATTTTCCTCCTGGAATAACGACCCATTGTTGAGTGTGATTTATCCGTAATTGACTTTTATATGCATCTATCCATCTTTATTTTCGCAAAGGCTCCTTGAAGATTTAAGTAGAGAAATTGATCTACGGATTGACATCTGATATTGACATCAGCGCATGTTCGATGGATCGGCGTGGTATATTCTTGTCCAAATGTCTGTAATAGATTTCGGTAGATTTTTGCAATACATACCTTTTCACATATTTCATGGGTTACTCAAGTTTGAATACCATTTATACGAAGTATTGATCATGAAGGTTATTACGAATGAAGCAGAATATATATCTTCTACTAAAAATAATATTCTTACAATTGACGTATCTTAGTTACTTCTCAGTAACTTAGACACTTGAAATAATCTAAGTTAGTGTATCGTAGTTCCTTTTTTTGTTGACGAAAAGTAACTAGTATCTTAGATACTTTTCAAAAGGAATTGTATCTCGTAACTAAAAAAAGTTCCTTCAGACGAATGTGTGTGAAGATGGCCCAGCGCTTTGCGGTTTTTTGCTGAATTGTTCTTGGTTTGTTCTGCTTTGTGCCGTTGAAATTGTTCTTTATTCCGGTTCTCTAGATATTCCACGAAATGTCCAAAATAGGCCAGCCCTTTTTTTTCGAAAAACGGCTGAAATAGATTGTGTTATACAGAATTTTCTTCCTAGGATGGAGTGACATAATTTGTGTTACATTTGTGCTGAATGAAGCCATAAATATTTTCATGAAATTTTGTCGGGTTTCCCGGGAAATCGCTGAAATAAAGTTAGCCCAGCACGTTCGTTTTTTCGTATTGAAAATATATATGCCAAAACCTGTGATATACGTTAGATGATTGAGAAAGAAAATTGGTAGATCAACCGAAAAATCGATAGAGGTGATAACACTACTTTCAGGGTAGTTTGCATTTCATAAGGTAATGGTTAAACTCGTTAAGTGGCAAAGGGGTTCCTAAGTTGAAGTCATTTGTAATTATGTAACTGATTCTACCAAAATACCTGAGCGATTGGATTGAAACTTGGCACTCGGTTGAAACATGACGACGCACATATTTTCCGAGATTTTGTTGGGATTGTAATGTTAGTAAATTAGAGGAAAAAAAATCTGGAAACCATCTATTAGATTCAAAAGCTATTTCGCTCACCCCTTGAACTCGTTATTTCACAGCAGTGCGCCAAATTTCAGTTTGGTACTACTCAAAAGGTACATATTCAATCATGATGAAACTTCGTACTAGGGTTGAAATTTCGTGAAGATCGTGTAATCAGAACAATTCTGAAATAAAATTAATTTTTAATTTCAAATCTGGTGATCGTCTGACCATATCATCCTCACCAAGTTCTGTATTAAACTTCAAGCTGTCATTTTCCAAACAGGTAATGAATTTCAATTCGATCCAATCTGTATTCCTAGAAATATTGAGAAAATAAAATTTTGAATGGATCAATGGGTGGATTTTGCCAATTCACGAATTCGGCTTGAGAAATCGAAACTACTCTACAAATATCGAGTTTCTACGTTGATTCTTTCGAAATTTATTTTGGTTGCGATCGGCAGAGGAAAACCGCAAATTCCAGAGAATTGCGTCTCAGCCTTTCGAAAACCAATAATAACCGTATCTTACGAGATCTCGAGGAAACAACACAAACAGTTACGAAATCAACATATCGGTTTAGGCTTTCTATATGCCCCTACAATTAAAAGACTCTGGGTCTTTTTGTCCAAAAGTGGAGCACATAATGACTAACCCAATTGAACAATTGAATTTGAAAGCGGAATCTTCATCATCCATTCCAACCGAATCGTTTGAGATCATTTTCCACTGGAAATTCCAGCGGAGTCGTAACGCTGTTGTTTCTTTGAACAATGTTTCACGAATTCGAGTCCAAAAAACTAGACGCTGCGGACAGGATTCGAACCTGTGCGGGTAGAACCCAATGGATTTCAAGTCCATCTCCTTAACCACTCGGACACCGCAGCTGTACTGGCGACGCAAGTTGGTGTTGCCTATGTAACCGAATTGAGTTTCTTTTTTTAATTTTCAAAAGTTCATTATTCCAGCTAGTTCATTCTCGAAATGAAGGATGTTGATTTATTATATGCTTCAAAAATTTTTCGACTCGGAAACTGTAGTTTACGCATCCTTACTTGAAACGCAAAAAATTTCATTGAAAAAATTAAGGTTTTATCGTTACATTATTATCTGGAAGCTGGAAGCTAACCAGTGGTGTGTCAAGTTAGCAGATCAACTCCGACGAAAGGTTTTTGGACCAGCAATAACTTTTTTTTCTATTCCTTGTAGCCACAAAAATTGTTTTGAGGTTCGTGTATCTTTGGAAGTATGTATTTGATGAATTATTCAAACGAGAAAACCGCTTATATTAATAAGGAGAACAGTTTTCTGAAAATTCTAGTCGCTTTTTATTTTGACATTTAGGAGAGTTTTCCTCCTGGATATTATTTAATTAATAATTACTCAAGAATATTGAATATTTGTTGGTCTTGGAAATATAAAAAAGAATATTCTGAAAATTATTATATCACATAAACTGTCGGTCGGAGTTCGTAATTATCATTATCATTAATTCTATCTGTCCCTCTTCCTGCATGTATTCTAACTGTCGAAAGAACGTACCTAGATATCCTAGTGTCTTGAAATTTCAACTAAGGTTTGGACTTCAAACGAGTGCTTGAGAATCACCTGTCTTCACGCCAATGCATTTCTAGAATTAACCTCATACGTTAATAGGTGCAATTCGAACCCTATTTTGTCTACCTCTTCCACCATTTAAAATCGGAATATCTTTCGAAATGTAATCATGACTCTGTTGTTGTATATGCTATCTCAATATCCTCCGTTCTCAACAGTTTATGAGTGCTATTGTTATGATTCGTGAGATGTCGAAATGTTTTGTGTTCAATCTTGGAACTCCCAGATATTTGTAAACTATACCACACAACCTACGTGCTTGGTTTTATGTAGAAACAATATCTCCAACAATAACTCTTCTAGATATGATTCTTACAGCATCTGAAGAAAAAGAACTGTTGTGAGTGGGTACACGGAAGTGCTCTGAATGTTCAACGGACTATTCTAATAAGAAAACAATATCCTGCTACTTTGCTCCATTGAATCAACAGATCGAATGCTTACTTGAGGTCGAGAAGTTAGGGAAATATAAAACGAACATCGATCATTCAAAAAAACAGCTATTATCATGATAAACAAGGGCAATATATGAAGCGGTTTCCTATACTTGAAAATGTATTTTCTTGGCTCAATTTCCTCTATTATTTTCAGAAACAACGAAATATGATAAAATCCTTGAATAATACAGATTTTTCTGCAAAATCTTAACATAATATCTAACTACTCGAACATACTACGTCTTCAATGACAAAAGTGAATATCATGTCATCTGGCATAATTAGTGATTGAAGTCAAAATCTCAGAAAACGAAATCAGAAAATTCAATACAGAAATAATACTGGACGCATTTTTCATCCTCTATCTTTCGATTTAGAATTATCAAAAGCTACTATTCTATATTATATGTCAGCATCTGACAATTGCTCTCGCCAACAATTCGCAAACGAGCGAGATCGACATGAAACTACTTGTCAAATGATTGTGCATAGAACAATATTGTCATCAGTTCCACAACTTCTTCCTTCTTCTTGAAATGCTGTAAATAAATTTCAAAAGTATTCATAGCTTCAAGAAATCAACTACAATGGATAATGACTCTATAAACTGTAGTTTCACTTCAAACATTAAATTCAAACGAGTCTACTTGATAAAGCCTATTGATACTGTTATATGCAACAGCATTTGACAGGCTCGTAGGTAATTTTGTGTAAACCACGTTCGTATCGTGATCAACCATTGGCGCGATCACTTTCAATATTTTGAAATATTCAATATGAAATAGATGCTATACTGGTTATTCTAAATTGGAAGAAAGGCAGAAGTCAAGAATTATTTTTGTGTACATTTTTTGTTTAACTGTTTTCTCAAATTTTTAACTTCGATCATTATATGCCAGTTGATATCTAATTTTGTCATTCAAGACGAAGTACGCTCAAGAACAATGAAATATATCGTAAGATATCGATATCGAAAGATTTCATGCGAATTTTTTCAAAAAAGCCTTTATTATTTAAAGATGGTTTCAATAGCCTTTATCGAATGAACTGGTTTGATTTTAATAAATATCAAACCGTTGCAGATTTCTTCTGCTAATTTTTTTAAACACCGTTAGGAGTCAGATTTTTTTACGCGAAATCATATGCAACTCCTAAATATACGGGGTATTCCATCATAAACTGGTCAAACATATATAGCCGTATAGATGATATTGGGAAAGTTATTTTTGCCTTATGACATATACCCCTTTTTCGAAGCATAAGCGAGATATAGGGTGTTTAGTGTCAACTTTGAGCAATATTCTGATAACTGTGGTGATTTATTTTTTGGTCATATCTTAGTATTTTTCGGTGGTCAATTCAATAGTTGTGTAGAATTCTGGAAAAAATATTTCAAAATGGCGGAAAACCTACAAAGTTGGAATTTTTTGTATTCGATTGCCAAATTGGATAGCATTATTTCAATGTACTCAATTTTCTAAGATTTTCCGTGAAAAAAAGTTCGAACTCAACTTTTTTTACATGTCTAGGTACAGTGAAAAAAAATTTTACCCAAAATTGTTGAAATCTTTCAAGGTTAAACTAACCTTCATTCTGAACACTGGTGTGAAATCAGAATGAAAAAATATCCATTGGTTCTCATTTTATAGCCTTCCAAAGATTCCGCTCGGAGTACTGAAATAATTTGTATTCAAGAAACTGGTGGCCCTACGGAGGCCAAAATTGTGCTAATAGGCCTCCAGAATGACCTGGATAGAAAAATGAATTTATAGAAAAAAAATTTCAAAAAAAATTTGATGGCAATCGAACTCGTTCCACTTACGGACAATAGTCCAAGTATAAATTGGATTTATTCTCATTATAATGATGTCTGTTACCAAGCAACGGTATTTCATCGAATTTGACCTTTCCGAATGCGGAGAGTTCGATTCCCTCCTAAGTTTTTCAGAAAATATTTTTTTTCTTGATAAATTCATATTTCTATCCAGGTCATTCTGGAGGCCTATTAGCATAATTTTGGCATCCGTAGGGCCACCAGTTTCTTAAATAAAAATTATTTAAGTACTCCGAGCGGAATTTTTGGAAGGCTATAAAATGAAAACCAATGGATATTTTTTCATTCTGATTTTACACCAGGTAAGTTCAATCTTGAAAGATTTCAACAATTTTGGGTGAAATTTTTTTTTCAATGTAGACATGTAAAAAAAAAGTTGAGTTTGAATTTTGAAAAATTTTTTTCACGGAAAATATTAGGAAATTGAGTATAATGAAATAATGCAATCGAAAACGAAAAATTCCAACTTTGTAGGTTTTCCGCCATTTTGAAATATTTTTTCCAGAATTCTACACAACAATTGAATTGACCACCGAAAAATACTAAGATGTGACCTAAAACTGTTATTTCAAAGGTCACGTATAAATCACCACAGTTATCAGAATATTGCTCAAAGTTGACACTGAACACCCTGTATCTCGCTTATGCTTCGAAAACGGGGTATATGTCATAAGGCAAAAATAACTTTCCCAGTGTCATCTATACGGCTATACATATATGTTTGGCCAGTTTATGATGAAACACCCTGTATGTAATTCAAACACAACCTTCTTGCATGGATTCATATACAGGGTTGATATTTTTCCAACCAATAACAATTTCAAGTTTACTCATACTTTTACCAACATTTTCTTAATGTCATCTGTCATGTGTTGATGGATTGTTGGAAAGCTTATAGAAAATGAATTTCACCATACCTTTACCTTTTTAAATAATTATAAGGAAAATAAATTAAATAAAACTATCGGTATACTGACTTATATTCTAAATAATCATTGCTATAAACTAGACTCAGCAAATGCCACAAATTTTTCTGCTTTTTCCAGTACGTCTTCTAGTCATAATTTCGCATTATTTTTATTTTATCGATGTAAAATAGAATTAGAAAAATTAAGAAATTGAATTCACCGTAGCACCCAACCCTATTGAAGCCATATATCCAACAGTATCTGATGAAAAAACAACTGTTCAGTGTGGGTAGACGGAAGTCCTCTAAATGTTCAACGGATTATTCCAATAAGAAAACAATCGACTGTTAACGTTCCACCATTGGAAAAAGATTGAATTGATCATTGCAGAAACTCAACTTTAGATCCATACGATTCAGAGTCAGTAAATTGTTGACCTCCCCTAATGTTTTAGTCCGCAGTTGGTATTATCTTTGTTCTTTCGTTCTTCATGCTCTTGTCTGATCTTGAAAGTGCATTGATTGCCTTCTGAGGTTCGGGTTGCAGCTGCTGTTAGCTCGATTGGAGGTTAGATATTATTTATGAAAAGTTGTCAACTATGAGGGAAGTTCAAAGGGTTTTGTGCGTTTTTTCCATGGGACAGGGTACTATGATTTCGTCAGTTTCTTTGTTTTTTTACCGAGAATGGTTTGAATCTATTAGATTTTAATTAGATTCAGTGATGAACAGTTTTCAGTCTCCTGAATATATCTGCAATTGATCTGATGAAACTATTTCTTGAAAAACGTATTTAGAGCAGCTCAATTACGAAGGTTCAGATTGTTAGTTGTCAAGATCCAAATTTCGTTTCAATTTCCTCAGTATCGCTGATATATTCTGGATAATTCAACTTACACTCATCTGATCGAAATTGAAGAACGTTTTGCTGAATTTTGTGTTGATTGTGTGATGATAACAATCCAATACTAAATTAATTTTTACTCATGTGATTCAAACTATATTTTGCACAAACTTTGAAACCAATACTTTGAAACGGTGTACCTTATACAGGGGAAACATCTCGACCGTTAGATATCAGAAAACGAGAGCACAAAAACAACCTAAGGAATAGAGACATAAAAAAATCCCAAATAGTGAACCATGTATGCTCGACCCTTAGGAATCACATCATAGATTGGGACGATACAAAAAAACTGATTTCGGAACCAAATAATTTGAAAAGAAAAATTAACGAGTCCTCTTGCATTTTGTGAAATGGAGACAGTTATTTTTCTCAATGTTCTGTAGACATCGACCCTATTTGGCTGAATTTAATTGAAGAAAAGGTACAATTAAAAACTTGTAAACCAAGTAAATCTGTGTTGCTGCGATTCCTTGAAAATGTCAATTTGACAAAAGTCGTACAAAACAAAAATAATTCTAAAAATGTTCTCGTTTGTCTGATGAAAGAGTCAGATTTGTACTTTAAAACGTCACAGTTTCCCTTGTTTATCGTTTGTATTGTTATTGTTCGGGTTTGGTTCATTAGGCTATCTATTTCCCATGAAACTGCCTTGACAAATTATTTCAACCCCGCAATACGCAAGGGCGATTTCCATAAAAACAATTATTATTTGATTTTTAATAGTTCTGTTTCAGATATGGAAAACTAAAAAACCTAAGATAAGATACCAAATTTCAGTTCGATACGATTTCAATTTTTGAAGATATTGGAAAAAAATATGTCGAATTTCGTGATTTTTTCTCGTTATCGTTATTGTTATTCCGAAATAACTCAGAAAATACTTATCCAATCCTGATCGAATTTGGTAACTAGTAGGAAATTGCTGATGTACAACTTTGTTCAGAATTTCGTGATGATCGTGTCATTGAAATTCGTTGCCGAAGCGGTCATCCATTCACGTAGTGACCGCACCAAACGCACCTGCAAATATTTGGCGATATTTCTTTTATGGTCCTCATAATCTGTATTTTTGGAAATACATCAAATTTTGAATGGGCATATCTGCGGAATCATTAGGTGAATTTTGCTCACTCACAACTTCGGTCTTTGTAATTTAATATGGAACCTACTCTATAAATATCGAGTGTCTTAGTTGTTTCTTTTGAAAGTCATTGTGTCTACGATCGGCCGTTATGAGCATAATTGCGAAGGTCGAATTCGTCACTTGGTAAAATCCGCTCAATTATTCCGTGGATATAACCAGTAAAATTGCTAATTTGTAGAGATTGCCAAAAATAGATATTGGATCGAATAGAAATCTAGTTATTATCGAATAATGAGTGCCTGAAGGTTTATGTTGAATTTCGTGAGGATAATATGATCAGAAGATCGCCAAATCTTTCCATCGTAAACTGAAGGCTCGTTGGGCGGTATCAACACGTGAAAAAATTACAGCTTCAGCAACGAATTTGAATTTGGACATGCGCGCTAAAGCTGCTGACTTGAAGTCAGTGCTCCTAAAGAATTTTTGGACCTGACCTGTAGGAACGATCCCAGTGCCTGCAATATTGGTTGATATGAGGCATTTCCTAATGTATATTTAAGAGAGTAATTATTGGAGCCATTTCAAGAAAAAAACTTCATGAGAATGTATGCTCACTTTTGAAATACAGGATGGTAGTTTCAGGAAAAAAACCTCTTATGATAATCACAATGATGCTATTGCATATATTTTATTATTTTTACGAGTGGCATCTGCGTATGGGTTTTTCATTGGATATTTTTGGAGGAAAAATTGTACGACACTGCTTTTTTCTCAAATCAATAATTATTTTTAAAATTATTATCATTTCTGATTGAATTTGATATCTTGATTTCACTTCATCCTTTGCATGGTTTTTCTTGAAGCATAAAATCCTTTCACTTCAATGCCAAACTGCTTAAAATGCCATGGGGATATTTTTGTATGGAAATCGTGTTGTTTAAAGGTATTCAGTTCTGGTTTATATTGAATTATAATTAATTAGAAATCAACATTCGAATGATAATTACCGAATTTGTATTCCAGCGGGGATTCCAGATTACAGAAAAACTAGTTTTTTCTAAAAACATTACCACAATGCATCTCAAAAGTAAGCACGATTACAACATATGTTTATATGAAGTTTTTTTTAATTGCTCCAAAAATAATATCCTACAATACAAGCGTATCATTGAGGAACATCCTTTATACAGTTGTCATACAGTTCTCAAGACAGTTCCTACTTAGCATCTGAAGAACCTACAATGTAGATTTCGCGTCATGTGTTTATAATAAAGCAGAGAGCAACCACTAATGGGTATTTGAGAAGTCTAAACTGAATTTTTACCAATAACTAAAGGCCAACACAGCACGAAAAAAAAATTAAAAACTTTTTTAAAAGAAACCAAACATATCCAATTTCTCCGACCACGAATCTCTTGAGACACATCAATCCCCTCAGCCCGCACACCTTTCTTCGCACGAGATGCATCTAAATACGAGATGAAAAGATGAAAAGAATCCTGAATCGACTCATCCGGTATAAACAATCCGCCCGTTTCTCGGTTAGTTCGCGCGTTTCCGGTGTCCACCGCGGCCTACTGAGATCAAAACAGATATACGCATCCTCCCTCGCATTCATCTGGATCTTCTCGTCTTTATTTTTCGAGATATTCAAGTTCTTCGTTTGTCTCTCGGCTCGAATGTGTTTTGGAAGAATGAATGGATATCCTGCTTTTTGATTCGGATGAATGAAATTTTGAATGGTGGTAATTCTGGAGGTATTCCGGCTTTTGTGAGTGCGTCTGATGAGGTAGTCTGACCTAATTTTTGGAGAGAAAGGCGGAATTAGTGGAAGACAGAGATATTAATGTCTGGGCATACCGGTTGTCGCAGGAATCAGGTTCACCCACAAAAAACCTTCATTTCACAAGATTGACGAATGAATATAAGCGCTATTCCCTCTGGTAGCTATCAGAGTAACCCGAGGTACAGACATTATCATTGACAAGATGAAAGAAATGTCGATAAAATGAGAAAATTCATGAATTTTTCTTGGTGGTTGTGTGGCGGTTTCTACTGAGAAAAAGCAAACTCAAATGTCCCTTTCCATAAGATATCTACAGCCCGGTGAAAAATTTCGAGTTTGGATGAAAGAAACTTCCGTTAACAAGTCGGGCCTGAAAGTGTAGAAGAATCAATAAAAACCTTGGCAACTTGTAACTCATAATTGGTAAGCCAACAAATAAGATTTATGAGAGTCTGTTACCTGCAGTTTACCGATGAGGATCATTTTTATAGAGGTAAGCACGAATTGCTAATGAAATATTAGATCACATTCTTGAAGACAATTTCTTTCCAGGCCCCTAATCCAAGCAGAGAAAGTTACCTAAGAGGAATGCTGTGCCTTCCACAAATCTGCCTTTTGAACTGATCTTTAAGGAACAACTTAAATGTTTCAGTGATAGAACTGACCGATTGAAACAAAAGATTCTCAAAAAGGAAATATCTGGTAATATATACTCTATATTGCATGTTATCTGCAGAACTAATAGAATTTAAACCTTTTTACCTACCCAACTCGGTTATTGATCAAATACCCCCTCAGATCTACTGCTCAAAACGTTGAAAAACATTTTGTTAAACATACTTTTTGGAATAATAGACAAAAACTCTTTACTTTACTATTTATATAAGGAAGGACTGAATTCACACAACATATTGTGAATAAAATGAATACATTCACATTAAACTAATGCTACTTGTACCGTAAGCCCTATTTATTATGGATTGACAGGTAAATTCTTCCAACACTCATATGATTGGTCTTAAAAAGCTGTAATCAATAAGCCTTGCACAGCTTTGATTTCATCGGCAGAGGCACTTTGAGCGAAGTATTCATCACCAGATATTTCCTTGTTCAGACTCTTTTGTTTCAATCGGTCAGTTCTATCATTTGAACATTTACGTTGTTACCAATGATCAGTTCAACAGGCAGATTTCTGGAAGGCATGGCATTCCTCATAGGTAACTTTTCTGGTTGGATTAGGGGCCTGGAAAACAATTGTCTTCATGAATGTTATCTAATATTTCATGAGCAATTCGTGCTTCGTGCTTACCTCTATGAAAATGATCAGCATCGGTAAAATGCAGGTAACAGACTCTCATAAATCTTGTTTGATGGTTTGCCAATTTTGAGTTACAAGTTGCCAAGGTTTTTATCGATTCTTCAACACTTCCAGGCCCGACTTGTTGAAAGAAGTAACTTCCATCCAAAATTTGAATTTTTTACCGAGCTGTAGAAATAGACATTTGAGTTTGGTTTTTCTCGGTAGAAACACTTGTAAAATCACACCAACACCAAGAAAAATGCATAAACTTTCTATATTCTCGACATTTCTTTTATCTTGTCAATGTGAATGTCTGTACCTCGGGTAACTCTGATAGCCACCAGAGGGAGTAGCGCTTATCTTCATTCGCAGATATCGGGTTGAAATTTTGGACCCTGATACTCCAGATTGTTTTCCATCGACTGTGGTAAAAATTAATATGTTGTGTCCATGACTTCCAGTTCAACTGGAAATGTAAGTAACTTTCTGATTTTTCCTATTAACTGTTGCTTATTTTCTGCAGATGCCGAGTGAAACGTCGTCAAACCAAAAATAAAATTAAGAAAAATTTCAATCAATTTTTTTCTTGTTTGTCTCATCAGATCGATCGGATATCTCGATATATTATTTCTCACCTTTATTACAAATCACTTGAGCAGTTTTCTACTCAAAATTGATCATTTGGCGAAAGTTACAGGTATTTTGTTCTCGTCTCTTGCGATAGGTGGGCCTTCTGCTATAGCTTAAATTACACTACACTTACGCTTATGAAATTTTGCACTCATACTCCCCGATCCTATAGTAATTGGACAGAGAAGTAGTTTCAGTAATAGCCGAATGATGTTTTCATGGAAAGAGGTGATAAATGGAATGCACCATCGGAATGTAAAAAAAATGTCCCCCACAATCTTGCTCAATGGTAATCAGAGAAAAAGCGTGCAAGATTTTATAAACCTAGGCTGACGGCCGGTTTCACAAAGCCTCGATCACCTTTGATCGGACAATCAAGTGCTTAACCGGTCGATCAACACCGTATTCTATGCTCAATAATCTAATTTAATCGGCGATCACCAAATCGTCGATCAACGGCCGTGGTTAACCTATCAGGCACTATTTGCGTTTCACAAAACATTTTGAGTACCTACTGATATACATAAAAACTTCACATGACGCTCGAACAAGTTGATCGGACAAATTTGGTCAGTCAAGCCAGTTAATCACAGAATCATCAGACTATTTTGGGAAGTTTTGCAGTATAATTTCTTCGATTTTTTCATCTAGAGGAAATAACAATGAATACAAAATCCTCAGAGTTATGGAATTGTCTGAAATTGGTATAGAATTTGAACCGAGCAATGCGAGATGGCAGATATTAGTTGCTAAAAACTTTGCCAGTTTACTTCAGCGTATCATAACAATAATTTAGGTTATTTTCGGCTAGATTAACTCACGATTGTATAGTTATTTTCAATAAGTTTTCAATTTCCAAGTGAACTGTGGTTTGGCGAAATTTGGCATTGATGGTTGCTTTCAATCTGCAATGTAACCCTTTCAACAGATATCTTCTTTCCCAGTCAAGTTTATTTGCATATATGTGTACACAAGGGAGTTTTGAAGAAAATTAGCTCAGGAACGTATAAAGAGTCAATGAACTTGTGAAATTGAAGCAACCTATTTTTGACCATTATAATGAATGATGCTTGAAATCTGATATTGACTACCATCTGTTTGTAATCCTGATGGATTAATTAATCACTTCTACTACATGGGTTGTGTGAAAATCGGATTTTGTTTTGTGAACAATTTTGAACATAATATCCAGATGAAATTGGATCAACATCCACATGAAATAAAAAAAAATTCCAAAATGAATAGCAATTTATTCTTTCAATACTTTCATTCCAATTATCTTATAATATACCATCTTTGTTACTTCCAAATTCTATATAGAAACAAGTCGTGGAAGTTTTCCAAACTTCTATCCAATACTGCCTTTGAAATGTTTTCAGCAATTTCACATTACATGTTATTGTGCGATAATAATGAATATCTTCCAATTTCTTCTCTCTTTTCTATTCAATTCTATTAAAAATTGAATAAATTTTTTTTCTCGTGGAAAACGCCCTTGCGGATTGCAGGATTGAAAACATTCAATCCCGCAATCCGTTTTCCATGAAAAATAATTCCATTTAATTTTTAATACCTTTTTTAAGTTCTGTTTCAGATAATGGGAGTGGAAACCCAGAAAAACCTTAATAATGATTTCTTATGAAGTTCCTTTCCAGATTCACAAATATAGTGTTTATAAGTTGTTTATTTCGGATGTTATTGCGCTTCTGAAAAATAATTTTGCACGGAAACAAATGTATCTTATTGAAAATCCCAACAAGCTCATTTATATTGGGTTTTCCAATAAGAGGTGTTATTTTGGTATTCAAAGAAAAATGCCATTTTTCAATATAGATGGTCGGATGTTTATTTCATTATAAAAAAGAAGCTATGCCGTTAAAAGTGGAAAATAACATCAGGCAAATGACCAACACGACCACGCTTACAGGACCATATCCTTTTAATGAAATTTTCCATAACCAAATCGCAAAGAGGCTGCCCTATGTCCTCGATAGCCTCACGAATTCCATCTTTCAGGTCTTGAATCGACGCTGGGCTATTGGCGTAGACCTTCTCTTTCACGTGGCCCCAAAGGAAGAAGTCGCAAGGTATTAGATCACAAGATCTTGGTGGCGAATTGTGATCACCTCTTCGAGAGATAGCACGATCAGGAAACTTTTCCCGCAAAAGATCAATGGTTTTGTTGCTTGTGTGGCACGTAGCGCCGTCTTGTTGAAAGTAAACGTTGTCCAGATCAATACCATCCAATTCCGGCCATAAAAAATCATTACTGATCTCTCGATAGCGCAATCCATTCACCGTAACTGTTGCTCCAGCCTCATTTTCGAAAAAGTAAGGTCCAATGACTCCACCGGTCCATAAACCGCACCAAACAGTCACACGTTGAGGATAGAGAGGCTTTTCAACAATAACTCTCGGGTTTTCCGAGCCCCAGATGCGACAATTTTGCTCGTTGACGAAGCCACCGAGGTGGAAATGGGCCTCATCACTCAAGATGATTTTTCGATGGAATTCCGGATCATTGTCATGCATTTCAACTACCCAATCAGCAAAGACACGACGTTGTTGATGATCGGCCGGCTTGAGTTCTTGTGTTAACTGAACTTTATGAGCCTTAAGACCCAAATCTTTATGCAAAATACGGTGTAATGTCGTTTGTGGAAACGTGGAATGCCTAATTCCAAAGAACGACGAGGAATGGAAAAACCTGGGTTTTCTTTAACACTTTCGGCTACAGCAGCAATATTCTCGGCTATTCTTGAGCGACGTGCACGGGTTTTATTGTTCACATCACTAACTTGTCCCAACAGCTCGAATTTTTCCACCAATTTCTTTATTGCGGTCCGACAAGGTGCTTCAGGACGACCCAAAAATGTTCGAGTTTTACGAACCGTCTCTACCAAATTTTCACCTTTTTTATACCTGTGAATTGTAATCATTGAAATGCGTTGTTGAAGCGTGTATCGGTCCATTTTTATTAATGGCGTAGTTTCTACTTGTTAAATGTCAAAAAATGACAGCTTCAAAAGTGACATCTACCGATATAGCGGGGTATTCAAAATAACATCTCTTATTGGAAAACACTTTAGAAGTTGCTCCCTGTAATATCATCAACCAATTTCCGCGGATATCCAATCGATAATTCGAACTCCTATTCGCTATCCAAACAACAAGCCATATTTCCCGTCTGGAAGACATAACGATCCTGAATTAGATCCCGTGCCTTCTATTTTCTACTCGATGAGTTTGCGGAATTACACCGGATAGAATAAACGCATTCTTCTGCAAACCAACGTTTCAATGGACGGAACGCATAGGCGTAGACAGACAGGGGCATGGGTGGGCATAGTTCCCTTCAGAAAGTTCGGTGTCTCTCCAACCCAGTAGTTTTTGTTCTCAAATTTGCCAAGGCAATAATATAAGGTGTACGGAATTGAATAATATTTTACTTCGGAGAAAATTGTGAAATTAGTCGAAACGTTTAGCATTTCCCAAAGCCAGATACTTTAGTGGAAGTCTATCGATAACGATACAATATGTAAATGAATTGAATATTCTCGAAACGTTAATTCTATTGATGAATTGTTCAATCTCCACAAATGCACAAAGACTAATAATTTGGAGTAGGCGTGAATCAGTTGTGGTGTTACCTCGTTTGAGTTGGCAACACTGATTGTCATAACATATTTGTTTCTTAGCTTTTTTGTTCCATTATATCGCTTTTTAGCTATTTTGAGGTAAGAGTAACTGGGACTCTTGGTATTGGATTTGAGAAAATGTACTGAAATTGATCAAAATAAATATGATGAGCTAGAGGAAACCAAATATCCTTCAAGGTACAATGAGGGTTTTTCCTGAATTTGGGTTATTATTGGAAATGCAAATTTGAACATTATTATTATGGGTTTGATTCATCAGTTTCCCAAATTACCTTCAGAAAGTATTTCAAATCAGGTTTCAAAATTGGGGTTTGGGATTTGTCAGGCATACACGAAGTATAAATATATATTCTTTTGAGAACGAGCATTACAATTCTAAGATATATCACAATGTTAGCAGAGGAAATGTAAACGGGGTACCATACATATTTGCGTATGATACAAGAGCACAGATAAAAACCTCAGGAAAAATTCTGTCTCCCCGTATAAGTGTAGTAATTTGTTTATAGAAGATGGATGGCATCTTTTTCATTTGAAAATAATTTTTTCGTCATCTTGAATTCATTTCGACAAAATATCTTGACATAATATCTGAAACAGAAAGAGGGACAGAAAACCAGAAGGAAGCAGTAAATAATATAATAACACGAAGTGACAACGCTGCATAGTAGAATAGCTTTTTCTGCTATAGAATAATGAAATACAGTAAATAATATAATAACACGAAGTGACAACGCTGCATAGTAGAATAGCTTTTTCTGCTATAGAATAATGAAATACACGCGTGTTCTTGTCAATATAACCCCTCTATCTACGGTATAACCAAACAATTTCCGTTTTCGATTTGTCAGTAATATGACAGTATGACTGTCTGTGCTCTTCTTTTTCTATTCCTTGGTCGTTGCCTTCTACTCTAACCAGATCGAAGTATAGCTATCTCTGTTCTCCTAAGCAAAGTAACACATTTGACGTCCTTTTCTTTCCGAGAAAGCTGAATTCGACGTTGCCATATCGTGCACTCATGACAACTCCCTTTAAATGCAAATCCCCATTTTTATTCATGGGACCTCATCATAAAGAAAGGGTGTTTTTTTAGAGGTACAGAATTTCGAAATGGAATAAAACAAGGATGAATTTTTAAAATTGACATGAAATTGACCTTATTCAAAAGATAATCTTTTGCCATCGAAATTAACATATAATTTCTGTCATATGACCGCCACGGCTGTCTCAGACGTAATCTAATCTGGAGGTCCAATTTTCAATAACTTTTTCCAACATTTGTGGCCATATATCGGCAATAACTCGTCGAATGTTGTTCTCCAAGTGGTCGATCGTTTCGGGCTTATCGGCGTAGACTAGCGACTTCGTATATCCTCACAGAAAATAGTATAGCGACGTTGAATCGCACGATCATGGAGGCCAATTTACGGGCCCGGAACGTGAAATTATGCGGTTATCAAACGTTTCCTACAGTAAATCAATTGTGACACGAGCTGTGTGACATGTTGCGCCTTCGATTTGAAACCACTGCAGCTCCACAATATGGTTTTTCAATTGAGGAACGAAAAAGTCAGTTATCATAACTCTATAGCTGTTCACGATGGCGGATAGTCCAATTAATTGCTCTGGTGGATGATTATGTTGAACGTTAAATGAACGTAGAGCGCGATACGTATTTTGAACAGAACCATTATTTTCAAAATAAATTTGCACAATTTGGAAGCGTTGTTCAGGCTTCAGTCTATTCATGTTGAAATGCCAGACCAAACTTAACACAAATCACATGACCGCCTTATAAAACAGTGTTGCCAACTGACTACTCTCCGAAAAAACACCCTTTAGTATATTATTCACAGAGCATATAATGACTGCTATTATTCACGAGGGTGAAGTTCACCCAATAATAGCAAATATATGCAAGTTAGATGTTATACTTTGTTCACGATTCCATTGGTAAAATTGGAATAATTCTGCATTTTGAAGAACCTACAATAGAGTTTTCAACTTCATTCCCTATGATTGCTGGAAACTGTCAAGCTCACGAAAAACGTCAAAACTTTCACTTGATCTATGCATGGAGAGTATAATATTCATTATACACACCTATTATCCACGACTTGATTATTGACTGTCATTTTCCTTCAACAAGAGCCATCGAAATATATATATATAGATTTGTTTGACCGCACATACAGACCCAAAACGTTATACCTCACCGCCTTTTCAAGCCAAAAGTGACGTTGTCAGACCCGGGTCCGGGTCTGAAAACGTCTGACCATACCACGGTACTCAGGGAGGTTGGGGGATGCAGGGGGTGCATTTTCAGCCGGGTCCGAAATTACGGTTATACTCTTCAAAATATACAGAAAGTTTCAGGGATCGGCCAGTGCGAGGGCGCTGCCTTCGGCACCAAGTTTTTGTATATCATTTTACTATAACACCAACGTCAAGAGCCCATAAATATGGCAACGCAGCCTTTCGACAGCTGCATAGCTGTATATTTCCATCCTTCACAATACATACCCCAGAACGTCATCCGCGAAAGACGTGTACAAGCCCTAATACGGCACTCACGAAAGACGTTCACAGACCTGTTGTAGACAGTCGTCGTAGTGAAACATATTTATTTCGAAATATCCGATCAGATCTTAATATTTGAATGTATAGTTGCTTGACATACAGTATAATACGATTCAGAAAACGCATACGAGCCTACTATGCTGTGGCACCGACTCAGACCACTTCATTCATTTCGCCGAGATGACTAGAGTTCGAGAATTAAAAATTCTAGAGAAGCACTGACGTGAGCTTTTACGCACTTGTTCAAATTCGTTGGAAAAAGAATCGACTGCATATTCAGATGATTGGTCCCTTCAAACGCAGCTTTACTTCCTCATGGACTAATTTGGAGATCTTCATTCTATAGGGTTATAAATCACAAAACTCTGCATGAATCTTCAAGCCATCATTTTTCAGTCAAGGAATATATTCCAATCCGATTCGATATTCATTTTTGGAAATACTTACTGGAAAAATAAAATCTTGAATGTTTCTATCTACCAAACATTGGGGAAATTCAACACAGTCACGAATTCGGCTTTTGAAATTAAGCCCCAAACCTACTCTATAAATATCGAGTCTCTGAATCATTCCTTTTGGGTGTTATCATGTTTACAGCCAGTCTTACTACCGATCGCAAACGTAATAGCTCCTGAAAGAATAAACGACCTGATTATTGTTGTAATACCTGAGGTAGAAATTTTTCAAGTTTTCGATCTTAACAATGTAAGAGCTTTATATCCGTCTGGAATATTTTTAGAATTGAGATGTCTGGAACGAGTTGATAAGAAGTCAATGTAATGAGACGAAGTAGCTTCGAATATAGTTTCGTTTTTTCATACGGACGGACGTCGTGAAAGAGAATATTGTTCTTAGGTCGAGTATCAATTTTCGTGCAGACCGGTATCGAGCGATAAGAGTATATTTTCCAACTAAAGCCCGAGATAAGAAAAATGTGGAGTTAAATTTTTGACTAACCTACCTGGGAGAAGTAAAGTTCTCTTTCGAAAAGCTGACTAAGAGAAATTTTTGAGAGGGGTGAAAGCCTCACTTTTTCGGTTCGAAAGGCAGTTGCATATCGGAGATCGGCGGAAATAGCTCTAGAAAAAAAAATGTAGATCGTACCGCGAGAACGGGCGGTCCTTCGGGACAAAATAATGTTAGGAAATTCGAGGGCTGGGTTGATCAATTATAGTTAATAGTAAATTTGAAAAATCCGATTCCTTACTAGTAGAGTAGAGTTTTTGGTGACAGTGTATTTGCGAGGTTAGCTCGTGAGTTTTTTGTTGTGCTGAGAAAAGTACGGAACCGATAGATTCGGTTATTAGAGGGGCTGAGCGAGGGACAAGTGGGAATAGCTTGTGTCTTTTTTGTGTGCTGAGGAGGGTACTGAACCGATGGATTCGGTTATTGTAGAGTACATTTTAAGGACATGTGGAAATAGGTCGCGGTAAGAGTTTGAGATAACTTTTGGTCTTATGCTTGTTAGGAGGGCCGTTTGAGTTCACGGCGGAAATAGTGTATTCATGGAAAAGAGGTCACTGTCGGAGTTGGTGTATGGTCTTCAGGCACACCTATTGGAATAAGCTTTCTACTAGTAAGGAAAAGGTGAAATCGTTTCGGAAAATGTATGTTAATGTGATTAACCCATCGTATTTCGATTTTCTTTCGTTATATTTTTAGTTAGATACAGTGAGTTATTAAAATTGATAGGTTTTACTGATGTCTCCTCAATGAAGAAACACTGATTCGGAAAATATATTTGAGAAATTTGTCTGTTGTTATGTTATAAGCATGATAGTATGAATTCCCTCGTTCAATTGATGAATTTAATTGTATTGCAATATCGGTTGAAGTAAGTTTGTGATAAAACTGATGTTTTTGTTTTTATTTTCATGAACACCTCGAGCTGTGTAAGTGAGGAAATTTGAGTATAATTCATAAAGGTACTTTTGATTTTTCTTTCCTGATTTCTTGTTCCTCAGCAAAATATCAAAACAAAAGACTCTATCCTAGTGCATAGAGCACGAACTCTCATTCCTTTCGGACAATTCAAGTAGAATATGTAAGTTAAGATTAATTCGTTTTTTGAGTTAATTTAATCCTATTATTTTAAACGGTGACAGTTGAAAGATTGAAAAGTCAAAATTCCATTTTTACAAACGGTGACAGAGAGAACAGTTTGGATTGTAAGTTCAATAATTTTCAAAAAGCAAAAAGTAAAGACCTATCTATAATAAAACTTATTTTTAGATTTCTAGCAATTGGATTCTCACGAAATCTCGCAGTGAGTTGCGCGTTTTATCCTTCAACTAAGTACGAAGCTTTAATCTGATCGTATTTCTTGAAAATTGAGAGTCCTAACTCAAAAGTAATTTTCAGATTCAATCCAAATGATTCTTAAATGGCATGTTAACACAGTGCATTTGAACTTAATTGTTTTTTTTCACAGGCGTATCAAATCAAAATACCTCCCCAAATATCGATTTCTCAAAATATTATCAGGAACGAAGTAATTTTTCACCATAACAATCCACGTGACATTTTGTGTTATGGAACGTGGTGCTATTCGTCAACAAGTTCAATAGTTTCAATCTGATCGCCTCAGTACATCTCGAGATATTATAGATATAACCTCTGATTCACAAAAAAAAAAAAAATTTGAGATGGATTTCCATGAATATCCGAAAATAAATATGGGATCAAATCGAAATTCGAAAAACTCTTGTTGAATATTGACTCTAAGGTCCCTGCCGAATTCATTCGATATTCGATCGATAATTTCCGAGAAAAATATATTTTCAACAGAAGTTTTCTTGTATTTAGATCTACACGAGACTTCGTGATCAGTTGAGCGGTGTTATTCTTGCGCGCATCTTCTAGGGGATCAGCGCGCTATCGTTTTGTTCAAATGTCCGTAATTTCCTTATTTGGAGCCGAAAACGACTCTCTCAAACTCTCAAACGACTAGGTCGAATCCAGTGTCGAAATCGATTGTTCGGCCATCCGTATTCTCGATTACGGGCGTACGAAAAATCTTATCTACCTGACACTATCAGGTTAGGTTGCATTACAAAAGGTCGATTGGCCAAAAGGTTTCGGAGTTACAGCCCTTCGAAATTTTGTGGATATTTGTTTAATGATCCGGAAACAACTGAAACGATTAGATTGAAACTTGGCAGATAGTTGGAGTATAACAACGCGCAACTTTTGCGAAATTTCGTCGGGATCGTACTGTCAGTAAATAAAAAAAATCAACTTTCGAAAGAAACAACTCAGAAACTCGATATTTGTGTAGTAGGTTTGGACCTTAATAACAAAGGTCGCATTCGTGAATGGTCAAAATCTTAACGATTCCTCAGATAAATCTATTCAATATTTTGTTTTCCCAATATTTCCAGAAATACAGATTAGATCAATTTGATATACAGAATTTCATCGAAAAATGACAACTCGAAGGTTTATGCAGAATTTAATGAGGATAATGTGATGAGAAGATTACAGAATATTGAATTGGAAAAAAAAATTTTTTTTCAAGTTGCAATGACACGATCATTCCGAAGTTCTGCACAAAGTTGTCCATTAGCATTTTGAAACTAGCTGCAAAGTTTCATTCTGATACAATTCGTATTTTTTGAGTTGTTTCGGAGGAAACAACGATATCAAGAAAAAAACACGAAATTTTACATATTTTTTCCCAACATCTCCCGAAATCATGACCGTGTCAAAATGAAATCTGGTACATTGCTGTAGAGTATGATGTTGAAGATATGGGCGGAAGTTTTTCTCAAATTGAACGAAAAAAATTTCTGTTCGTGCGACACGCATGTATCGCCTGAAGATAGTCAAATTGGTAATTTATGTCTATTATTTTGCCATATTGTCTTTGAAAAAAAATTATTGCGAAAATACTCAGAAAAATACAAAATATTTTTCCAGATATATATTGGCCTCTGCCTTGTGACAAATTTCATCTAAATTCTGATGTTAGAGTAACGATGACAGAATGATTCGTTTCTCAAAATTTTACTGCCTATAGCAAAAAAATGAAGAGTTTCAGAACATAGGACTTTTTTTTTAAATGACGGAATTCACATCGTATTCTAAAGTAGCCTATACAGGGTGATTCCGGAGGGGACCGTCAGATTTTAGGATAAGTTTACACTAGTCTAGACAGTCTCGAAAATATGTTTAGTTCATGGTTAGGGGGTCTCTATTGAGAATATGGTGATTTGTCTGATTCGACCGATTTTACTTTTATTGATAACTTTGGTATGGCTTATTCGATTTCAATGAAATTTTCAGCGTAGTACAATAGTGTTTAACACATTCATTGATTTCAAATTTTTTTTCAAAATAAGCGGTTGTTATTGTGATAAATCCAGATTAATTGTGCAGGTTGAAAAAACACCCTGTACATAGCGTTTCCTAAACTACGCTATCTGTTTACTATTCTACTATAATAAGTTATTATTTGAGAGTTTCTAATTTTTTTGGCACACTTCTAGTTTTCCGAGAAAATTTTTTCAAAAAATGATAATGTCGAAATTTCGCTCCAATCGATTCTACTTTTATTGAGAACTTTGGTATGGCTCATTCAATTCTAATGAAATTTGCAATGTAGAACAAACTGAATGAGTTTATTCAATAATCGCAACAATCTCTCAAAATACAGTGTTGTAATTATGATAATTTCAGAATTTAAGATTAATTGTGCAGTTGGAAAAAAAACACCCTGTACATTGCTTTTCCGAAACTTTCTTATTCGTTGCAGATTCTACAATAATATGTCATCATCCAGAGGTTTTTAATTTCTTTGGTACAACTCCGGTTTTCCTAGAAAACATTTTTGAAGACGAGCATGATCGAAATTTGGCTCACAAGCAGTGAACGTATTCCGCACTAGGTAGGACAGCGTTATTATCCAAGGATGCGAAGCAGTTCTTAGGTTCTAAAATATTCTTTTCAAATTTCAAATTCATATTTAATTGCTAATATTTTGTATGAAACCATTCAATTCGGAATATATTTCGAATTTGAAAAGAATATTTCAGAAGTGACGAACAACTTTGCATCTTGGACGATACAGCTTTCCTACCTAGTGCGGAATACTCTCACTGCTTGTGAGCCTAATTTCGATAATGCTCTTCTACAAAAATGATTTCTAGGAAAACCGGAGGTGTGCCAAAGAAATTAAAAACCTCTGGATGATGACATATTATTGTAGAATCTGCAACGAATAAGAAAGTTTTGGAAAAGCAATGTACAGGGTGTTTTTTCTCCAACTGCACAATTAATCTGAAATTCTGAAATTATCATAATTACAACACTGTATTTTGAGAGATTTTTGCGATTATTGAATGAACTCATTCATATTGTTCTATACTGCAAATTTCATTAAAATTGAATGAGCCATACCAAAGTTCTCAATAAAAGTAGAATCGATTGAAACGAAATTTCGACATTATCATTTTTTGAAAAAATTTTCTCGAAAAACTAGAAGTGTGCCAAAAAAAATAGAAACTCTCAAATAATGGCTTATTATAGTAGAATCGTAAACAGATAGCGTAGTTTAGGAAACGCTATGTACAGGGTGTTTTTTCAACCTGCACAATTAATCTGGATTTAATACAATAACAACCGCTTATTTTAAAAAAAATTCAAAACCAATGAATGTGTTCAACACTACTGTACTACGCTGAAAATTTCATTGAAATCGAATAAGCCATACCAAAGTTATCAATAAAAGTAAAATCGGTTGAATCGGACAAATCACCCTGTATATTCTCAACAGAGACCCCCAACCATAAACCAAACAGTGTTCCGAGACTGTCTTGACTAGTGTAAACTTATCCCAAAATCTGACGGTCTCCTCCGGAATCACCCTGTATCTAAAATTTTCAGATTCGCATAATTTTTCTGGTTATACATTCCTGATGAAATTTTCCATCAGTCTTAGTGTCAGTACTTCAAAGTCAACTTCCAACCAACAATTCAATCCTCAGAGTTACCTGTTGAGAAAGAAGGAATAACAAATACAAATACTTAGTCCAGATGGTTCGACGACAAAGCAGAATCGGAAATGTTCGCGGATATATATTTTGATTCGAAATATGTAGTACATCGACGTCTCAAGACCCTTAAGTGTGCCCAGCTGAAATTATTACCTAAAAGAATGAGAAAAACACTGACGTGAGGTCGGGAGCTTTTACGAGCTTGTTCAAATCCGTTGCCAAAGCACCTGTAATCCTGTTCACTTATTGACCCCGCCAAACGCACAAATTTTTTAAAATAGTGAAAATATGAAATTTTGAATGGATGGGTACCTTAATCTACGGACTCATTAGGCGAATTTTACAATCCACTAATTCGACCTTCGTAACAGAAAACCTTCTCTACGAATATCGAGTCTCTAAGTCGTTTCTTAAGGGATTTAATGTTTTTACGACCGCCCTAACCACAGATAATTAATAAAATATCTTCCGGAAGAATCTAATTGGGGACTTGATACTTGCATTGTAGGTATGGAGTTTAATAACGGAAGCCGAATTTGCGGATTGGTAGAATACGCCAATTTGATTATTCCAATATTTTCGAAACCACAAATCATAAAGAATTATTAACCAATACTTCAATCAAAATAATAATAATAATACTTTATTGATCCTTCAAGACACAACAACGTGTATAGGATAAGTCAAGAAAGAATCACATTTTAGTTGTTATTTTTTTTTGGCAGATTGAAAATTTATGCGGAATTTCGTGAGGACCATATAATTGCCAGGCCGCCATCTAAAAATTAATTGAAAATAATATTGAAATCTTTTTTAATTGCTCTAATTTGAGGATTTTTTTATTGGTCTAATTTAAGGATCATCTCGAAAATTTGCACAAATTTACTGATCAGCAATTCACAACTAGTTACCAAGTTTCATTATCATCAGATCAGCATTTCTTGAAATATTTCGAAAGTAACAATGATATTTAGGATGGAACCAAACAATTTAATAATCTTTCTTCAAATCGTTCTGAAAATTAATATACAATCAAACTGACATTTTGAAGAATGTTGCTGGAGAGTTACCTCAAAGTCTTCGCTAACTCACTCTGAAATCTGATGAATAGTTCGTGAAAAATTTTCTACCTGTACGATCACTGGAAAATTTCGCTGAAATTGCGCATTGGTATTCTAAAACTTTCTACGGAGTTTGAATCTAATCGCGTTAGTTGTTCTTGAGTTATTGACGAAATTACCCAAAAATTCCATAGAACCACATATTTCTTCTCCAAAAACAAATAACTTATCTAACTGTAATTTGAAGCACTCTTGCTGAATAATGACTTGAAAGTTGGTGCCAAATTTTATGGTAGTCTGATTCATTGTTTCCCAAAAACAATTTTTATCAACAGAATTTGCACAATTATGATCCTCAAGACATTTTCGTAATGTTGAGCGGCAGTATTTTCAATCTAGTTAAGAATTGTCAATCTGATCGCGTCAGTACTTCTTGAGATATGGAGAAAATAACCTCAACATTCGAATAACAACAAAATTCAACATACTTTTTTTCCTAAATGAATATCGAATGAAATTGAAATGATAAATATTGCTGGTCAATATCGACCTCAAGGTCTGTACCAAATTTCATTAAAATATTATCAATAGTCCGCGAAAAAAAATTTCAACAAAAATGACGAAAATTTTCGAATGATGATTTTCAAGAAAAATCTTACGACTATATCCATATATCCATTTTTGTATCAGGTAGCATTCTTCAACTAACTTCAGAGTTTCAATCTGATGGCATCTTTATATCTTGCCATATTGAGGAAATAACCTCGACATTCCAATCAGCACCGAAATCTGACATTTCAATTAACACCGAAAGTTGAAATTTTTTTTTATATCTCCGATAAAAATAGTCACATTAAAATTTCAAATATTTTTGTTTAATACTGACCTCGAAGTATATGCCAAAATTCATAGAAATCGTTCGATAGTTTCTGAAAAAGAAATGTTTCAACAGAATGTGGAAAATTTTAAAATATCTTTTTTTCATTTTTTAACTATTGAATCAGAGCACTTAGTTGCGTGTTGGTATTCTTTAAATGATAACGGAGTTTGAATCTCTTCGCATCAGTACTCCTTGAGATATTGCGGAAATAACGTTACAATTACAAAGACCATCGAAATTAGGCATATTTTTTTTTCTTATATCTCTAAAATTGAAAATCGGATCGAGTTGAAATTTGAAACATTTTTGTTGAACACTGACTTAAAAGTTCGTGCTGAGTTTTATCGAAATCTAGTCAATTTTCAGAAAAAAAATTTTTCAACGAAAATTTTGAAAATTTTCGTATAAAAATATTTTTCGAACAACTGAATCAACACAAAATTTTGCTCTAGGTTGCGCATTGGTAGTCCAAAACTATCTACGAAGTTGCAATTTGATCGAGTCAATACTTCATGAGATATGGAGGAATTAACCTCAAATATTCAAGGAGGCCTAACTCCGAAAGTATCTCGGTGATTACACTCATCAACGAACTCAACCAACATATTTGGACTCTAAACCCTATCTGACTTTAACTAACTGTCAAGTTTCAATTAAACCGTTTGAGCAGTTTCTTAAATATCAGGAATTTAATTGAAAAATTTCAAATGACAATAACTCAGAAACCATTCAACCGATTTGTCCCATTAACGAACTTAGCTGCAGAACTCTGATGCGCGACGCAACCTGAAAGTTTCGAGTCGCTAGCTCGCTTTGTTCGACAGTTATCGTGTCGTCAGCCAGCCGGACAGAATCAATTTTGACACTGGACTCGATATCAGTAACTCCAAGATAGTCATTTGCGACCATTTTCAGGAAAAAACTTGAAAATTACAAACATTCGGATAAAACCACAGCTTTTTGTTCCCCAGAATATGCGCGCAAAAATGTCGCACGAAGTTGCGCGTTGGTTATCTCAACTAATTCCGAAGTTTCAAACTGATCGTATATCAGTACCTACTTCTTGAGGTATTAAAGAACTAACATAAAAATTCCAAATAGGCATAACTCTGAAACAATTAAGCTGATTTTTCCCATTAACGAACTTAATTGATATATTTGCCCTCCAATCCTGAGCTGAGAATTTCAAGTCGCTAACTTCATTCGAAAGTTAGAGCACATACCGATGGACGAAGAGAATAAAATTTGACTACGGGTTCTTTTTCAGGGAGTCTAACTTAATCGTTTGAGTCTTTTTTCTGCTCAAAATTAAAAGATAACAGACTTTGTGACGGAACGGTAACGCGCTGTTCCCTACAACAGGCGCGTGAAAACCGGAAGACACTTCTAGTAATCATTCGCATTTTCTGACATAGATAATATAGAAAGACGATAAATACTACTACATCATCCTTGTCGGACCCATTTATATAATATTATCGACGTGATTAGTCCCGAAGATCTGGCAACACCGCTGGGACCGAAAACGTTGTGGAACAGTGCTCATTTATATAATGTGGGAATGAGATGATGGCGGAAAGCTTCTGGCTCGAAGAAGAATATTGACTATGCAACTTTTTTCGATGAAAAAAATTCTTTCCCCTCTCTAGGTACCTGATGAGTTATATTTGCAAAAAGCTTATTTCTTCTCTATATACACGTCTAAGTATTTTGGATCGGGTGGGTGTTAGGTAGCCTGAATAACGTAATGGGCCCGGATGCGTGGATTAGACCACTATATATATATATATATATATATATATATATATATATATATATATATATATATATATATATATATATATATATATATATATATATATATATATATATTATTCAATGGCCGTGGGGACAAAACAATTAATACAACCACGCATACATTTAAAAGATTCACGCCAGGTTTCACAAAACTTTGGTTGCCCGATCAAGGGTTTGAATGTCAATCAACAGTGAATTCTGTTCTCAATGACAGTTCATTTTCTACCCTACCATCGAATTCAAATTTAAATCACTGAGTTGATCAGTCGTTTAAAGTTTCGTGAAGTTTGTAAATCCGAACCTATATAAATTAGATTTCAGATAAAAAAACGGGTATTGACATCCCAAAAAAATCCAGCATATAAATTGAAAACCTTACTGTTCTACAATGAAATTCAAAGCTTAATTCCATATAAATTTGGAATTTGATCAAGGATTAATATTTGGAAATACCAGATAACGCTCTCTATCCCTGAAACAAGCACATAAAAAGATTTCGGCGTAGAAAATTTTGAGTGGATTAACTACTGGAATTGAATATAAGAGAATAATAGAAAATTATTATAATAGAAATTTTCTTGGTTCTTCACAGAAATATAATTATTTTTGTTGACATTAACTCGAAAAAGTTCAAATTTCCAAAATACATGATTCCCAATAAACATTTCTTTGTAATTTTTACTTCCTAGGGCCCCTGCAAGAAATACTTCTAGCTACGCCAATGATGGAACAATTGTTTCCTGAAAATCCTCATAAACATTCTACTTCGGTTTTGCTCTGCCTCGAACGGCTGTGACGAATAGGAAAACGGTTTGAGGGCACTCTATATGATATCGTATTGGTTAAATGTGTATTTATAGATGCGCTGTAATGAAACGGTTCAGGTTCTAGTCCTGCGGGGTTTAATTTCGTGCTTTCGGTTTTATGAAGGATATTTTGCACGGATATTTTTCGAGATGGGTAAAATGAGACGACTCTTTATCGGTGATTAAGATAAACGGATGTTGCGTCTGTTTGGATGTAAAAATTTCGAAATTTCGGTTCATTCTGGGGAGGTCTGGATTTTTTTATTTATGACGCACTTGTACTCATATTCTCCGATGCTGCGGTCCTTTACTATTGAACCTTCGATGCTGTGCATCAATATATCACTCCGCAGATTTTGTTCAATCAGCCTCCAGAGAACACACGTATACTTGATTCACTTTTATAAAATATCCCGGTTGGCCAAAATAACTCTCAGCGACGTTGCCAAATTCCTATGCCAATTTCTACTCTCAATCTCAACATAATCATCACGCTTGAAAACTGAAATGCCGAAGGTAGTTTTGATGAAGCAGGGATGAAGTATCGGAAAGTGCTATGTAGAATTGGAACTTGCATTTTCTGATAGTAACCCTGATAATTTGGAATCAATAATTTATCACAAGCTATCCAACATTTACGACTTATGTGAGTGGAAACCCACTGTGATTACCAAAAACACTGTAAATTGAGTTAAATCTTTTGAAATGACACAGGTTTTGTAGTACTATACTACAGTTTCATACTGGAGTATTTCAAGTTATGCAACAAGGTATTCAAATGTCTTCTATAGACTTATTTCGTGTGGCTTTCGAAGAGAAGGGAATTCCATAGGTTTGTCTGTTCATTTGGAAGTTTTGCTGCAGGTAACCCTTTATTTATTTTTTGAATTTTTTTGAATGAACTATCACAAAGTAACGGACTACTCTATCCATTATTTTTCGGTAAAATTTCAACAGTCGATTCTTAATTTCCGTACAAGAAAATAGCATAACCGAATCTTTCAACCATGTTTATATACGTGAAATATTTCTAGTGTTAACAGACAAAAAAGTTTCTTCAACATACGCTAGGTCTTTAGAATTATGGAATTCACATAATATTTTCTCAAATTCATTATTTTCCCAAAGTAAATTCACATTTTGAAAAATACGTAATTACTACGACCTCTATGTAGAGAGAACAACGTTGTGTAGTGATCTGACAGGAAAAAGACTATATAACCTAACATTCTCAAAATATACACGATGAAATGTATCAGAATGTCATGGCCAACCCACATAGTTTATAAAAGTGAATGGAGTATACTCATATTTTCCGATATAGCTGTCCTTCACCATGGAACCGTCGATGCTATGCATCAAAAAATCACTGCGCAGATTTCGTTCATTCAGTATCCAGCAGTGGTACTAGATCTCAAGTTTTAACAGGAGATCTCCTGCTTTTGGACGCATTCTACTGTTTCTGTTTCAACTCTTAAATCTCCAGTTTTTTTCAAAGAAAATATGAATGAGATTTCACGAAAATCAAATCGATTATAGACTCTTTTTGTATGCAATCTCTAAAAAAAATCTGAGTCAAATTATATGCTGTCTCTTAGAAATCAGAGTTTCCACATTTTCATTACACGCGCGTAGATTCAAAATGTTCATCCATCCAAGGAAAGCTTGCTATAGAGTTTATGACATGTACAACTTGGACCTTATGTTGAGCCATAGTTGAGCAAAATACTGCTGATACTAGACACAATAACTTCCGAATGCAACAATATTTGTAAAGACAGGTGGACATTAATTACGAAGGCGAAATTCGTGAATCCGGTAAAAACCATCCAAATATTCGGCCGATGCACTCATTCAAAATTTTATTTTCTCAATATTTCCAAAAATACAGGTTAGATCGAATAGAAATATAGTATTTGGTTGAAGAATGACAGCTGAAGGTTCATACAGAACTTCGAGAGGAAAAAGCTTTGATCCAAAGAGTATATAATATTAAAAAAAATGAATTCTCATCAAATTGTGCACAAGATCCTCATGAAATATTGCATGGCGATTCTCATCAGCATTTTCGAAAGTTTTTTCTAAGTATCATGATTAAATCAATATTTGATTGGTTATTTTCACCAAATTCGACATATGTTTTCCCAATATCCCCGAAAATTAAAAAAAAAAGCTAATTAGGTACACTGTTGTAGGTTGAAGAATTCAATATCCGAGCAATTTTTCTTCCAAATCAAAAAATTGTTGGACACTTGGACAAAGTGATAGCCTTCCGTTTCCCAGAATGTGCCCACAAAAATAGGATATTCATAATTTTTTAAGGCTAATAATTGTAGTCCTTCAGTATTCAGAATATCGTCAGATAGCAGAAGGATTCCGTTATTAACCATCCTTTCATATAAATATATTTCTTCGTAGAGATCATTCTGATTATCGAAAAACAACCTCCGACCGGTCGTTTCGGTTTGGGTTTATAAAGACCGGCGCATTCGCCAATTTGTAGAGAAACTACTATTGGGGAGATTATTACCGAAATACACATTTCTCCTCTAGTTCACTCATGGCATATTATTCTTTATCATTTTCTCCATTTCTATGAGGAACTTTCCTCGAATCTGTGAGATTTTATGGAACATAACGAATGAAATCAGTTGTGATAACATTGAACGCTTTCTTCGCGAAATCCATGAGACATGCGATGATAAAATTCATCATTATCATTTCCATTGAACAATGAAGGCCGATGACAACGGGTGCAGGCGTGATCATTTCATACTTAATCGAGTGGTAAACATATTTATATTGTTTTTCTCGGAACAAACATTTCTACTGATTCATCTGTTACGCGAGTATGGTCGAATAATAGCGATAAATTCAACAATGAAGATAAAATATTGATAGGTGTTTTCATTCGTAGAATCTCATGATGTAACTGGTTCATGAAAATGTCAGGTATCTGCCAGAAATTTGATTCCTGAATTATTGGAAAATCTGAAAATTCTAGGAAAGCACCGACGTGAAGTGAGCAGCACTTCTGATCATCTTATACTCACGAAATTCTGCATGAACATTCAAGCTGTCATGTTTCAATCCGATCCGATCTGTATCCTTGGAAATATTTAGAATAAATGAATTCGATCTTATTTGCAGTTAGTCACACTCACATCCCAACATGTCATATACCGGAATATCTTATATTCAATTCTGTAACATGTGATTAGTGTTCCAATTCGAATGGTGCTCATTTCCTGATGTTCACATATGAAATCTCGAAATGAAATCGAACCACATCAATAAATTTCTCATTTCATTTCCATGATCAAACTTGAGACAAAATGAATATTCATTGTTATAATTCTCCTATTGCATTAATTAGGGTAATAACTGAAACTTCGAAATTCCATCTGTCATTTGATAGTTTATGGTCCATAAAATATCAAGATTCAAGTAGGTATAGTTAATTGAATAATCAATCATCCACCCAATCAACAGAATCTGAAATCATGCCAACATTTCATATACGTGCGTATCTTCCTTTATAAATCTGAAATATTTTTCTGTATTATCAATTTAATATCATGACTTCCTTTTCAACAAGTTGACATAGAGTATTATCTCATTAAATTATTTTCGAGGAATTTTTTCAAATAGATGGGTCAAGTCAAATTTGTAAGACAATGACAGTAGCAATTATGGTAATATTCGTCTAATCACAAGTGTCTCCTAAACGATCCTGTCAATATTTATAAGAATGAAAATTCGGCCTGTGAGTGGAAATTAAAAAAAAATTTTTTTCTCTAGACTGCTATAATTTTTAAACAGCGATAGCATGTTAATTGTCACAGTTGAATGATAAACAGGAGACATAAAACAAAATCCAGTTGTAGTGAAAAAATACCATCAAAAGAAACGAAGAAGAAATATTGACTCTTCCAGTAAACCATTTTCAGAAAAATCTGGAAAATGTTGAACAATTCGGGGTGATATACGGAAGGAACTAGAACCACGCAGACGCAGACGTTACGAATATTTGTACGGTTTCGTTTACCGTTGCAAAAGACAAACGTCAAACCGCAAATGTTAAATGTTTCCGAAGATGTCATTTCGTAGGAAAAATATGATAGTGGCATTCACTCATCTATTTTCAATCGAAGAAAATAATTAAAGCAATCGTCAAACTTAAAGAAATCTCGAAATGTTTTTGAGCCATACATATTCTTCTACAGGTGTTTATGAAAATAATGAATAATCTAAATGCCATATACTGAACTTTGTTCCTAATAATGGGATCCTTTCTAAGTTCTATCATCATGGAACTTAGAACTACTTCTGCAGGATTTCGTCATAATTCTTCGATATATGTGCGTGAGTTATGATTTGAAATGTGTTTTGAAAATGATATTGTCGTGTACGATTCATTTTTGTTTTATAATTTGGTAAATATTGGTTTCAAAATGTAGGTTTTTCAGGGGGAGCAGTTTGAAAACTCCGACATTGGCGTGTGTTTCGAACTTTCATATATTTTTGTTGCTTCGTCATTATCGAAAAACCAAGAGTTATGGTGTTTTTGGAAGTTTCTATTTATTTTATTTTTCTCTTCTATCCATGTTCGTATTTGACATCTAATCCGACATATTCTCATACAACTATAAAAGGTAAGGCTTGCAGTGTACGTTTCATATTACAGGACTAAGATTTTCCAACATTTTGGAACTGAGTATTTCAATTGGAACGTTGATAGGACGGAGAGGTCAAATTAATTGTATCATTTCTGATTTTTTGTACTTGATTCACACTTGTATCAACATTTCCTATTTTGTTATTGATTTTCATTCATTTCTCATGTTTGTTTTGATACACCTTAATTTTTTTGATGAACTTCGAGTTTTTTTTTTGAAAACTCCGAATTTCCATCGAAAATTCGTTATTACATTTGTGAAGTTCGAAGATTGTCTATTTTCATAAATTTATTGATTACGTTTGAATATAGGGAAATAGAAAATCCACCTTTATAAAAGTAGTTTTTTTTGGAGCTGATTAGTGTTTAAAAAAAAATCCAAAGCACTTCAATATAAGGCCCAAAAATCACTGAAAGCAGAATATATATCTGGTATTGTTCCCATAAATAAGTTCGGCTAAAACCCCAATAGAAATAATGATGCCATCATAAAATTCTTGGCTTAATGAATTGAATTGAAGTGAGCAAATATGCGAAGGCGATAATCTAGTCTGAATTATATTTATAGAAATATATCTTAACCAGTAATCAATTCCGGATAACCACTTGCGAAAATATTTTGTTAGAAATCGAAAAAGCCATCGTAAGATTATTGCAAATATAAGTATTGGCATGCGATTAAATGTTGACAAAACTTCACATTGATAATGAACAGGTTGAAAAGTTGTTTAAATCATTTCAATAATTACATTTATTTTGATTATCCAATCACCAGAAAATAGTGGGTTTGGACATCGTCAGAGTTACAAGATATTTCGACAAAATTATATTATTATTTCTGCTGAAGTCAAACGAATCTCAGTAATGTTGCTTATTATTTCGACTAACCAAATTAATTAATTAATAAGTATCAAATTTTTTTTGTTACGTCATACAAAAAATACCTCATCTTTAACCTGCATTTATTTTTAGCCCGAGTGGTGTTCTTGCATGAAAATATTATAATATTGTCGAAGCAGAAAAAAAATTCATCAAATATCAACACAACCGAAAAAACTTCGGGAAAATCACGTTGTTTAATTAATGAAATGCTCGCTAAAGAACACTTCAGGTAAATGATTCCACCTTGAGATGTAAACATTATAGTGACCGATAATTGATCTCATTCGTCCGAATGTGCGATATTATGGTCCATCACAATTTCATTAGTTCTGCTAATTCACCAAGGAAAAAAAATGGTTGAAATTCTGTTAACAAATACTAAATTTTGGCCGAAATTATCCTCCAGAGGCTCATAGAATTTATGGATTACACTGAATTCAACCAATTGAGATGAAAATTACCGTTGAATATAGACACTCATCTTAAATTTTTTCGTTTGCATCGAAGAAATGGCTTCATCTCAACCTGCATTTGATTTTGCTTAACTGTTTTCTCTTAATGGATATATATTTCATATTGTCAAAGCATGAAAAAATTCATAGAATATAGACACAACCAGAAAATCGCGATGCATAAATAATAAACTTCTGGCCAAAGATGACTTCAGATAAATGCTCCTACCTTGAGATGTTAACCTTCTCGCAACCGATTTCGATCTCATTTTCTTGAATGTGCGTCACAATGTGCCACCGGCGAAGATTAAAGGAAACCGATCAAGATCACAGAATACCGGACAGTCCTCATGTCAACAAGAACTAACGACACATCCTCTGGTCAGGAGCGGAAGAAGTCCATGGACATGGACGAAGACAATAGCGACCGCGATCGTCTTTTTTCATGCCTGTCTCCACCAATCAGAGACGTCCGTTCGCTGTCATGTTTTATCATTCCTCGTAGCCGACTGTGTGTGCCGTAATTTTTGATGCGGATAGCGGGCGGCGTGTGTCGCAATAAGCGACACAGCGATCTTCTTTTGTTTCACTCCTTCGGTTTTACCTGTCGCGGAAAGCGTAGGTCGCCTTGATTTCTTTTGTCGTCGCGCATTTATTTGCGCATCGCGCCGCCCACCGTGATGCCCCGCCAGTGGTGGCTAGATAAGAGCATCGGGAAGCGGACGGTCGATAATACTGGATAGTCCGGGATAGTCCGGGATCAGCAGATCCGGATTTTCCGGGCGGTTATCTCTTTGGGAGGGATGATACCGAGGGAGGGTGGGGAACGTTCGCCATTTTATTTGGAAGGAGGTGGTGGGGTGGATGGTCTGTTGAAGATGGAAAAAAAGTTGGTTTGGTCTGGGAAATGTAATTCGATTCGAGATGTTGAGTAACTTGGTTCATAGATACTTGAATACTTTATGCTTGGGAGATAGAAAAACAAGAGGAAAATTATTGGGGAATCCACTTCTCGGTTCTGAATTATTTAGCTGTTAGATTTTTTTCTGAATGAAAGAAAACAACTGACGTGAGTTCAGAAGCTTTTACGCGTTTGTTCAAATCAGTTGCCGAACCAGTCACCATTCTCGTATTTACACCACTAAACTTTTTTCTGATGGAAGGATTCGTCCATCCTATTTTCATATCTGCTATCCATAAAATTCTGCATTAAGTTATGTGTCAGAATTCTATAATGAACAATAGAAATAATTTTGATTGCTTCTATTATTCTAGAGATATTAGGGAAATTATCTCGAAATGTCGAATAGACCCCGAGATTGGCATATCTTTTACAATATATCTGGAAATGAAACACCATAGTTAGCTGTTGACTCCGCTGTAGCAAATTTGTGAAATCTGACCAATTATTTTTCAAGAAAAATTTGAAAAATTTTCGGAAATAGTTTTTCCAAATTTCCACTGCCATCATCATCTCGAAATTTTGTATTATGTTTCGCGTTGGTAATACTACAATTAAATTCTAAAATCAGTTACAAAGTTTCAATATAATCGATTCAGTATTTCAAAGTTTAAAATTATCTATGAAATTTTACATATCAAGTCTGTGCCAAATTTTTTCGTAATATGCTCGATAAACAACGGAAAAACCTATTTTTTTGACGGAGACCATGAAAATTCTCGAAAATTTTTATTTAACTTTCATAACGATAGGGTCCTTATACAAAATTCGTTATCAAGATTACTAACCTACTCTATACGAATTTATGGTATCTAAGTCATTTCTTCCGAATAAAATTGTGATTATTATCGCATTCCATATGCGTTCGCACGTAGGCGTCTGAGAATATATATCACAAATTGCATGAATTATGCGATTTTGTCCCAAAAATCGCATAATTTCGAATAGAAGGTGCAAAATTTAACATTTGCTGATCGGCAACATTGCTCGATATGGTTATTTTCTTCATGGTATATATTTATATATTTTTAGATTCTTCATTCATTTTAACATAGCTATCCGTTAAATAATTATATTCCTCGAGTCACCTTTGTTACTTTATGATTGACTATTATTCAGGGAGAGTCCTGAAAACATTTAAAAAAACTTTATATGAAAAAATGTTGTAAGCGTGCTAACTTTTGAAATGCAGGGTGGCGAAGTTTCCAGAAAAGTATCATTTTTAAAAAACCACAATAATATTTCTTTCAAATTTTGAAAATTTTATACATGTTTTCACTGCATCAAATACATTTCCTAATGCACAAACAATTCTTATATTTCTACTTGTGACGTTTGAATAGGTTTCCAATAGAATATTTTCGGAAAAAAAAATGTCACGGCACTGCTTCTACTCATAATGATCATCAGCTTTGAAGTCCGTTTTAAATTCAACCCAAACTTGATCTCTTGATTTCACTTTGTTTTGGCACATGGTTTTCATGATATTTTTAGCAATTGGACGCTGGAGAAAACCGATTTTATTTTTGTAAGCAGAATTTCGAGGATAATTTCTCATATGGGCAAAAGCAGTGCCATGCAGGGGCCACTGGTGAAAATAATAAAACTGTTCTTACAACAGATAATGAATCTTGATGCAATGAAAACATGTACACAATTTCAGATTTTTCATAGAAATATATGCAATCACTGTGGTCATAAAAAAAGATTTTTCCTGGAATCTTCACCACCCTGTATCTCAAAAGTTGGCACGTTTACGACATACGTTCCTGAGAAGTTTTTTTCTCAAAATATCTTCTAAAATTGCTCATTAAATATCACCATATCATTAAGGAACACCCTGTACTTACATTTATCTTAAGAAACTCGTTATTAGTCGGTTTGGGGGTGATCTCTTTGATTCATGAGATGTTCGTTTTTCATCTCTTTTCTATTTTCATTCAAACTTACACTGAATTGTACATCAACAGTAATTTTTTTTTTTTTGAGAGGTACAAACTGAAAAATTTTTTCGAAGTACAGAATTTCCATTACATTTTATATCAAGTTTTCTAAATTTGTCAACATCTGAGTGAATATTGAATAATGAAGTTCGAGAAGCAAAAGCTAACCCAAACTGCCACTTTCCACTGCAACTCTTTCACTTTCACCAACGTAATGAATAAAATATTTTTTCAAAAATATTCAGCAATACATCAAATAAACACATTAACCAGATGCAAGTCTCAAGAACAACAAATCCTACCCTCCACATATTTGGTATACCCAAATTTAATATCCCTCGAGCAAGCAAAATTTTCCTGGCAACCATAAACATTGACGTCGGTTCATCTCTTCCCTCCTTCTCTCAAATTCATGCTCCTCGCGCTCTTCGTAGCCCGCTGGCTATGTGCTCAGTAGCGAAGGCCAACGAATTAATGCATACCAAATTTTGTTTGCCGGCTCCTCTGTGCGCCCGCTCCTATTCTGTGAACGCCTTGTTTGCCGACTACCGCTCAAACAGATGCTTGCGGTTTGCGTAATTTGATTTATTAATTTGCTCTGCACATCAACCATCAGCGGAAGGGTGGTTGATGAAGGAAAACGATAGTGTCTAGAACCGCTTAACTAGAATTGGGTTAAGAAGTGGCTGGGAGACAAGGAATAGACAAGGAAGATAGAAACTTATGATGAATGGAATTGACTCGGACATTTTAAAAAAAATCATAACATCGGTCATTGTTACTCAGAAAAAATGTTATTGAACAATTTGGATTCAAAATTTCGAAACATTTTGAAATTTTATGTGTGGAAAATCACATCGGTCAGGTGGCGTCCTTGTTTCGCGATACACTCTTGGAAGTTTCCGGAAACTGATTCCAACATTGCTCTCCCAACTACGGCGACTCCCACGCGAATTGCCTGCTTAAATTTCTCCAATATTCAGGGCTTGTGTTGGTTAACTGGTGCTTTGAGATATCTTCACAGAAAAAAGTCGCAGATGGCCAAATTTGGGGACCAAGGAGGCCAATGAACGTCACCAAACCTGGAAATAAGGCGGCCAGGGAAGAGGGGACGAATAACTTTCATTGTTGCTCTGTTTGTGTGGGCAGTCGCCCCATCCTGTTGGAACCACACACGTCGGATTGGAACACGACGTCTTCTTAATTGAGGTACAAAGAAGTTGGTTATTATTTCGATATAGCGCTCAAAGTTCACGGTAACAGCATTGTCATTGACGTTTTCGAAGAAGTAAGGGTCGATGAAGTTTGGGATACAGCACACCAAACGGTTTCTTTAGGGATAAGCAAGGGTCTTTCGTGTAATTGTTGGGGATTTTTATCAGCCCAATAACGGTAATTTTGCTGATTAACGTGGCCATTGAGGTGAAAATGAGTGTCATCGCCCATGAAAAAAATGTGGTTCCCATATTTTGCTCGACAAGTGCTTCCATCTCACGGGTGAAGTGCATTCGTTGTGCATAATCCCCTGGCTAAAACTGTTGCAGAACTGCTAATTTGTAGTTCTGAACGCAAAATACGCCTTACCTAACGATCACTGAGGTGAAGTTCAGCAGCATGCTGGCGAGCAGATCGACTCTGACTGCGTAGAATTGCTTGTCGCACTATTCCAACGTTCTCAGGTGTTCGAATTGTTCGTTGAGCTCCTGGTGGTCTTTTCGTCATCAATTCACCTCGTGTGCGAAGTGCTTCAACCCAACGAAGAATGGTATTTCGAGAGGGAACAGCCCGATTTTGGTGGATATAGAAATGGCGCTGAACGGCCGAAACGGACTCCTCATTAGAGATGTTGAAGAAAATTGAGTTTGAACTTTGGAAAAATTCGAGTACATTAAAATAATGCTTTCCAATTTGGAAATCGAAAATAAAAAATTCAAACATTACAGGTCTTCTGCCAATTTGAAATCTTTTTTCCAGAATTCTACATCACACTTGAATTAAACACCAAAAAATACTTAGATGTGACTAAAAACCATTGAACCAAAGTCCGCGCGTTACTCACCACATGCAGTTATAATATTGCTCGAAGTTGACATCAAACACCCTGTATCTTGCTTATGCTTCGCAAATTGGGTACATATTATAAGGCACAAATGACTTTCTCAATGTCATCTACAGGGCTATACAGGGTTTTCCTAGAAAACATTTTTGTAGAAGAGCATTATCGAAATTTGGCTCACAAGCAGTGAGAGTATTACGCACTAGGTAGGAAAGCTGTATCGTCCAAAGATGCAAAGTTGTTCGTCACTTCTAAAATATTCTTTTCAAATTCGAAATATATTCTGAATTGAATGGTTTCATACAAAATATTAGCAACTAAATATGACTTTGGAATTTGAAAATAATATTTTAAAAACTGCTCTGCATCCTTGGACAATAGGTACAGCTTTCCTACCTAGTGCGGAATACTCTCACTGCTTGTGAGCCAAATTTCGATAATGCTCTTCTACAAAAATGTTTTCTAGGAAAACCAGAGGTGTGCCAAAGAAATGAAAAACCTCTGGATGATGACATATTATTGAAGAATCTGTAACGAATAAGAAAGTTTTGGAAAAGCAATATACAGGGTGTTTTTTTTCAACTGCACAATTAATCTGAAATTCTGAAAGTATCACAATAACAACACTGTATTTTGAGAGACTGTTGCGATTATTTAAAGTACTCATTCAGATTGTTCTACACTGCAAATTTCATCAAAATTGGTTGAGCCATACCAAAGTTATCAATATAAGTAGAATCGATTGGAGCCAAATTTCGACATTATCATTTTTTGAAAAAATTTCCTCGAAAAACTAGAAGTGTGCCAAAAAAAATAGAAACTCTCAAATTATGACTTATTATAGTAGAATCGTAAACAGACAGCATAGCTTAGGAAACGCTATGTACAGGGTGTTTTGTCAACCTGCACAATTAATCCGGACAAATCACAATAACAACCGCTTATTTTTGATTTGTAAATCAATGAACGTGTTCAACACTATTGTACTACGCTGAAAATTTCATTGAAATCGAATAAGCCATACCAAAATTATCAATAAAAGTAAAATCGGTCGAATCGGACGAATCACCCTGTATATTCTCAACAGAGACCCCCAACCATAAACCAAACAGTGTTTCGAGACTGTCTTGACTAGTGTAAACTTATCCTAAAATCTGACGGTCTCCTCCGGAATCACCCTGTATATGTTTGTCCAATTTGTGGTAAAACACCCTGTAAAATTCCACAAGAGACATCTTCCATTGAACCTTGCAATTTCATTGAAACACCCTTACGAAATAACTGAAATGAATCAGCGTTATTCTTCCCATTTCGATGTTTTCTACTTCTCTTTCCATCGGAACTAACAAACCTGAAATCTGTTCTTATCTATTCTAATTTCCATCGTTAACTCCACATGCGTAATTTATACATTTTTATGACAAATTTCAATCCCACCCACTTATTTATATTTTCACAGCCTTCGAACGTCCGAGTCAGGTGATCTCGACCACTGATACCAACGACATAAAAAAATAATTCCCCCGTTTATAAATATGTATATTCGATGGAAGACCAGGGTGGTAGTCATTAAGGGAACTGGTCGGAGAGGGGATAATGCGTTATGAAATCACGGACATATGACAAATAACGGTTGACCCGTAAACAATGTGTATAATTTGCTGAGATAGAGCGGCACGCGAAGCTAACCTAGATATAACAACGACTTCGGCAACGCTACCTAGATGACTGATGACCGCCTTCCACGCCCTCTGCCGTGACAATCTCACGACATCGTGTCCATCGACAGCGCCCCCTCGCTCTTGTTACCCTCCCTGGCGATTTTGGGAACCGGCGAAATTATTATAACTGTTAGGAAGTTACAGTGGCAGAGCAAATTACGGATATTATGCTAAGTATGTTCGATCTGAAGGGCTAATGAACGCTGGACAAAGCTTGTGGAATGACTTCTGACGTCGAAGGTGCCTCAAGCTAGCGCCTATCACAGAGCTATAATGGCTTCCGCTGTGGATTTCAAATTGAAATTTGCCACTTTGAAGATAGAAATTTCAAGAAAAACCTGCTCAGAATTTCCGAGACAATTCATTCGGTTCATTCATACAGGTTTGGAAAAGACAGTCAGAAAGATTCGAAACTCAACGTAAATCTAATGAAGGTCAGACTCCCAACTACCAGTGGAAGAATCGAATCCTCAGCGCAATTCCATATAGAATAAATGATCTTCCCCTTTCAATGGCTAAGTGGGAAGGGGGCTCTAGGCTCTCTTGATCACCAATCGAATCAGACGCACTCAAAACGCGAGATGCAATCAGTCATTACGGTTGAAAATGAATACCACAATTTTATTCCATCGTATGCGGGGATATTAATTGTCACAATGGATTACACAAATATTGTGTAGATGTGAAGATAAGTACTCTTCTCGCCATAACTGGACGACGCGCTCTTAGTGAAAGTTGTTTCGTCCCAGTGTCAGAGGTGGACTCATCAGATAGGCTGGATCCTCTGGCGCTTGCCTATGGCAACCGCAGAAGCGGCGGAGTGAGCGACCATGACCGACGAGCTTATTCTGCTTTGGAGTTAAGTAGCTAGCGTGCGTCGGTCAATGGCGCCACCCTTTGGCAATTCAGTTGAACTACACCACCCACAAATTCTACGAGTGAGAAATTGGGAAGTTCTTGAAAATGCGAAAACGAAGGCCAACATTTAATCCACGTTGTTGTGACAAACAGAAGCCAAATCTATTATGAAGAGATAATCTCATATCTCTGAGCGAATCCGGCAAAATTTGTTATTTTGGCACGATGTTGGATTATTTTGAACCTCATTTTACATATGCATTCATCGCTCTATAAATATCTTGGACATAAACCAAATTTTTCAGATATCTTAAAAGAAAAAACTAATTGGGAGATGAATCTGGAAATCTGGGGAGCCATTCGATCATGTATGTCATTTGTAGAAATGACCCGGTCTGAAAAGGTCATCCTGAGATATTGTGTGAATACTCTTGCGTTGTAACTATGACAGCCATCCTGTTGAAACCAGATATCATCAAAATGAATTGGCAAATGTCGAACTGTCGGAATAATTTGATTGTCTAAAAGCTCCAGATATTTACAGCGTTTAGGATACCATCGATAAAATGGCCCTATGATGTAGTTCCCCAGTATTTCTGTCCAAGTTTTTGAGGAAACTGGGTAAACACAAGAATAGTCAGATGCTTACACTCTGCCTAGACCAATATATTACTACAGATACGTTATGTTTTCTGTGCAAGGAAATCGATGGCTCATCGGTTAAATATTACTTGAAAATGAACTGATTTAATTCTCCTTTTTCATCACCGTTTCACCAAATTTCATTAGTTCAATATGGTCTTCTGAAGAAATGTCTATGACTAAAACAAACCTGACTCCTCTTTTAATCAAAGGGTTTTTTGTAAAACCTACATGTTAATATCAAATATCTCAACCCTCTCTTTATACTTCCAACAATTTCATCAACATTCTCTGTCAGTCTATTATAAGACTTCTCAGCAAAAATTGTATATTGAGATTGAAGATTTCATCAATGTAGATCAAAAAATAACAGAGCCAACAGTGCCCCCTGCGGCACACCCTTCAGCAAATAACGAGATTCACTTTTTTAATCTCCAGTTATTACACATTTTTCTCTGTTCTGGAGGTACCAGCTGAACATTTGATGTACCAATTCCTTCACTCCTCTATTATCCATGATATTTATCAACTTTAGACGATTCACAGAATCAAATGCTCCTGCCAATAACAAGCCTGCAAAAAGGATTATCAAGCTCTGGAAATACTAACACCACTTTCCGTGTTTCCTGAATCTTTTCACCCCAAAACCAAACCGAAGCTGACTCAAAAAGCGTCAACCAAAGCGTCATCATCAACACACTCCTGTTTCCCACGTACGATGTGTGCCCAGCGCAGTAACTCTCGACCAGGGTCATTAAAAGGAATAAACCGTAATTGTGTAAAGATAAGAGGATCTTTATGATCTTCCTTCATTAGGTTGACGTAATTGTTTTAGGGTGCGTCCCCTCCCCAGCGACAATAATTCACGCTATCCACGTCAACGACGGTGTACACAGTATTGACTGTTGACCCAATTGAGTTAGGGGTTGGAAGACAGTTTGCGGGGTTGCCAAATGATCGTACTTGGGGCTAGTTTAATTAAAATGCCTGAAACATCCTTTCAACTTTTTCACCCATATTTCAATAACACAATTCTCATACTCAGCAGTGAACAGTCGATAATCTGTCTAAATAGTTTGATAATACCAGTCACAATTTTTTTTCTAATTGTGTTGGCCGAAAATCGATAGAAATCCCTTGTAAATTACTTATATAAAACACTTATGTGTTCAAATCTATTTATTTGAAATTGGAATATAAGTGGTTCCACCACGATGTAGCTTTCTTAAATGCTATTTGTCAACTGGTTCAAGAATTGATAATAAAAGAGAAAATCGAAAAAAAAAGTACATTAAATAAATATGTGAAAAAGTGCTGAAATATTTATGGCAACGGATTAAACCAGAGTATTCTTCTGAACAAAAACCAGTTTACTTCCCAATTCCAACCCAAGGAACAAAACCAACCACGATAATTGTATTAATGCTTTATTTCGGGGAAATCGTGTACAAGTTCATAAAGTTCCAATGACATGACGTCAAATAGCCAATTGAAGATACCAAGAAAAAACATGAAATTATCATATTTTTTCCAATATGCCCGAAATGGGATTCAATTGAAATTAGGAATTATGAAATATTGACTCAAAGGTCTGTGCAAATATTAATCGAAATGTGATGAATATTTCCTGAAAAAATTTTTCCTCAATAAATATTTGGTGAATTTCTGTATTTTTCACCTTAATTTACTAAGAATACAATCCCAACAAATTTTGCAAGCAGTTATTAGTCAGTATGCGGCAACCAAGTTTCGATCCGATCGCATATATCTAGTTTCTGAGAAACTGAAGATTACCTCCAATATCCAAACGAATATAACTCTTCATAACCAATTGGCCGATTTGATCCACATACAAACCCAACCGTTGAATTTCGATATACAATTTCTCCAGAAAATGTCGAATCACTAGTTCTTTCTGTTCTGAAGTTATCGCGACAGAGGCCATCAGACGAAAAGAATCGATTTTGACATCGGATTATCTATTGGTGAGTCCAACCTAGTTATATGGAACCATTCTCGGAAAGAAATTTGTCAATTAAAGGCAAAATAGTGGTACGCTATTCTCTAGAACCTGCGAGCAACAAAGCTTAGCGAAATTTATTAAAAGAATAATCATCTTAGTGGGTAGTTGCCCTTCCTTGTACGCATTCTGTTCCGGAGAAAATATCCCAGCATCAAACTTCCAATGTACCATTTTTTAGGTTTTCGCTGCCAATATCTGAAACAGAACTATCAAAATTAAATAAAATTGTTTTTTTATAAGGAATACGGATTGCAGGATTGAACTATTTGTAAAGGGCAGTTTCTTCGAAAACAGATTGCCTAATGAGCAACACAGAATAGAAACTGTGAACGCGAACTGTGACGTTTCATTGTACAAATCTGACTCCTTCATCGGCCAAAAGAGAAAATCATTTTCTGTCGATGTTTCGTTTCCATACTTTCGTCAATGTACTGTTCCATATTCTGTCAATTTCAAAGAGAACGCTCCAATTCCACCTATAGGATATTTCTTTTTCTGGTTTCCAATTGAATAAACTGGCGCGTTCGCCATTTTGTGAAAAATAAGACTAGGATCCTCAAGGTAAGACTATGTTACACAAAAAATCATTTGAGGGAATAATCACGCTATTATATATGATTTATATTGCTATGACACCCGAAAGGCTAAAACTATCAGAAAACCGTTCTTCAACTATGAACAACGTCGTATATTCATACAATCGTGCACTTCCAAGCCCTTTTTATTCACTCTGACGTCGAAACACGCCATAAGTCGCCCATGATCAAGATGTAACATTATCAGTATCTCGGAAAAACCGGCAACATTGGCGAAAAAACAATTTCTGACATCGCACGAATAATCTGTTATGTAAATGGAGTCAATTAAAAAACAGAACAGAAACTGAAGCACTCTTCTTATATAAGACAAATTTGGAGGTCACCACTCTATTATGTTCATTTTTATATTCTTGAAAGACCGGAAAGCAACACAATCTGACCTCCATTATAGAACGCAAAATTGGTGCTAACTTGCACTCCCAACCCTATTCACTCGCTCCGACATTAGCACACACGTCATAGTTCACACTTAGATCAAGATGTCACGTTATAAACATCTTCAAAAAAAACCGGCAACACTTGTAATCTCATATAGGTACACTTTTTTCATTTATCATTTTTCCAGATTCGGCTCCAGCAAAAAGATACAGATTGTTTAAATTCACAAGAAAAATCAGATTTCCTTTCGTAGCTTTTATATGGTAACTCCGAATGAGATAAATTTTGGTGGTAAGTTTGCTATAACCATGACACATATTCTTCAGTTATCACTTTCATCCTACTTCAATCAGTTTCTGAGTTATGGACTCGCCGATTCATAAAACTATACGAAATTAGCATAAAGAATGCCGATTAAGTTTATTTTAGGTCATTACGAGAATCTTCAATCATTTTGAAATACTTGATTATTCTTTATAATTTCTCATTAAATGCACCGTTTTGCAGATATTCAACGTTGAATATTATAAAAATCGAAAAATTACCTTATATTTATGAATCTGCCCCTGATCTAGTAAAGGAAGTCAATTAGCCTGGGTTCACGTATATGCAGACCATAGAATACACAGAAATATTCATCCATTTCGCATAGAACTAATATTAGGTATATGCTATTTCGTGACCAGACCACAGACATAGTCCCTGTCTGTGGACTAGACATTCTTGAGAATGTTTCCAGGTTAGGTTGATTTCATATAATTCATTATTAAATTTCGTGAAAAAAGTATAATTATATGGAGTTTCCAATATGAAAATGGGCGATGATGGAATTGTGTATAATCTTATAGTGGAATGAAATTGGATATTGTATGAACATAAAGTATCAGTGTTTCAAGTCCAGCGAAGTGAAATGTTTTCCTTGCGATAATATCGCAAAAAGCACCAAATAATAAGAATTAAGTGAGTAAGTGATTTTTCTCAATATTTCTTTGAATTTCAAACCTTGGATTGGTTAATCTCCAAAAGAGATTGCCGTAAGAGATATCTGTGTTGAACTTGCAAACAAAGCGCAGGAGTGTATTAGCACATTGGGAAATATTTAAATGCTCATAACTTTTTACCTGAGCCGAATCTGGAAAAATGGCAGATGAAAAAAGATTTTTATTTGATGAGAGGAATCTAAGGTTGAAATTAATGTACAACTTAAAGACTCACCCTCTATAGATGGAGCTAATTAAAAATCAGGACAAAAATTGAATCCATGTAACCTGGAAACGAAAGAGTAGGTATATTTAATAAGTACTCAGATAGGATAGATTATCTGAAATATCTAATTGATAACATGCAACCTACTCACATATATTGTAATTTAATTATATAGTGCGTTTTGGAAAGGTACTTCCATTAATAGAAGAGTTTTTGAGCTACGCTTTAAAGAATGCAGGACTACCATGTTAAAATTCGATTGATTACTGTTCATAAACTGATTGTCGGGAAAACAAAAATCCCCTGCAACCTGCTGTCTATACTCATGAGATTCCACAAAGCGGTTGATAACTTCTCATTTCTTATGTTAGAGGTTTCAGTTTATGACCTATTGGTAGTATTAGTAATAAGCCAAATTAAAACAATGTTTCGAAGAGCTGACGACCTAGGTCTTCCTGGCCGACCCATAGCTATTTACCTTAAAATTTGAGCTTTGTGGTACTATTAGTAACTTAAGATTCAAGGTACATTTTTTTCTGGAATAAACAATATTATTCTATCTATTTTATTTTTTTTTTTTAGATGACAAGAGACGTAAACAGTGGTATCTTTCTAATTCCTTGTGCATATGTTATAATGACTATCGACGAAATTTGATAGGAGAACCAACAAGAATTATTGAAATAAATTATTTGGAAGAGTTCATTTCAGCAGATTCATCAACCCCAAAGTAAGTATATTATTTTCACTATTGAATGTGTTGTATTTGTCTTGGTTCTTTATTGAGTATACATGAGATTTTCAACAACATTTTCATTTACTTGAAATTTACTGATATATGCTACAGACAAGTGCTACTATAAAACCTCAGTTTTCAAATCCGATGAAATAAAATTAACCGTTGAATAAAACACCTCCTTTCTAATTGGAAATCTTATGAATTTGAATGAGATGGAAAACAAATTCAACTGGTTTAGTGATATCGCCTATTCAATGAGTTTTTATTGTGTAGGAAACTCCAACCATTGATAAGTCTCTGTCTAACTTGAAGTGAGTATAATGCTAGTTTTGTATCAACTTCCACTAAATTCCATAAACTTTCCATATTCTTTAGTAGATATATGTGCACAATCTGGAAAAATATGAATATATTTGGACAAACTATCAAATGATATCGATGTATCAGTCGATTCTGTAAACTACTTTCACAATTCTCACCTTATAATTTGACGTCTCTCGTACTATATAATACGAAAAAATAGAATGATAGTGCATTCGCCAAAAATTTCAATGTTTATTGAATTCTTAGAATATATTCCTTGTGAAAGATATACAAAACATAATATGGTACAATTTCATTCGTCCAGATATGTTTTACCTTATATCTTGTCTGATGTCAATTCAGTTCTGATCTGACAGATTGTTGCCTTGACGACCGGTTGTAATTTCCAAATAGCGCCACCTTCTGTGGTAAAATCGAATTCTAGGGATTTCCCTAGCACTGGTGAAACAAAAGCGCACCTTTGAATTCACCTTATCTTCTATGCACCTCAGTTATGCGTAACAGTAATGCGCTATGCGTAAATCATGATCACAGACATCTGTTTTCTCTCGTCCGATTCTCTAATCTAGGTAGAAATGATTGACTTTAAAATTGTCCACTTCCTTTCTACGTTCATCTGCTTTATTGAAACGATCAGAATTTTTTTTCGTAGTGACCTCACAAAAACTTTTCGACGAATCAACATAACCTCAAAATAGCGGGGAAAAACGAAGCATAGAATTCTGTCATCTTGGATTTGCATGAAATCCCCTATTATATATTTGTAGTTTGTGGAAATCATAGAACAGATTGAAACACACCGACTATACTGATTCTGTTATCTGTGACTACACTCAGCTGCACTAAGGACTGGAACTCAGTGGAGTTAGTGCACAATAACATTTTCATGCAGGTAGAACGAACAAATCTCCTATTTTCTATTCTTTCTATATTAAAAACGTCATGGTTCACCCTTAGATCAAGTATCACGTTATCAATATCTAGGGAAAAACCGACAACGAAGCTCATATATTTTAATCTTTTATTTGAATGAAATCGAATACACTACAGAGAAGCTGGTAAAGCTTTTTTTATATCAACAACTTCTCACGTAGCACCCTATAAAATACTATAGAACTGTAATCAATTAAAATCGTTGAACGTTGTACCTACTTATATCAGACATTTTTCGGTGGTTTCCATGTAATTATTTACATATTAATATTCCTAAAAGACCCAGAATGTCACACAATCAAAACACCGCTAAACAACCTCAAACTCATGCAAACTTGCACTACCAACCCTATTTTCTCGCTTCGACATCAGCATACACGTCATAATTCACCCTTAGATCAAGATGTCACGTTATCAATATCTGGAGAAAAAGCGGCAACGCCGCTCGGTAACGACAATTCCTCGCGTCGCACGTATAATCTGTTATGTAAATGGAGTCAATTAAAAATCAGGACAGAAATATGATGCACGATACCTGGGACGCGTGCTTATCAGCGGCCATCTTCCCACCCCCGGCTAGGGGTGGCGACCGGGCTGACAGAGCCGGACAATCGAGCCGATGGACGGCTGAGATAGGACGATAACGACCGAAGAAAAAAACTGGGTTTGAGTTTTATGACGTTCTTGAGAATTCTCGGTGTTTTATGTAGTTGGGTTTTATGCTTACGTTTTGGTTTGATGTTACTTTGTTGCGGGTTTGTGGGATTATTATTTGGTTTATCGGGGAACTTATCAAAAACTATGAATTTTTGATAGGTACCTCGAAAGAATGGTTCGTTTAATATTTTAGCAATTTTGCAAAAGAGTGTTAATTTCAAATCTGAAGTTCACATTTTCGGCCTGTATCAGTGATGATATCGAGATAATCTTGTTTCACTTCAGTTTGGTCAAAATGAAAGCTGACATTCATTTAACTTCCAATCTAGAAACTGCGAAAAAAACCACTGCGAAGATTGGATTCTAATACAGGGTGATAAACTCGAAAACTCAATTTTTTAGTCGTGAGAAAAGTTTATTGAAAAATGTGCAACCATGAATAACAACTCATTTCCTTCAAGAATGAACCATTTGCCTGTAACCAAGGTTAGATTTTCGTATTGCGTCACGTTCAATCTGAAATCTCCTTTCACTGATGTCTCGATATTCTCATAGTCGTTTAAAGAAAATTAAACGCATAAGCTTTCAATTTCGAGCCCCTCTCAAACAAAGAGTTGCGCTCAGTGACAAATTCCTCTAAAATCTGGCCGAAATAACAAACTAATAATTAGAATCGTAACACATAGGACAAAGGATTGTTCGTTTTACCTGCATGAAAGTGTTATTAAACACTTACTACACTGACTTCCACTGTCCAGTGCAAATGAGTGTAGATTAGTATAGTTAAATCTGTTCTCTGATTCGGCGCAGATCTATGATGATAAAATAATAAAAACGTTTTTTCTATTTTCGATGTTAAGTTCATTCAGTATATGTTATGTGGTAATGTTAATTCGTCGGAAATTTCTTTATATTCACCAAAAATCACCACAGAAGATAATCTCACTCTATGCTCTGCACACGTAATCTGTGTCTGCACTAACGTCCAAGATTTCCGCAACAAACAAAGTGCAAGTTTACAATGAAAACACACCGGACGGTATCAGCGCTACACTATCTATACTGTTGTACAGGGTGATTCATTAAGGGTGGCCACCGGCCGTATCTCGGAAACCGTTCATCCTATATTTTCCGGAAAAAAATTCTAATGACAAGACCGGCCCCTAGAAAATGCCTAAAAATATTTTCAAGTTCGTAGTTCCCCACTAGAGGGCGCAATCTATCACTTGTAAAATATAATCTCATTGTTTACGAAATATTCTCCAGCTAACAGTGGTAAAGAATAATAAAATAAGAAAATACTCTTCCTATTCAACAACTTTTGTCTCGGGAATTTTTCTATATTTCCATTTTTTTAGTAATGGGATGGAAAAACTTTTCTTCGCAAAAAAAAACACTCTGACTTCTGTATGCGTGAACCGATTTTTACAAAATTAGATTTCATTCGAAGGCCATTGAAGGCAGATCACAGAAAAATATGACAACAACATACCGGGTGATCCAATTAAAAACTACAGGCTGTTTTATGTCACTTCATCCTATTTGCGCGTTTTACTGGAGAATTTCAAATGCAATGCTATAATTCTAACCGACTGAGAATAAGCTAAGCATTATCACCTATTGACTTGTTCAAACCGCAGACAGATATCTCCGGCCATTCCGAAGATATTAACATTTTTGTAAATTTTGATAAGTGTTGATCAACCCTGTGAGCTTGAAAAAACAAGGAAGTGACTTTATTCATCATGACAACGCAGCAAAATACTAAACACACATGAAATAACAATAATAAGATAAAATGAAACAAAAATTAGCAACAACGAAAATATTTGAACAAAAAACAACCCTTATACATAATCATTTCACATATTCAAAATATCTACCATTTTTTTCTATATATAAATTTAGTCTTTCTTTAGTTGATACTGGTAACAACTTCAGTATGAGAAAAAGTTTCAGCTGCCTGTCGAAATCTATTTTTCATATCCTCACTTGTAGTTGGTGGTGTTCGGAAAACTAAGTCTTCATTCTTCCCCAAATATAAAATCTAATACTGTGAGGTCGAGTGAACTTGCTGGAAAAATACTCCCTCGTCCAATCCACCTCTTTGAGAAGATGGCATCTCAATATTCCCATTAGCAGCATAATGCGCCGGGCAACCATCTTGTAGATACCACATATCTAACCTGTCTTGAATAGCAATATCATCTAAAAGAATTCAAAAATTTTCCGTTAAAATTTCAAGCACCTTTGTCCCGTTAAGATACTATCGAAGAAAAATGGTCCGACAACTGTTCCATCAAAAATTCCGCACCACGTAAACACTCCAGCGATTCTGATTATTGACTTTTTTTGCCAATATGGGTTGTTGGATGATCAGTAGTGGCTGTTGTATAAATTTACCATTGCTAGAAATAGTAGCCTCGTCAGTCCATAATATTCTATGAAGTAAGTTAGGTTCGCCGTTCAGCATTCGTTTCAATCAATTGCAAAAGTCCTCTCGTCTCTTTCGATTTTTGGTGCAAGACAGCATGATACGGATGCAGTTTATGGTCCTTTAGTATCCTTTGAACTAGCGAATAATTCGATCCCAAATCACTCGCAATTTTTCGGATGCTTAAATGTGATTCAGCATAAACATAAGCCAAAACTTTTATGATATTATCCTCATTACGGCTTCTACGTTTTCTATTTTTTCTTCCAACATATTGAACCTTCCAAGTTTGTCGCACTCTTCGTGTCAATCTTTTGAATACTTTTCTGGAATGACGTCTTTCAGGATATCGTATCGGGTATTCCCTTTCAGCTACTGCATTTTCTAAACATTCAGCATAAACATTAAGCATATCATATGCTTCTCCGTTTGAATAATGAGGCCTCATCAACTAGTAGTTTGGAATCGACCTAAATAAATTTTACAGCTATAGAAGAATAAACAGTAACGCCAAAGTTTACTGGATCTAGATCAGCTTGTTTTGTGAGTGACATACATTTTTGATAAGTTTTTTCTTTCATTTGATTGTTTAGATGATGAAATAACTCAACTACTCCTGAATTTCGCAGGGTTGATCAACACATATCGAAATCTGCAAAAATGTTAATATCTTCGGAATGACCGGAGATATCTGTCTGCGGTTTTAACAAGTCAATAGGTAATAATGCTTAGCTTATTCTCAGTCGGTTAGAATCATAGCATTGCATTTGAAATTCTCCAGTAAAACGCGCAGATATGGTGAAGTAACATAAAACAGCCTGTAGTTTTTAATTGGATCACCCGGTATGTTGTTGTCATATTTTTCTGTGATCTGCTTTTAATTGTCTTCGAATGAAATCAAATTTCGTAAAAATCGGTTCCTGCATACAGAAGTCAGAGTGTTTTTTTTGTGAGGAAAAGTTTTTCCATCCCATTACTAAAATAAAGGAAATATAGAAAAATTACTTAAACAAAAGTTGTTGAATAGAAAGAGTATTTTCTTATTTTATTATTCTTTACCACTGTTAGCTGGAGATTATTTCGTAAAAAATGAGATTAAATTTTACAAGTGATAGATTGCGCCCTCTAGTGGAGAACTACGAACTTGAAAATATTTTTAATCATTTTCTAGGGGCCAATTTTGTCATTAGAATTTTTTTCCGGAAGTTATAGTATGAACGGTTTCCGAGATACGGCCGGTGGCCACCCTTAATGAATCACCCTGTACAATAGGGTAGTTTATGGAGACACAACGAACTGTATGTCGTGGCGATTTCACTATTCTTGTTTAGCATTATTGTTTTACAACGCGAGTCTTGTACGTACTTCAACCTGTACGACATAACAGTTCGCACAGACATGTCATATATACCATATTTAAATGGGACAACGTCTCGAGAAGGAAAAAATCGAACGCCATTTTTCTACTTCTTTGTTGGCTACAGCACATCCTTTTCTGGTGACTTCGAGTATTTTCAAATAAGTCCTTGAAAGGCCTATTACACTATCCAATCTCCAGGGCCCGGCAGGCAGGGACCGGGTAGTGCAATAAGGAATCGGCAGCTAGGTTCCTGATCTAGGGCGATTGAGTAGACCCAATCTGCCGGACCTGGCATACCGTGCAGTGTAATAAGCGCTAGGGAGTTAAGGAGCACAGTCGCATAGCAACGCAGAGAGCGTATAATACACATAAACGTGTCATAAGCCTGAATGCGTTATTCTGTGAGATGTCGTGCGCAAGAAGAAATGCAATCTTACTTAATATAATAGAAATATACAAGGAAATTCAGTATCTGTGGAAGAAAGACCAGTCAGTGTCAGATGTCAGTAATGACTTGAGGAATGATGGCTATAAGGTGCTCTTAGAAATCTAAGAAAATATATAAAAACTTCCATGAACGGCAACAGTCAAGGATATATTGTTTTATAAGAGAGGTTGAGATATCAAAGAACTAAATCTCAAATCTTGATAAGGGTCTCCAGTGGCTAGAAATCTCAATGTGGCAACCTGTCTTTGTCGTGGGCTTAAGCTTTCTCTTGAAATGGTATCATCTTTTTTTATTAACGAAACTACTAAGTTGAGTAGCTCTTCAAATTGGTCTGTTCCTAGTCTCAAGTAGTTCCGTGAATCTGTTTGGTCTAAACAACGAAGTATTTGCATATTTGAGAGTTTTTCTCTGAGGAGCAAATATTTTTCACCCATATTACCCCCTCCTTCCGTTTGTTGGATTTCGAGGTACTGACCGCCAAACTCACCACTTATGCAACTTTTTGTCTTTTCGATAATTTCGGGGACATAACGATTGGATATTTGTAAATGTCCCTACGTTGACGTTCAGATGACAGAAGTCAGACTGGTGTCTAGGGTAGTGTAATAAGCGACACCCTACCCTGCAAACCGGGCTCTAGAGATTGGATAGTGCAATAGGCCTTTACGTGGGAAATCGATTCTAGCACCTTTGCCATTTTGCCACTGACGAAACATGTACAATACTTGCCTAATTGATCTGTAGAGGATCATGAATCTATCTGTCAAAAGATTTGATGGCCTACTCAAGTCGTCACTTCATAATTTTTGAAGAAGCACTGAATATGGAGGGCTTAAGCTGGAAGTGGAGATTTTCAATTTTCTGGGAGTAAATCGAAAGATTTATCTAACGAAGATTTAGAGTTAGTTGAAATTTTCGAGTACTTCAAAACAATGCACAAAACTGCCCCATTCAGAGGTCTATCCTTGTTCCTTCACCATTTTGAAACTATTTTAGACTATCTGATGATATTTTACACTGCCGGCCCAATTTTTCTGTTGAAAGTTCTGGAAAAGCACTGACTTGAAGTCAGTGGCTTTTGTGTGCATGTTAAATTTTTGCGAACTGTTTTGTAATAAGACATCGTATATCTACACGTTGAATTTTGACCCGGTCGTGTCTGCATTATTGTGAATATTGAGATGACGAAATTTCAAATGCGCCCATCATCTAAACCTTGTCCATTCTGAACTCTACCTTCGCTTGGCTGGCGCTGGAGTATATGGGCCAAGAACCAAGTGTACACTTTCTTTAGGCTCCTACTCGAGTAGTTTTCAGACAGAACTACTTGCAATCAAAAGATGCATAGACATAAACCTGGAAATTAACTATCAAGGTTGTGACATAGTGATCCATTCTGATAGTCAAGCTGCTATCAGAGCACTGAGCTCTCATATAACCGAGTCAAAGCTGAAATGGGATTGCCGAAGGAAACTCAATGAAGTAGGCAAGAACAACTAGGTCTCCCTGGACTGGTTTCCTGGACACTCAGGAATCAAAGAAAATGAAGAGGCTAACACTCAAGCCAGAAAGGGAGCACAAACGCCACCTACTGGCTCAGAACCTTTCTGTGGTATATGCAAACGCACCTATAAGAAAGAGATTTGGACAAGAAAGAAAATGAAAGGGAAGCACTCTGGGGGAATCTTTCAGAACTTTAAAATTGGTCCAAAAATCATTTGTATTTCCGTGAGAACAAGTTACACCTCCTCGGTGGCTTCCTCACAGAACACTGTCGCCTAAGTAAGCATATGGCTTATCAGAAACTGACGAGTGGGGAAGAAGAAGAAACTCCTGTTCACCTGATTACAGAATGCCTCGCCATTGCAAGCCTTCGCAGGGCTTCATATTGTGACGTCATCGGTGGACGCGCTATATTTGAATGATTTAAACAACACTCTTATTTCATACAAGTTGAACGGTTCCCATTTGGCTGAATTTAGGTGCACTAACATATTTTGTTAATTCACTAAAATTGCTTGCCATTGTAGATATACACAGTACAAATAATCATGTTAACTTTCTTGCCACTCATAACACCTGAATATTTTTCGAAATAATATATATCACATCTCCAGAGTCCGAAATGATGTATATTTCATGTTGAAATGTATATTTACTTAATTTTATGTAATTCAATTGACCTTTTATTGGTTTAATTGGCAAACTCCAATAAAACATTTTTTGGACACATTATCCTTTAACACTTTCAACAAAGCATGAAAGCTCACCTGCTAGTTTCAAATGAAACAAGTTCTGCTTGTAAAGTCCTGGCACCTTTCCACTTATTCCACGCATGTACCATGAAACCTCAATATTTGCTTCAATTATAAAGGCATTAGCTCAAGCAGGTAAGGATATCAATAATGAAAGAAATCCCAATTTATTTTAATCACTTTTGGGGAAAGATGAATAAACAAAATTTTAATCACTAAAATTAAATAAATGCTGATTTCATACAGGGCGATTCCAAATAAGACGTGAACCATGGAGGAGCTGTTAGTATGACACATTCGCTGTTGTTTGGACCATATTTAAGAGCAACAGAAAATCAACAGTGTCCGAGATATTTGAGTGTTTGTGATTTTTGAACCTTTCCTCACCGTAGTTCATTTTAGTCAATTTATCCTATGTTGAGCAAATTTAATAATAATTTTGGGTTACTTTTATCATACAAGTATATAATAAGTGTAAGAAAAGCAAAAATATGCTCTCTCCGATATTAAAAAGGATTAATATAATTACTCTTGGGACCTCTTTTGATTAGAAATGCCGAACATTCAACAGGTTGCTTTTGAACAAATCCGCTGAAACGAAACTAGTTAATACAAATCTCTAACAAATCTTTTCTCAAGGAAAGGAGGAAGATGGCATGTTTACAAAATAATTATGGCATACATAAATTGTGGAATTCAAAAATTGCAGACAACTGTTACAAGAATTCAAATATCTCGAGAACTGTTGATTTCGGTTACCAATGAATACACAGATGACAGCCAATGACTCATACTAAAAACCTCCTCCAAAGTTCACGCCTAAGCTGGAATCACTCTGTATAAAAATCTTCCTTTGATATTTATTTGAGATAATTACTCCTGTTTAATCAGGTGGACATACCGTCAGCTCATCCTAACACCTTCTTCAAGGTTCACTTCGAATCACCCTACTTCAGTAATCTAAATTAAATCGCTAAAATAAATCAATTCATTCATAAATTCCATCTAGCCGAACATTTTCCACAGATCCGAATGAAACAAAACTTTATTGATATCTCCGTCTACGTCACCATCTCAGAGCGGTCAATCACACAGTACCTTTAAGCCCATTCAACAATGAAATATCCTGTTGAATGTGGCATAAAGCAATATCTGGCATATCGAGAATAATTGAATTGACAGCGCTATCAGCAAGCTTGTTGGTGTTTTTGTTATGCATTGAGAACAATGGAATATCAGCTCGCTCCAATCCATTAACCTTACAATTTCTTAGTTCTCGTATCCGGAGATATTGAGCACATATCTTCTGGAAGATATAAAGTTTATGACTAAGGTTTTGCTCGTTTATCCGAAGGAACCGTTGAGATGCTGTCTAGAGACCAAGGCTCTCGTGATATCCAAATTGTTCAACTTTATTCTCACTGGTAGGATTATTAATGTCTATATCTTATAATGAGGGGTAGAATCTTGACCATGTTGGATTTTATTTATGGAAAAGGTGAATCAAACCCAGTAGACTACTTCGGTCCAAGTTGCCAACCCACAAATTTATTCCGAATTTATAATTACTGGGGAAGGGGTATTTCAGAACAAATTCGACATGATAAGGTTCGCCTTATTTATGAATAAATATACTTAAAAGATGCCTCGGCTCCTCAAATATAATAATTCCTTCCAAATTTAGTTTTTTGTTAGGGTCATCTCTGATTGGCTGAAGTTTAAGTTGGTATTCCTGATTTCATGCGGAAAGTGTCAAGTTTATGTAGGATATGTTCCGCAAATCAGCTGTTATTTCGGTTGCCGGTTTTCCGTTCCGTAAATTCGAAATATTCGGCAGGTTCCTGAAAAAACGGTTCATTACAGAATTTGATCGATAAAAAAGTAATCTTTCTGTCGCCAGAACCATGATGTAAGTGCTCATCTGTGATCGTATTCACCAGTGATGAGGTCACTTTTTTCATGCAGATTCAAAGCACAGAATATATATTTCTTTGTATTTTAATCTTGCAACGTAACTTTTTTTCAGATGACCATAATTTTACATCTTGAGCAGAACGACAGTCAATGTTCTATGGTAACATATCCATTGCATAGAACAATCAATAATGTTTTACTCACAATTCACATCAGGATGGAAATAACATGGAGTACTCATCTGAAAAAAAGTGACTTCAGCAAGATTAAATTACAAGGAAATATATATTCTGTGCTTCGAATTTGATTGAAAAAAGTGACATCATCACAGATCACAGATGAGCAGATGATCACACCATGGAACAATCTATCTTTACCTTTATGATCCGTAGATTGTTCTTTGCGATGGATGTATTACCATAACACATTGACTGTCGTTCTGGTGACAGGAAGAACGTTTTCCATCAATCAAATTACGTAATGTACCTTTCTTTCAGGAACCAAACGAATATTTCATATTTAGGGAACGGAAAACCGGCAACCGAAATGATGATTTGCAGAACATATCTTATATAAACTTGACACTATCAACATGAAATCAGGAATCTCAAATTAAATTTCGGCCAATCAGAGATGATCTCACCAAAAACCTTTATTTGGGAGGAATTACCTTGTTTGACGAGCCGAGGCATCTTTCACAGATATTTATAAATGAGGCGAACCTTGTCATGTCGAAGTTGTTCTGAAATCCCCCTTCCCCAGTAATAGTAAATTTGGAAGAAATTTGTGGGTTGGCAACTTGAACCGAAGTCGTCTATTGTGGATTATCGAATGTGACAGCTGACAAACATCATGGTGACTTCCATCGATTCAATGTTTATGTTCTGTGAGGGTGTTTCAATTTCTCCGAGGAAAATTTTAAATTTTAATTTTATTAGTGAGTTTTGTTGATGATACAGTGGATGATAGATTTTGACTGGTGCATCTCCAGCATTGACCATTAATGTTAATGTTTTTATAATATTTTATTATTAAATATCTGAAATAAATTGAGGTATAATTACGGGCAACCCAGTTGTTTTATATGTGAATATCGAACAATAAACGTCAAATAGATTTATTCAATTGACCATATACTCAAGATTCTACCACTTTTGCGCGCATGTTCTTGGGGAACAGCAAGCTACCGTCTTGCCCAAATGTCTGTAATTTTCCGATTTTGAGCCGAAAATGGTCTAGGTTGAACTCACTTATGATGAATTCAGTGTCAAAATCGATTCTGTCCGTCCAGCCGGCCGGCAGCAGTTGACGCGATAACTGTCGAAATTTTTTGTTGTTTGAAATTTTGAGGTTAATTCCCTGATATTCCAGGAACTACTTGAGTGATCGGATTGAAACCGAACAGTTGGTTGGAGCATAACGACGCTCAACTTTAAGAAAAATTTCGTATGAAAATTTTCGAAAAAAAAAATTTTATTCAGAAACTATGTATCATATTCAGAAACAATTTCACACATTGCTTGAGCTTTATATTCCACAGCAGTGTAACAAATTCCAATTCGATACGGCTATTAGTTTTGGAGATATTGGGAAAAATATGTAAAATTTCGTGGTTTTTTTCTCGATATCGTTGTTTTTTTCGGTATAACTCAATACTAATTCAATCATGATAAAACTTCGCAGCTAGTTTGAAGACGTCGATGGACAACTTTGTGCCAAATTTCGGGATCGTGTCATTAGTACAATTCGAAAAAAAATTCAATTTTTTTTGTCAAATATTCAATATTCTGTGAGCTCATCATATTATCCTCATCAAATTCCGGATGAACATTCGAACTGTCATTTTTCGATAAGGTACTGAATTTTCATTCGATCTTATCTGTATTTGTGGAAATATTGGGAAAAATGAAATTTTGAATGGGTATATCTGCGGAATCCGGCCAATGATTCCATAGATATACCCATTCAAAATTTTATTTTTCAAATATTTTCAAAAATACAGATTTGATTTTGAAATCCGGTAATTTATCGAAAAAAACCTAAAGAACTGACGTGAATTCAGCAGCTTTTGCTCGTATGTTCAAAGGATATCACCAAAAGTGAACATGCGCGCGAAAGCTGCTGACTTTACGTCAGTGCTTTTCTAGGTTTTTTAATTCTGCATGGGGACTTAGATATTTGCACACTGTATATTTTACGGTCAATTATTGGCAAAAAACGACATATGTCAACTATGCACCGAATCGGAAATCATCTCTAGTCTAGTGCAATGACCATAGCTCCCTCAGACTCCAACCTCTTCCCGAAGTTGTCGTTCTCGTTTCACGATGGCGGAATTAAAAATCGCCACATAAATTGGCTACGTGCCTTATTGGCGATCGTCGAGCCACATTGCGGAACGGAGAGCACGGAATCGTCCCGTCTTGAACCGTCTCCCTGTCCCTCTCCGACAACTCGAGCAATGATTTCGATCAGAGTCAAACGAACGTGCTTTTTCACGAGAAACGTCCGAGACCTGCCTGCCGGGGATTTTAGAGCTTTTCGCTGCTGCAATTCGAAACTAGGTGCAATGAGAGCAACGAACTTATTGTTCAAGTTGTGTTCTATGAGCTATTTCGGAAATGAGAGACATTCCTTGCGTTGCAATGCAGTTTTTGCGTTTATGTGCTAGGGAAACAGCGTGCTATCGTTTTGTCCAAATGTCTGTAATTTTCGATGATTCAGCTGGAAATGTTCTGAATGGAGTGAGCTAGCGACTTGAAACTTTCAGGGAAGGTCGCGCATTGGAATGCCGCGGTTAAGTTCGTTAATGGGCCCAATCGTTCGAACAGTTTCGGAGTTAAACCCACTTCAATTTTTGAAGTTTTTTATTTTTTATTTGAGAAACTACTCAAGCGATTGGATCCAAACTTGGCATTTAGGTGGAGTATAACGGCGCGCAGCTTTGAGCCAAATTTTGTCATGATCATATCGTCAGTAAATTGAAAAAAAAATATTTTCGAAAAAATTTTTTTTCTAAAAAATTTTTTTTCGGGAACCGTTAATCGTATCCAAAAATTTTGCTTGCACTTTGAGCTTCATATTTCACAGCAGTGTACCGAATTTCAGTTCGATACGATGATAAGTTTTGGAGATATTTGGAAAAATGATGTTAAATTTCGAGGTTTTCTTCTCGATATCGTTGTTTTTTTCGGTATAACTCGAAAAATACTGATTCAATCCTAATGAAACTTCGCAGCTAGTTTGAAGATGCTGAAAGACAACTTCGTGCAAAATTTCGTGATGATCGTGTTATTAGAACAATTTGAAAAAAAAAGTTTTCTGATTTTCTTATCATATCATCCTCATTAAATTCTGTATGAACCTTCAAACTGTAATTTTTCGATGAAGTACTGGATTTCAATTCGATCTGATCTGTATTTTTGGAAATATTGGGAAAATATAATTTTGAATGGGTATATCTGCGGAATCATTGGATGCATAAAAACAAGGCCGAATTTGTGAAATGGTAAAATCCATCCAATGATTCCGCAGATATACCTATTCAAAATTTTATTTTTCCAATATTTCCAAAAATACAGATTCGATCGAATTGAAATTCAGTTCTTTATCGAAAAAATTCAGAAAAGCAAATTCATTGCCGAAGTGGTCATCTACATTGAACATGCGTGCAAAAGCTGCTGCCTTCACGGCAGTGCTTTTCTAGATTTTTTTCCTATAGGTCTTCATTACCAATATCTGAAAAAAAAATATTCAAAATTAATTAAAAACGCTGCAAATGTTACACAAGGGTTTAGTATTTTCCCAGTAAAATATCCCAATAACAATAACAATAACAATAACCTTTATTCAATTCATAGGACATTTGAATGTACAAGAATAAATGTCAAAAAAAAAGCATAAAAGTTAAAGGGTTACATTCCTTTCCCTCTTACAGAAATCCATAAATTCTTCTATATTATATGGTTCACATTTCATTATAAATTCATCTAATTTTCTAATAAACTAAATTTCCCTATTTACATTACGAAATTGCTTTGGTAGGACATTATACAATTTAATACACATATACATAGCATTATTGTGGGTCACAGTTAAAGAGTGTACTGGATAGAGATATTGATCAATTTGCCTTGTTTTTAAATTATTATTTTTGAACTTCTCGAATAATTCTTTGTGCTGCAGAAGAAACTTTATGCAATTATAAATGTAAAGTCCAGTCAAGGTATGTATTCTGTGAGCACGGAAAACACCCCTGCATGTTTGCCTGTATTTCATACCAAATATAGATCTTATCATCATTTTTTGCTTAACAAATAGGCTTGATATAAATGAACTATTGCCCCAGCACACAATACCATAAGACAGGTTAGATTGGAAACATGAAAAATAAACAACCCTCAATGTATTAATATCTACAGACTTTTTCAAAACATTTATGGCATACAAAGACGAATTTAATTTCTTGTTCAACTGATCTACATGATTTTTCCACTTCAATTCGCTGTCAACATGAATACCCAAAAATTTAGTAGAACCAGCAATTTCTACATTAGTGTTCTCCAAAACTACACTACTTGGTAACTGAGTTTTGGATCTAGAATTATGAAAAATTACACATTCCGTTTTTTCAGCATTTAATTTCAAGCCATTCATGGAACACCAGTCCTTCACATCGACAAATGCGTTATTCAATCCTTCAACCAATTTTACTAGATCATTTAGTAATTTCAGTATATTGGTATCATCAACATACAAAATCATATTAAGCAACTGACTAATATTGAAGGGCAGATCATTGATGTAGAGAATGAAAAGGAGTGGACCTAAAATGCTGCCCTGTGGCACACCACGAGTGATCTCTTTTTCTTCAGATATAAAAATATTGTTATCAACATTAATACGCACTTTCTGTTTTCTGATATCTTAAATAAAACTTATATATTATTCATAATTCATTGGTTTTTCACACAAAAATTCGCAGAGTTTTTCTTTTAAAACTCAGGGACCACTAGTCGGAAATCATTCGGGTGAAAACTCTTAGGTTGAGTTATGAAAAATTAATCAACGTTGAGAGTTTCATGAAAATCTGGTGGTAAGTTTTCGAGAAATAATTTTTTTTTCCTCCAACCCCTAGTTTTGAGCCCTTGGGGTACACCGATCCTGCTGAAAGGCTTGGTGGATCAATCTCGAGTGACACACCATTTTTCTACCAAGTTTTACTGATTTCGGTTCAGTACTTTCACAGAAAAGCCCCGGACAACGGACGGCGAACGGGCGGATTTTCTTATTAGCTCATTCAAATCTACATACTTCAAAATGAGAACTGTGAAATATTCAGGGAGGTTATTTTTTTTTGTCAATTACTTAGGTTTATTATTTGATTTTATCAAATAATGAACCAAAATTAGTATTTATAGAAAATTCCGTTGAGGGTTGCGAGATTCAAACTATCTGTCAAGGAGTTTCTAGAAAAATCTAGAAAAGCACTGGGGTGCTTTTGCGCGCTCGTTCACATTCGTTGCCTAAGCTATCATCTTTGGTGATCTTCTCATCATATTATCCTAACTTCTGCATGAACCTTCAAGCTGTCATTTTTGTATCAAGCTGTAGATTTCAATTTGAACTTATCTGTATTTTTGGGAATATTGGGAAAATAAAACTATGAATTGTTATATCGACAGAATCATTGGACGGAATTTAACCATTTCCGAATTGGATATTTGTAAGGTAGCTTTGGACCTCAATAAGAATAAGGCCGAATTCGTGAATAAGTAAAATCCATCCAATGATTCCGCAGATATACCCATTCGAAATTTTATTTACCCAATATTTCCAAAAATACAGATTAGATCAAATTGATATCCAGTACTATATCAAAAAATGTGAGTTCGAAGGTTCATACAGAATTACACGAGGATAATATGATCAGAAGATCACAGAATATTCAATACTTCAGAGAAAATTTGATTTTTTTCAAATTGTTGTAATTACACGATCATCACGAAATTTCGCAGGGAGCTGTCTATCAGCATTTTCAAACTTGATGACAAGTTTATTCATGATTGAATTAGTATTTTTGAGTTATTCTGAAAAAAATGACGATATCGAGGAATAAAACCACGAAATTCGATAATTTTTTCACAATATCTCCAAAAATTATAACCGTATCAAACTGAAATTTGATGCATCTCTGCGATATATAAAGCTCAAAGTATGACTCAAAATTTTTCCGAATGTTATTTATGGTTTCTGAAAAAAAAAATTCGAAAAAAATTTGTTTCAACGAAATAGAGTCTACAGAGCAATAAGCAAAATAACTCTCTCCATTTAACAAATGCAGGAGGACCCTTTAATTTTTTTGCTCATTGTTCTGTAGACCCTATTTGGCTGAAATTTCAAGGTCAATTGAAGGGCGATTCGATCTATGTTTTTGGAAATATCGGGAAACTGAAATTTGAAAGGGTATTTCTGCGGAATCATTCGATAATATTATATACTAATTCGCCAATCCGGCGTTCTTAATTGAACTTATCAAGCTACTGAGTAGATTCTTTCGAAAGTTATTTTGTTCACTATCAGTGGTTAGGCCGGCCGTAAACACATTAACTTCAGGAAGAATCGACATAGGGAATATATTTGGAGAGTAGGTTTTCAGTTTAATTAAGAAGGTCGAATGCTTTAATGGGTTGAATTCGGCAATTATTCTTTAGATAGTTATACTCATTCGAAATTTTGGATCGAATTCCAATCTAGTACTTGATCGAAGATTATAGGTCGAGGTTCACGCAGAATTTCGTGAGGACTATATGAAAAAATATGCGTTTGTCCGGGTCAAACATGTGTATAGATGACCGCTTTGGCAACGAACCAAGCGCGTAAAAGCTCCTGACCTCACGTCAGTACTTTTCTAGGTTTTTTTGTATCATTCCGATATTATTCATCAGGCAACATTTCTTCTAGAAACTACCTCCGACAAATTCTGCAATTCGGCGTTTTCTAAATTTTATTATTTCGATTGTTTTGCTTAGATATTGGGAGTGAAAACCCAGAAACAAACTGAAAAATAATGCAAATCATTAGCTACTCTAAGACCAATATGACGCGTCGGTGCAAGATATCCAGATCATCAAAGTAAATTTTTGGTTTTGGCGGTATGAAACAACTCTAAAATCATTTTTTCCATAAAATTCAAAAATTTGTCATTCCGGAAAGAATCATCTAAAAAGGACAATGACAATGACCCTTCACAATTTTATCACGGAGCAAACTACAGCCAAACCTAAATTCCCCTAAATTTCGACCTGCATCCACTCTTCCCCCACTCCTGCGACCCCTCATCATATCCAAACTAATTACTTCATCATCTTAAACCTTCCAAGATTAATGCTCGTAAGATTTCAACCAAGAAAAGAGGAAAACGTAGAATTATTAACGCTCACATTAACATACATAACTGGCGTAGAACCTCGCAAATGCGACCGTTACCACTCGAAGACGTGGCAAACGACTTCCCGTTCCCTGGCAGGCCGTGAAACAAAGGAAACTCAAGACAAATGGAAGCGGATAACAAAAACAAGTCAACGTCAAGTCTGTTATGGCGTACCAGACATAGTCGTTCATTAAGGACGAGATGTTTTCGATTCTATGGTGCGAATATTGCTTTCGAGGATTGATTTACCAATTCTTTTGTGTGTTTGTATGGGAATCTGGTTGATTTGGGGGCTACGGGGAGGGGTTTATAGGTAGGGATGGGAATCTAATCGTTAGAGGGTTGACAGAATTAGTGATGTTGATTATGAAATGAAACAAAAAAACAATTTTATTTCGATTTTACGCGCCTGTTCTGGGAAACAGCGCGTAATCATTTCGTCACGTTGTCTGTTATTTTCGAATTTTGAACTGAAATTGGTCTCGTACGACTAGGTTGGACTTGCTGATGAAGAATCTGTGATCAACATTGATTCTGTCCGTCCGGCCGACCGTGTGCGCTGTAACTTTCGAAAGAAGGAACCTAGCGTCTTCAAATTCTAAGGTTAGGTTAAGATCCTGTATATCTATCATAGCATTCAGGTATTCGGTTTCGCTGTTAAAGCACCTTTTCATTGAGAGCTCTTTGACCTCCCTTTAAAACTTGAATACTCAAGAACCCTCAGTCTCCCAGGAAGATGATTGAACAGTTTAATGCCACTGAATGTAGGTGAATTCTCAAATTTTGATGTCCTGTTTTACGTTATGGATATGATGTCCTTGTGCCTTGTTAAATATGTATGATACTGGGAGCACTTCCTGAAAGACTGAACATTCCTCCGAGTGTACAATGAACAATTAAAAATAAAAATAGATGGGAAGCTTAAAATTTTATATTTCTTGAATATATATTTCGCAAAGCAAAGGTCGTGGTCGATGGACATTGTCAGGAGAAAATGAAGATTGAAGTGTTTCAAACATTTCACTCCAGACTACCCTGACATCCGCCTCAAACGAGATTTCGAATGCAAGGAAAAAATTACTCGTTGCTCAAGCGAAAATTTCGTGAAATGACCCAATAGGTGTCATTTTTTATAGCGTATGCGTCGTCCCTTGAATATATCCTACCGTAGCCTACCTTGACAAAAAATTACCAAATTGATCGCCTTGAAAGAGATGTCGACTGCATGCCGAGAAAACTTCTCCAACCTAATCAAATTAGGTTTCGCGGAGGCGACAGTTTCGATAGTAGACCCAATAGGTATCAGGCATTATAATCTATGCATTCTCCTACCCTCGTTAATATTTCAAAACGAATAATGGCCAGGACACACATAACCGCACCGAGTCCGCGCCAACACACGGCCGAGTGTTGGAGGACGATGTCTTATCTTACGGCGTAGGACGTGTTGTTCACCGCACCGGTAGTATGTGTGCCTACACGTTTGAATGCCTTGTTTTTTTCCATCGCCGTGAAACGTCGTCGTCCAACACTCGGCCGTGTGTTGGCGCGGACTCGGTGCTGTGTCCCGGTCATAAATCGAGGTCCTGACATGGTCGTTCTAAAATATTCTCAGGAATAAATGAACACTGAAGGGTTAAAACATATCACCCCAGCTCATTCTGACGGAATGACCACCGAATCGCCTTGTAAGAGATATCATGCGCGCCGAGAAAAATTTGAGAGTACACCCAATAGGTGTCTCGATTAAAGCTTATTTTGGGAGGACTTTGCATCATTTTTTATGTTTTTTATGGGTTTTCACTTCCAATACCTGAAACAGAACTATTGAATATCAAATTAAATTGGTTTTTTCATAGAAAACGCCCTTGCGGATTGCAGTATCAAACTATTTGTCAAGGGCAGTTTGTGCAAATCAGATTGCCTAATGAATACAGGAACAATACAAACGATACAGAAAGCAAACTGTGACGCTTCAGAGTACAAATTTGACTCTTTCATCAGAAAATTTCAGAAATATTTTCTTTCGATTTTGCGTTTCGATTTGAGACTTTTGTCAAATTGACAGTTTTGAGAAAACACAGCAACACAGATTCATGTGCTTTGGAAGTTTTTCAATTCTACCTCTTTCTCAGTAAATTCAGCGAAATATAGTCTATTTCTACCGAACAATGAGCAAATTTACTCTCTCCATTTAACAAAATGCAAGTGGACTCTTTGAATTTTCTTTTCAAATTATCTGATTCCAACATCAGTATTTTCGTATTGTCCCAATCTTATCATGTGATTCCCGATGGTCGAACATACATGGTTTGCTATTTGGGTTCTATTTATGTCTCTATTCCTTAGGTTATTTTTGCGCGCATGTTCTAGGGCAACAGCGTGCTATCGTTTTGTCCAAATGTCTGTAATTTTGGATGATTGAGCCGAAAATGGTCTCAATCGACTAGGTTGGACTCACTGATGACGAATCCGGTGTCAAAATTGATTCTGTCCGGCCGGCCGACCGTCCGTAGACACGATAACTGTCGACAGAAGCAAGCTAGCTACTTGAAACTTTCAGGATAGGTTGCGCATCAGAATGCCGCGGTTAAGTTCGTTAATGGGTCAAATCGGTCGAATAGTTTCGGAGTTATAGGCACTTGAAGTTTTGAAGTTATTTATTTTTTATTTCAGAAACTACCCAAGCGATTGGATTCAAACTTGGCAGTTTGGTGGAGTATAACGACGCGCAACTTTGAGCCGAATTTCGTCAAGATCATATTGTCAGTAAATTAAAAAAAAAAATTTTTTCGAAATTTTTTTACAAAAAAATTTTTTTTCAGAAACCATTAATCGTATCCAAAAAAAATTATACTCACACTTTGACCTTCTAATTTCACAGCAGTGTACTTAATTTCAGTTCGATACGATCATAAGTTTTGGAGATATCGGGAAGAAATATGTCAAATTTCGAGGTTTTCTTCTCGATATCGTTGATTTTTCCGGTATTTCTCGAGAAATACTGATTCAGTCCTGATTAAACTTCACAGCTAGTTTTAAGATGCTTAAAGACAACTTTATGCAAAATTTCGTGATAATCGTGTCATTAGAACAATTTGAAAAAAAAATGTCTATGATTTTCTCATCATATCATCCTCATTAAATTCTGTATGAAACTTCGAACTGTTATTTTCGATGAAGTACTGGATTTCAATTCGATCTGATCTGTATTTTTGGAAATATTGGAAAAATAAAATTTTGATTGGGTATATCTACGGAATCATTGGGTGGATTTTACCCATTCACGAATTCGGCCTTCGTAATTAAGGTCCAAACCTTCTCTACAAATATCGAGTTTCTAATTTGTTTCTTTCGGAAGTTATTGTGTTTACGCAGTCGGCCCTGAGCTGATCGTAAACACAATAACTTCCGGAAGAAACGACTTAGAAACTCAATATTTGTAGAGTAGGTTTGGGGCTTAATTACGAAGGTCGAATTCGTGAATGGGTAAAATCCGCCCAATGATTCCGTAGATATACCCATTCAAAATTTTATTTTTACAATATGTCCAAAAATACAGATATGATCGAATTGCAATCCAGTAATTTATCAGAAAAAAATTTCAAAAAGCACTGCCGTGAAGGCAGCAGCTTTTGCGCGAACGTTCAAATTCGTTGCTGAAGCGGTCATCTACATTGAACATGCGCGCAAAAGTTGCTGCCTTCACGGCAGTGCTTTTTGGACTTTTTTTGCTGTCGTTTTCTGATATCTAATGATCTTGACGTTTCCCCTGTATATGTCTTTCCACAAATACAGGGAATACCATAAACACAACTTTTTGATTTTGTTTCTCGTTAATTGGTTCGGTTTTAGTTAGTATGGATCTCAAATCATTTTTTGATTTGAAAACCGTTCTAATATTGAATTTAGCACCAATTCTTCTGATCTTTCCTGAAAGTCCATATTGCCAAGGAATCACATTTAATAAATTGGGTTGTTCATGATATAATGGTTGTGCTGTTGATTTGATTGATAATTAGAAGAAGCTTTTTTGTTTAAATTGAAAAAATTCTATTTATAAATTCTCTCGGATTTCCATTCACTTCAAGAAACGATTTGATGTAATTCAATTCACGTTGACGAATCTCTCGGGTTGCTGAGATTATATTCGCTCTTTCCTGAAGGGTAATGATCTTTTCACACTGAGTTGATGATTGGAATAAAAATACTGATGTTGGAATCAGATCATTTGAAAAGAAAAAGTCAAAGAGTCCTTTCGCATTTTGTTGAATGGAGAGAGTAATTTTGCTCATTGTTCGGTAGAAATTAACCCTATTTGGCTGAATTTACTTAAAGAAGAGGTCGAATTAGAAAACTTTCAAACCAAATAAATCTGTATTTACTCAAAACTGCCAATTCGACAAAAGTCTCAAATCGAAACGAAAAATCGAAAGAAAATAATTCTTGAAATTTTCTGCTTTGTCTGATGAAAGAGTCAGATCTGTACTCTGAAACGTCACAGTTTGCTTCGTTTACCGTTTGTATTGTTCATTAGGCAATCTGTTATGCAACAATCTGCCCTTAACGAATGGTTTGATACTGCAATCCGCAAGGGCGTTTTTCAGGAATAACCATAAAAAACCTAAAAAATGATCCAATAGGTGTCATTCGTTATATTCTATGCGTCCTCCTTCGTATTTTGCAACGAATAAATCGGGAACTCAAACATTCTCAGGAAGAAACGAACAAGGGAGGGTTTCAAACATCTCACCCCAGGCCACCTTGACAAAAAAAATGACCCACATAACCGCCTTGAAAGAGATGTCGAATGCGTGCCGAGAAAAATTCCTCCAACCTAATCGAATTACATTTCGCGGAAGCGAAAGAACGCAAAAACTAATAAATCAGTGACATTTCCATGCCGGCCTCAGGGCGGCTGTGACCTCGGGTTTCGTTGCCGGCCTGCGGCGGGTTCGTGCGCTTTCCCAGATAAGGGCCGCTTAACGCGAACCGACAGAAGCTTTAGGAAAATAGGGCTGTTATCTCACGAAAGCCCGGAATCGATGGTAATTCTTCTCTATCGCCGCTTCCGGAGCCGTGCTTGCGCTTTTCGATGTTCGACGGGTGGTCTTTGGGTTAAGGTGAGAGGGGACGTGAAAGAGTATCCCGAGTCGGGGGTATAACCTTGAGGAGTGAAAAATGTCCATAAAGTTAGCAGAGCCACCCTGATGAAAACCATCTCATTAATTGTCGTATATTTGTCGAGAATTTTTCGTGAAAGAATAAAATTTGCCGCGCTTCTTGTTTTTTTTTAGGGGTGGCTCTGCTAACTTAATATTAAGTTAGCAGAGCCATTCTAAAATATGCATCGACTTCAATCAAAAAGGTTATGAGTAATTGTCGAGTATTTGTCGTAGACGATCTAGCCTGAAAAAACCAGAAAAAATATTTTTTTTTTGCTTTTTTATAGGTTTTGATGAAATGTTTTGGTTTCTTAAGAAATTTGTCAGATTTGGCAACACTGCATTGGTAAATTGATATTTCAGGTATGTTTTTCGTATCATTATTGACTGATATTGGGTTGTATAGGTCGTTCTCCCATCGTTCAGCTCATTTCCGGAAGAAAAAACGGTCATCTTATTAACTTTCTTGTATCACAAAATTACGTCGATGTATAGCCGTGATAATGGATTTCCATTATCCAGCATTCAAACGAAAATTGTTCATCTCGGGAAATAGAAGATTTAACATATACAACTCAATATCAGTCAATAATGATACGAAAATCATACCTGAAATATCAATTTACCAATGCAGTGTTGCCGAGTCTGACAAATTTCCTGATGAACCAGAACATTTCATTAAAACCTATAAAAAAGCTATAAAAAAAGATTTTTTCTGGTTTTTTCAGGTCTGATGATCTACGACAAATACTCGACAATTATTCATACTATTTCTGATCGAATTCGATGCATATTTAAGAATGGCTCTGCTAACTTAATATTAAGTTAGCAGAGCCACCCCTAAAAAAAAACTAGAAGAGCGACAAATTTTTTTCTTTCACGACAAATTCTCAACAAATATACGACAATTAATGAGATGGTTTTCATTGACTTCCGTGCAAGTGGCTCTGCTAACTTTATGGACATTCTTGAAAAATTGTGTTTTGCTGTTTGGAAGTATCTATAACATTCATAATACAATAGGTCTCTTGGTCTCTTGATGCATTTTTTGCGTGTGTTTTGGGGTTCAGCATTGTCCAAATGTCAGTAGTTTTCGAATTTAGAGCCCATTGTCTAAAACGACTAGGTTGGACTGACTCATTGATGGTGAATACGGTGTTGAAACCGATTTTGTCCGGCCGGCCGAAGGTACGATTACGGGCGTACGGAGAATCCTATCGACTTGGCACTTCTAGGGTAGGTTACGTTACATTTCAGATTGCGTCGGCTGAGTTCGTTGATGGGCGAAATCGGCCAAACGATTTTGGAGTTACGACCATTTGAAATTCTGAGGTTATATCCCTGCTATTTCAGAAACTAAAGGGTATTTTTTTAGAGGTATATATAACTTTAAGTAGGCAACACTGTTTCAACTGGAGGCCATTTCGTCAGCTGTCAAGTGATTTGTGTTCAGTTTGGTCTGGCATTTCAACATGAATATAGTGACGCCTGAATAACGCTTCCAAATTGTGCAAATTTATTTTGAAAACAATGGTTCTGTTCGAAATACGTATCGTGCTCTACGTCCATTTTACGGTCAACATAATGGTCCATCAGAGCAATAAATTCGTCTAACTATAGACCGTTTTCGCACCACGTTTACTCAACTGATAATACGCATACACAGAGACGTCGTACAGACAGAAGAAGCCAATTGCTGCTGTAGAGCGTGGCGTAGAGGAAGACCCGAATCAGAGTATCCGCCATCGTGCACAGCTATAGAGCCATGATTACTGTCTTTTTCATTCCTCAATTGAACAATCATGATTTGCAGCAGCTGTGGTTTCAACAAGACTGCGCAACATGTCACACAGCTCGTGCCACAATTGGTTTACTGGAAACATGAATTGACCTCCAAGATCGTGCGATTTAAAGCCGCTAGACTATTTTCTGTGGGGATAAGTATATGTCATTTGGGGGACAATATTCGCCGCGTTATTGCCGATATACGGCCACAAATGTCGGGAAAAGTGATTGGAAATTGGACCTCCAGATTAGATTACGTCCGAGCCAGCCGTGGCGGTCATATGTAAGAAATTATAATCAAATTATAATGCCAAAAAATTATCTGTTGATAAACACAATCAACTCGAAAGGAATGTCTACGAAACGTGGTTTTTACGCGCTTGTTCTGGGTACAGCGCGTTATCGTCACGATGTCTGTTATTTTCGAATTTTGAACGGAAATTGGTCTCAAACGACTAGGTTGGACTCACTGATGAAGAATCCGTGGTCAAAATTGATTCTGTCCGTCCGGCCGTGTGCGCTATAACTTTCGAAAAAAAGAACCTAGAGTCTTCGAATTTTCAGGTTAGGTTAGAATCCTGAATCTCTCGGATGAGTTCGTTAATAGGCCAAATATGCCGAATGGTTTTTGTGTTACGGCCACTTGAAATTTTGATTTTTCAAAAACTCGAGAAATTTTTATCTGATCGAAATGAAACTTAGTTGGAAGATGGCAGTATGATGAGAAGAATTATCGATGAAAAAATTTGAAAAAAGAGATTTTTTTCTGAAAATTTTCATATTTCATTTGAATTTCATTGAAAATTCCGAGTCGCCATTTCGCAATGTGAACAAGCGCGTAAATGCTGCTGAATTCACGTCAGTGCTTTTCTATATTTTTATTGAAAATTAGGTTTGGAGCTTGGTTACGAATTTCGCATTCATGAATGGGTAAAATCCACCCAATGACTATTCCAACATACCTATTCAAAATTTTATTTTTCCAATATTTCCGAAAATACAAATTGAATCGAACTGAAATACAGTATTTGATTGAAAAAGGACAAGTTGAAGGTTTCTAAAGAATTTCGTGAGAAGAATTTGATTAGAATATCTTTCTATCAGGAAGTCAAGGTGCGTTTCACGGGGTCAATATGTCAAAAAATTACGAATTTGAACATTAGTGCAAAAGCTGCTTACTTCTTCAAGTGTTTATCTATTTTTTGTTTAATTTATTCACCCATCTAAATAATTTTTCCCCTCAAAATCATCAAAGCAAAAAACTGTCAATATTGCGAATTCCTAACTAAACTTTAAATAATTGAACACAAAAAATCTAAAATCAAATTGTAATCTACAAACTGAACCTCGTGCTATTCGGGGTTGGAAATGCACTATATCTCTGCGAAAACTTTACCTTGAGAATGAATTTCAACATTTAAATGAGGATATACTGAGTCATAGACAGTGGAAATTATAATACCCTTTTCGCTTGACAGGGTACTTTATTTTTCAAACCACCTCCAAATGCATTTCCAGAACACCGACCTATAATCCAGCATATAATTGAATACAGTTGCCAAAACAAGTGAGAACCGCATTAAACTACCCCTCATTTTGACGTCTTAATCCCAATTTGTATGGAAAAGACGCCGCAAGCTTCACTGGAATCAAAGTATTAGACACTGTGGATTAACCTCTAGTAGTGTGAAATATCTGTCCGCTAGTTGCTAAGCCCTTGGAGTCAAGTTAGAACATCTGGTCCGCCATGCTTTGTCGGTAGCACGCATCATTTAGTCTCTTGGATTTCATATTAGTCGGAAAATTATTGCATAGCCTGACGCCCCCATGCATGAAATATCTATGCTACTGTGCTATGTGTGAACGACAGGAGCGAATATAAGTACACATTGTCTATGTAAAGACTGAGTTTTCAATGTCCAAAAATATTTTAATGGAATTTCATTGAAAATAATACTCTATTATGGCAATTTCAAAGCATGGTTTCGAATTGGTATAATTTTCTGGCGTGATTAAAATTTTGCTTCTAATACAAAAGCAATAAATATAATATGCGAATACGAAATATTCCGGCTGTCACAGGAATCAGGCTCACCCATAAAAGTATCTGCATTTTCCAAGATATCAGATTGAAATTTTGAATATTGATACTACACAGAGAAAGACGATCTCTTAAATCAAATATAAACATATTCTTAAATTAAATAATCTTCCCCCCAAGAATAATAATTTGAAATTGAACAATATACTTCTATTCTCAACTCATTCCGTTGTTTGCCTGTTTACATGAATTTTCTCGGATCGAATTTAGATGAACCAAAACATACGTTCTCTTTGCTTCAGAAAACAATTTCAGCTAATCATAGTTCTCTTGGATCAAAAATATCATTTCTTATTGAATGTGTTCTGATGTAAAAAGCACGTACACGTGACCCCTTCAACCAATAAGCGGTATTAACGCTGAAGGCGCATATTGAATGTAGAATCGCAGAACATATGGATATTTAGATGGGAAACAACGCCATGGCCGCCATAGTGAATAGTGAACAAGTGCATTTGTGTTTTTGATGGTGCATTATGAATTTTGTGTAAATGGAGAACTACTTGTCAACATCAAGGGAGTTTTTCGAGAACAGAGTTTTGAAAGTCAAGAAGAAAAGGTTGGTTTTAAGAATAAGTTTGATTATTCCAGAACAAAGTTTGAATTGAAATATGTGGGTACATGCCTACATGCATGTGTGTTATGCACAAACATTGTCTCATGTATACCTACATTCGTGATTTCCAGACTACACAATTTTATTTTAGATTGGAGGTCGAGAGTAAACATAGTAACCAAGCAAATTGTTTCAACAGACTTTTGCTCTTTGATCTTCGAAACCCAGTTCCCAAAAAACTTTCTTATAAGAAGGTGATTCTTCATTTGCATCGTATTTATGATTGATATTTTCAAAAATGATTATGAAAGGCTTCTTAAGATACCATACATTTTAGTATTTGAGAGCCGCTAAATGCAGCGAACATATTCTATTGGTGAAAGAAATTGAAATCTTCTAGAAAATATTTCAAATACAAAAATGATAAATCTTACATTCGTAACAAAGCCATAGTTTTTCCGAATGAAAATATAAAACATATATAGCAAACATATCCAGTAATTTGGACCAAACGTGATTCCGCTTGAATCAAGAGTATCATTGTTCACATGGGTCAAGAGTATTTCAACGAAAAATCAAACTAATATTTGGTTGGACCTATTCAAGAATACCATTCTCTTGAACGAATGCGGTTACAAATTGGTTCAAGAGATCCTTTTTCTCTGGGTACAGATTGTTTTCCATCGACTGAGATAATTCTTTAACTTCCGGAAGTGAACGCAACTTTCGATTTTCTTATAAGAAAATGGACGAATGCATTTTTTTGCATAATCGAACTCTACGTTAAATTTTGAGTGGACCACTGTTAAAATGAAAATTAAATGAAGGAATTGCTCAATATATGAATTTTGCACCTTTTACAAATCATTGAAATTTGTTTCCGTTTAGGCCACTTGGTCAAAAGTAACACGTATTTTCTCTGAATACCATGCTATAGGTGAACCTTCTGCTCTAACTCTGATTATACTGAGTTCATGAAATTTTGCACGCATATTCTCTGATTGTACAGGATATTCTCACTTGAATATCATTCGATAAATACAAAACTCATTACCCTATCTTACTTCATGAAATTTTTTTCTTAATTTCCTCGCCTTGACGATATTTACTCAGAAATCATCGTATAATTCGGATATATCAAAGAAAGAATCATTTCACATGAGGAAATCGAAACTTACGTTCATTTTCCTGTTAAAGAGGAAGTCATAGACACAACTTGTTTACACCTTAGTCGATGAAAAACAATCTTCAGTATCAATGTCCAAAATTTCAATGCAATATCTTGCAAACTGAAGATTTTTTCGGGGAAGAATCTGATCCTTGTAACACACGGTAGAGGCTGAGTTGGGGTGAAAAACCAATCCAACTTTCCCCGTTTTTCAAATCTTATCCCAATTGCTCCTCAGAGGATATTTAGGAAATAACCTCAAATTTTCAAAGAGCCACTAAATATGCCATAAAATAAATAACGGATAGAATTCAAATCTGGAGCAGTTTTGCTTAACCTTGGAGGTTTTGCTAAATTTCACTGAAATATAAAACTCAAGGTACGAATATATTTTTTTTACATATAATGAACTGTTTCCGAGAAAAAAATTTTTTCAAGATTTTCTGACAGCATGATCTCAACAAAATTTTGAATAAAATTACATGGCCTTACCTTCCAACTAACTGCCAAGTCATCAATGAGTCCAACTTATTGTGTTGACACCAATTCAAAAATTGCAGACATCTGGACAAAACGATAGCATGCTGATGTTCCCCTAAAAAGATGCGCGCAAAAAGATGATAAAAAGAACTTAATGTTTGGACAGTAATAATGATGAGAAACTACATCATATAGGGCCATTTTTTATCGATGGTTACCTAAACGCTGTCATTTCTGCAAATAGCACGATCATTTGGTCCCTGGGATCTACCTTCCTATGATTTTTTTCTTTGGCGATATCGGAAAAATTTAGTTTATTGATAAAACAAAGTATTGGAATGAATAAAAGTTTAAAATAATCCAACTTTGAGTCGAAGTAGCAACTACGCCGAATCTGCTGAGAGATTATCACTTCTTAATAAATTTGGCTACTGTTTGACAAATCAAGGTGGATTTTTTTAAATTGGATTCAAATTTGTCGACCTTCGATTCTGCATTCTTCAGAATTTGTTTTTCAATTTCTTACTTTCACGAAATTTATTCTGTTTTCGAAAGTATATGGCGATAAGGAACCTCAGTACTCATTTTCACAGAAATTATTCTTGTTTTCCATTGTGGCAATTAAATTCTTTGCATATAATTGGATACATTGTCTTATTTATTTTCAACCGATATGGACTAACGAATCTTACATTCAGAGTGCGACTGTGACTGATTGAAAAGATTCGATCGTATTGCAGAGCCTAGCCCCCTTCCCCTCCCACTTTGCCATTATTCGATATGCATGGCATCGCGCTGAGATTTTGATTCTTCCACTGGTCCATTGGATTCTTACCCTCGTTAGATTAACGTTGAGTTCCGCATGTTGCGGACGGTCTTTTTCGAACCTGTATATATGTGAAGGGTTAGTAATATTGAAGAAAAATATAAGGTAGAGCAACCACTGAAAAAATACATCGAGGAATCAAATCCCAAAGTCTCATGTCATTATTTGCAGACACCCTGTATAAAATACAGCTTGATTTCTCGATCTCTCCTTCATCCTGGAAATCCCAGAATATACGGCGAAATGGAGGCGTTTTCAATTCCACACCAGCTTTTCCGGCTACAATAAAGGAATGAGCGACCGCCATATTAAATTCCTGCGTGATGTCTTCGAGACTGTTTTATGGCCGGGGTTGCAGATGGCGCCCATTCTATTGCGGTCGTAAATTTCCCAACTTTCCACCGGGATCGGAATAACTGTTGTCCCGGATGAAATACGGGAACACATATACCCGCGCTCATATGACATCGGTCGGCCGGTATGGCCAATAAAAAATATCAAAGTTCACGGTAATATCATATGGGAGACTGATATTTCGTGCCTCCAAAACGGGGGGATTTAAAAGATTTGATTTATGAGAGTGGCGAGTTGCTGGAATTGAAAATGGGCAGTGGATATTGAAAAAGATGTGAGAAATGAATTCTGATAATAGCAACAGCGGTTCATGAACAAAAAACATCTAAACTTTCATAATACAATATTATTCTTACAGGAAAAAACACAACATTCTATATTTATGAATGGGTTTCAAATTGCGCGTTTTTTTTAAGAATAAATAAAAAACATATAACTTGTATTAATTTTCAAAAACTTTTCATCAGTAATTGTCATCAGTTAGACATTTAAATACGAGAAATAATATCTGTTGAATGGCCTTCTCGTGCAGCTCTATCGACGACCACTCTTTTGTTAAAATTTTCAATGACATTTTGACATACCTAATTGAGGTTCTATCTCAATAATGACACGAATAATTTCATCTTTTAGTTCAGGAATCGAAGGAATCGATTGTGGATTATTCTTATAGACCTGGCTTATCACATAACACCAAAAAAATTTGCCCATCGGTGTCAAATCACATGATCTAGGTGGCCATTTGGCCACCGTTTCTGGATATTATTCGTCCAGGAAGTTTTGTCTCAATAAATCAATTGTGTCATTGGCAAATTATGGTGTAGCACCATCCTGTTGATACCAAATGTCCTCTAGATCAATATTCATTAATTTAGGCCACAAAAATTCGATTATCATCCAACGGTATCGATCACCATCGACAGTTACATTCAGTCCAGTTACACCACCTGACCATAATGCACACCAAACAGTGACTGGTTTAGGAAGCATAGGTTTGTCATGAATAATTCGTGGATTTTCCTCACACCAGATACGACAATTTTGTTTATTAACGAAGCCACCAAGTTGAAAATGTACCTCACCGGAAAACATGGTTTTTTGAGGAAAATCAGCTGGTTGTTCATTGATGAAATTGACAAATGAATGACGTTTTAAATGATCTAATGGTTTTAGTTCCTGTGTTATTTGGACCTTATATGCCTTCAGAGCTAAATCCTTTTGTAAAATACGCCATGTTGTGGACCACTAAGTCCAACTTGTTGTGAACGTCGTCTAATGGACATTCCAGGGTCTTCAGCAACACTGTCACGAACCAAATTAATATTTTCTTGTGAACGACGGCTATGGCTGTATTTTTCACTTTTTCGATCTTCCACCGAACCGGTCTCTTCAAAATTTCTGATAATTCTACCAATAGTGCTTTGAGATGGACGATTATGTAAACCATAAAATTCACGTAATTTTCTGAAAACACTTTTCACAGAACGCTGATTTTCATAAAATAATTCAACAATTTGAACGCGTTGTTGCATCGTGTACGAGGCAATTTTTATAAATGTCATACATCACACTCCTTAAATATCAAAATACCCAGACGAATTCAGTGCGTCATCTATATTTTATTTATCCTTGAAAAAAACCGCGCGATTTGAAAAACCCTTTAGATTCACAAGGAAACCCCTTGAAATATATCTGTGTGCGTCACTGCCAATATATAACATATAAGATATTTATGAAACGCAGACCATTAAATAGTAATTCTTTGTAAGTTCTCATATACGTTATTGTTTTATAAGAACACCACAGCTTTATGTTGACAACTCAGTCGAAAAACCCCCTGGAAACAATCAGAGTTTGCCACTGTATTGCTCTCAAAAAAGTGTTTCTGTCGTGACAAAATTTCAGGTTCATGACATTGATTTAATTATTCCACACAATATTTCAAACATAAGGAACTTACACCAACTAACCCATCAAAAAATAAGAAAACCTATACCTCAAATGATCTAAACTATCAACATACAAAAATTGTAAATACAATCTTCAACCCGAATAATAAGCAAATTACAGCAACATTACAATCTAGAAAAAAAAAACTTTTTAATATGAGTTAGCCTTTCAAACATTCAAGATTAGATTTGATGATTTTTTTCATTTTATAATAGCTTGGCAAATAGATTACTTGAAAAATAAGCAGAGGAACTCAAAAAGATTTGATTTATGAGGGCAGCGTGGTCTGTTCTGATGAATGTTGGTGGAATTGAAAATAGGCAGTAGACTCGAAAAAATGTGAAAAATGAATTGTGATAATAGCAATGGCGACTCATGTACAGGGTGGGAAATTGAACCAAGACATATTATAAATTTTTGAATCAGAAAACTAAATACCAATTCCTTGTTAGTTTTGTAAACGTTATTGTTTTTATAAGAAAACTACAACTCTACGTCATATGTGATGCTAAGCAATAAGGAAAGCCCTGGGACGAAATCAGATCATGCAACTGGATTGCTTTCAAAACGGGTCTTTATGATGAGATTATTTTAGGTTCATGGCACCAACTCAATGGAATTGTCCTGAATTATGTAATCTAACCCATCAACTGACATAAGAAAAGAAAATGAAGATGTCTGAACAATGAAAGAAGATATCTTTATTGATCAGACATCCTCATTTTGATTTAAACCATGCCGGCATTCATGAGCAGTTATGAAATTATTTGCTGCCAAACAGCGAACCACTGTCGAAAAGTTAAAGGGTGCTTTGTGAATTTACTGAGGGTAGTTAGCTATTCTTATGATAGTAGAAGGAATGATTTAAAAATTGACATTTTCGTAACTTTGAAGACCATTATCTACGAAATTCAGATAAATATCCGAGTACTGATTAGAGAATTATGTTCAGACGAACAAATCACTTTATCTGCAAGATGACAAAACTTAACCTTAGGATCCAAATAAGGAAACTTAAATATCATTGTCCATCCCGAACTCTAGCAGCAATTTCAGTTCCTCAATCCATACCATCATCCACCCACACTGATACTCCGCCATTTTGTCCTCTTCAGAAGGCGGGAACGCAACCCAACTATCTATGCTCATCCCACACTCATCCAATTCTGTGTTGTCTCAACGGCGAATAGCATCTTGCCGCTCACACGAGGCATGCGCGGCTCATCCCTGCTCATCCCACTGTCATCGCGCCGTGAGCTGTTTGTCCTGATGCGCAACCGTTTTATCAGGCAGATAGAGATGCGTCCTTGGGAAATAAACGCTGAAGATACACCCACGTACGTCGCTTTGATTCGCCGCTATTCTGTGGTGTGGTTGGCGATTGCGAGGATGCTGCGTGTTTGGGGTCGCAGTGTATCTGTCAGGAGATTTTGAGTTAGGTGTTTTTTGTGTGAATTAAGTGAGTGAGGTAATATAATTGGTTTCTTTGAATGGAATGATTCAAGAGATTGGTTCGGTGCGTGATTTGACATTTCTATGACATTGGGGAAAACATCTGCTTTGTTCAAATTTATGAAGGACCTATACTCCATCCACTTTATAAACTTTTCCGGTGGGCCATGACATACTGACACATTTCACCGTGTTTATTCTGACAATTTTAGGTTATAGTCATTTTCCTGTGAGAGAACTACACGACGTTGTCCTACCTAGAGATCGTAGTAATTACGTATTTTTCATAATGTGAATTTACCTTGCAAAAATATTGAATTTGAGAAAATATTATGTGAATTCAATAATTCCAAAGACCGGGCAAAAGTTGAAGAAACTTTTTTTCTTTGTTAACACTGGAAATATTTCACGTATATAAACATGGTTGGAAGGTTTGGTTATGCTATTTTCTTGTACAGAAATCAAGAATCGAGTGTTGAAATTTTACTGAAAATAATGGATAGAGTAGTCCATTACTTTGTGATAGTTCATTCGAAAAAAAATAAAAGTACTCGAATAACCCTGCAGTGAAACTTCTGAACGAACAGACAAACCTGTGGAATTCCCGACATTTCGATATTCTCAAGAAATAAGTCTTCAGAAGACATTTAAATACCTTGTTGCACAACTTGAAATACTCCAGGATGAAAATGTACTACAGAACCTGTGTCACCTTGAAAGAACTCTATTTACAATGTTCTTGGGAATTTATATGAACGATACGCTGGGTTTTCACTCGCATACGTCGAAAATGTTGGATAACTTGTGATAAACTATTGATTCCAAATTATCAGCGTTACAATCAGAAAAGGCAGATTTCAATTCTACAAAGCACTTCCAGATACTTTGTCCTTGCGTCTTCAATATTACCTTCGGCTTTTTTAGTTTCCAAGCATGATGTTGAGATTGAGAGTAGGCATGGGCATTTGGCTCTGGCAACGTCGCTGAAAATTATTTTGACATTGCCGATATTTCACGAGTGCCAACCTGGGTCAGTTTCGAGTAAAAAACTTGATAGACCTAAATCATGGCCAACCGGGATAGTTTATAAAAGTGAATGTATTATATATTTGCAGTTTAAATGAGGTTGATGCTCACCATACATTCCGCGACCTTCCAGTATCCTTTCCGTTATATTTAAGTCAAAATTCAGCATGCAAAAATGTCATGTTGACGGAACGTGAACGGGGCGGGGCGTATAGTGTGCATACATAAATTCATTTACATCTTATATTATTTTACGGGAAGGATACTGGAAGGTTACGGAACGTATAGTGAGGTTAAACCTTAAGGCGGTTTCATTCATTTTACGATTGAATTACTGATTAACTGTTATTCAATCTCAAATGATATAAATTCAAAATTATAGGAAAGCACTGCTGTGTAGTCAGTAGCTTTTGCGTGCATGTTCGAATTCAAATTCAAATTCCTTTCACGTTTTGACCCCGCCAAACGAACCATTACTTCCTGCTGAAAACATTTTGACATCTTCCTATCATATTAGGTAACCTCACAAAATTCTGCATTAACCTTCAAGCTGTCATGTTTCAATCAAGTAGGTACTGGATTTCAATTCGGGCCAATCTTCATTTTTGGAAAAATTGGGAAAATCAAATTTTGAATGGGTAAATCTACGGAATCATTTCATCATCATCATGAATTCGACCTTCGTTATTCAGGTCCAATCCTACTCCACAAATGTCAAGCTGCTGAGTCGTTTCTTCCGGGATTATTTTGGCTCACGGTCGATAGGGAAGCCAATAACTTCCGAGAAAATTAAAATTAGACAATCGATATTGGCAGAGAAAATTAGGGCCTTCACAAAGGGCGAATTCTTGAATGGGTAAAATTTACATAATTCTTCCGCAGATATACCCATTCAAAATTCAAAAGATCGCAGAATATAGAATATTTGGGAAAAAAATTTGTTTTTTCAAATTTTTCTCAAACCTGAGGCTCAAGTTGTGGACGAAATATATCCGTAATCTGATGAATTTTTCCAAGAAAATTCCGAAATTTTTTTATTTTGGATAATTCTTATCACACTATCATAACTAAATTCTGCAGAAAGTTATGAATCAGTATTTTATGTTTATGTTTGGATCAGTATTTTTTGAATCATTCTTGTAATGAAAACCTTGAGGAGCAAAATCAACGCAAAATTTCACATATGTTTCCCAATATAAACCTTCGAAATTTAAATTCCGATCAAACTGAAATTTGCAAACACTGTTGTGTAATATGCGATTGAAAATTTACACACTATATACATTCACAACTATACGATCTCAAAAAAATTTTACAATGAGTTGTTTAAACTTGGTAAAATTCTCAAACCGATTCCTCAAAAAGTTTTTGAGATATTGAGACCACATTCTCAAAAATTCAAATGAATATAGCTCCGAAACCGTTTGACCGATTTAAACTAGAGCCTCACTCAAGCGCCGCATATTCTGATGCGACGGTTGAAAGTTTCGAGTCTCTAGCTCTATTCTTCCAACAATTTTCATGTCCGCGCAGTCATAGTCATCATTTTCGTCCCAACAGTTCAAAAGAACAGACATTTGTACAGAATAGAAGCTCACCTTTTCCCACAATATGCGCTCAAAAGGTGGGATTGCCATTTGAAATCGTCGATGACGTCATATCTCAACTATACAGGGTGTCCAATGGCATCAAAAACTTCACCAGAATCAGTATTTGAAATTTTGTTTCTATAATTACTACCCCTAAAAAACTACCACCAGATATTTTTTTAATTGCACCCTTTTATTCTTTCCAATGTAAACGATTCCCAAGAAAGGGAAAAATACGTTGAAACTGATGAAACTGAAATCATTTTACGTAAATTCAACCCTTATAAAAATAATAGTAATTATAAATTGCGTGGCACATCCACCATTTCTGCTATTTATGGTGAAATATCGCAAAAATGGTGGATGTGCCACAATTTTTAACTACTTTTTTTAGGTGTTGAATTGGTTTAAAATTATTTAAATACATTTTTCTCTTACTGGGGAATTGAGAGTTGAGAGTGAGAGTGAAAAAATAGGGTGCAATTTCATAAAATCTGGGAAAAGTTTTTTAGGGGTGACAATCACAAACAATATTTTAACGGCGGATTTTAAGTGTTTGATGCCATATTGAATAGTTTTTGTTATAACTTTCTACTTTGTCTGAGAGCCGATATATTGGCTGTATAATTGATTATTCAAATACTCAATGGCTTTATGGAACATACAGGGACAGCCTGTATACTATACACTACATATTATAAAATTTCCTTTCATCAAAAAAGAACGCAATTTGAATTAAAAGTCGACCTGTCCGAGCATATTTCTAACAAAAAAACTGTCTTTGGTTTACTTAAATTATTCCAAGTTAGAAACTGGCACTGTAAGCATTATTTCCGATACGATCGCTCACTTCATTCCTCCAGATCCTGAAGGACACACATCTGGGAGCAGGGACCTGGCTTTTTCCAACTTCATCGGTGATAGCCCAGACAACTCTTCTGCCTCCTGTTACCATGACTACCAGCTCGTCGGAGTCTGAAACGTGACGTCACGGCACATCGATTTCAGTTTTTCCACGAGGAAATTCTCTCCGTGGAAAGCGAGGCCAGATTTCTCTGTTAGATTTTCCAGCGTGGAAAAATCGGGTATAATATTGCTCAGATGCTGCCGTGTCAAAAAACTTACTCCTGGAGGGAGAGAAGACAGGAGGAGGGGGGCAAATTGATTTGGGGGTTAGTTTTGGGAGGATTCCTTTTTGATCATGTTGGTAGATTAACAGGGAGTTTCTTCAGAGTTCACTGTTTACAGGGTGATTCAGAATGTTATTCTGATCCTGAGAGGAGAAAATTATTTTTTTTAGCGTAGAGCAAAATAGGGTAGTAAAGTGTGTTCTTCATTTTTACGCTCTTATTCTTGGAAACAGTGCGTTATCGTTTCGTCACAATGTAGTTAATTTTTGAATTTTGAACCGCAAATGGTCTCAAACGTTTATTTTGAATTCCCTGAAAAAGAATCCGTGTTCAATTTGAATTATGTCCGTCCGTGTGTATGCGCTCTAACTTTCGAAGGAAAGGACCCAGAAACTTGAAATTATCTGCTTAGGTTTGAAGTCCGAATATCTCGGTTGAGTTCTTGATTAGGTATAATCGGCCAAACGGTTTCGGAGATATGCCCATTAGTAACTTTTTCGATATCTCAAGAAGTACTGATGCTATCAGTTCGAAATTTCAGAATGAGTTGAAGAATAATAAGGCGACATATTCTGCAGATTCACTCGTGGAGAAATATATAAAAAGTTTCCTGATTTCTGTTGCAAAAAACTCGGGTTTTCGGAAACTATTTATCAGATTATGATGAAATTTGAAAAACTTCCAGCTCGTTTCGAGATTCGATTTCATCCGATATTTCCCATCAGAGACATTGAAAATATTTTTTTTTCCATTTCGTTTATTTTGAAATTATTTGTCCATAATTTTTCATTAAATAATTAGGCGATCATACTACACTGACGCACAATAAAATATATATACAATCAATATCTTCGCGACGAGAAATCTTGCGTGTTTCTCGAAATTTAGACCAACATGAAAAGGAATTCGGTTCCAAGTTCCAAGAAAACTCAGAGGTGTGCATGATATTTGTTCAAAAATATCCAGTCCATATCACAGGAAATTGCTATTTCTACTTGTCGGCTGTACTGTTATTCCCAATCGACTATCTGGCAAGTGCTCAAGAATTAAAAAATCTAGAAAAGCACTGCCGTGAAGGCAGCAGCTTTTGCGCGCATATTCAATGTAGATGACCGCTTCGGCAACAAATTTGAACATTCCAACAAAAGCTGCTGCCTTCACGGCAGTGCTCTTCTAGATTTTTCTTCGATAAAGTACTGAATTTCAATTCTAGTCTGTATTTTTAGAAATATTGGAAAAATAAAATTTTGAATGGGTATATCTACGGAATCATTGGCCTGACGGCCGGACCGTAAACACAATAACTTCCGAAAGAAATAACTTAGAAACTCGATATTTTTACAAAAGGTTTGGACCTTGATTACGGTTGCCGAATTCGTGAATGCGTAAAATCCACCCAATGATGCCGCAGATATACCCATTTAAAATTCATTTTCCCAATATTTTCAAAAATACAGATAGGATCGAATTGAACTCCATTACTCTTCGAAAAATGACAGTTTGAAGGTTTATGCAGAATTAAGTGAGGTTAATATGATGAGAAGATTAGAGAATATTGAATATTTGAAAAATAAAATTGAAATTTCTCTTTTCAAATTGTTCTAATCACACGATCATCACGAAATTTTGCACAATATCATCCTTCAGCATCTTTGAACTAGCTGCGAAGTTTCATCACGATTGAGTCAGTATTTCTTGAGCAATACCGAAAAAAACTACGATATCGAGAAGAAAACTACGAAATTCTACATATTTTTTCCCAATATCTCGAAAACTGATAGCCGTATCGAACTGAAATTCGGTACACTGCTGTGAAATTTGGAGCTCAAGGTATGACTGGAATTGTTCTCGAATATGAACAATGGTTTCAGAAAAAAAAAAATTTTTTTTCGGATGAAATTTTGAAAAAACTTTTCAAATTCAGTGATCATAAGATTTCAATGAATTCTCGCTCAAAGTTGCGCGTCGTTATGCTCCAACTAACTGCCAAGTTTCAACCCAATCACTCCAGTAGTTTCTGAAATATGAAGGAAATAACCTCAAAATTCCAAATTGCTATAACTCCAGTACTACTCGGCCGATTGGTCCCATTAACGAACTCAACCGCGGCATTCGGAAGTACGAACTACCTTACAAGTTTAAAGTTGCTAACTGGCTCCGTTCGACAGTTATCGTGTGCACGGCCGACCGGACAGAATCGATTGTGACACCGGATTCATCATCACCGAGTCCAACCTTGTCGTTTGAGACCATTTTCGGCTCAATCGTCGAAAATTACAGACATTTGGACAAAACGATAGCACGCTGTTCCCCTAGAACAGGCGCGCAAAAATTAAGAATACATTTGCGACCGCGGCAGAGGGGCTAGATGAACCCACCCTACTTTGAGTACTTCCTTTTTCTAGCAATTGAATTAATTTTCTGCCGCAGAAAGTGCATCATGGTTTTTGTCGCATATATTTGAAAAATATCGATATTATATTATGTGTGCAATACGGTTATCGTCCAAACGGGCCTGGAAATTATTCGTGCTGGAAAATTTTTTTCAGATTTCAATGAGGTTCCTACTTACGTTCAAATTATTTGGCGACCATATCAGCCAATTTTCTGTGTCATAAAATTCATTAGAATATTTTTGCGCTCGACGCTCATCCAAGGCGCTATAATCATTCGATCATTTAGACCTTGAACGAATTTAAAACTTTTTAAAATTCAAATTTATGAGGGTCTTCAACCACTATTTCAAACTTACAGATTCCGAATTCTTGGTTAAGTTCTAATCATCCACCCGTGAGCACGACAGACTTCAAATGTATAAGGTGAGTATGGGGTTTGCATATGTCGGCTGAGTTTTTTAATGGGCAGAATCCGTTCTATGTGCTCAGTTTTTTCTCACACCTATCAACCTATTCCAATACTTCTGTGCTTTTTCTACATTACCTTATAAAAATATGGAAAATTATTGTGAATGAAAGAGTTTAACCTAATATATTGAAAAGTTTCAATTATGTATTATGAAATGAATTGAAAAATAAATTTCTTCGATACGTATTTTGATAAATTTGCCACGTGCGCTCATATCGTAGATCCGGCTCTGTCAGATTATAATATTTCTTCTTGCTTCCCTCAACAAATAGTGGAACTTGTATTCTTTTGTATTTCACAGTTGCCTCCGGTCTCGGTATATAAGAAGGTTTCTACCTGTACATAGTTGGTTACCTGTAGGCAAGAGATGGCGTCCTTAGAGCAAATGTGATTATAATCAATGATTTCTAATTTGCCAGTTGTAATATTGCATTTCGCATATCAACTTTCGCAATGAGCTTGTTCATTTTATGTTTCTTATGAGACTTGTTGAAATCAATAATGAAATTATAATGATAGGTCAACCCTAGGCCCCTTTCAATTCGTTCATCTAATACTCCGTACATCGTAGTTTAATATGATTAAACTATTACCGAAACTTGTCCACATCACTCTGATCTCTCCTCAGATGCGAATAAATCTTTCGCCTTTTACTAAAGATTTCCGTGGGGAGGGATAACTCAAATGAGTCTATAAGCAATTTTTGCAGGCTGACCAATTATGATCAGCCAATAAACGAAATAATGTCAAAAATTTCCGTTTCAACATATAACGACAATAGAGGTATCAACTACAGCTGTGTTTATTGTTATATTCAATAGTTGAGTGGTCAATTTAATCATTTAAAATATTACACATCAATTATTTTTTATAGAAGTTATATGATGTTAATTAGCGACATCACATGAAAAAAAACCCGAAGTGAATTTGCGGAGAGATTTTCATTACTCACAATATAAAGTTAGTTTCACGAAACTTTCGAAAACTCATTGTTTCAGTTTCAACTCGATTGTTTGGTCGAAAATTGACTGCAATCTAGTACAGAATTAGGTGGTGACACCTGAAGTTTCAGATTCTTCAAGATGACAAAATTCATTTAATTCGAAATCGACATTATTATATCTTACTATATGTTTATAGATGCGTGTATCTCGATAAAATTATATGATTTTGATTTGGATCAGCTCGGATCTCCTCGCAGTTTATTTCATCTTCACTAATCTATACTCTGTCGTCACTCTGAGTTTGCAGATAAATGTCTTTTACCGAAAATTGTTGTATATAGAAATAAGTTAAATTTCAACCAAGAATGAAGTATTGGGAATTCAATTTTTTCATCTGATAAATTCATCTTATGTGGCACAAATCTTCGGTTCATTGAAAGTTTTTCACTTCTTTTGGTTTATAATATGATAAGATCAAATAATGAACCCAAGTGATCGGCCAAGTACTGAACTGAAATCCGTGAAGCTTGGTAGAAAAATCGAGGCTCGCTCGAGATGGATCCTCCAAGCTCTTCAGCAGGATGGGTGTACCCTAAGGGCTCAAAACTAGGGGTAGAAGGAAACAAAAAATATTTATCGAAAACCCACTACCGAATTTCCATGAAACTCACAACGTTGATTACTGTTGCATAACTCAACCTAAAAATTTTCACCCGAATGATTTCCGACCAGTGGTCCTTGAGTTATAAAGAAAAACGTTGCAAATTGTGTTGTGAAAACTCAATGAGTTATGAATAATATATTAGTTTATTTAAGATATCAATGGTATTGGTATTTAACTGAGAAGATAATAAATCCTTGTGTAAAATTTGCAGCGTTTTTCCCATGTATATAAAGTCTGAAGTTTGTATTTTTTCAATTCGAACATATGACACAGTTTCAGGGGTTTTGGTCTCAAATAATCAGGACATTTTTCATTACTATTAAGCCTCTTTGATATCAGTACCTAATTAATTTCGTATGCTATATTTCAATTTAGTAATAAATGATTAACCCATATTTTCATTTTGTTTAATGTTAGTAAATCATTTTTCGTGTTCTCTTAATCTTGTCTGGAATGACCTTCCTTTCTTTTTTAACCTATATACGTATGGGCATATCCCGCATAACATTTTGTGAACTCCTGATGTCCTGTTCTTAGACTTTTTTCTTAATTTTTCCATTGAATTTCCGAATGAATGTTTTGTTTCAAATTTCAATATTTTGTTTCTTCTCAAGTATCCAGCAAGCTATTAATTTTTTGGTCCTACCATTCAGTATTTAATACTCAATGATATCACCCACCCATGTATTCGTTATCGCTCTTTTTTATACTAAATAATAATAATAATAATAATATTTATTCGGAATAAAACAAAATTACACAATAAATTCTCACGAGATATTCCACATCAAAATTAAACTAAAGGAGAGAATGATTACCTAAATTCTCTTTGAAACTTCTTCTATTCATGATATTGCCGATAATTAACTTGTTATGGTTCGTAATTTGTCCTATTATCATCAATATTCACTCTCTAGTGGTATCTCGTTTATTTTGTTTATTTTGAAACATGTGCCTTCGAAATTCTCATCGATAGGTAGATTTGCATTTAATTCATTGAAATTCCTTAAAATTTGGATAATATTTCTTCAGGAGCAATATTATTCGTCCAAAGTTTTCAGGGAATCGTTAAACTTCTGCAGATCGTTTCCTTGGATTTTCTTCCGGGTTTCTTCACCTGTTGTGTTTCTACCTGTGCAGAGTTACCATCCGCTGCCACGAGATGGCTTCTTCTATGTAAATATGTCAGACACCTGCTAATTAAACTATCTCTGGTTATTAAATATAATATAAATAATCCATTAAGTCCTAACTTGTAATTTTGAATACATTGCCAGACATGATGGAATCACCATCAAAAGCCAACCAATCTAACCCTCAATTCATTTTCATATGTTTTCAACTAACACTCACCACGGTCGCAACGGTCTGTGGATAAGCAATCTATGGAACTTGGCATCGTCACTCTGATCTCTCCTCAGATGCGAATAAATCTTTCGCCTTTTACTAAAGATTTCCGTGGGGAGGGATAACTCAAATGAGTCTTTAAGCAATTTTTGCAGGCAGATCAGTTATGATCAGCCAGTATATGAATGAATTTAAATAGTTAGCATAGTTTTTCAACGTCTTGAAGTCTTCTAATAGATTATCACGCTCAAGTTGATAATTTTGTTAATAATGGTACTGTAACTGTTGCTGACTATATTGATGTAGTTTCAGCTAGTTCCCTTGCATTTCAGGAGTAGAGGATTAACTGCACAATTTTTTGGTTACGTAACTATTGTAACCTTGGAATAAAAAACATCTTACACAATAATATGTCTAAATGGAACGTTCATCTAATTTAACCTTCAAACTGAATTTCGACACTATGAGCCCTATAATGAACGATGTGTTGATTGAATTTACTAGCTCTGCACAGAGAATATCGTGAGTTAGGCTCAAAATATTGGAAGAGAAATTAACCCACCCATGTATTCGTTATCGCTCTTTTTTATACTTAGGGAGAGAATGATTACCTAAATTCTCTTTGAAACTTCTTCTATTCATGATATTGCCGATAATAAACTTGTTATGATCTGTAATTTGTTCTATTATCATCAATTGCATTCTCTACTCGTATCTCGTTTATATGGTTCATTTTGAAACATGTGCCTTCTAAATTCTCATCGATTGTTGAATCTGGATTTAATTTATTAAAATTCCTTTGAATTTGACTAACCTTTCTTCAGGAGCAATATTATTCGTCTATAGTTTTCAGGGAAATGTTAAACTTCTGCAGATAGTTTCTTTAGATTTCCTTCTGGGTTTCTTCACCTGTAGTGTTTGTACCTGTGCAGAGTTACCATCTGCTGCCACGAGATGGCTTGTTCTATGAAAATATGTCAGACACCTGCCAATTGAACTATCTCTGGTTATTAAATACAATATAAATAGTCAATTAGGTCCTAATTTTCATTGTTATTTTGAAAATATTGCCAGACATGATGGAATCACCTTCAAAAACCAACCAATCTAACCCTCAATCCATTTTCATATGCTTTCAACTACCACTCACCACATCGCAACGGTCTGTGGATAAGTAAACTATGAAACTTGGCATCTGCACTCTGATCTCTCCTCAGATGCGAATAAATCTTTCGCCTTTTACTAAAGATTTCCGTGGGGAGGGATAACTCAAATGAGTCTTTAAGCAATTTTTGCAGGCAGATCAATTATGGTCAGCCAATATAGGAATGAATATAAATGTTTAGCCTAGTATTTCAACGTCTTAAATTCATCTATTAGATTATCACGCTCAAGTTTTGAATTACATTTATAATGGAACTGTAACTGTTGCTGACTCTATTGATGTAGTGTCAGCCTTGAATGCGATGATAATTTCGAGATTGGACGCTATATAGTTTCCCTTGATTTCAGGGATAGAGATTGACTGCAGAATTCTCATTTGAAATTCTTCTTTGCTTTGACCTTCGAATAGAATAGGGTGCCGTTCGGGACAGAAGTGGGTTTGCAAATATATGTATTTTTGAGTCAATATATTCATAAGTTGCAGCAATATATTTGTTTATTGCGGCAAAATATAAAAATAGAAGATCCATTATATTTTCCAAGTCGATTTACCGAACGATGTCAAGACATCACGTGCCCTGGGTAGAGTTATACAATTTCCAGCAATTTTTATTGAAATCGGAGTTCACTGCACATATTCGAGGATTGACATTGAATATTTCAAAATTATATAATATCAAAATAAGGACTTATTAGCAATATTCTTGAGTGTATACAATGAATATATACACCATTCCTTAGGATCAAAAAATTCCTACTACCCTCATCTGAATATATTTATCGAAAAGCAACATCATATCGCCGAGCCACCCGAGAATACTCAGGAATAAATGGAAATATTGAATAATCATATTATGCATTCCAAATGTTCCTTGCTGTTTCTATTATCTGAACATCGCGAAAGAACTGATGCAATCAGACTGAAAGTTGGTTTTTAGTTGAAGAATGCCATCGCGTAAATATCAAAGAAAAAATTTTCTTTGGCGAACTACTCATTGAATTTCGAATTCCTGAATTATGTCTAGGTAAATTACTTGGTTAGCATATCCTTAATCAAAACTGAGATCAGCATCATAAATAATTCAACTATACCGCTGTAACCATGGAAGTTAAGTAACAGCTGTGATCGGTAATTATGATCAGTCATATTTCAAATTCCAGATTTAATGACGTTGAAATTCATCTACAATGAAATGGAGATCATAATAATCATTATTTCGAACTAACTAAGGGTTAAAAATGTCCCTATTAGCAAAGTCTATCATAGCTATCATAGTTATACATAATATTATTAGTATAGATGTTTTATTGAATTAAAAAAAAATATGCATATGTATAAAAATGAGTGGCTAATGATTTTATTCAATCAGTGATTATCACTTCATCTTGATGTAGATCAGTACGTTCACTTCATTTTGATCAATTAGCTGACGTCTCCCGAGTTGTGAAGTGGAAGTTGCATTTGCGGTCACCAGATGGCTTCGTACGACACTACTACGATGGAGGTTTAGTTATTTTCACATTTTTTAATTATCAAAAAATGTTACCACAAAATGACTGCGTTTTTATTCCGATTGTCAAAGTTCGTTGCATGACACATCAATTGAATATTGAATTCCACCGATTCCGACTTCTAATGATTTTGCAATAATATTAACTAGCACTGGCCACAGCTGCGTGGTCTGTAGTTTAAGCATCACTCAAACTTAGAAATTTTACTCTGATCTCTCCTCAGTTGCGAATAAATCTTTCGCCTTTTACTAAAGATTTCCGTGGGGAGGGATAACTCAAATGAGTCTTTAAGCAATTTTTTGCCAGCTGATCAACTATGATCAGCTAATAAATCAATAAATATAAGTGATTCATTAAATTTTTACCCTTCCTAAACCTCCAAGTTGTAATAAACTACGACTGAGGTCGAAGATTCGTTGAATTCAAGATCAAACATAGAAAGATGAACATATTTGAGAATTTCACATTTAATTCGCGATCAACATTATCTTATCTCAATCAAGAACAGTATTTTTAGTGATGGTTTTATTTCTCCATTCAATGACATTGGTATTATGAAACATCGGATTCTAATTGGTATTATGAATACCGAGTGATCATAATGATCGACATAAGTTTTATCATTTGATAGTGATCAAGATCAGCATTATAATTTCATATTGAACAGAATTATCACTTGGGTCCTCCCTAGGTTGCGGAGTGAAAGTTACCATATGTGGTCACCAGGTGGCTTCGTATGACTGAAAGATGAAATAGGCCAGTATAGTTTCTGACATAATCTTCTGTTAGATTTTAGGTGTTTTCTGGGTTTTCACTCCCAATTTCTGAAACAGAACTGTTAAAAATTAATTAAATTGTTTTCTATATCTGAAACAGAACTAGTGAAAATTTAATAAAATTTTTTGGCATAGAAAAAAACGACTATTGAAAATTAAATAAAATTCCATATAAAAAAAAATCTATTTATTTTTATAGTCCTATTTCAAATATTGGGAGTGAACATCCAGAAAAACCCCAAAAAATGATGCAATTGGCGTCTGAATTTAAGATTGAAGCGCCACGGTGGCCAGTTTTAAAACCTTAGATACAGACATAGATTTTAATTTGAAAGTCGATTTTGTACTGTTTGTTAGTGTTTGGTTTGATAATTTTTGATTTCACGATTCATTCAAAGACTTTTTAGATTTTTATAGTTGACGAGAGTATTACTGGGAGTACATATTCCATTCTTATAAAGTAGGTATGTATCATTCTTCAATCTAATTGAGTGTAGAAACTCTAAAATTACGGGGATATCTCCAAGGTTAGACAGTATTTTAATATTATTAATTTCAGATCCAAATATGGCAAGATTGACATTGGTGGATTTCTAAGGCTGTCTTGAAAGTTGAAAAAAAGATAGTATTGTAAAACATACTTTTTGGAATAATAGACAAATACTCATAACTTTACTACTATTATAGCGAAGAACTAAATACCCAATATATTGTGAATAAAACGAATACATTCACATAAAACTAATGCTTCTATAGTACCGTGAGCCTTATTCATTATGGATTGACAAATAACTTTTCCAACTCTCATATGATTGGTCTTGAAAAAACTTTAATGAATAAGCCTTGTACAACTTTGATTTCATCGGCAGAAGCATTTTGAGCGAACAGTATTCATCACCAGATATTTCGTTGTTGAGACTCTTTTTTTTCAATAATCAGTTCAATCACTGACACATTTACGTTGTTCCTTAATGATCAGTTCAACCGACAGATTTCTGGAAGGCATAGCATTCCTCTTAAGTAAATTTCTCTGCTTGGATTAGAGGCGTGGAAAAAAATTGTCTTCATAAATGTGATCTAATAGACTCATGAGCAATTCGTGCTTACCTCTATAAAAATGATCATCATCGGTAAAGTGCAGGTAACAGACTCTCATAAATCTTGTTTGTTGATTCACAAACACTTTCAGGCCCGACTTGTTGAAGGAAGTTTCTTTCATCCTAACTCGAAATTTTTCACCGGGCTGTGGAAATCTATGGGAAGGGACATTTGGGTTTGCGTTTCTCATTAGAAGCACTTGTAAAATCACACAAACGCCAAGAAAAATGCATAAACTTTCTCAATTTCTCGACATTTCTTTTAACTTGTCGATGATAATGTCTGTACCTCGGGTTACTCGGATAGCCACCAGAGGGAGTAGCGCTTATCTTCATTCGCCCATATCCTCCAAAAATAAGCTTTAATCAATAATCTTCTGTTGTCCAAGAGAACATGACTGTATGAGTTTCACCTTCTGATTCGACAATCCAATGATGAAACTTCTCATTGCAATCAATGAGAAGTTTCAGATCGATAATGAAAGACAATAACTTCAGTATCCAATTATCCTAACATTATTACTACTTCACTGACTATATTTTAGTGATCTGTGGTTAAACCTTTGTATATACAATTTATACAATGGTTGAACCATCACTGGGAGTTGATATAATCACTCTGATCTCACCTCAGTTCCTCAAAAATATTTCCCATTTCTCCAAGCTTTCTGTGGGAAGCGATAACTCGATATGAGTCTATAAGCAATTTTTGCAGGTTGATGAATTGTGATCGGCGGATATAAGAATGAAAATCATCCATCTAACTAGCAATACATCGCCATATTCATTGACAGATATAGCACAGACAAACATTTTGTTGAATTCAAGATTGAGCGTGTTATTCATAGTCATTCTTTGAAAGCATTCTCAAGGAAGACATACTGAAGATTGGCTCTATCTTCTTGTTCAATGATCAGTAATATAATTGCTTTTCTACGAACTTTGTTCATGTAGCTGTCTAATGCCGAATGAGCATGAAGTGACTGAAACCTTATCAGATCAGTCTGAACACAACATCGTTTCCTCTTTGCAATAGTCGGTTTTCCACCAACTGTTCTGTTTTTTTGGAGTTAGTTTTCAGACAATATAGTTCAATGATATGATACAAAATCGAAGAAATAACACATTCAACATTATGACGAAGGCTGTGATTCTGAATAGCACAAATTGTTGTCTACACTTGTTGTTTCTGTCCATCGTTAACCATGTATGTCCATTGATTATCGATCACAAAGCTGAAAGCTTGAGGAAGTAATGATACAATATCTTTTTGAAATTCGTATCAAACTAAAACCATATTTCAGCCAATCATTAAAAATACAGATTTTTCTGTATATGTCCGTCATTCAATTGAAGTTTTTGCTTATTATTTTGTTTTCATTCGTTATTGCCTTAATTGCTAATATAAATTCATTTAAGTTATCCCTACACAGGAGATCTAGTGAAAGGGGAAATTTATATTCGCAACTTAGGAAAGATCGATGCGAAGTATTTTTAATGCTTAAATCATCACTGATAACTAGAATGTTGCCTGTGTAGGTTGAAATAATATAAAATGAGCCATGTTCTAAATGATTGATAAACTGTGATAATTGACTCCAAATTTCGTCTTGGACTGCGAATTTTCAATGAAGAAGTAAAAATAAAAAAGTCATATTCTTTTCGGTGATTGAGGACTTTATATTAATGAATATGATTTATATCCTTGGTCAAAATCAAATTGGATATCTGATCTTGATCAAGATTCCATACACCTTGCTGTAATTCCACACATCTTTGATTTATTTTTGATGATAATGGTGAGTTTGTGGTAAAACTGACAACAAGTATGAAAACTAACTTTTCTCCGTAAGACAAATTCGTTAATATGACTGATAGTTGAGATGACAATTTTTAATTTTCATTCGTAAATTGGCCTATCAAAATTGATGAGCCTGCAAAAATTGCTTAAAGACTCATTTGAGTTATCCCTCCCCACGGAAATCTTTAGTAAAAGGCGAAAGATTTATTCGCATCTGAGGAGAGATCAGAGTAAAATTGCCAAAAAAAAAAAAAAACACATATTGCTTTGCAGCTTTTTTATTTTGGATTTCCTAAAATTATATATACACGAATATTTACATGGGGAAATATACAAGATATATAGATTTATGGTTTGGTTTACAATTAATTCCTGATCGTATGATCTTACCTAATGGTATGGTTTTATTAAGAGCAATGAGTGTTTATAACAGTTTGTTATTTTCCAGAGGTATGTAGGTCAAAAAAAACACATATTCGTCTCAGATGGGATGAAGGTGTTTAGGGATGTATCATCTGACAATGTGATGGGATAATTTATGTTTGATTTTGATGTTTGATGTTGTTTTATTCGATAATTTATTTTCTACTCTTACCTGAAAGGTCCGGTCGCTGAATTATGAATGGATAATTTTAATGATGTATGGGGGTAGTTTGGTTTGGAGTAATTTGAATATGAGGCCATCGTGCCATACGGTGACAAACGCTTTTTTTATATCCAAATTGAGCATAGCTGTTATTTTATTGAAATTGAAATTTTTTGTTATTTGGTCGGTGATTGTTGCTAACTGTAGGGTAGTGCTGTGGGAAGCTCTAAAGCCGAATTGTTCTTCTGCAAATTCTTGATGGGTGTTTTCGTGGTCATTTATTCTATTAAGAATGATTTTTTCAAGTATTTTTGACATAGTTGGGAGGAGGCTGATTGGACGGTAATTTGAGGCTAGTTTGTGATTTTTGTTTGGTTTGGGAAAGGCTAGGACTATTGCATTTTTCCAGGTGGATGGAAAGTAGTTTAGTTTTAGGCAGCTGTTGAAAATGTAATGGAGTTGGATTATGGCCTTGCGGGGAAGATTTTTTAGGGTTTGATTACTTATTTTGTCCTCGCCAGGAGCTTTTCTATTTTTGAATGATTTAATTATTTGTCGGATTTCATCTGGGGATGTTAGGAATTCTGTTGGGACATTGTGGGATTGCGATAGGAACGATCGAACCTTTTCTTCTGACATTTCGAGTGTCGTTTGGTGAATTTTATAATATGTGTCGGCCAGGTGTTGGGCTTTGTTTTCGTTGTCGAAAATGAATCCTTGGGGACCGCTTAGTGTTGAGATTCCAAATGATTTTTCTTTTTGTTTTAATGATCGCATTATCCTCCATATATCATTCGAATTTGAGAGATTCTTTGTGAATTTTTTCCAATTCTCCGTTTTCAGCGAATTTATTGCGCTTCTTGTGTGTTTGATTGCGTCTTTATATTCTTGGTAAAGGTTTATATTATAGTTACGCTGAAGGCGTTTTTGCAGGTTGTTTTTATTTTTTATTGAATTCAAAACGTGAGATGGGAGTTCAATGCGGTAAAATTGCCAAGTTTAAGTGATGTATTGATCCCAGTCCTCTCAGTTGTTGTCAGTATCAATCGAAATGATTACAATGGAATAAAGAGCTGATACGGTTCAAATCGAATATCGCTGTCGATAGTTCTTGTGAAGAATTTCAAATTCTGAATAAGAAAATTATAACTTACTAGTCATATTTGCCTACCAGCTGGAAATTTTAGCGAATACTAATCACAATCGTACTGGCATCATTCGAAGCCATCTGGTGATCACAGTTGAGAACTATTACTTCAGAGCTCTGTAATACCCATCCAGACACCGAATTCAATATTATTGAATTCAGTATAGTAAGTATTGAATCAATTATTTCTCATCTTAGTATTAAAGTGTAAATGTGAAACTTATTATCAAATCAATTTGAAAAATTGATAATACTGACCCCGATTCTAATTAATCTAAGAAATGCCAACCTCAAAACTGATTATCATTCTTGTTGGCCTTCCATTCACAGCTTGCTTATATTTGATTGGGATACGACATCCATTCAACTATGTTAAATTATATCTGATATTTAACCAATATAAATCTGTATTTTTGATTGGTGAAATTCTGTTTTTAAACATATATCTGTGAATTTGTGACGATATTTTCGGAAATAATTTAATTACTGGGGAAATTTCGGTTTAAATGTTCTTCCAATCTACCTACACAAATTCGCGAACCAAAGTATTGATATTGACTCATGATATGGAAGATAGTTTTTTTCGAGTTAGTAATTGAAAATTATCCAAACAAGCGGATGGATTTTCTTAGATAGAGGGAATGAAATTTATAATTCAAACGAATATTTTTCGGTTTCTTATAAATGAATGATTATCTTGGAATTAAATAGTATTTTTAACTTTTTTTTGTATGCACATATACACACAGAAATATTATATGCTTCGCGCGTGTGTATTCCGAAACTTTTGTTTCAAAGTCTGATATGGAAATTCCTGCAAAAGGAGAACTTGACCATGGCAAGTTCATATTTTATTTATGAAAAGTTTCATTGAAGTAAAGCAATTTCTTCTATTCTGTGGTGGGATCAATGGGGAAGACCGCTTTGGAAACGAATTTGAATTGAATTGAATTTCCATAGAGTACTAGACTCCAATTAGACCTAATCTGTAATTTTGGAAACATTAGGAAAATAACATTTTGAATAGGTACATCTGGAGAATCATTGGGCAGATTTTACCCATTCACGAATTCGACCTTCGTGATTAAGCCCCAAACCTACTCTCAAATATCGAGTTTCTAAGTTGTTCTTTCCGGAAGTGTTTACGGTCGGCCGTAAACACAATAACTTTCAAAAGAATCAACTTATAAATTCGATATTTGTAGAGTAGATTTGGACCTTAATCAGAAAGGCCGAATTCGAGAATGGGTTAAATCCGCCTAATGATTCCGCAGATATCCCATTCAAAATTTTATTTTCCCAATATTTACAAAAATACAGATAAGATCGGATTGAAATACAGATTTTCATCGAAATATGACAGTTCGAAGGTTTATACAGAATTTCATAACGAAAGTACGATTAGAAGATCACAGAATATTGAATATTTGAAAAACAAATTTTTTTTTCAAATCGTTCCAATGACAAAATCATCACGAAAATTCGCACAAAGTTGTTAATCAGCATTTTTAAATTAGGTGCAAAGTTTCAGCATGATTGGAGCAGTATTTTTCGAGACATTCCGAAAAAAAACATATTTCCGAATTACATATTTTTTCAAAATATCTCCAAAAATTGTTATCGCATCAAGCTCAGAGTTAAATTGAAATTTTGTCTGAATAAAAATTGATAGTTTCTGGAAAACAATTTTTTTCGAAAAAAATTCTGAAAAAAAAGTTTTTGTACATTACCTGATAGCATGATTTCAATTAAATTCAGCGAAAAGTTGCGAGTCCTTATGTTCGAACTAACTGCCAAGTTTCAACTCAGTCACTTCAATGGTTCTCGAAATATCAGGGGAATAAACTCAAAGCACCAAATAGCTATGACTCCGAAACTATTCGACCGATTTCACCCATTAACGAACTCAACCTTTGCATATTGCAATGCAACTAACCCTGAAATTTTCAAGTGGATAGGATCCTCTGGCCGGATAGAATCGATTTTAACACCGGATTCGTCATAAGTGAGTCCAACCTAGTCGTTTGAGATCATTTTCGGCTTAAAATTCGACAATCAAAGACATTTGGACAAATCGATAGTACACCGTTACCGTAGGACATGAGCCCAAAAAAATGTTAGATTTTAAGTGCTTGTTCTGGGGAACTGCGCGTTATCATTTCGTCACGATGTCACGATTTCGAATTATTTTGTTCACTATCAGTGGTTAGGCCGGACGTAAACACATTAACTTAAGAAAAATCGACATAGGGAATATATTTGTAGGGTAGGTTTTTAGTTTAATTAAGAAGGTCAAATGCTTGAATGGGTTGAATTCGCCAATTATTCTTTAGATAGTTATACCCATTTAAAATTTTGGATCGAATTGCCATCTAGTACTTGATCGAAAATTATAGCTTGTGGTTTATGTAAAATTTCATGAGGACCATATGAAAAAAAATCTGCGTCTGGTAGAGTCAATACTTGTATAGATGACCGCTTTGGCAACGGAACAAGCGCGTAAAATCTCCTAATCTCACGTCAGTGCTTTTCTAGGTTTTTCCTTTCTGTTTCAGTTTCGAAATATTTACCAAAGTCTCCACCCTATATAAATTCCCCCTCGTGATGATCACCAACAATATGATTGACATAGATCACACAAACCCTCGTTCAAACAAGGAGTATCGTCCATGACACCGTTTCCAACACGAAGGAAGAACAAACAAGGCATAATTGGAACAATTCATTCGATTCCTCGAGTTTACTGAGACACCTAGACACTTCAATTAAAATCCCATCAATAAATTATGCAAACTATTATCGAAGAACCAGCGACAGGCAGACCTGGTGATCATCATCGTTACGGCATACATAACTATCCTCGTTAAAAAAGGCAGAACTGATTATCCTGTTTGTTCAGAAAACAGAAGTATTACACAATAATATTGGGAGGTCATGCGCCCTTTTAAACGGAAATCGATAATGAGGATGATAAATGATGATAATCTTTTTTATTGGAAAGCACGGAGGAAAAGAAGGGTGTGTTTGTACTAGACGTGGAATTATTATTACGTCATCATGACATAATATATGTCACAAGATAGATGCATAGAATACATATGGTGCGGACACTCTTTGACATATTTTGGGTCCGAAATGTGGTCCAAACGCTGTCAAAATACGGCTTTGTTGGCCTACTTCAGTTTTCGCCGATAGATGCCGGCATAGGAAAATCTGGCATATAAAATCTGAAATATTTACGGAAGTAACCGACCTGTCATATCAAAACTGGTCAAATCAGAACTTCTTTTTGATTTTCTGAGTTGGACCATACATTATTTTCAAGAATTCCCGATAATAAATTCATTCTGACGAATTTAAATTATGATTATTCATTTCATTCAGTCAGAATGGCGGTAATATCCTTCGTCTCTGAATACACAAGTCTGAAACTTGATATTTTTGCATACCTGCTTATTACAAGAGGTATTTATCATCTCAATATTCAGTTCATGGAAAGGAAGTATTCAGAGCAGCAAAGTGAAAATTCATATATCAATTTCAATAATAATAAACATGAACATTACCTCCAAATATGCATAGGTAGATACTTAACATAATTCATAACTTTTGAATTGAATATGTATTAATAGGTACATACAACATTTGAAGGAGATTCAAACTATCCAGTAGAATCCATTAGTAATATCAATTTCCCGTTTCGTTTTCACCGTTGTTTTGGCTTCGAAATAACTTTTTGTATCCATCCATGAAAGTGTTCTCACAATAAACCTCATATTGCTCCTTATTCCCTTACACATATTTCATATTATTAATGGGTAGATGTTCCACATTTGTTGAACTCCTCTTATGTATTAGTGAGAATCCATAATTTCAAATATCTGATTCATTTTTTGGGAAATAGTTTCATCAGATTATGGCTCAATTCATTTTTATTCAGCGGAATTAAATGTATGCACTTGCCAAAGCGACGTAAGCGCCATCATCGTTTACAGAGTCAAGTAGCCCAAGATTGGACAATTCTAGGACCGCGTTTTGGATCCAAAACTTTAGTGGGTAATAGTAGGAAAGTGTCGACACCTGATATATTCTATGCATCTATGACTATGACTTCGGTCCAAGTTGCCAACCCACAAATTACTTCCAAATTTACTATAACTGGGGAAGGGAAATTTCAGAACAAATTCGACATTAAAAGGTTCGCGTTATTTATAAATATCCGTAATAGATGCCTCGGCTCCTCGAAAAAGGTGGTTCCTTTCAAATAAAGGTTTTTGTTAAGATCATCTCTGATTGGCTGAAATTGGAGTTGGGATTCCTGATTTCATGTTAATAGTGTCAAGTTTATATAGAATATGTTCCGCAAATCAATTTGGTTATTTTGGTTGCCGGTTTTCCGTTCTGTGAATATGAAATATTCGGTTGGTTCCTGAAAAAAAGGGTAATTACGGAATTTGATTGATGAAAAAGCAATCTTTCTGTCACCAGAACGTAGACATATCAAGTATATGCACCAGAATGGAGATCAATGTTTTATGGTAACATATCCATAGCATAGAACAATCTTTATTTACCTTATGATCCATAGACCATACCTAGTAATTTTTCCATTGTTCATTGTTGTCTCTTCTATGTTCTATGGATCATTAAGTAAATAAAGATTGTTTTATGCTATGGATATGTTACCATAGAACATTGACTGTCGTTCCGGTGACAGAAAGAACGTTTTTTCGTCAATCAAATTCCGTAATTAACCTTTTTTCCAGGAACCAACCGAATATTTCATATTTACAGAACGGAAAACCAGCAACCAAAATAATCAAGTGATGATTTGCGGAACACATTATATATAAACTTGACACTAGTAACATGAAATCCCAACTTAAATTTCAGCCAATCAGAGATAATCTTAACAAAAACCTATATTTGGAAGGAATTGTCTTGTTTAAGGAGCCGAGGCATCTTTGAAGAATATTTATAAATAACTCGAACCTTATTATGTCGAATTTGTTCTGAGATTTTCCTTCCCCAGTGATAGTAGATTTGGAAGTAATTTGTGGGTTGGCAACTTGGACCGATGTCGTCTATTTGTTTCCGATATTTTATTATATTTCTAGTATGAAATAACCAATTATGGATCTATGAGTGATGATTCCATAATAAAAGGGACCTGAAGATTTCTTCATTTATCTGAGGATCTGAAATATCATCGCGTGGAGAATCGGACCTGGTCGAAAGAACCTCCCGGTCAGAGAGCCAATGTGGGTAATATTATTTACTGCTTCCTGCTGGTTTTCTGTTCCTCTTTCAGATATTATGTCAAGATATTTTGTCAAAATGAGTTCAAGATAAAAAAACTGTTTTCCACTAAAGAAGATGCCATCCATGTTCTTTAAACAAATAACTACACTCATACGGGTGCTCTTGTATCATACGTAAAAATGTAATGGTACCCCGTTTACATTTCCTCTGCTAACACTGTGATATACAAAAATATGGATTAGATGATAATAAGGGCAGCAATTAATTCTAGCGATAAATGATCCTATTTGTACAGTTCAGTATAGAGTTAATGGTGGTCAAAACCGAGCGAATCACATCGGCGCCAGAGCCACTTTCTAGAGTGGCAAATGGCGCCGGATCCGGATACTGTGTCGATTCATAAAACTTTTTTGAAATGTTAAGGGTGTTTTTCAGAAGTATAGAACTCTGAGTTGACAACACTGTTTAAACTGACGGCCATTTTCTCAGCTGTCAAGTGATTTGTGTTCAGTTTGGTCTGGCATTTCAACATGAATAGACTGAGGCCTGAACAACGCTTCCAAATTGTGTAAATTAATTTTGAAAATAATGGTTCTGTTCGAAATACGTATCGTGCTGTACGTCCATTTTACTTTCAACATAATCGTCCATCGGAGCAATTAATTCGACTAACTATGGACCGTTTTCGCACCACGTTTACTCTAACGCATCCACAGAGAGAGAACAGAAGAAGCCATTGCTGCTGTAGAGCGTAGCGTAGAGGAAAACCCGAATCAGTCTATCCGCCATTGTGCACAGGAATTGGATATGTGTCCAACCGCTTTATGGATATTTCGGAAAGATCTCGGTTTGCGTGCTTATAAAATACAACTCGTGCGAGCATTGAAGCCACACGATCACCTAGCAAGGCGTAGATTCGATTTTCGTAACAGAATTTTGTTCAGCGATGAAGCTCACTTTTGGTTGAATGGCTACATCAATAAACAAAACTGCCGTATTTGGGGTGAAGATAATCCTCAAGTGTATGTTGAGACACCGTTACATACAGAAAAACGGACTGTCTGGTGTGCTTTATTGGCTGGTGAAATCATTGGTCCGCACTTCTTTGAAGACGATGCTAGCCAGAACGTTACAGTCAACGGTGGCCGCTATAGAGCCATGATTACTGACTTTTTCGTTCCTCAATTGAACGAGCATGATGTGCAGCAGCTGTGGTTTCAACAAGACGGCGCAACATGTCACACAGCCCGTGCCATAATTGATTTACTGAAGGAAATGTTTGATATCCGCATAATTTCACGTTCCGAGCCCTTGAATTGGTCTCCAAGATCGTGCAATTCAACGCCACTAGACTATTTTCTATATCGAAAATTATGGATTTTCGAACCAAACTATAGCATGCCGTTGTTTCCCAGAATATGCGTTCGAAAACTGCCTTCCTGGAAAACCAACTTTATGGTCTGATAGGCTCCAACACACTCACCACTCCAGTAATGCTTCGTTTCGGTTCCACGCTGACATCCCACGCCAGAATTACCGTAGTTGCACTTTGATCGGTGGTAAATCCATCAGAAAGATCCTAATCGCGTCTATTCAAAAACGTTCAGGCGTTCTCCGCTCATTTTTCCGTAATATCCACCGCGTCCGCATAATGAGCGAAGTCCGCCGCATGACCTTATTATTCAGTAGAAATGACATGTTGCGAGTCCGGCATATATAAAATGGCGGCATTAATATTCGTTCGTGATAGTGACCGAGATCAATCAGGACGCGGACTAAGCAGGCTAACATCAAATAGCTTCGAAGGCACGCAACTGTTTTGCAATTTTATCAAATAACTCACCTACTTATGATTTTCTTTTATTAAAAATAAAAGCGCGATATCTAATGATACATCGTGTGGGAATGGGCATTTTCGCTTATAATGGCTAATGGAGAGGAATTATGACAACTATGGCCGGCTATGGATTGCTGGGGAAAGTCACGATGATTATGGAAATGGGGTATGTTGAGCTTCGTCCTCGCATGCTTGCATTCAATTCGTCATAAGGAGATTTCGGTTGGTTCTAGAATTCGCTTGATATGACGATATTGATATTGGGTTGTCACAGAAGTTGGAATGAATTCGATAAGGGCCGGCACCAGAACCATTTTCTCGAGTTGCAAATTGGCGCATGATACGGGGTCAATAACTTATATCGATTTTGAGATTTTTTGAAAAAATACTTGGATTCATAGAAACATCACGTTGTTTAGTTCATTTATTTGTTCCATTTTTCATTTTCCACTCAGAAAAGTCAACATTTCGTCCGATTTTTCTATTTCGACTTTATGCTCGCCCTAAATCACATCGTGTGGAAATAGGCTTTTCGCTAATAATAGCTAATGGCGAGAAATTTGGACAACTGTGGTCGGCTATGGATTGCTAGGAAAAGTCAAGATGATTATGCACTCCCAATATCTGAATCAGAGCGGATTAAATTATATAAAAATTGTTTCTTACATAATTCTTCCAAGTTTCTGAGACAAACGATTGAAAAAAGCACATACATCATTTTTCAGGTTTTTTCTGGATTTCCACTTCCACTATCTGAAACAGAACTATTAAAAATCAAAGGAAAATTGTTTTACATATATTTCTGCAAATCTTTTGAAACAAACGATAGAAAAAGGCCTATAATTTTCTCTCGAGTATCGGTTAAAGCTAATTTTGGTAGGATTTTGCATCACTTTCCAGGTCAGTTCTGGGGTTCACACCCAATATCTGAAACAGAAATATTAAAAATCTAGAAAAGCACTGACATGAAGTCAGCAGCTTTTGCGCGCATGTTCACTAATGGTCATATCCTTTGAACATGCGCGTAAAAGCTGCTGACTTTTGTAGGTTTTTTTTTCGATGAAGTACTGGATTTTCTATTCGATATAATCTGTATTTTTGAGAATATTGGGAAAGTAAAATTTTAAATGGGTGTATCTAAAGAATCTTTGGACGGATTTTACTCATTCACGACTTTGACCTTCGTAATCAAGCTAAAATCCACACAATATTTCCAAAAATGCAGATTAGATCAAATTGAAATCCACAACTTTATTGAATAATAGTTCAAAGGTTTTATACAGGATTTCATGATCAAAAGATAACAGAATATTGAATATTTAATAAAAATAGTTTAAATTTTTTTTCCACAATTTTTTAATGACACGATCTTCACGAAATTTTGCACAATGTTGTCAATGAGCATTTTCAAACTAGCTGTCAAGTTTCATCATGACTGAATTTGTAGTTTTCGAGTTATTTCGTAAAAACCATGATATGCAGGAAAAAAACATGAAATTTTCGAAATATCTCCAAACCTCATTTTCGAATCGAACTAAAATTTGGTCCATTACTGCGAAATATGTAGCTCAAGGCCTGAACAGAATTATTTCTCGAATATAATGCACAGTTCTCGAAAAAAAATCACGAAATTTGACATATTTTTTCGAAATATCTCAAAAACTCATTTTCGGATAGAACCAAAATTCGGTTCACTACTGCGCAGTATGAAGCTGAAGGCCTTAGCAGAATTTTTTCTGAATATAATGGACAGTTTTCGAAAACAAAAATGTTTCGAAAAAAATTTTGCAAAAAATCTTTTTTCAATTTATTGACAGTACGATCTCAACAATATTGTGCCAAAAGTTGCGCGTTGTTATGCTCCTACTAACTGCTGAGTTTCAATCTAAGCGTTTCAGTAGTTTTCGAGTTATCACGGAAATAACCACAAAATTTCAAAGGGCTCGGAAAACTTTTGGCCGATTTCACCCATGAACGAACTTAACCTTCGCATTTCGAAATGCAACCTACCCTAAAAGTTTCGTCCATAGAAATCTCCTTACGCCCGCACTCGTTCATACGGACAGTCATCAGTGAGTCCAACCTAGTCGTTGAGACTCAAAATTCTAAAATTACAGAAATTTGGATAAAACAATGCTTAAGAGGGAGGTATGGGCATTTTTCTATTGTATATTTCAGATTGGAATAATTGGAAGAATCATATAAGAAACAATTCTTATTTAATTTTCAATAGTTCTGTTTCAGACATTGGAAGTGAAAACCCAGAAAAAACCTAAAAAATTATGCAAAAGCCTTCCAAAATAAGCTTCAATCGATGTCGAGCTTCGCCTTCGCATGATAACATTCAATTCGTCATATGAAGTTTCCGGTTGGTTCGAGAATTCGCTTGATATTGGACTGTCACAGGAGTTGGAATGAATTCGAAAAGGGCCGGCACCAGAACCATTCTCTAGAGTTGCGAAATGGCGCGTGCTCCGGGATCACTCGCTCAGTCTGTCTATTTTGAGATTTTTAAAAAGTACTTAGATTCATCTGGAGATCACGTCACTTAGTTCATTTAATTGATCAATCTTTTAACTTTCGCTCAGTAAAAACGAAATTTCCTCCGAATTTTTCTATTTCGAGTCTAAGGTCGCCAACATTCATACATCTTTCAATTACGAGGTAAAGATGCGTTTCCAGGGATCAATACGTGAAAAGACGACCAGTTCAACAACGAATTTGAACATTTGCGGGAAAGTAGCGACTTCACGTCACTGCTTTTCTAGAATTTTACTTTTTGTCATGAGTTCTTGAGTATCCTGCTCCTTAAATACTTCCTAAGGTATTTTCATTTATAGATAGACGAATAAGGATCTTATAACATCCGTCAGGTTTAATAAATCACCATAATATTCATAATGCCATTGATGTCTACCTTGAAAAAATCTAGAAAAGCACTGAAGTGAAGCGAAATGGTCACTTGGAAATTTCAGTGAATGTTTATGCAATATAAAAATTTTCAAAAAAAAAAAATTTTTCGAATTTTTCCATGGATAATTCTTCTTATTGACACTGTTCATCTTCCAACCAAGTTTCATTTCGATCAGATTGAAGCTTTTGAAGATTTGCGAAGTAGCTTCAACCCCTTTGGGAGAGTGGCATGTTTCATCCCGGCTTAGTTTGGGGGAACTCGTCAGGGCATGCACCAAACCAATCCATTTACATGCCTACGGGAGCGGACACCCCTTGTGCGGATCACAAGGAAGTGTACCCGGCTATTGGGGATGAGCGTACTTACGAGATATTGAAAGGATCCAACAGGGACAGCGTGCGCGCTAGCGCCCCCTTTACGTTGACGGATGATGTGGCCAAGCGTTACAGGCAGGTAAAGTAGGGTACTTAAGACGCAAGGGATGGTACTGCGCGCGCGACTTAAGTAAGAGCTGAGAGGGGGCGCTCGCTACAAGATAGATATTTTTCGACTTATTGAAAAATCAAAATTTCAAATGGCTGTAGCACAAAAACCATTCAGCAGATTTGGCCCATTAACGAACGTTACCGAGATATTCAAGATCTTAACCTCACTTGAAAATTTCAAGACTTTAGGTCCTTTCTTTCGAGGGTTACAGCGATATGGCCGGCCAGACGGACAGATTCAATTTTGTCCACGGATTCTTAATCAGTGAGTCAAACCTAGTCGTTTGAGACCGATTTCTGCTCAAAATTCGAAAATAACAAACATTGTGACGAAATGATAACGCGCTGTTCCCCAGAACAAGCGCGTAAAAATATGGCGAATTTGCAATTTTTGAACCTCATTGGTACCCAATTCAACAGTTAACTGCTGTTTAAAGCCCTAGAGACGTAATGTATAACTGCAGATACCTTGTGGAATGTTGTTCAAAAATAACAGTGAATTACACCTAGTTATCAAAAGTTGAAGCATAACATTCGATGAAATGATGACCCATTTTTCGCTCAGAAAGCAAAAGAAGTTGCATCGGCCGGGAATCGAACCCGGGCCGCCCGCGTGGCAGGCGAGCATTCTACCACTGAACCACCGATGCTTATTATCATTTAGAAACATTCAGGTACATATCGCGGGATATCGTCAACTTTAAAATGATTGTGAATACAGGAAATTAAGAACTGATTTGAAATTCACATGAAATAGCATGATATAAGGTATATAAAAAACTACCTCACTGATAAAAAAACTTGACGTCCCCAGGTGGGCTTGTATCACTAACCTTTCGGTTAACAGCCAACAATACAGAGACAAAAATATTTATTCAGAAAATTATGTACACATTATTTACATAGGCATGAAACATAGTTGCCTTTACAATTAATGTTATATGTGTTCAATATTATTCTATATTATAACATGTCAGATATACTCTATGGTCAAGTTACTGGAATGTCAGATATCATAACCACACTGTTGTAACATCACATGAATGTATATGTTATACCGATTAAATATTAAAGTACAAATCTCTAGTGTTCTATTAAATATCAATACCCAAGTATTAAACATGGCGCAGTCGTAACGGAATTGAGTGATATACGAAGAAAAGGTGAAGGATCCAAGAAATAAATTTAGATTTCTATTATAACCTATAAAATGGCAAGCTACACGGGGCCGGTAAAACTACCCCCAGATTTCGACTTGCAAGGCAAAAATGCCGCTATGGAGTGGAAATTTTGGAAAACTGCATTCACCGACTATCTTATAGCGACAGGACAATACGAATCCCAGGACCACATCAAGTTATCAATATTGAGAAATATTATCGGTACAGAGGCAGCAAGAATTATGTCTACATTCGTCATCCCCGAAACAGAAGTAAACAAATATAATTATACGATTGATCAGATCCAAAAATATGTGAACCCGAGGGTTAACGAATGTTTCGAAAGGTATAATTTCCTAAAAAGGATGCAAAAGGAGGATGAACCCTTTGAACATTTTCTCACGGAATGTAAATACCTGGTACGCACATGTAATTACAATGAAAGAGACCCAAATCAGACAGCTGAAGATAAAGCTCTGAGGGACAAAATAGTTATGGGCATCCGAGATCCTATAACCCGAGAGGCATTGCTGCGGATCGAAAAGTTGAGCTTGGATAAAGCAATTGAATTTTGTCGAACCAGTGAACAAAGCAAACAACAGAACGAGCAGTTCCAGAATGAATTGAGGTCAGATGTTCATGCTGTAAACAAGTTCAACCAACAACCAAGAAACACATATAAATCACAGGGCCAGAACAAGGAAAATGAAAAGTTCAAATGTAGGAGATGCCAGTCAACACATGGTGCACGTGAATGCCCTGCATTTGGAAAGAAGTGTAAAAAGTGTGGTAGGTTCAACCATTTTGCCATTTCATGTTTCGTAAAGAATATTAAGAATGTTGAGAAAGATGATCATAGTTCGGAAGATGTATTTGTAGGTTATGTAGGAAAATGTAAATGTAGTGATCCCAACTGTAGTCATGAAAAAATGTGGGATGAAACTATTCAGATTGAAGGTGAAAATTTCAACGTAAAATTGGATACAGGTGCGGATATTAGTATAATACCTGAAGTAAAGTTTAATGAAATAAAAACACAGATTTTAGTTCGTAAATCCAATTATATTATTAAAGGATTTGAAGGTACTCAGGCCAAAACTGTTGGAATTATAAATTTATATTGTAAATATAAAAATAAGAGTCTTTATGAGGATTTTGTGATCGTTGAGGGGGCTACTAGAATCCTTTTAAGTGGTCAGGCATGTGAAAGTTTAGGAATTATTAGGCGAGTAAATAATGTTAATATAAATCCTTCTGGAAAAGTCTCGGAAAGAGATAAATTCATCGAACAAAATTCGGATATTTTCTCAGGACCCGGTAGATTCCTAGGCGAGCATAAAGTAACTACCAAAATAGACTTTGAGGCTGTCAGTCATCCACCAAGTAAAATCCCCTTAGCTATAAAAGATGCGCTGAAGTGTGAATTGGATAGGCTCGTGAAATTAAAAGCAATAGTAAAAGTTGATGAAGTAAGCCCCGGCATGAGTATTAATCGAATTGTAGTCGTTGAGAAAAATAATGGTAACTTAAGGTTATGTCTAGACCCGGCTGATTTAAACCAACAAATTATACGCAAACCTAGAGCGACACATAAGATCGAAGATATTTGTTCAAATATTAGAGGTAAAAAATTTTTTACAGTTTTTGATCTATCTGAAGGATATCACCATTTAAAATTAGATGAAGAGTCGTCGTGGAAATGTTCTTTCGCAACCACATTTGGCATTTACAGATACTTAGTGTTACCTTATGGTTTATCAAATTCTCAAGATTTATTCGAAGAAGCAGTAGAAAAGAGATTTGGCGATATTGAGAATGTATTGATATGTCATGATGATATGATAGTTTCAGGTGGTACTAGGGAAGAACATGATAAAACTGTAGAAAAAGTAGTAGCAAGAGCTCGAGAAGTAGGCGCTAGATTCAATAGAGATAAATTTCAATTTTGTAAAGACAGTGTTAGATTTATGGGTCAAATTTTTTCTGGTAGAGGAATGGAAATAGACGAAGATAGAGCAAAATCACTTTGTGAACTAAAAAGTCCAAGTAACAAATTAGAATTGCAAAGAATCATTGGATCATTTAATTATGTTAGGCGCTATGTTCCCAATATGACAAATCACATACAACCTCTTTGCGAATTGTTGAAAGCTAGTGTAGAATGGCAATGGCTACCTAAGCATGAAGAATGTTTTAAAAAGCTGAAAGAGATTGTATGTAATTCACCTGCTCTTGTTCCATTTGATCCTGGTAGGAAAATAATCCTTCAGTGTGACGCATCAAAAAATGGTCTAGGATGCTGCATGTTCCAAGAATATGAGAATAAAATTTTAAAGTTGGTAGCATGCGCTTCACGCAATATGAATGACAGTGAGATAAATTATAGTCAAACAGAAAAGGAATTTCTCGCTATCTACTTCGGTACACAAAAGTTTCACCATTTTATTTATAAAAGTATAGTAGATGTTCAGTGTGATCATAAACCGATAATATCCATCATGAATAAGCCTATATGTAAAATTGGATCAGTTAGGTTACAAAGGCTAAGAATAAAATTATTAAAATATTCTCTTAATGTATATTATGTACCTGGAAAAGATATACATTTTGCAGACATGTTATCTAGGGCCTCATTAAAAATAGACAGTTATGATTCTGAGATGTTAGAGATGGTACATTCAATATCAAAGCATCTACCCATGAGTGAAGAGAAAAAATTTGAATTCAGAAATGCTACCGGTAACGATGATACATTGGTTAGAATTTTCAATTATTATTACAACGGATGGCCTCAAGAGAAAAATATTCCCTACCAATGTAAACCGTATTATAAACTAAGAGATTCAATATATGTAGAAGCTGGTATCATATTTCTTGACGACAAGATAATCGTTCCTAAAACGCTAAGAACCCAAATGATTGAAATACTGCACAGAGGTCACACAGGCATGAATAAAACAATAAATAAGGCTAGAACTTTATTTTATTGGCCAGAATTAACAACAGATATAATGAACTATGTTAAACGTTGTAGGACATGTGAAAAGTACAGTCCCAGTAACTTCAAGGAACCATTGTTACCACACTCGGTACCAAGATTAAGATTCAATAAAGTAGGTACAGATATATTGGAATTTGGACCCAATTCCTATTTAGTAACAGTAGATTATTTCTCTCATTGGCTTGAAATTATAAAACTGAAAGATAAAACGTCAAATTCTGTAATAGACGCTTTTCAAAATATATTTACCAGATTTGGTTACCCAGAGCAAATAATTGCTGACAACTTACCATTCGTTTCGAGTAAATGTAGGAACTATTATGTTAGTAAAGATATTTCTATTTCAACATGCAGTCCACATTATCATCAAAGCAACGGACTAGCTGAGAAAGCTGTAAATATAGGCAAGCAAATTTTGAAAAAGAGTAATGAGGAAAATCTAGATTTTAGAGACCTAGTCATGAACTACAATAACACGCCTCTTAGTGGTTTGAAAGCATCACCATCACAAATTTTACAAAGTAGACACCTTAGAGACCTTTTACCGCCAACAACCGATAAATTGCAACCTCAAATTCAAAAAGGTATTTTCAAAAAATTGTGCGATCAAAAGTTGCAACTTAAGATGCAATATAATAGAACAGTACGTAGAAATCCAGTAGAATTTAAAAAAGGCGATCAAGTTGTAATTAAAACACCAAATGATAAAATTTGGGAAAAGGCAATTGTTTTAGAAAAGGCAAAAGAACCTAGATCTTATTGGCTGAAAAAGGAAATAAACGGTCAAATACTAAGACGTAATACACACCATATAAAACGATCATATACCAGACCACATAGTGGCGAATACATTCTGCAGCCAGAATTGAGCCCGAACCAGCTTTCACCAGATCCTCATAACAAAGATGGTGGTAATTTGAACAAATCGAATACATCCAATATTGTGAACAACCCAATTATAGAAACTAAAACTGTAAAAGATAATATGACCCGTTTTGGAAGAATTGTGAAACCCCCTGGTCGTTTAGATCTTTGAGGGGAAGGTGTTCAATATTATTCTATATTATAACATGTCAGATATACTCTATGGTCAAGTTACTGGAATGTCAGATATCATAACCACACTGTTGTAACATCACATGAATGTATATGTTATACCGATTAAATATTAAAGTACAAATCTCTAGTGTTCTATTAAATATCAATACCCAAGTATTAAACAATATGTTAGTAAACAGTTCCTGCAAATATGCTGGCACCGTTATTCAGAATGGATGAGGTTCTATTAAACCTTACAATAGTTGAATGGAAGTTTTGGATACTTTCGATTTTCATCCACAGAAAATTGTTTTTTCTCGTTCAATTCTGGTTGCGAAATGTACAGGAAAAATAAGGTGAAACCTGCTTGAACAATGAACAGAAAGATTCATTTCATGTCGTGGTTATTTCTCTATCGTTCTAAAGATTGTTAGGTTCCCGGTTTCAAATGCGCAGAACCAGAACAGTAGCCTAAGAAAAATGGAAAAGATAAATATTCGCGAGTAACTGATAGCTATAATATAGATGGTTTTATGAGGATATACATAGAAGGCATTCTTGAAACATCAGAGGTGGAATAATATTCGAATAACAACACCAATATGGTGCACTTTAGTTTATCGACGATGTGAAAATCAACTGATCAAGCCCCTTTGCCTTGAATATCGAAGGGTACTCTGATTGAAACATTCTTCGTGGCTAGATCATCTTAAGAAGGCTGTAACAAAACTAAACTGCCATTATTTGCGTACTTGGCTGCCAACCAAAATATTGGAGGTTGAAGCTCACCGGGGGCCATTATTTTCATAGTCATAGTCATAAAAGGAGGAGAGAGCATAACATACTCTGTTTGTCCACATCTGAATTGGAGGCTTCAAAGCCTAATTTGAAGTCAGAAAATCTATTTGAACATTCCCCTCACATTTTCGCTGAAAGTATTTAATATTTCAATAATTTTTTCGACACATAGTCAACTTGCGTTTACGTAGCCCTTTCACGTAGCACATTCGGCTGTTAGCCGAAATTAAGTGGTTCGAACCCACCCGGGGGCGGAACTTTTATTTGTTTACTATGAAAGATAGTCAACAGATCAGTTTATCGACAGCTTCAAGGTAGATAGAAACTCAAAACGCATAATTTCAAGACAGTGTCTTCTAGGGTACCATAAAATATTATATTTTTTCCACAAAAGTCATTTGAATGAATAATTTTCGAGCGTTTTTTCTCTCACTTTTTTGCTAGGGGCAGTAAATGGTTGATCAATGATCACATTTGCGGCACAAGATTTTTTGCTGTGTAAAGCCTATTTCATATAGCCTCCGTGGCGCAATTGGCTAGCGCGTTCGGCTGTTAACCGAAAGGTTGGTGGTTCGAGCCCACCCGGGGGCGAAAATTTTGATGGTGATACATAATAAACGAAGGTTGATAAGAATGCAGTTATGAACTGATAACGTTCACTCAACTTTGATAGCAGCAACGCGTCTGTGAAGGTATGTTATTGCGAACTTTTTTCTAGTTTTATACTGATCTCAATTCGATTAAATTATTTTCGAATGATCTTTCTCCTTTATGCTTCATTCAACTTTGATAGTAGCAGCGCGTCTGCTAAGGTATTTTATCACGATTCGATTTAATCATTTTCGAATCATCTTTCCCCATTATGCTGATGAAGGTAATCGAATAGTTTATGATCCACAGTCTGAAATAAGATCTGTTGATTATACACCTGTCTCCAACTTATTTCCATAGCCTCCGTAGTAAAATTGCCTTTCCGATTTTCACGATCCAGTATTTCGAATAAGATCTTTTGCGGATCTGCCGACTAGGTCTAGCATATTTCACGGAGCATCCGTGTTGTGCAATTGGCCAGTGCGATTGGCTATTAGCCCAAAGATTGGCGGTTCTAGCCAACCTGGAGGCGAAAGTTTCAATGGTGATACATAATATATGAAATTGAATGGACTGAACTGATAAGCGTACAGATAAAAACTGGAAACATTCAAATTTGAAAGCAGCAGCGTCTGTTAAAGTACGTCATTATTAACTTATTTCCATATTTACTGATCTTTCCGCATTTTTGCTTAGGTTTCGAATAATTGATGACTCATTCTTTCAATTATGAACTTGTGATCACTCACCTTTATTCACACTGAAATTCGTAGCCTCCGTGGCGCAATTGGCTAGCGCGTTCGGCTGTTAACCGAAAGGTTGGTGGTTCGAGCCCACCCGGGGGCGACTAATTTTTTATTATCCATGAAAGATAGTCAATAAATCAGTTCATTGACAGCTTTAACGTAGGTAGAAACTCAATATGCATCATTTCAGGAAAGTCTGTTTTATGGTATGATATTAATTTGTTTTTACAATAGTAAACTCACGGTCGATTGAATAAATTTTTCACTTTTTTTGCTAGAGGCAGTTAATAGTTAATGATCTAACATTATTGACATAATTTTGACAGAGTATAATCTGCTGGTTTTAGCCTTTTCACATAGCCTCCGTGGCGCAATTGGCTAGCGCGTTCGGCTGTTAACCGAAAGGTTGGTGGTTCGAGCCCACCCGGGGGCGACGCTTTTTGTGATCCATGAAATAAAGCCAACAGATCAGTATACCCATCAGGTTTAGGGTAGGTGGAAACTCGAAATGCATAATTTCAAAACAGCGTCTTCATGGTATGATATTGATTTTTTTTACATTAGTGTACTCACGGTCGATGGAATAGTTTTCGAACGTTATTTTCACTGTTTTGCTAGAGCCAGCGAATAGTTGAGGATCTAACATTCTTGACATTATTATTATAGAGGATTTTTCGCTGGTACTAGCCTTTTCACAAAGGCGCAATTTTCTAGCGCGCTCGGCTGTTAACCGAAAGGTTAGTGGTTCAAGTCCACCCAGGGCCGACCCTTTTTATTATCCATAAAAGATAGTCAATAGATAGATTGAATAATTTCGAACATTTTTTTGCAGTATTTAGCCTTTTCATATAGCCTCCGTGGCGCAATTGGCTAGCGCGTTCGGCTGTTAACCGAAAGGTTGGTGGTTCGAGCCCACCCGGGGGCGAAACTTTTTAATGATCATGAATTGATTGAGAGAAGAATTGATCTACTGACTACCTTATTCGTTTGACATTTTCATAGACGGTAGTGCATATTTTGATTATATAGGATTTCGAAGCAGATTCTCTCCGGGTCGCAAGTACGTTGATAGTCTTTTTATGAGCCTGCGTGGTGCCGCTTTAATTGATCTCGAACATTCCTTTCACATTTTCGCTGAGAGTATTCAATATTTTGTTGATTCAATATTTTAAATTAGTTTTTCTATTCAAGAATGTGCGTATATGCAGCAAGTTTAACATAGCCTCCGTGGCGCAATTGGCTAGCGCGTTCGGCTGTTAACCGAAAGGTTGGTGGTTCGAGCCCACCCGGGGGCGTATATAGGCTAAGAGCTACTGAACCCTGGGAGTGACGGTCTCCCTGTAAGGTTAGAAATTTGTATACTTACGATTTATGGCATGCTAAGAGCAATAGCCATGACCTGGCAGGCGTCAGCCCTGCACGTCATCACACCCTTTTTTTGGACTGTTATAAGTAAATTGAGTTTCAAAACTTGTTTCTGTAAATTTGAAAATTTAATAGGATAAAGTTTATTTATTGTACATCTTTACAAAAAATTGACAGGCGATTACAATAAGCAGAAGTATATGACAGATAAATTAGAAAACGCACAGTTGATGAGGTAAAATAAACTTTATCCTGTATACTTGAAATTTTTATATGTTTTCAAATAAACGTCTCACAGTAAGTATGTACAATGCCAGGCGGTTTTGAACAGCATAAGACCTTGACAGACGAGGGGACAGCTGCTAAGGGCGTGCGAGTGAGAGGTGTTGCGTGAACGCATACAGTAAATGCAATCTATTTTATTGGGTTTTATGCAATCTACATTATTTTTAACATTCATTTTCTTCAGCATCATCTGAAATTTCGCTATCACTGTTTTCATCATCATCTGATTCTTCAACAATGTTTTCCTCATCTGAATATAGTAAAAAAAATATTTTAATGAATTAATAAGGTTGTTAAGAATTAAATATCAACCTCAATACATAGGACTGCATATTAAATCTTACGAAGTAAAATAGTTGTATGTTACCTGAAATGCATTCCTCTGTTTCAGTCGATTGTGCTGTGGCAGTATCAGCAGGTCCTTATAAAAGTATGTGGTATATAGAAGATGGAACCGTATTCCCCTCAAACCAATCAAAATCGTAACGACTATCAATTAAGTTCCAACCGTTATTTTCAGGTGTAAGAATTGTTGGTTCTTTTAAATGACAATTTCGGCATATATTTGTAATGTAGGCAGTTCTCAACAATTGTTGATGTAGTTCACGTTGGCAGGGTGGTAAATTCGATGAATCATAGCTTACTACTTTTTTCATAAACACTTTGGGATTAGTTGTGTTGTATGTAGCAAGGAACTTTTCATAACGTGCATTATTTAATTTTGAACATTTCCAACCATACATTTGGCATACAAATTTCTCTAGTATCGGGAAATTTTTTTCTTTCTTCTGTACTATTTCTGCGTTTCCTAATTCTTTGAATACCTTCTGATAAACGCTCGATTTCTGCAATATTTGGAATGGTTTTTTTTACCTCTTCTTGAAAAGGACGGATTGAAATCGCAACCGGTTAATGCATGAAATCCAGGTATGCTTTGGCATATAGAAGGTCCCAATTTTGTATTTAGTTCAGAAATATTTATCCATTTTTTTACAATTATTGGTGCCATATTCCATATAGATTTTTAAATTATTATTGTGGAGATGGTCCAAGTTTCTGAGCAGTAATATAAAAATGTCTGTGTCACATGTTTTTATTAATACGTCGGATACATCTTCATCCATTTGGCATGTATGGTATATTATTTTCGTATCAGCCTCTTCATGATGTTGGCACGAAAAATCATCATTTATATCGACAATCACAGAGTTATTGTGGACACTATAAGTATGGCATTGTTTGTAATTTGAGTTCACTATGGTATTCCCGATGAACTCTATCATTTCATTTGTACTCCAATGTGTAATTAAAAAATCCACGAAAGCTTCTTTAAATTGTATGTTACGAAGTTTTTCATAAAATCAACTGGTCGATTTTGTTCTGGTCCGGTAATGAAATAATTTATGTTTCGTACTTCTTGTCGTTTGGCTCGTTCATAATCTTTAATTGACGGCGAAAAGTATTGGCCGAAAATGATATGTACTCGTGAGGCATGTGTAGCTGTTAGTAGCGACATAATTTTTTTGGAAATACCACCAAATGTTTTGGGGATATTTTTGAATGTATGCAGTAAGAAGAATCCATCAAAAATGACAACATCAAAACGTTTTGGTACCTCTTCACTGTTGACATTTGCCTTTAAAATTTCAACCATTGCTGATTTCTGAGTTTTATGTATTGTGCCATCTTCATGACACAATGACAATTGGACAGTTGTAATGGGGTATGATAACGTCTTTTCCAAATCGATGTTATGTTGTATTGACAGAGCTAATAGGCGACCAAAGAAATCACGTTGCACACGGATTTCATGAACCTTATCACCGACTTTGATTTTTTTCTCTTTTTTTCAGAGGCAAAATTCATAATTTTCACTTGTGCAATCCTTTCTTCAAATCTTTTTCCATTCTGTGAACATTCAGTTATAAACTTCTCTTTCAATCTTTCTCTAGATTCTATAAAATTCAATAAGTAATCCTGTACTGCGATCGAGGCTACTGTACCATTACCGATGTTATACAGACAATCTTTGTGGCTGACCCCTCGCCTGTCAAGGACTTATGCTGTTCAAAACCGCCTGGCATTGTACATACTTACACTCAGACGTTTATTTGAAAACATATAAAAATTTCAAGTATACAGGATAAAGTTTATTCTACCTCATCAACTGTGCGTTTTCTAATTGATCTGTTATATACTTCTGCTTATTGTAATCGCCTGTCAATTTTTTTTTAAGATGTACAATGAATAAACTTTATCCTATTAAATTTTCAGATTTACAGAAACAAGTTTTGAAACACAATTTACTTAACAGTCCAAAAAATAAAGGGGCTGATGACGTGCAGGGCTGACGCCTGCCAGGTCATGGCTATTGCTCTTAGCATGCCATAAATCGTAAGTATACAAATCTCTAACCTTACAGGGAGACCGTTACTCCCAGGGTTCACTAGCTCTCCAGCTAATATTTTAATGGCAAGTAATAAATCATAAACATATGTGAATGGTTTGATCAGTAATATTAGTGAATCTATAGCTCTTAAGCAACTACTAACCCTAAGAACTTTCAATTTGAAAGAACTATCAGTGCGGCTGCTAAGGTAGGTCATTACGAATTTTCATGCAGGTATTTATTTCAATTCGATTGAATTAGTCTCGAATGATCTTTCCACAGTTTTGCTAAGGCTATTGTAAAGTTGTTGATCTAATCTTTGTGAATAGTGAATAAGGTTTTGCTCAGTGATGCAGAATCCGAAGTCAAAACCAATTCGGCCGAATGTTCCACGATTACTTGGGAACGGAAAGAGCTAGCAACTTGAAATATTCAGAGTAGGTTGCGCATCTAAATACGACTGAGAGATTCGTTGATTGGCCAAATCGGCTCCACAGTTTTGGAGATTTATCCACTTAAATTTTGAGGTTATCATCTAAATATCTCAGGAACTACCAATGTAATCGACATGAAACATGTGAATTAATTGAAAAATAGCGATGCGCAACTGCTTGCTGAATTTTGATAGGATCGGATTTTTGAAAAAATTTCAAAAAAATCAAAACCGAATTTTTCAGAAAAAAATCATTAAACCTAAAATTTCATTCAGATTTCAATGAAATTTCGCGCAGACCTTGAAGGCGATATTTCACAACAGTGTAACGAGTTTCAGTTTGATCAGATTCCGATTTTCGGAGATATTGGGAAAAAGATTTCCCCGCGTCGAACAGAAGACCCAAATGAAAAGTGAAACACATTCAATAATAATTTGTAACAGATATTTCAAACAAAGTATGCAAAGTCACACACATGTACGGCCGATCTAGACGCGGATACCATTCGATTCGGCACATCCAGCTGCTCCGCTGCGTGGCTAAATGCCATGACGAATTGGCGTAGGCCTTGGAATCGGTAAAGCGGGTGTCGATACCAGGGGCCGGATGCGCTTGCACAAGAAACGGGAAGTAAAGAAAAAAAATTCTAGAAAAGCAATGACGTGAGGTTAGGAACTTTAACGCGCTCTTTCGAATTTGTTGCCAAAGTGCATTGTTTACTATATGAAAAAGCGATTTGGCTTGTGATTTTGTATGAATTTGGACATTTTAGAGTGAAATATTCACTATTGCATTACCTAGGAACTATATCCAAAGTACTTGATATCTTGTAACAGTAACAGCTTTGCTAAACTTATGGAATTTTTCGAATAAATACATTTCTTGCTGTTGTTGCATGTTGCTTGGTTTATTAAGGCAGGAAATACAATTTAAAACCTAATATTAAATTCAAAAAAGTCTACTTGTTAAAGGCTATTGAAACAACAATTAAATACAGATTTTTCTGTATAACCTTTACATAATATCTTTCGATATTGATTTGATATCTTACGATATACTTTTATGTCTTCGATGTACTACGTCTTCAATGACAAAATTATTATATCAACTGGCATATAATGATCAAAGTAAAAAACTTGAGAAAAGTGTGAAAAAATGAAATACAACCTAAAAACAATACTAGACACAGTGTTTCATCTTCTATCTTTCGATTTAGAATCATCAATAGCATTTATTCTATAATATACATCAAAAACTCACCACGTGTTTTGTTACGACGTACACTTCACATCAATAACGGAAATAAGCAGGTTTAAGTCCATACGCATGCTTGTTAGAATTGTGCATAGAAACAATAATGCCACAGATTTTACTTACACCTTCTTCTTTCCTTGACAAATGAAATGCGGTAAAAAACATTTTCCAAAATCTTTATAACCTCAAAAATTAAATGACAGTTGATATTGACCCTTGAAAACTATAAGTTTTCATTCAAATATTAAATTCAAAAAAGTCTACTTGTTAAAGGCTATTGAAACAACAATTAAATACAGATTTTTCTGTATAACCTTTACATAATATCTTTCGATATTGATTTGATATCTTACGATATACTTTTATGTCTTCGACGTACTACGTCTTCAATGACAAAATTATTATATCAACTGGCATATAATGATCAAAGTAAAAAACTTTAGAAAAGTGTGAAAAAATGAAGATATCAAATCAATAACGAAAGATATTATGTAAAGGTTATACAGAAAAATCTGTATTTAATTGTTGTTTAAAACCTAAGTTTTTGAAGTAAATTCAGGTATTCAAGCTCGAATAATCAACATCAAATCGATGAAAACTACCAATGAGTTGTTGAAATATTTTCATTTGAATGGTAGGTACTAACTGAATGTGGAGAGGAACTCAATTTATCCATTATAAAAGAGAGAAATTAGAAAATTCTATCGGTTCCGAAAGGGAAAATCATATTTTCTGAATTAATTCAATAAAGAACAGCGCTCTAAAATGAAAATTCACAGAATGTTATTTTGTAACTTGTCAGTTACCTCCGCAAAGAACATATCAGTTTCTACGGCCTCAAGCTCCTTTCTGCAGTAACCCTAATTGTTTTTGTACTAATTATTGCTTTTTGTTGTATTTCTTACTGTAGATAAATAAATTGTTATTATTATTAGTCTCCGCAATCAATAAAACTTGGATTAGATAGGATTGATTCATACCATTGATATTCAGGTATGCAATGACATCGAACTTTGAGCTGATTTTCATGTTTAGTCGAGTAATATCATGTACGTTATTTTGGTAGGGCATACTGAACGATTCGGGGTATGGAATATTGGAAAACCATACGTTCTTAATAATCATTTCTTCATTACTTGGAACAAGACAGGATTAATAATAAATATTTCCATTCAGATATTCAACGCTCTCAAATTTTTAGCTGATTCTCACTTAAGGTGCAGTATTACTACTGACAATATTTTGTTTGGGTATGCCGATTGATACCAGGTAGGGAATTTTCGATAAACATTCCTGATTGTTTTCACAAAGAAAAGATCTAAATCATCACTGATCGGCATTTTAGCCTAATTTGATCACCCTTGAGTCGTATTTTAGAAACAAAAACCATCCATTGTGCCAATAAACTGTTCCTATCTACTACACCCAGAAATAACTGGCAGTCTAGGAATGAAAAATTTATTAGCACTATGATATTACAAAATATTTTCGCAATATTTTACCTCCATAAGAAAGTAACAAGGTTCCTATAATATAATATACTACAACACAAAAAAAAACTGTAGACTGAACTAACCAAAGGTCTGTTTATTTGCCTATTTATGAAATCAGGAACTAATTTCATATTAAGTACACCAAATTTATACTATCCTTCTCAAAAAAAAGTGAATATATCAATCCAAAATTTCCAAATGAAACGAAACGAAACGAAATCACGAGAGAAATCGCTTTTTTCCATAGTAAACAATGCATTTAAGGTTATTGTTGGTCCTCCAGTCTCTCCCAACAGTCAAAACTGCTCGTGACCTATTCACGTATTGACCATGCCAAACGTGGCTTTCCTTTCTGATGGAAAAGTTCGGTGGTCTTCTAATCATATTATCCACACGAAATTCCTGCACGAACCTTCAATTCATGATCAAGAGATCGCAAAATATAGAACATTTGAAATTTTTTTTCAATTTGTTCTTCTGACACGATCATCATGAAATTTCACGCCAACTTGCTTGTCAGCATTTCATAACTAGTTGCAAAGTTTCATTATGATTGAGTCAGTAGTTTTCGAGATAATCCGGGAGAAAACAATGATACTGAAGAAAATCACGAAAGTTGACATATTTTCCAAAATCGCCTGAAATTGTAATTGTATCAGACTGAAATTTAGTACCGTGCTAGTAAATATAAAGCTCAAGCTCTGATAATAATTTTTTCCACATATCATAAGTAGTTACCGAATTTTTTTTTAATTTAATGACAATACGATTTCAACGAAATTTCGCAAAAAGTTGCGCTACGTTACGCTTCTATTAACTGCCAAGTTCCAGTCTAATAGCTCCTGTAGTTTCTGAAATATTAGGGAATAAGTTGCGCATCAAAAGGCGGTGATTATATTCAGTAATGGGCCCAATCGACCAGGTTCTCAGGATCATGCTATCAGATTGACACTTTGTACTGAGTTGAAGGATGCTGACGTTCAACTGCTGGATCGTTCTTATCGTATCGTAAGTAAATTTTAAAAAAATGAAAAATGTTACAAATTGTTGTTGGCAAGACTTTTTCTCCAATAAACATCAGATATCAATGAAATATCGCACACAGCTTCAATTTAATATTATAGAACAATGTGTAAACTCTCGGTCTGATCAAAATCTAACTTTCGACGATATTGGGAAAAAATGATGTCAACTTTCGTGGTTTTTCCTCGGTATTTTAATTTCTGAAATAACTCAAAAATTTCTGATCCGATCACGATTAATCCTAGTGAATAGTTGGTAAATGGTGTTCCACAATTTTGTTCGAAATTTCCTGATGTTCTCTACATTTAAACAATTTCAAACAAGAGGTATCAATTTTTTTTTGTCCTCGAATTCAAACGTGCGCGCAAAAGCTGCTGATTTCACGCTAGTACTCTTCAAGAACTGTCTTCTTCTATTCGTTTTATTTTCGCTGTAGTTTTCAACTCAATCGATCGAAAATCCTGATGCACAATTTCTTTCAAAATTTAGTTATGATAGTTACTGACTTCACGTCAGTCATTTTCTTGTTCCATTAATTTTTTTTCGCTATAAATATAAATTTTAACACAAAAAATAACGAACTTAGAACTGGTTGACGAATGCTGTTGTACAGTTTTGTTTCAAAATTCATTTATAATTTAGCTATTGCCTAATTGATGTCCGTACTTTTCACGGAATTTCTGGTCACATTCATATTTGTTTGCCGAAGATATAGTTTTTAATTCAAAGAATATTGGTCTCATCGAAAATGGGTATCTACCTGGCAAACGCTAATGAAAATTTTTTTTTCAAAAATCAGTGGTACTGTAGTTACTGAATTCAAGTCAGTTCTTTTCCAAGAATTTTTTCTCCCATTCGTTTTCTTCGATGTAGATATGGTTATCAACTCGAAAAATACTGATCCTATCGAAATTTGTACTATACCTTTTCAACTTCAAATTGAGACCTAACAAAATCAAATTGGGACTAAACACATCCAAATTGGGAATAATCCGTTTCATATTGGTACAACATTCGTTCCTGAGTGAACTGGAGTTTTATGAGTTTCTTCAGTGTGAACTTTGCTTCTGCTATATTTCTTTGGCATTTTACTTTTATTTTTTGCTCACCTTTGGGTGGTTGGTTTCTTGATACTCGAAAATTCGCAAGTCCTTTCCAATCGCCGTTTTCTTCATGGATCGCAGTTCTCAGCTTTTCAATTGATCCCGACTCTTCCTTTTCAATAAGAGATATAATTTCGAATTAATCCCATTAAATACTCTCCTTCTACATTAATATGTTTACTTTATAAAGTAATCGAAAAATTCGATTCAAAGAGCAACGAATGTACTCATATGAAATTTATTACTCCCAATTTGAAATATATACAGTGCGCGTCAAAATTATGGAACAAATTCATTTTCTTTGCAGAAAAATATTTGGCAACAAAATCCTGAAACAGGTCAATTTTTGTTTCACTTTCACCAAATTTATATGCATTTTTGAAGGATTTTTGTTGCACACTGAGCCATCCCCATCAACCCTCTGCATTTTTTTGTATAGGGAAATTGGGTCATGTGGTGCATATTTGGCAATGTCTTTGTATCTTCTTTACAGGCGTGCAGAAATTTCCACGAAAAAAATTTTTTTTTTGGAAAATTTGTTAGTTCAAAGAGATTTTCAGTATGTGCACTTTGTCATGGCTTTACTTTGAGACGATGGTACCTGATGAAATTTGTCACCGAATGGAGGTCGACCATTTCAGTTTTGTTCATGCACAACTTTCAACCCCTACGAATCTTTTAATGGAGAAAAAAAAATTTTTTTCACGTGAGGGGGTTGAAAGTTGTGCATGAACAAAACTGTAATGGACGACTTTCATTCGGTGACAAATTTCATCAGGTACCATCGTCTCAAAGTAAATGAGCCATGACAAAGTGCACATCTGAAAACCTCTTTGAACTAACTAATTTTTCAGAAAAAAATTTTTCTTGAAAATTTCTGCACGCCTGTGAAGATAATAATATTAATAATTTGATAACTGCCAAAAAAGTACCACATGACCTACTTTCCCTATTCAAAAAGTAGAGGGTTGATGGGGATGGCACAGGGTGCAACAAAAATCCTTCAAAAATGCATATGAATTTCGTTAAAGTGAAACAAAAATTGACCTGTTTCAGGATTTTGTTGCCAAATATTTTTCTTCTGAGTAAATAAATTTGTTCTATAATTTTGACGCGCACTGTATATTTCAAATTGGTGATAATCAGTTTCATATGGGTACAACATTCGTTGCTCTTCGAATCGGATTTTTTGATTATCTTATAAAATTAACACTTGAATGTCGAAAGAGGATATTGAATGACGGCAAACCAGGTTTCCATTCGAAAATATTAAAAAAGGAGGTGCGGAATAAATTAAATAGCAAAGATTTGCAGTCCATGAAGAAAACGGCGATTGAAAAGGACTTGCGAATCTTTGGGTATCAAGAAGTCAACCGTCCTAAAGTGAGCAAAAAAACGAAAGGAAAATGCCAACGAAATAGCAGGAGTATATATATATAGTTCAAACTGAAGAAGTTTATAAAACTCCAATTCACACGAGAACGAATGCTGTACCAATATGAAATTGATTATTTCCAATTTGAATGTGTTAAGTCTCAATTTGAAGTTGGAAAGGTATAGTTGGCAAATGCGGATTCGAATTTTTTTTCAAAACAGTTATTATTTCGCTATTTATTAACCTCAGTGTTGTTCTAGAAAAGTCTGTTCCCATTCTTTTTCTTCGCTATATTTACACTTTTGAACTGAACAAATACTGATCCAATCCAAATTTGGAAACTAGTTAGCAAAAAATCCTGATGCACATTTTTCACAGAATTTACTGATTATTCAGTATGTAATGATTATTTGTGTCATTGCAACAATTAAAAGATTTTTTTTAGCCCAGGAATTTGCACATGCGCGCATACTCTGATGTCTTCACTTCAGCTTCTCTAAAACATTTTTTACAACGAAATGAATTCCCAGACATCCCATCACAATTCCCAATTTCTATGAATCCCAGACTAGTCCCCGTCTGGCCCACAAACCCTACGCCTTATGCACCACTCATATATTTCCCGAAATTCCGGCAATAAAATCGATGTCCTAATTACACAAAACTAATAATTCTTTTTTTATGAACGGATAAATATGTAAAGTCGCAACAAGAAGCGAGAAACGGAGAGAGAGAGACCGCTCGGAATTCAATCTGTGATTCCAGTCTGGAGAGGGAAACTCGATAGCCCCACAGACGAGTTAGTAATAAAGCGAAACCTTTTGACATCATAACTCTGCCATCATAAAACATGACATTAAAAATACGCTCTAATATTTCAGTCCCTCACGGGGGAGTCGGTCAGTGGAAGGTTGGAGGTGATGGAGATGATGATGAAGAGGAGATCGGATAGAAACGCCGGAGATGGAGGAGGCTGCGTTGCCAGATTTTGACTGGAGGTTCGTAGGATAGTTGTAATGTTTTTTCGCGAATGAAAATGAGCACTTTCCTCTCTCTAATGATTATCAGAGTAGCCCGATATAGTCAGATTATCATTATCAATCGAGAAACTTTGTACATGCATTTTTCTATTTGATTGATAAATTCGTGAATTTCGACAACCCAGGCGCATTCAAGTTACAGAAACCCTCATTAATATTTCAAGGTCAGGCCCCTGACCACTGTCTGCAGGCTTATACGTTGCCGATAGCCGCGAGAAATATAAGAAATACTTGAAATTTCGACGATAAGGGTGGAAAACGTGGTTTCGTTCTGCAGGTGATTAATGTTTTTGGAATATACCAAGGGATATACTCAATTCTTTTGTGAGAATACGTAAGATTATATATTTTTTTATTTTTCACTCCATTTCAGTTTTATTTTCCCGAAAACTCCTGAATATAAAAGTGGCAACATTGCACATTCTCACTAATTTTTTGAACCCGTTGTACCCATAAATTTTCTTGAAAGAAACGAACTCTGGCCTCCAAAAGTCATCTTTGTGGTAATGTTTCCTCTTAATAAAATTTGCAAGGAAGTCAGAGGCAAGATCCGACTAAGGATCGTGCGAATAAGGTCTTCTGATTTTATGCATGTTCTAAATCTTTTTCGCGCATATTTTAGAGCACAGCGTTATAATTTGCCCAAATTTCAGTAGTTTTGGCAACCAATTTGAATATGGTGACTTCACTTCCTTAGAATGTTCCAAATATTCGTGATTAAGGTCCAAACACAACTTCCGGAAGAAACGACTTAGAAACTCGATATTTTTTGAGAAGATTTGGGGCTTAATTACGAAGGTTGAATTCGTGAATAGGTAAAATCCGCCCAATGAGTCCGTAGATATACCTATTTAAAATATTATTTTCTCAATATTTTCAAAAATACAGTTTAGATCGAATTGAAATCAGGTACTTCATCGAAAAAACGTAGAAAAGCACTGCCGTGAAGGCAGCAGCTTTCGCGCACATGTTCAAATTCGTTGCCAAAGTGGTCATCTCCGTTGAACATGCGCGCAACAGCAGCTGCCTCAACGGCAGTGCTTTTCTAGGTTTTTTCATAAAAACACCGAACATTTCATATTCACGGAATGGAAAACCAGCAACCGAAAAATCAAGTTGATTTGCGGAATATATCTTTATAGAAAGTTGATAGTATTGACTTGAAATCTTAACTTAATTTCCCGCCAATCAGAGATGATCTTAACAATAACTATATTTGGATCCAATTATCTGGTTTGAAGAACCAAGGGGCAGTTCACGAATATTCATTTATATATAACGTTAACCTCAACCTGTCGAATTCATTTTGAGATACCCCTTCCCCAATTTTCGAAATTTCCAGCTTGGAACCTTGGCCGAAGTCTACTTTCTGCCATAATGCCATAATTTCTCAGATGAGAAATATTTGGTAATGAAATCCTGAAAAAGGTCAATGTTCGTTTCACTTTTACCAAATCTTATGCATTTTTGAAGGATTTTTGTTGCACTCTGTGCCATCCTCATCAACCCTTTAAATTTTTTGAATAGGAAAAGTAGGTCATGTGGTACTTTTCAGCGGGGTCTTTGTATCTTCTTTACAGGCGTCCAGAAATTTTCAGGAAAAAAATTTTTTTTTTGAAAAATTAGTTAGTTCAAAGAGGTTTTCAGTATGTGCACTTTGTCATGGCTCAGTTACTTTGGGACGATGGTACCTGATAAAATTTGTCACCGAATGATAGTCGACCATTTCAGTTTGGTCATGTACAACTTTTAACCCTTTTCAACCCCCTCACGTGAAGAATTAGAATGTGTGAAACACTGCGCTTCAGTTATGATCTTAAGTAGGTATGTTATTAGTACGTTTCTACTGAAGTTGAAACTTTTTGATAATATGTTTCAATTCAAAGAAAGAATTCCGAAAACGCAATGTCATCAATGTGTCAAGCGCTTCGACTATTGCACTCAGAACGATGGTGGTCATTTCGAACAATCATTTCAACTTATTTTGTAATGCACAATGATTTTCCGAGTGGTACTTCAATGCTGAAATAAATTTCCAATGTCACTCCATTTTTTTTCTTCATTGAAGGTTTCGTGAGGGTTGAAAAATGTGCATGAGCAAAATTGTAATGGTTAACTTTCATTCGGTGACAAATTTCATCAGGCACCATCGTCTCAAAGTAAATGAGCCATGACAAAGTGCACATACTGAAAACCTCTTTGAAGTAACTAATTTTTCAAAAAAAGAAATTTTTTCTTCAGAATTTTTGCACGCCTGTAAAAAAGATACAAAGAGTTTGCCAAAAAAGTATCAAATGACCCACTTTCCCTATTCAAAAAATTTAGAGGGTTGATGGCGATGGCACAAGGTGCAACAAAAATCCTTCAAAAATGCATAAAAATTTGGTAAAAGTGAAACAAAAATTGACCTGATTCAGGATTTTGTTGCCAAATATTTTTCTTTTGAGAAAATTAATTTGTTCCATAATTTTGACGCGTACTGTATGATAATTTCAGAATCTACCTAACATTGTCTCCTTATCCACTCCAAAGTATATTCATTCAAAAAACTTGACTACAATCCTTTTACCAGGAAGAATCACCACAACGTGGCAACACCACACACCCTTCGGACGTGACTGCATTTTCAAACGTGAAAACCTCTGGAAAACTCCGTGAATCTTCCGTAAACGCTTCGAGGTGGTCCACTGGATTTTCTTTGTAGACACGAGTCCTGCTCAGCGGAGCGCTCAGTGCATTTAAACCACTTATCCACTCACGGGGTATTCTCTGCCGCCATCGGTTCGACTCTAGCACCCTAGTTTTTCCTTCCGTCCTCACTTCAATGTGCGTGATGCGGATTTCCACGATGCTGATCTCGTTTCGCGGTGGAAATCGCATTAGGGAATTTTTCACTTGGACAATTCCGATTTGGGTTGGTTGGGGATGATGTTTAAGAAAACGGAAATGGCGGGAGAGGGTGTGTAGTGTAGTTGTTTTAGGTTTTTTTTCGGGGACAGTATGTTGCTACCGCCCCTGAATCTTCTGATACATTACAATATATCTGGAGTCACAGCAATCAGGATCGCCATCACAAAAATCTTCATTTTTGTTTTGGGTACTATGTGCTCTCGTTTTGTCCTAGAAGTCTCAGTCAAATGGTATCTAGTTGTAGTCCTTTGACTATGGAGATTATTTTCTAAATATCCTAGCAACAAAAACAACCTAAGGAATAGAGACATACAAAATCCCAAATAGCGAACCATGTATGTTCGACCATTGGGAATCACATGATAGATTGGGACAATACAAAAATACTGATGTTGGAATCAGATAATTTGAAAAGCAAAATCAAAGAGTCCTCTTGCATTTTGGTAAATGGAGAGAGTAATTTTTCTCAATGTTCAGTAGAAATAGACCCTATTTGGCTGAATTTACTTTAAAAAGAAGTGGAATTGAGAAACTTTCAAACCAAATAAATCTGTGTTGATGTGTTTTCTCAAAACTGTCAATTAGACAAAATTCTCAAATCGAATCAAAAAATCGAAAGAAAATAATTCTTGAAATTTTCTAATTTGTCTGATGAAAGAGTCATATTTTTACTCTGAAACGTCGCAGTTTTCTTTCTTTATCGTTTGTATTGTTCCTGTATTATTCATTAGCCAATCTATTTCGCAAGAAACTACCCTTGACAAATAGTTCAATACTGCAATCCGCAAGGGCGTTTTCCATGAAAAAAACAATTTTTATTTAGTTTTCAATATTTCTGTTCCAGATATTGGGAGTGAAAACCCATTAAAAAACCTAAAAAATGATGCAAAATCCTCCCGAAATAAGCTTTAATCGATACTTAATTTGTTGAAATTTTTTTCCGAAAACTGCGCATCAAAGCCCGACCAGATTTTTCGCGTACTTCGAACCCTTCATTTCACAAAAGTGTACCAAATTTCAGTTCGATTCAAATTCAACTTTCGGAGATATCGGCAATAATATGTCAAAACTCGTATTTTTTCTCGGTATTGTTATTTCCGGAAAAACTCAAAACTTACTCCAATCATGATGAAACTTAGTAACTAATTGAAAAATGCTGATTGGGAAGTTTGTGCAAAACTTCGTTTCAATCGTGATATTTGAATAATTCCCAAAAATATTTTTTCCAAATTAATTACAGTTTTTGGAAGGCTTTTCGAGAATTTTGTGATTATCGTGTCATTCAAATTCGTTGCCAAAGCGGTCATCTTTTCACGTATTGACCCCGGCAAACGTACCTTTCCCTCCTGATGGAAATGTTTTTGGCGATCTTCTTTCCATATGGTCCTCCTGAAACCTTGAAGTTATAATTTTTCAATCAGGTACTAAATTTCCATTCGATCCAATCTGTATGTTTTGAAATATTGGAAGAATTGAATGGACACATCTTCGGAAATATTGGGTAGATTGCAGCTATTGAAGGTCCAAACCTTCTTTACATATTTCGAGTTTCTAAGTTGTTTGTTTCGGAAGTAATTGTGTTTTTGATCTTCCGTTAAGCCGTCCTTGAACCTATGCTACATGTGAATGCTGTAAAATTTTCTTTCTACATTCAACAATAATTTTACTCTTATATAACTTCAACTTTTCAAAACTGTTGACTCGAGAAAAACCAAATCGATCTTTTCCATTGACAAGGGTAAATAATGTGTAGCTATAGCATCCAATTTAACGGAAAACGGAAGCTATTCTCGATTTCCTTATAGGAACTGATCTATACTTCATTCACTTTTATAAACTATCCCGGTTGGCCATGACATTCTGACACATTTCAATGTGTTTTTTTTGAAAATGTTAGGTTATTGTCATTTTACTGTTAGATAACTACGCAACCTTGTCCTGTCTACATGGAGGTCGTAGTAATTAAGTATTTATCAAAATCTTTATTTACACAAATCTGACATTTCGATCGAACGATTTAAACGGTGAATTTGAGCAGGAAAGTGATTTTGCCTGCATGTTTTTGTTCGCATAAAATTTTGCGTTTATTTATTCTTTTGTATTTCTAACACATTGATTTTATAATTTTGAAAAGTGATGTCCGTCCTCCGTTATATTCCAAATGTTCCTTTGCAAAAGTGAGGAGTGTTTCAATCGAAAAGTGTTCATTTTTCAAATCATAATTCCAAATTGGTCGTTGCAGTTATTTTTTCAGAATGAAGTCTTCAGTCAGTGCCTTACTTGGAATACTTGGATGCACCAATAGAAGGGAATTATTTGTCGTCCCTTTCACTCGAAATCTTTCTTATTGTGGTGATGTGCAGCTAAAAAATAAATATCTATATTCATATAATTCCTGTTTTCACTTACATACTTCGAAAATGTTGAATAGCTTGTGATAAATTATTGATTGTAAATTATCAGGGTTACTATCAGAAAAGGCAGATTTCAATTCTGCATAGCACTTCCTGATATTTTGTCTCTGCTTCTTCAAGACTACCTTTTTAGTCTCCAAGCGTGACGATTATGTTGAGATCGAGAGTAGAAATTGGCATTGGCATTCGGCAACGTGTCTGAGAATTATTTTGACATATTTTATGAGTACCAACCTGCGTCAGTTTCAAGTCAAAAACTTGATAGGCCTAAATCATGGCCAACCGGGATAGTTTATAAAAATGAATGGGGTATATATCTGTAACACTGCGTCTAGGTTCATGAAATGTATCATGCATACTATCCAATCATACGGTTGGCGAGAAAAGAAATATTTCAGTTAATTTTCATTGAAATAAGAAAATGTCAGGTGAAATCGACGTTTAATTCCATCACAAACCCAGCACAAGCGGTGAAATAAAATATTCCCGCCATAAGTAAAGGTATTTTCAACTGACCTTGAGAGTCGCTAGTGAGCCTAGGATCCTTCTATAACCGTTTGCGTCGCCACCTGTCTTGAGAGGATCTACCAATTATCTAATAATTAGATCATTGGGATCTACTGTGTATGGGCGTACAGAGACTCTGTCTTGTTCCAGTCACTGTATACAGGCGTAAACGCTAGCGCCCCCTGTACGCTGATGCGTCCAGGCGTTACAGATAGGTAACATAGGGTACTTAAGATACACGTTGTGAAATAGGTTCCCTGGCTTAAGTAAGGGCGGATAGATGGCGTGCGTTACAAAGTAATTTCGTTTTCATTAGAAATTGCTGGATTGGTATTATATTTAAGTTGTATTAGCGGTAAAAAAGGGGAGGGCGTTTCTGTTATTATAGTTTTCTCGACTCCTATAAAATAAACATTGATTTGAAAGACTTATTGTCAAGAAATGTGGAAATAATTAAATATGTATCCTGACTAACGAAGCTTTTCGAAAGAGTCAATTAATTCACCCCTAACTGAACAAACATATCAGAGTCATTATGGCAGTCATGCAATAAAAAAAATTTGAAATATTATTCGTAATAAATTAGAGTCAAATAACACTACTGAGTGAAGGTCGGGCTTTATCTGGAAAGATACAACATATTTTGCCTAAGCGGCAAAACACGCAACGCAAATGCAAATCAACGTCATGTAAAGTCTCGTATGTAAGTGTATAAGTTTCATTGCCTTGGAAAAAATTGTTCAGGTATAAATGACATCGAAACCACTTCATTATCGAAGAAATATTTGTTGCAGTATATGAGATTGATTATATTTTTGGAAGAAATGATATTAGAGTCTGGGTGTGCCTGGTCTTTCTTAGTTATAATTAATAAGGCCCCGTGAACAAACCTAAGGGCTCGATTCTCAACCACAGACTGGCGCATGAATTCAGTGAGCACACTAGTCATGTAAGTATTCAAATCATAGCATAGGCATAAACACGTCATGAACTCTACGTTTTCAGTGAGGTAGACATTATCTCTTAATTAGATAGGTCCATCTGTGGGATTCACAAAAATATAAGGTGATCGTAAGATCAGCAGATTTCTGTGTCAATTTTGATCGGTCGATCAAAGAATTTAGGTTTCACGAAACTTGATGATCACTCCGTCAAATACGTCGAATTTGAACAAGGAATTCAGTCTAACAACGTTGGCTTTGTGCTGTTCCGATCAACTCAACCACAGAAAACGGAAAATTGAGATATGTTGTTATTGTTCTACGGGTGAGCATGGAAGTTGTTTTGAAATCGTTGATAATTGATGTAACATTGAATGATTCAACGTGAAGTGATTGTAAACCGAATTTGATGAAAGAAGAAGTTCGAAAAATAGGAGGATAGTTACTCTCAATTGAAATAATTGTACTGATACGGGGACGTTTACCAATTAAAGGGCTGAATGAAAATACGCAGTTTATTTGCTAAAATAAGAAAAGGTATTTGCATACAAATATACACCTTATTAACATTAATTTTACCTACCTAAAATAAGAAAAGGTGACCGATTCAAATATTTCAAATATCATAAAATGATATTGAAACACAAATATAATATATGTATATGGTTCACCAGTATTCCACTGAGCAACGTAATAATGTTCTTTCCGCCAACCAAGTTCAAAGACTGTTTTTTATATCTGCAGTAATTCAGATTCGCGAATAAAAACTCAATGAGAAACTGTTAACTAAATACTATACTTAGGTGGTACTCTAGGCAAACACACAAACACAAAGTTATCAACGCGGGTTGAAGTAGAAAACAAAAATAAATAATTGAGTTCGTGTATTTCAGCACATAATGTAATTTAAATCGCCCAAATACGTAAAAGGCAGTAGAGGATTCACGAAAAATTTTCAGAAATGCTTTCGATAAGCACATGGTTCCAGTGACTATTGTTGCATTAGGTATTGTTGCATTAGGTCAAGACTCTGAATAAAGAACATAAAGAAGGAGCATAATGCCTCATAAAGTGGGTCCGGGATGGATGTTGCATATGGCCGACTTCTCTTTCACTTTGAAGAGAGAACAACATGTTCTGAGACTTCTTTGTCTGAAAAAACTTACTAGCATGAGTCATACTTGGAAGTTCAATATGGGCGCCTATGTCCCACTGTGATACGAAGTAGAAAGCGTTTTTTTTCTTCCTGTTGTTTTTAATACAAAGGGTCAAGATGAAATTTATGCTCATCAAATGACCGGTTGAGAAAATACATTCATGAGAATACCATGGCTCGATTAAAGAAGATTATTGATAAAGTTACGTTACTGAACCACTGGTGAAAATTGATTTTCATTAGGTGAAATGGCTGATTGTAGATCAGCCTGCAAAAATTGCTGTTATACTCATTTGAGTTATCCCTCCCCACGGAAATCTTTAGTAAAAGGCGAAAGATTTATTCGCTACTGAGGAGAGATTAGAGTGATGTAGATAAAATTCAGTGATAGTCATATCACAAACCAGGTAGATGTAGTCAGTGTGTGTCATATAGTCTGAAGGAAATCGAACGTTGTAATCTTTGAAACTCGATATCGTTCTTCACTTTATTTATCATCAATTTGACATTGTCGAGTCAACCGCTGAAATTAATTTGCTGGTTATATTTTTTGTTAACCTGGAAAACTGAAAATTACTACCAGAACCATAGTTGCAGCCTCCGGAGCCATCTAGCGAAAGAAAATAGTAACCTTAGCAGGTAACGCAGTCAAGTCTTTTCTCAATTGCGAATGAATCTTCGGCTATTTCAATGAAGATTTCTGTGATAAGGGAGCTTTAATCAGCGAACTCCACATGTTGATCCATTGAGTTTTCAAATATTTGAAATATTTGAAAACTCAATGGTTTGAATATTTGAAAAGTCAATGGTGGGTCATTTGAGATCAGCAAATATATATCCATAAATATTCGAGGGATTCAGTATTTACTTGATGGAAATTAATTTTTCAATCATTCTGTGGAAATTGGATTCTTCATACTTCTGAATAGATCAAATCGAAGCAACTTGCGTTAAAGTGACGCAAGACCTAATGAATGCATTATGTCAAATTTATTGAAAGCTGAACTCAGGTTAAACATTAAAGGACTGAAGTTGAATTCTCAATTGTAACGACGTTGTTGTTTTCTTCTGAGAATTCAACTTCAGTACTGGAATGTTTAACTTAACCTCAGCAATGGAGGTTGACATAATACTGATTTCGATTTCGTTTTCAATCGCTCATAAGTACATACTTGGGTCACTAACACGTAAACCTGATGATTATAACTCAATCATCGTTTTCAAGCGATGGACCACAAGCTCCGGTCATGGTAACGGTTATCCAATAAACTTTCATATAGAAAAAGGATAATTTGTCAATTTGAAAAATCGTAACTATAACCGGAGCTTTTGGTTCATCGCTTGAAATTGACTAACGATATCACACAAGTTGCTCCAATTGGGTATACCAGGCCGTGTACCTTCGAATAACTAAATTTATTCTACGAATACATTTCACTCTCTGAATAAGTCAAAATATCACCTTTTCACTCTCAGATAATGAATATCCTCTACATTAAAAGCCCTTATCCTTCAAATAAGTTATTCCTTGTTCGAACCCATGAATAAGAATTTATTTGACAGATACAAATGTAAGTAGGACATTTCCTCATGCATTGACTTCAGATGATTTGCAGTGTTATTTCGAAAAGGAAGGCACTGGATCTGAAAATGGACTATATTGTTATATTTGAGCTACTCAAGGATCCTGATATTGAGTCGATTGAATATATATACCATAATTATTCTTGATTGGAGAAGTATTATTCAATTCAAATTGAACATTTTAACATTCGAAGTAATGATGAAATATTGCACCAAAACTAATAAAATCTTCATAATCGAACGGAATGGTAAGTCGATACACAAAAGTGAATCAGAATTCGAGTATGTGGTTGGAATCTTTGATTTGAAAATGATATAACAAAACCATTAAACGAGCGATGATGTCTCTAGAAACTGATGAATGCTATGTCATAAACCCATATTCAATTCCAAAACAATTTGCAGAATTGTTCGATGAACCGCAGATTTTTATGTGTCAGGTAGTTGAAATTTATCCGGAGGTGAAAGTACCGACCCCGAGTAGTAGTATTAAATATTAAATTGCTTAAGTAACATGCTGCTGATATGCAGTTACGACATTTTGTGAAAATCATTGATAAAAGAAGTCCACTAGAAAAGCTATCATTGCCGTCATCAGGCATTCTAAGAACAAAGGTCCTAAATAAATCAATATATTTTTGCTAATCGCAAATGATCAACTTGCTGATTGAATTCCCTTCTCACAGAAGTCTTTGTTGCAATAGCCAAAGATTTCTTCGCAACTGAGGAAAGATTTAACTTTACTGAATTCAAATGAATAAATAGAACAGAATCGAGTATTAAGATGAAGAAAAAATTAATTAATTAGTCTTCATTTTGTTGTCGTTGTACAAAGCTGTCTTGGTGACTATATCTTACAAACTGAAGAGATAATATTGATCTCGATCGAGAATGAATGATGGTGGTCATCCCGATCAACAATATCAACTGAATCATCTCATCAAGTCAGAATCTTCTTCTATACTGAAAAACATACTTCTCAAATGGAGATCCTAAATAAATTAAAAATTCTGTAACTCCTTGTATGGCTAGATGAATTATTCTAACTGATCTTAAATGGAATTAGTATATTGTGAACACATACAGCTGTTGGGTTTTCACTCCCCATATTTGAGACAGTGTCATTGTAACTCAGCTAGAAGACCTATTACGAACCTCATCCTCGACATATCGGCATTAAATTCCTCTATATCTAGAGACATATTGATTTTCATTACTTTATCGGCTGATCTATTATAAAGATCAGCCTACAAAAATTGGTTAAAGACTCATTTGAGTTATCCCTCCCCACGGAAATCTTTAGTAAAAGGCGAAAGATTTATTCGCACCTGAGGAGAGATCAGAGTAAAGAATCATTGGCTTGGTTATCGTTAAACCAAAAACTAGTCGAATGTTGTCAGTGTTCGTTTCGAAGAATTACAATTAATTTAAGAATCTCTACAATCGAATACCTATAATGCTGTTGACATTTCTTTCAGAGGATTGCAAATTTCAAATGGACTGAAATAGAAATTCACTATTTTCTTCACATTTCATAGCCGAAAATAAAAAAACAACAATTAATTGTAGTGAAAGTATTGTACGACGGCATCTTGCGACAACAACAGGCAACTAAACGCAGGTGGAATTGTAGAAATCTTTCTACTGAGAACCCGTACGAAGGCAGAATCCCACTCCTTATACTAGGAACCTTCTTTTGCCGAGTACTCTCAAAATCGATACGAAATATTTATATCAACGTTTTAAATGGAAATGGAGATCATCGATGTTTCTTTTCACTCGTCTTGAAGAATCTTTTGAAATTTCATTATATTATCTGTTTGAATGCGAGAGGCTTGTCATAGGAGTATGCGGAAACGAGGTTCGGTTCCTTCTACCAGACACTAGGTGGCGCCGACATAAAACTACTAGCATATATATGATTTCTACTTCTGGATGACAAAGGCGAACTAATGTATGAACAGATGTCGCGCTAATTCGATATGGCGTACAGTGACTCTATACTCTTGTTAGAGTCATTGTAATGTCGCGTTCCATGAATAGATGTCGCACATTGCAGCCGACCATTTGACATTCGTTTCAATAACACCTTTCCAATTGACAACATAAATCTTGACATTAGGCTAGTAAGACTGAACTTTATCGAGCATCCTAACGAATGTTTACATTAAACATCCAGTAACAACACTATGATTAAACGGTGCTGAATTGACTTGATTCAGTGATATCTTGGATTTCGCTGTGCTAACATAGGACCAATCGTATTTAGTGTGGTGTTTTGTTTAGTGATTGTTCTAGTGACTTCTATATTTGGGGTTCTGTTGCAGTCTCGTCGGCCCTTTTTCGGTGAGTTTATATGCATATTTCGTATTAAATCATTTTGGCTGGATGTACGTAACATTTAAGTGGACCAGTTGTTGATTTTTGCTGAATTTAATATGTCCCACTTCGGTCTCTGATAGGGTAGGTCGCTTATTAGAGATTTTCTCAGACTCCTTCCTGTTGAAGGGTTGAATTGAAATATCACGGCCATTATTTTGTTTGTTCTAACAAGCTTATAAATAATAATGGTGTGAATGTCTAAAAATACACGGTTACTGGCCATATTGTTTTTTTAATTATTCATCACTGCAGTGATAACAATTTTTTCTCATTTTCCATGTTTACACTGAATAATATGACAAGAAATTCATGTTAGGGTATTCAAGCATATCCAAGTAAAGTATTATGTTGATGTTTTCAATTCGAATATACCACAATTTTTAGGTATCTACTTCGAACAGCCAGCAGTGTTTAATTCTATTTTTCTGTGTGAATTGAGGATATGCAGTTTGTAATGAATGAATGCATTTCTCGATTCTGGGGTTTTCATAATTCATCTGTAAAAACTTAGAACTCCTAAAAAATATATGAAATTAGCCCCGAAATATGATTCAAAGCAATAAGCTAATCATATAACCACAGATCAATCTAGGTGATATATATCAATTCTGAATCTCCCAGTATGTTATCAGTTAGTTTTAGACAGTAATGTCAACTCACATTTGGCGGGAGTTTGACATACGTATCGATTATGACGTCAGAATACACTTCATGATGAGGATGAGGAAAGAGAATTGCAATTATCTTTTAAACATTCACCTGACATTTATTTGATTTGGGGAGTAATACAAGTGAATTAATACAAGTATAACTATCGAAATACCTATTGTGAATTTGGAACAATTCCAGCGAATTTTGAGAAGTGAATAACTATTATCCCTTCTGTTATGAAATTGCGGGACGTACTTAGTGAATTCCTGATTTTTTCGGCATAAATCGGTCAAGGTATATTTTATATTCTATTTATTCACTAATGTGCTAATTTATATGGGGAGTATTCAATGTTTTGTTCTTCTTGCACAAACAGATGCAGAAAAAACACTTAGGTATTACTTCAAGGTCTATTATTTCATAATCAAGAGTAATACCTATGGTACCTTTTTTCGGTAATTATTTCATATGTTCAATGGAAACTAGTGACCGTAAAATATATGTAGTTAAAAAAATTGGCATTCGTTATTACGAAATTGATATTTTATTTTTCCTGTATGCTGTTTATTTACCAGAGTGCCTATATTAATTATCATGTTCAAAATTATGCAATTTTTGAGCCGTTGGTGGGTTCAATATGAGTATGAGCATTTGCTGCCGATTTCTGAAGTACAATTTTGAAAATTTCTTAGGCAAAATCCAAATTTTGCTGAGCCCATACTTGGATTCTGTTTTTTTATGAAGATGATAAAATTTAGTGGAAGTTTCAAAAATATTGCAACACGACCGAAATAAATAAAATGTTCTACTTCATCAACCGAGTATGTACGTACATGATCCTAAAAACGAGACTGTAAAAATAAAAAATTTCAAATATCTTATAATTATAATTGGAAATAAAATAATTAACAAGTTATTGATTAAGGGAAATGACATTTTTAAAACGAAAACTTATGTCTTATATAACTCCTTACTTTTGAGCTACTATGGTGGATATGTGGGTTCAGTTTCGAAGACACAGGATTTTCAATTTAAGCTCTTTGTATTTCTTCATTCTTCAGATTGTTTTTTAATCGTTTTTTGATTTTTGAAGGTCGTAGACCTTTATGTCTTTACACAAATTCAGGGAATGTCATGAAGACAATCGTTTCTTTTATGTTTCTCTATAATTGATTTGCTTAAAGTAAGTAGGTATAGAACTCTTATCATGTTTTCATTTGAAAAATGTTTTCATATTGAATGCAGAACCAATTTTTCTGTGTTTCTTCGAAAGTCATGTACATAAAAAATGTAATTCAATAAATTGGTTTGTTCATGATGGTCTCTTTGTTGTTGTTCTTGATGATTTGTTTCCCAGGATATTGGAAGCAAAAGTATGGAAAATATTCAAGCTCTCTATGTATCAATATCCATTTTCCGATGTAGAAGTCTTGATGTTCCAACCAGTTGCGTCTGTAAAACATGTGGATGTGATATATTAGGAACAAGGTTGAACACGGCTTATCTCGATTCCCGCAAAGCTACAAGTCCTATGGAAATAAGTTGAACGGCAATGTTGAACCTCACAATTTATGTGAAAAATTCAAATACCTTATCAAGTTTGTTGTTTCTTTCACAAAAAAAATTTCATGAAATTTCATTATTTTGAATACATTGTATTTTTTTATTTGAAATATTCATCTGTTCACTTTATTTTTACTAAATATCGGAAAAATACACTAATTTTCAATCGAGCAGTCCCACGTCACAACACCTACTTGTACCAAAAAAAACTGGTGGGGTTTTTGTTCGTTGAAATGTCTACTTTCTGGTGTTAAAATAAATTAACATTACCATGGTGGATCTTCGTTGCAAATACGAGGTAGTAAGTTCTCTATAATTTATAGAAGAATTCACAACTTTCTTAGAATATTGCAGATGTCTTATTGAATATTAATTTTATTTGGTATCGATAAAAGCTTAGTTTGGGAGTATTTCGCATAATTTTTTAGGTATTTTTCTGGGTTTTCACTTCCAATATCTGAAACAGAACAATTTAAAATTTAATAAAAATTGTTTTTTCATGGAAAACGCCCTTGTGGATTGCTGGATTGAACTATTTGTCAAGGGCAGTTTCTAGGAAAACAGATTTATCAATTTGACGAAAGTATCAACTCAAAACGGAAAATAGAAAGGAAATAATTCCTACAATTTCCTTCTTTGTCTGATGAAAGAGTTAGATTTGTATTCTGAAACGTCACAGTTCGTTTTCTTTATCTTTCGTATTGTTCATTAGGCAATCTGTTTTCCAAGAAACGGCCCTTGACAAATAGTTTAATACTGCAATTCGCAAGGGCGTTTTCCATGAAAAACAACTTTATTTGATTTTTGATAGTTATGTTGTAGATATTGTCAGTGAAAACCCAGAAAAAAACTGAAAAATAAAAAAAATAACTTTATTATTTATTTTGGTTGTTTATTGTAGTACTGTATTTTAGCATTTATTGAGAAAATTCACCAAAGTAATGTATATTTTTATAACACCATCAGAAATAAAGGATTTCAACGAACAAGAAACCCACCAACTATTCTAAAAAAGTAGATATTGTGACGTGAGAATTTTCTATTGGAATCAAGGGTGCTTTTTCGATATAAAGTTGAAATTAGGCGAACACATGGAAATTTTATATGAAAAAATGCAGTGTTGTTGGAATATAAAACGGTAAGTGAGTTTTACCAAATTTCATGAAATTTTTTTTTGTGAAATATAAGAACAAAAATCCAAAACATTGGATATTTTAAATCTCCACATTAATTTCGAGGTTATCTGTATATAGCGTGTACGCATAAGTTGTAGATTCTCATCACCTACAGCTTTGCTTCTCAACCCTTTTTCATGGGACTCATAGTTTTGCCGTGAATCGAGATAAACCGTATTTTACCCTCAAAAAACTCACTCCCTTCCTCTTCCCGACCTAAGATCGCCTCTAAATTATTTTTTCTTTTATTTTTAATATATTCTCTTCCTTTTTCAATGATTTTCATCCTACTATTACTTTCTACACTTTTTACCATATTCATAGGCTTCCGCACTGGTATATTGTGTTCAACTCGGTGACCAAGACAGTGACTCTCATGAGGACTTCAATATTAGGAAACGATGCATTTGGAGGTTTCCAGATTTAACATACCCTTTATCGCAATTGGGTCTATCTCAACAATTTTTCATTTATAACTCCTTATTGCGAAACTTTCAACCGAACTCACATAATCACAAATATCTGCTTTTATTTTCGGAGCTCCGATGAACAGTCTTTGTGTTTGTACGATATGCTGGGAGGGATAAGAACCGTTGTTTTGAACGTGATATCTATAGAAAACGTCACGTATTTATGCCGCAAATACATGGAAATATCTGGAGTCAGACGGTCAACAACACGATCACTCATTTATCTTAGTGATAGCATTCGAACTTGGGAAGTATGTGAACTCTAAGGCCAGGCGTACACATTGTCCGGCATTAATGATTCTAAAGGGTTTTCCAATAAGAGGTGTTATTTTGAATAACCCGCTATTTCGGTAGATGTCACTTTTGAAGCTGTCATTTTTTGACATTTGATAAGTAGAAACCACGCCATTAATAAAAATGGAACGATACACGCTTCAACAACGCATTGAAATTATTAAAATTCACTATAAAAATGGTGAAAATTTGGCAGAGACGGTTCGTAAAACTCGAACATTTTTGGGTCGTCGTGAAGCACCTTGTCGGACCGCAATAAAGAAATTGGTGGAAAAATTCGAGCTGTTGGGACAAGTTAGTGATGTGAAGAATAAAACCCGTGCACGTCGCTCAAGAAAAGTCGAGAATATTGCTGCTGTAGCCGAAAGTGTTGAAGAAAACCGAGGTTTGTCCATTCCTCGTCGTTCTTTGGAATTAGGCATTTTTTTCCAAAAATTTTTTCTTACGGAAATTGTTTATCATATCCAGAAGAAAATTCCACTCGGACTTTGAGCTTCATATTTCACAGCAGTGTACCAAATTTCAGTTCGATACGATTATAAGTTTTGGAGTTATCGGGAAAAAATATGTCAAATTTCGAGGTTTTTTCTCGATATCGTTGCTTTTTTCGGTATAACTCGAGAAATACTGATTCAATCCTGATAAAAATTCGCAGCTAGTTTGAAGATGCTGAAAGACAACTTTGTGCAAAATTTCGTGATGATCGTGTCATTAGAACAATTTGAAAAAAAAAATTTCTGCGATTTTCTTATATCATCCTCATTAAATTCTTTATGAACCTTAGAACTGTAATTTTCCGATGAAGTACTGGATTTCAATTCTATCTGATCTGTATTTTGGAAATATTGGGAAAATAAAATTTTGTATGGAATCATTGGGTGGATTTTACCGATTCACGAATTCGGCCTTCGGCCGACTGCGTAACACAATAAGTTCCGAAAGAAACAACTGAGAAACTCGATATTTGTAGAGAAGGTTTGGGGCTTAATTATGAAGGTCGAATTCGTGAATGGGTAAAATCCGCCCAACGATTCCGTAGATATACCCATTCAAAATTTTATTTTTCCAATATTCTCAAAAATACAGATTAGATCGAATTGAAATCCAGTAATTTATCGAAAAAAAATCTAGAAAAGCTCTACCGGGAAACATACGCGCATATTCAAATTCGTTACCGCGGTCATTTATATTGAATATGCGCGCAAAAGCTGCTGCCTTCACGGCAGTGATTTTCTAGATTTTTATTATTTCGTTATTGTTCATTAGGAAATATTTTGTCTAGAAACTGCCCTTGGCAAGTTGTTCGGATCCCGAAATCCGCAGGGCGATTTTTATAAATAATAATTTTATTTAAATTTCAAAAGTTCTTTTTCAGATATTGGTAGCGTAATCCTAAAAAGAACCTGAAAAATAATAATCAGATCAAACAGAGAAAATACTCAGTAACTTTTACTTTCATTGTCCGTGTTCATTAAATCTCAATTATGTGGCGAACGGTTAATGTCGAATAATAAATCATAAAGATCGGCATCTATCACAGTAATTTCATAGGACGTCCTCAATGTCGTGCACAAAATACCATTGAAGACCATGAGTTCCTTTCATAAAGATCTTGAACTGTAAAATAATATCGGGCACCTCAAATGAATATTCCGTCATTGCTGAGACCTTCCGGAATATGTAGTTTCGATTAATCATACATTATTCATTTATGCGCGTTTGGATGTTTATGAATAATGTTGGAATTTCTCCGAAACTTCCCGACCTTTCTTGGAATTTGAATGAAGTACAAGGAGTCCATTCAACAATTGGAATGATTTATTGCACTATGTGCACCATAAAATAGGTGAAGTGCAAACGAATAAGAACAATGTAAAGGGTGTTTCAAATTGCGCGGCTTTTTTAGGAATAAATAAAATATAGATGGCGCATAGAATTCGTCTGGGTATTTTGACATTTAAGAAGTGTGATGTAAGACATTTATAAAAATGGCTTCGTACACGATACGAATTGTTGAATTATTTTATGAAAATCAGCGTTCTGTGAAAAGTAGTTTTAGAAAATCCGTTAATTTTATGGTTTTCATAATCGTCCATCTCAAAGCACTATTGGTCGAATTATCAAAAAAAAATTCAAGAGACGGTTCGGTGGAAGATCATGGAAGTGAAAAATACAGTTATAGCGGTCGTTCTCAAGAAAATATTGATTCGGTTCATGAAAGTGTTGCTGAAGACCTGGAATGTCCATTAGACGACGTTCACAACAAGTTGGACTTAATGGGTCCACAACATTGGGTATTTTACACAAGGATTTAGCTCTGTTGGCATAAAAGGTTCGAATAACACAGGAACTAAAGCCATTAGATCATTTAAAACGTCGTTCATTTGTCAATTTCATCAATGAACAACCAGCTGATTCTCAAGAAATCATGTTTTCCGATGGGGCATATTTTCAACTTGGTGGCTTTGTTAATAAACAAAATTATCGTATCTGGGGTGAGGAAAATCCACGAGTTATTCACGAGAAACCTTTGCATCCTAAACGATTTACTGTTTGCTGTGCATTATGGTCAGGTGGTGTAATTGGACCTTACTCCTTTGAAAATGCTGCTGATGAGGGTGTAACTGTCAATGGTGATCGATACCGAAATCGAATTTTTTTGGCCTGAATTAATGAATATTGATCTAGAGCACATTTGGTTTCGACAGGATTGCGCTACACCTCACTTTGCAAATGATACAATTGATTTATTGAGACAAAAATTTCTTGGACGAATAATCTACAGAAACGGTGATGTCAATTGACCACCAAGATCATGTGATTTGACACCGATGGACTATTTTCTTGGAGTTATGTGAAAAGCCAGGTCTAAAAGAATAATTCACAATCGATTCCTGAACTAAATAATGAAAATATTCGCGTCATTAGTGAGAAAGAGCCTCAATTATGTCAAAACGTTATTGAAAATTTTAACAAAAGAGTGGACGTCTGTAGAGCTGCAAGAGGAGGCCATTTGACAGATATTATTTTTCTTATAAAAATGTCATAACTGATACTTCAATTACCAATGAAAAGTTTTTGAAAATCGATGCAAATTATGTGTTTTATTCATTCTGAAAAAAAAACGCGCAACTTGAAACACCCCTCCGTTGCGAAGGATATTTTGGGGGGATTCTGCATTATTTTTTCACCGCCAATATCTGAAAAATAACTATTGAAGATTTGATTATAATTATTATTTATAGAGACGCCCTTGTAGATCGCAGGTTTTAAACTTTATGTCAAGGGCAGTTTCTAGAAGAAATAATGTACTTTTGGGGTGACTATACAAGTGGAATCAGATCGTTTGTTATATGAGTGAAGGTTTTCTATGGTTTGCTACGTTACTTCGAACCTATTTTGGTTATCACGTTTCGTCCTAGATAGGTGCAATTATCAACCACTGTAAGATCTGACGGTACGTAAGTGACCGAAATTTCTCGTTTATCCACCATTCCTTGGCAAACGCGATCATACCTTTCTACGGGTTATTCATCCCTATTTAATGTTTATCGCCTGTTATTCAGTAGCGGTAATTGTAATATTTCAGGTAAGGTTATTTATGTTCTTTTTATCTACTCAATCATTGGCACATTTTATGTCTGAGTATGAACATATAAAGGGTTTTCCAATAAGAGGTGTTATTTTGAATAGCCCGCTATTTCGGTTGATGTCACTTTTGAAGCTGTAATTTTTTGACATTTGACAAGTAGAAACCACGCCATTAATAAAAATGGAACGATACACGCTTCAACAACGCATTGAAATTATTAAAATTCACTATAAAAATGGTGAAAATTTGGCAGAGCAGGTTCGTAAAACTCGAACATTTTTGGGTCGTCGTGAAGCACCTTGTCGGACCGCAATAAAGAAATTGGTGGAAAAATTCGAGCTGTTGGGACAATTTAGTGATGTGAAGAATAAAACCCGTGCACGTCGCTCAAGAACAGCCGAGAATATTGCTGCTGTAGCCGAAAGTGTTGAAGAAAACTCTTTGGAATTAGGAATTCCACAAACGTCATTACACCGTATTTTGCATAAAGATTTGGGTCTTAAGGCTTATAAAGTTCAGTTAACACAAGAACTCAAGCCGGCCGATCATCAACAACGTCGTGTCTTTGCTGATTGGGTCGTTGAAATGCATGACAATCATCCGGAATTCCATCGAGAAATCATCTTGAGTGATGAGGCCCATTTCCACCTCGGTGGCTTCGTCAACAAGCAAGATTGTCGCATCTGGGGCTCTGAAAACCCGAGAGTTATTGTTGAAAAGCCTCTCTATCCTCGACGTGTGACTGTTTGATGCGGTTTATGGTCCGGCGGAGTCATTGGACCTTACTTTTTCGAAAATGAAGCTGGTGCAACAGTTACGGTGAATAGATTGCGCTATCGAGAGATGATTAATGATTTTTCTTGGCCGGAATTGGATGGTATTGATCTGGACAACGTTTCCTTTCAACAAGACGGCGCTACGTGCCACACAAGCAACGAAACCATTGATCTTTTGCGGGAAAAGTTTCCGGACCGTGATATCTCTCGAAGAGGTGATCACAATTGGCCACCGAGATCTTGTGATTTAACACCTTGCGACTTCTTCCTTTGGGGCCACGTGAAAGAAAAGGTCTACGCCAATAGCCCAGCGTCGATCCAAGACCTCAAAGATGGTATTAGTGAGGTTATCGAGGACATAGGGCAGCCACTTTGCGATTTGGTTATGGAAAATTTCATTAGAAGGATATGGTCCTGTGAGCGTGGTCGTGGTGGTCATTCGTAAATGGGTCAAATCGGTCCAATAGTTTCGGAGTAAGAGCCACTTGAAATTTTGAAGTTATTTATTTTTTATTTCAGAAACTTGAGCGATTGGATTCAAACTTGGCAATCAGGAGGAGTATGACGACGCGCAACTTTGAGCCAAATGTTGTCAGAATCATATTGTCAGTAAATTTAAAAAAAATTCTTTTTTCAAAATTTTTTTCCAAAATTTTTTCGAAAACTGTTTATCATATCCAGAAGAAAATTCCACTCGGACTTTGAGTCGTGAGTGATGATCGTGTCATTAGAACAATTTGAAAAAAAAAAATTCTGCGATTTTCTCATCATATCATCCTCATTAAATTCTGTATGAACCTTAGAACTGTAATTTTCCGATGAAGTACTGGATTTCAATTCGATCTGATCTGTATTTTGGAAATATTGGGAAAATAAAATGTTGTATGGGTATTCGGCCTTCGGCCGACTGTGTAACACAATAAGTTCCGAAAGAAACAACTCAGAAACTCGATATTTGTAGAGAAGGTTTGGGGCTTAATTACGAAGGTCGAATTCGTGAATGGGTAAAATCCGCCCAATGATTCCGTAGATATACCCATTCAAAATTTTATTTTTCCAATATTTTCAAAAATACAGATTAGATCGAATTGAAATCCAGTAATTTATCGAGAAAAGCTCTACCGAGAAGCATTCGCGCATGTTCAAATTCGTTACCGAACATGCGCGCAAAAGCTGCTGCCTTCACGGCAGTGGTTTTCTAGAATTTTATTATTTCGTGATTTAACACCTTGAAATTTCTTTCTTTGGGGCCACGTGAAAGAGAATAGCCAATAGCCCAGCGTCGATTCAAGACCTAAAAGATGGAATTCGTGAGACTATCGAGAACATAGGGCAGCCACTTTGCGATTTGGTTATGAAAAATTGCATTAAAAGGATATGGTCCTGTTAGCGTAGTCGTTTTGGTCATTTGTCTGATGTTATTTTCCTTTATTAACGGCATAGCTTCTTCTTTATATTGAAATAAACATCCGATCATTTATTTTGAAAAATGGCATTTTTCTTTGAGTATCAAAATAACACCTCTTATTGGAAAACTCTTTAGGTTTCTTCACCGATTCCTGTCCTATTATCGATGGGTTTTTTGTTGAGTTTTGTTTCCTTGTATCAGATGATTTCGCTATTGAGGATATATTTTATTTTGTCTAGCGTTCTAGAACAAAAGATAAGTGATAGGTATTTCGAAACCAATGCCTCCAAGGATCAACGCTCAGATTTTCAAAATTATCCATCATGCTCATTGCAGATTAATCCATTCTCCCTCGAAACAATTGTCGTTTTAAACCAGGGACGGACCGACCGGCGGATTACGACAAAATTGATCGATGACCGTGAATACGAAACCTTGAGGTCGTCGAAAAAATTGCCAATTTTTCAATCATTCTCCTGGCGAGGAAATGGGCGAAATCCTGCGGCGGTTTCCTTGATAGGATCCGGCAATTGTCGGCTTCGACCTCAAGACTCGCTCTCGGGTTCAAGTTGAAAGGGTTTAAAAGTCCTAGACTAGATTTTATGAATACAATCGTGTGGCGATGATTTGGGGGAATTCATATCGAAGGTCAGACCTTGTTACGGTAGATAGAGCGGGTTTTTTTGGACATTTCGAATGCGGTGTATTCATATCACTTGGATTGACTGCGTTTGATTCAAATTAGAAATTCGTCAATGAAAGTGTATAAGTATCGAGAACGGTAAGGAAATTTTACCGATTTCGAAAAGTTAGATTTTTACTCTGAAACGTCAGAGTTCTCTTTTTGTTTTCCAAGAAACTGCCCTTGACAAAAAGTCCCTGCAATCCGGAAGGGCGTTTTCCATAAAAAAACAATTTTTATTGAATTTTTGCGCGCATGTTCTGGGGAACAGCGTGCTATTGTTCAGTCCGAATGTCTGTAATTTTCGATGATTGAGCCAAAATGGTCTCAAACGACTAGGTTGGACTCACTGATGACGAATCCGGTGTCACAATCGATTCTGTCTGGCCGGCCGGCCGTCCGTAGACACGATTATGGCCGTACGGAGAATCCTATCGACCTGAAACTTTCAGGATAGGTTGCATTTCAAAATGCGACGGTTAAGTTCGTTAATGGGCGAAATCGGCCAAACGGTTTCGGAGTTAGAGCCTTTTGAAGTTTCGACGTTATTTTGGCGATAATTCGAAAACTACCGAAAGAATTGAAACTTGGCAGTAAGTTGGAGTATAGCAACGTGCAACTTCTCGCGAAATTTTGCTGAGATCATACCATCACTAAATTTTGAAAAAAATTTTTTTCGAAAAAGATTTTTTTTTCGCGAACTGTTCGTCACATTCGAAAATTCCACCGCGAACTCTGAGCGCCATATTCCACATCAGTGCACCAAATTTCAATTCAATACGGCTATTAGTTATGGAAATATTGGGAAAAAATATATGAAATTTCGTGGTTTCCCTTCCGATATCGTTGTTTTTTTCGGTATAACTCAAGAAATACTGATTTAATCATGATGAAATTTCGCTCTAGTTTGAAGATGCTGAAACACAACTTTGTACAGAATTTCGTGATGATAGTGTCATTAGAACAATTCGAAAAAGAAATTTAAAATTTTTTCTTTCAAATACATATTCAATATTCTGTGATCTTCTTATTATATTATCCTCCTTAACTTCTGTATGAACCTTCGAACTGTTATTTTTCGACAAAGTACTGGATTTCAATTCGATCTTACCTGTATTTTTGGAAATATTGGAAAAATAAAATTTTGAATAGGTATATCTGCGGAATCATTGGGTGAATTTTACCCATTCACTAATTCGGCCTTCGTTATTAAGGACCAAACCTTCTCTACAAATATCGAGTTGCTAAGTTGTTTCTTTCGGAAGTTATTGTGTTTACGGTCTGGCCGTTAGGTAATGTGTGTTTCTAGATCACGAGATTATACAATGAAATTACCGCGTTTGAAACCCAAAATATCCTATTTTGGTTACTGCTTCACGCTTTCCCGTCTGATTAGATGGGATCTTGAATTCTCTTCGTTCCCATTCAGAGCAGATAAGAAAATGAAACAATTATCTATGATAGCTGGCTTTCCTGGAGACAGCGCACTCGCATCCCAAATTCCTGGATATGAACCTTTGACTGAATATTAAACAGTTGGAGATAAAGCGTATTACTCGATATCCACGAAACGAGATACCCCGCATCATAAAAACCTTACTGCAGTTTCATGTTGTTACCGATCATCAGACCAGCTCCTCTGAAGAAAAAAACAAATATCTTGCTTTGCAGCTTTTTCATTTTGAATTTTCTAAAATGATATATACACGAATATTTATATGGGGAAATATACAGGATATATAGATTTATAGTTTGATTTACACTTAGTTACTGATCAAATGATCTTAACTAATGGTATGGTTTTATTAAGAGCAATGACTGTTTATAACAGTTTAATATTTTCCAGAGATGTGTAGGTCAAAAAAAAAAACAAATACACGTCTCAGATGGGATGAAGGTATTTTGGGATGTATAATCTGACAATGTGATGGGATAACTTATGTTTTATTTTGATGTTTGTATTTTCAGTGTTCGTTGTTCCGATATGTTTTGATCTGTTTAATTTTTGCTCGCATATTCTAGGGAAACAGCGTGCTATCGTTTTGTCTGAATGTCTGTAATTTTCGATGATAGAGCCGAAAATGGTCTCAAATACGCCTAGATTGGACTCACTGATGACGAATCCCGTGTCAAAATCGATTCTGTCGGGCCGGCCGTGGACACGATAACTGTCGAACGAAGTGGGGTAGCAACTCGAAACTTTCAGGGTAGGCCGCGCATTGGAATGCCGCGGTTAAGTTCTTAATGGGCCAAATCGGTCGAATAGTTTTGGAGTTATAGCCACTTGAAATTTTGAAGTTGTTTATTTTTTATTTCAGAAATTGCTTGAGCGATTGGATTCAAACTAGGCAATTAGGTGGAGTATAACGACGCGCAACTTTGAGCCAAATTTTGTCGGGCTCATATTGTCAGTAAATTCAAAAAAAAAAATGTTTGGAAAAAAATTTTTTTTCTCGGAAATCATTCATGATATCCAAAAAAAATTCCACTCACACCTTTAGCTTCATATTCACAGCAGTGTACCAAATTTCAGTTCGATACGATCATAAGTTTTGGAGATATCAGGAAAGAATATGTCAAATTTCGAGGTTTACTTCTCGATATCGTTGTTTTTTCGTTGTTACTCAAGAAATACTGATTCAATCCTGATAAAACTTCGCAGCTAGTTTGAAGATGCTGGAAGACAACTTTATGCAAAATTTCATGAGGATCGTGTCAGTAGAACAATTTGAAAAAAAAATTTTTGGGATTTTCTTATCATATCCTCATTAAATTCTGTATGAACCTTCGAACTGTAATTTTCGATGAAGTACTGGATTTCAATTCGATCTGATCTGTATTTTTGGAAATATTGGGAAAATAAAATTTTGAATGGGTATATCTGCGGAATCGTTGGGTGGATTTTACCCATTCACGAATTCGGCCTTCGTAATTAAGGTCCAAACCTTCTCTACAAAATAGAAGGTTTGGGGCTGAATTACGAAGGTCAAATTCGTGAATGGGTAAAATCCGCCCAATGATTCCATAGATATACCCATTCAAAATTTTATTTTTCCAATATTTCCAAAAATATAGATCAGATCCATTTGAAATCCAGTAATTTATAGAAGAAAAATCTAGGAAAGCACTGCCGTGAAGGCAGCAGCTTTCGCGCGTAAGTTCAAATTCGTTGCCGAAGCGGTCATCTACATTGAACATGCGCGCAAAAGCAGCTGCCTTCGCGGCAGTGCTTTTCTAGATTTTTTTGGTTGTATGTTTGTAGAATTTATTGGTTTGGTTTTGTATTATTTCGAGAATGGTTCGGATGTTGGCGGATGAAGGAAGTTCGCTGATGCGTGTGGATCTTCGTTTGTTGAGGATGATACGGAGAAATTTGTTCTGAAGGATTTGAAGGTTTTTGAAGTTTTGTTAGAGTTGTTACTCCAGATGGGATTTTCATACAAGAATACAGACCTAATACTCTGTTTATATAGTAGAATTTTAGACTCATCTTGCACACGCAGAGAGGATCATTTCCTGTTAGATGTCATGCTTTCAGTATAAAAATTATACGGCGCCATCTCACGGGCATCTTCAGTAACCGAATACTTTGGACGACGCTTCTTCAGTGTGGGGCTTTTGGGTGATTGGATGATAACATCAGATCAATTATTAATTTATCGACAGATATCCGTCCTTGTGTCATGTTGGATTATAGAACTCAAAATATCAAAACCCAAAATATTCTAGCATGTTTACAGTATCACGCTCTCCCGTCTGATTATACGGGATCTTGAACTCGGTTCGTTACCATCCAAAGCAGATAAGAAAATGAAACAATTATCTATGATAGCTGGATTTCCTGGAGACAGCGCACTCGAGTCCCAACTTCATGTATTCGAACCTTGACGCTGATGACGTTGAGGATTATCCTTCTGCCTCCCTTGGATGAATATTAAACGGTTGGAGATAAAGAGTATTACTTGATCTACTTAGTCTGCAGGGGTCACGAAACGAGATATCCCGTATCAAAACAACCTTTTGTTTGAAGTTGACGGTTCGTACTTTAATATATTGGAGTTTCTGAGAGCCGTGCTGTGCTGTTCTGGAAGGAAAAGCGAAAATAGGGTCACTTGAAGGGTTGTAAAAAAAATTAACTGTAAATTTTTTTTGCGTTTGTTCTTGGGAATAAGTAGGTACAGGGTGATTGACTTACCTTGGTAACCCCATAGAAATTATAACTTACAATGGAAGCGGTGAGGGAAAGAGAAACGTGTTGTCTAGAGAAAGATAGAGCCAGGAGTGGCAAGAAACCCGCCAAATCGCATTCAAGAGCATTTATTAGAAGCGTGGGGAGTCTTATTTTATTCTTTTTGTTAAATTTCTCAAAGCGTTTTCGTTTTGAAGTGTGTATATTAAAGTGACAAAACATGGTGAAAACTTGATCAGCCGTAATACTGCACAAACAGGTTGTAAAAAGGCCAAAATATCAATGACGCAAGTATGATGACATCTATCTCATCTGGGTTTTTATTTAATTAAAACTGATTTGTTTTATTTTTTTTTCCTTATTTCTGAATAAGAGATAAGGTTTTCTGTATATTATAGATTTTCAAAGGACAATGTCCTGAGGAAAAGATGGTTAGTGGCGGTACGAAGGAAAAATTTTGTTCCCACGGACACTTCTTTAATTTGCAGCAAGCGTTTTGTTTAAAATTATTATTAACATCGGCATAAATGAAATTTTGTTCAAATAAATCAAGGTATTAAATCTCAAATGTTAATGAATGTGGAATAATTCTTCCAGTGGATTTTGGATTGATTGAATTAAAGTTTATTTAATAAAACATCACAACGATATCAATCCGCATTTTGCGCGCATGTTCTCATTAGGGGAATAGGGTAATCGTTTTGTCCAAATGTCTGCAATTTTCGAATTTTAAGCCGAAAATGGTCTCAAACTACTAGGTTGGACTCACTGATGACGAATCCGGTGTCAAAATTGATTCTGCTGTCCGATCGTGGACACGATAACTGTCGAACAGAGCAAAAGCTAGCGACTTGAAACTTCCAGGGTAAGTCGCGTATCGCAATGCCGTGGTTGAGTTCGTTAATGGGCTGAATAGGTGAAACGGTTCCGAAGCTATAGCTTTTTGAAATTTTGAGGTTATTTCCCTGATATTTCAAAAACTGATGAAGCGATTGGATTGAAACTTTGCAGTAAGTTGGAGCAAAACAACACGCAAATTCTGCAAAATTTTGTTCAGATCGTACTGTAAGTAGATAAAAAAAAGTTTTCGAAATTTTTTCAAAAATTTTTTTTTCTGGAAACTATTCATCATATTCCAGAAAAATGTGCTCTGACCTTGACCTTCATATATTTCACATCTGTGTACCACATTTCAATTCGATACAATTATAATTTTCGGAGTTATTGGGAAAAAATATGTCAAATTTCGTGGTTATTCCCTCGGTATATATAATTTCCAGAATAACTCGAAAAAGACTAGAAAAGCAATGAAGTGAAGTCAGCAGCTTTTGCGCGTGTTCCCTTTATGGTGTTTTATTTTTTGAACATGCGTGCAAAAGCTGCTGACTTCACGTTAGTGCTTCTTTAGGATAGTTTTTTAATTTTTCTTCCCTCGAATGTCCTTGAAATTTTAAGTGACAAGAACAACATGAACCAAATGTTGAGAATAATTTATTAGAAATGATAGATTTGGAAAAAGATATTAAAACATAAAAATTTTCTTGTAAAGTGTATAGAATTGCATGAAATGAAAAAAGTATGAATTCAAGAAGAGATATATAGGAGGTCTCAACTCCATTTTTTCATATAACTCATTTAGATTGTACAGGGTGATTCATTAAGGTTGGCCACCGGCCGTATCTCGGAAACCGTTTATCCTATGACTTCCGGAAAAAAAATTTAATGACAAACTCGGCCCCTAGAAAATGATTAAAAATATTTTCAAGTTCGTAGTTCCCCACTAGAGGGCGCAATCTATCACTTGTAAAATATAATCTCATTTTTTACGAAATATTCTCCAGCTGACAGTGGTAAAGAATAATAAAATAAGAATCTACTCTTTCTATTCAACAACTTTTGTTTCACTAATTTTTCTATATTTCTTATTTTTTAGTGATGGGATGGATAAACTTTTCTTTACGAAAAAAACATTCTTACTCCTGTATGGGTGAACCGATTTTCACGTAATTAGATTTCATTCGAAAGCCATCGAAACCAGATCACAGAAACATATGACAACAATATACCGGGTGGTCCAATTAAAAACTACAGATTGCTTTATGTCACTTCGCCCTATTTGTGCGTTTTACTGGAAAATTTCAAATGCAATGCCATGATTCTAACCGAGTGAGAATAAGCCAAGCATTATCACCTACTGACTTTTTAAAATCGCAGACAGATATCATTGGTCGTTTCGGAGTTATTGACATTTTTGTAAATTTTTATAAGTATTGATCAACCCTGTCAAATGCAGGAGGAATTGAGTTATTTCATCTCTAAACAATTAGATGAAAGGAAAAAACTCATCAAAACAACGAAACAAGCTGATTTAGAACCAGTAATCTTTGGCGATACTGTTCATTTTCGGTATCTATAGCTGTAAAAGTTTTTTAGGACGATTGCAAACCACTATTTTATGATGCCCCATTATTCAAATGAAGAAGCATATGATATGCTTAATGTTCATTTTGAATGTTTAGAAAATGCAGTAGCTGAAAGGGAATACCCGATACGATATTCTGAACGACGTCGTCATTCCAAAAGGGTACCTATTCAAAAGATTGACACGAAGAGTGCGAGAAACTGGTAAGGTTCAATTCTTGGAAGAAAAAATAGAAAACGTAGAAGCCGTAATGAGGATAATATCATAAAAGTTTTGGCTTATTAACAAGACAAAGGTGCTTGAAATATTAACGGAAGATCTTCCAATTCTTTTAGAAAATATTGCTATTCAAACCAGGTTAGATATGTGGTATCAACAAGATGGTTGCCCGGCGCATTATGCTGCTAATGTTAGAGAATATTCAAATAACGTCTTCTCAAAGAGGTATATTGGACAAGGGAGTATTTTTCCATGGCCAGAAAGATCACCCGACCTCACAGTATTAGATTTTTATTTTTGGGGGAGGATAAAGACTTAATTTTCCGAACACCCCCCCCTACAAGTGAGGATATTCAAAATAGATTTCGACAGGCAGCTTCTTCTCATACTGAAATTGTGGCCAGTGTCAACTCGACGAAAGAAAGACTAAATTTATGTGTGTAAAATATTTTTTTTTAAAAATTTTAAATATTTGAATTGATTAGGTGTAAGTGTTGTTTTTCTGTTCAAATATTTTCGTTGTTGCTGATTTTTGTTTTATTTTATCGTATCATTGTTATTTCATGTGTGTTGAGTATTTTGCTGCGTTGTCATGACGCATAAAGTCACGTCCTTGTTAATTCAAGCTCACAGAAAGGATCAACATTGATCAAAATTTACAAAAATGTCAATAACTCCGAAACGACCTATGATACCTGTCTGCGATTTTAAAAAGTCAGTAGGTGATAATGCTTGGCTTATTCTCACTCGGTTAGAATCATAGCATTGTGTTAGGGATTTATCAAGTATGTTTTTGTATATACCATATATTCATGCACATGTGGTGCATTCCATGTATTGAGTTTCAGTTTTAAATTAAACGTACGACAGTACAGATCTCCCGTTATCATTTCACAAGTTCCCGATATTATAAGTTTGGTTTGTTCAAATTAACAAAGATCCCAAGGTAATAACAGTGGCGACGAGGAATCGGAAAATGAGCATAGACTCGAAAAATTTGGTTGGTCATCTGCGTGAATTCGACGCCAAGTCGAACGACTGGAGCATATTCAAACCAAGGTTGGTCAATTATTTCAATGCCAACGAAATCCAAGATGAGGGGAAAAGGCGAGCAATATTCTTAAATTTATTGTCAGAAGATGCATACAGATTAATCTTCAACTTATGCCTGCCAGACAAACCGGAAAAGAAGACATTCGATGATTTACTGAAAATATTTTCGAAACATTTCGGAGCACAGTGCTCAGTATTTGCAGAAAGACAGAAATTTTATAATTCGAGAAAAGCATCCAACGAAAATGCAAACGAATGGGCTGCACGAATGAGGAGTTTAGCTGCAAAATGTGAGTTTGGAAGTGAACTACAAAATTGTCTCCGAGATCTTTTTATCATTGGATACAACAAGGGACCAGTAATGGACCGGCTGTTTGAAGAAAATAAATCAATCACAATGGAAGAAGCCATCCGCATTGCCTCCAGCAAAGAAGCGACCAGTCGAGATAAGGACAATCCACCATTTTGTGTAAAAGAGGAACCAGTTTTCCAGATAAGAAAATCATCTTCATCTAGAACGTCAGGAAGTACGTCACAGAAGAGGGGAGGAACGACGACGCAGGTCATTTGTAACGTGTGTGGAAGGCGCAACCATTCTTCATTTGAATGTCAATACCGTGAGTGCATTTGTCATAATTGTAAACAAAAGGGGCACTTAGCACCAATATGTCCAATGAAACACAAAAAAAGCCATCAGTTTCAGAATAATAAAAACAGAAAGTCATTTAACAATTATTTAGAAGACAACCAAAATTCAATTTTTGCAATTATGAATGATGAAAACAAACCATCCGTCATTGATGTTCTGATAGAAAATAAAATGTATACATTTCAAATTGACACTGGGTCAAGCATCTCATGTATTTCTCGAAAATGTTACGAAGAGAATTTTTCAAATAATAAATTAGTTCCCTCAGCAAAGGAATTACGAGTATACAATGGAGACAGAGTAAATACATTAGGTTCGATTGAAGTCAATGTAGGCTATAAAAAACTTACAAAACCTATTCAGATATTTGTTGTACAGAACGGGGGTCCCCCCCTATTAGGTCGAGATTTTTTATCGAAATTTGCAATAGGTTTATTTGAATTGGAGAATAATTTCGTTGATGCAGAATCAATTTCAAATATTGTTAAAATAAAATATAAAAACGTTTTCTCACCAGGTCTGGGCACTTTTAATAAAGGTGTCGCTAAAATTAAATTAAAAGATCATACTGTCGCTCCAAAATTTTGCAGGCCGAGGCAAATACCCTTCGCTCTCAAAGGGAAGGTAGAGAACGAATTAACCAGATTGCAGCAAATGGGAGTTATTTCTCCAATAGAGTATTCTGAATGGGCCACGCCAGTAGTACCAGTGCTAAAACCTGATGGCAGCATCAGGCTTTGTGGAGATTTCAAAGTAACCATAAATCCTCATTTGGAGGTAAACCAATACCCCTTACCAAGGATTGAAGAATTATTTGCCAAATTAGCAGGAGGTGAAGAATTCAGTAAGATAGATTTATCTAACGCATATAATCAAATTTTAATTGATGATGATTCAAAGAAATACTGTACTATTTCCACTCACATGGGACTATTTGCTTATAATAGATTAGTCTACGGAATAGCACCAGCTACTAGCATATTTCAGTCAAAAATGGAAGCTCTGCTATCCGGGATTGAGGGCGTTATTTGTTTTATAGATGATTTATTGATCACAGGCCCAAATAGAGAAATTCATGTACAGCGCTTAAATGCTGTTTTATCGAGACTGGATGATGCTGGTTTGAAGGTTTCCATGAACAAGTGCGGGTTTTTGTTGAAATCAGTAAAATATCTGGGTCACATCATAGACAAAGAAGGCATTCATCCTGATCCCGAAAAGGTTGAAGCTATAAAAAACGCACCGGTTCCTGAAAACGTTACACAGTTGAAGTCCATAGTTTCTCTGATTTCATATTACAGTAAATTCATAACGAATTTATCATCGACTTTACATCCCTTATATAAATTACTACAGAAAGGAGTAAAGTGGCACTGGTCTGAGCAGTGTGATAAAGCTTACCATAAAATAAAACAAAAATTGACTTCGGATCAAGTATTGGCCCACTTTCACAGCAATGTCCCAATAAAGTTGACGGTTGATGCATCTAACTACGGTGTAGGCGCCGTAATTAGCCATGTTTTTGAAAACAGTAGAGAAAAGCCGATAGCATACGCATCACGTACATTGAATAAAAGCGAACAAAAATACTCGCAAATAGAAAAAGAGGGTCTAGCGATTATTTTCGGGCTAAACAAATTTAATCAGTATCTGTACCATAATGAGTTCACATTGGTCACAGACCACAAACCTTTGTTAGCGATTTTCAGTCCTAAAAAGGGCATACCCCAATTTTCCGCCAATAGATTGAGAAGGTGGGCAGTAATTCTTTCAAACTATAAGTACAAAATAGAATACGTTAGATCCGAGAACAATGTGGCGGACTGTTTGAGCAGACTTCCTCTGAAAAATGAGGAGAATGTCGAAGAAGTTAATTATTGTAGCTATTTTCAAAAGTTGAGCGGATTTAATGATTTTCAGATAACTTTCAAGGACATTCAAAAAGCTACCGAAAAAGATAACTTCTTGAAATCTGTAATCAGGTTTGTTAAAAAGGGCCATTGGCCTGCTGATTCATATAGATCGCCAAAGTTCAAACCCTTTCTAATTAAAAGATTTGAATTGACAGTAGAATCAAATTCACTTCTATGGAACAACAGAATGGTTATTCCAGATGTATTACGAAAGCAAATTATAGAAAAATTACATGAAACTCATATAGGGGTAGCGAAAATGAAAGGTATAGCAAGGTCCTTCTTTTGGTGGCCTTTAATTGATAGGGACATCGAAAATGCAGTAAAAAATTGTGAGGCGTGCAATGTTCACTGTAGAAATCCAAATAAAAATGAATTATGCTCCTGGAAATGGCCCGAGAAGGCTTGGGAACGAGTCCACGTTGACTTCGCGGGTCCATTCCTAGGAAAACATTTTTTGATTGTGGTGGATGCGCACTCTAAATGGATCGAAGTGTTCCCAATGTCCAATATCACTGCAAGTTCAACAATCACAGCATTGAGGCACACATTTTCTAGATTCGGACTGCCAAAAACATTAGTTAGCGATAACGGTCCTCAATTTAACTCCGAGGAATTTAAAATATTTTTAGACAAAAATAGAATAGAATTAATATTTTCTCCACCCTATCACCCTCAATCTAATGGAGCAGCAGAGGCTTCAGTGAAATTAGTCAAAAATGCGTTGAGAAAATGTTTGCACGATAACAACAACAAGGACATAAATCTAATTTTATGCAACTTCCTGTTCGATTATAGAAATTCACCACATAGTACTACTGGAGTGGCACCATCGGAACTGATGTTCAGACATAAGGTCAACCATAGGTTCAATTTATTATCTCCTCCTTTTCCGGATAGAATCAAAAGTTCAGTTGTGAAATCACTACGCAATCAAAAAATATACTATCGCGGAAAAAGTAAAATATCATTTGTAGAAGGGGAAGAGGTGTTAGTGAGAAATTATCAAAAGAATAAACAATTTTGGATGAAAGGAATAATCAAGAGTAGATTAGGTAGAAATATATACGAAATTATATCACCTTGTTCGCATAACAGTACATGGAGAAGACATGTAAATCAAATAAAGAAGTATGAGTGGCGAAATTCAATTCCTGACAATGTTAATACAAATACCGACAATAGTGATAGTATTGTAAATGCAAACAAATGTGATGTAACTGTAGATAAACCTGAAGGTGATTTGGATAGTAGTTCTCCAAAAGCTCAAACCAATGAAGTTCTAGAAACAGTAAACAGACCAAGAAGGCTTATCAAACCAGTTGATCGTTTAGCTTATAAATAGGCTAGATTAAGAAATTTGGACAGATAGATATGTATATAGAGAGTAGGAAGTAGACATAGATTAAGTTTAGTTAGTAGGTATAGATTAAGGGTGGAAGTGTTAGGGATTTATCAAGTATGTTTTTGTATATACCATATATTCATGCACATGTGGTGCATTCCATGTATTGAGTTTCAGTTTTAAATTAAACGTACGACAGTACAGATCTCCCGTTATCATTTCACAAGTTCCCGATATTATAAGTTTGGTTTGTTCAAATTAACAAAGATCCCAAGGTAATAACACATTGCATTTGAAATTTTCCAGTAAAACGCACAAATAGGGCGAAGTGACATAAAACAGTCTGTAGTTTTCAATTGGATCACCCGGTATATTGTTGTCATATATTTCTGTGATCTGCTTTCGATGGCCTTCGAATGAAATCTAATTACGTGAAAATAGGTTCACCCATACAGGAGTAAGAATGTTTTTTTCGTGAAGAAAAGTTAATCCATCCCATCACTAAAAAATAGGAAATATAGAAAAATTACTGAAACAAAAGTTGTTGAATAGAAAGAGTAGATTCTCATTTTATTATTCTTTACCACTGTTAGCAGGAGAATATTTCGTAAAAAATGAGATCATATTTTGCAAGTGATAGATTGCGCCCTCTAGTGGGGAACTACGAACTTGAAAATATTTTTAATCATTTTCTAGGGGCCGAATTTGTCATAAGATTTTTTTTCCGGAAGTCATAGGATAAACGGTTTCCGAGATACGGCCGGTGGCCACCCTTAATGAATCACCCTGTATAAATTCTGATAAATCAATATACCTAATCAAGGAAATGAATAAAATATCATTTCGACCTTTTAAGTCAATATTTTTCAGCAATATTTTTACCTACTAATTATCATTGCTGTCAATTATAATAGTTCTATTTCATGAAATAATCTTTCATTTTAATGCTCCTTCATTGTAAATTTTTAGTTCTCCTTATGAAGGAATAATAAAATCTCGAAAGCTTGCACCAAGAAAAAAGTACCTATAGATCAATCATTTATATCTATCCTGCTATTTCCAGTAATCCATTTTTGTAGCTATACAAACAAATAATCCTTGAGCCAATGTAAAAGCTTATTATTTTCATATTTGCTCCGAAAATTCTCAGGAAAAACGTATAAAAAACAGAATTTTCATACGCATTTAATGCATTTTAAATGGAATACGCGAGCTTTCTCCCACCACTAGCTCTATCTCTCTCGGCAACATATGATTACACAGTGCAAACTGACAGGCCTCATCCATGCTTTGTTATATCTTTGGGTAACCCCAATTTTTTCGGTAACTGCCAAATATTTTTTGCGCGCACGTTCTAGGGAAACAGCGTGCTATAGTTTTGTCCAAATGTCTGTGCTTTTCGAATTTGGAGCCGAAAATGGTCTCAAACGACTAGGTTGTACTCACTGATGACGAATCCGGTGTCAATCTCGATTCTGTCCGCCCGGCCGTCCGTAGGCGTACGGAGAATCCTATCGACCTGAAACTCCTAGGGTAGGTTTCATTTCAAAATGCGACGGGCGAGTTCGTTGATGGACACAATCGGTCTAAAGGTTTCGGCGTTAGAACCATCTGAAATTTCGTGGATATTTCCGTGATAACTTAGAAACTATACAGAAACGATGTGATTGAAACTTGGCGGTTGGTTGAAATATAACAACGCGCAACTTTTTGCAGAATTTTCTCGATATCGTATCGTACTGTCATTAAATGAAAAATTAATTTTTTTCGAAAATGTTCTTCAGATTCGAAAAAAACTCTGCTCAGGCTTTGAGCTCTATATTTCGCAGTAGTGTACCAAATTTCAGTTCGATCTGATAATAACTTTTGAAGATATTCCAAAAAATATGTTAAATTATATTGGTTTTTCCTGGATATCGTTGTTTTCTTCGGATAAACTCAAAAATTACTAATTCAATCAATGATCGTCATCAGAACATTTTCTGTGAGCCTCTGAATTTTTGGAAATATTTGGACAATAAAGTTTTGAAAAGGTGTATCTGCGGAATCATTGGGTGGATTTTACCCATTCATGAACTTGGCCTTCGTTATTAAGGTCCAAACCTACTCTACAAATATCGAGTTTCAAAGTTGTTTCTTTTGAAAGTTCCGGGTTGGCCTATAGGCGGAGAAGGGGGCGTTATCGTTTCGTCACAATGTCTGATATTTCCGAATTTCGTGCCGAAATAAATCTGGAATGATCGAATTGATTAGAGAAGTGGGGAACAGGTTAGAAGGTTATGGACGTTACTTCATGTTATTTTTCTAGGAAATTAACCACAGTAATATACATATTTTTTCACACCTTGAAAACGTAGAGATTCCAAGGAACAAAAAGACCACCAACTTTTTCGAAGAAGTAGATATTTTGACCTGAGACTTTTCGACTGAAAATATGGGTGCTTTTTCAACATGTAGTCAGAATGAGGCGAGCGAATGAATATTTTGATCCTAAAAGTAAAAACTTAAATAGCGAAAAGTTTGTTATTTGAGTTGAAAGAAGGCATACAAAATTTGTAAATCTTCTTATAACCTACAACTTAGCCGCGTAATGTTTTTCCATAGGATCTAGTTTTGGCGGAAATCGCTTGTAATTTCGGCGGATAACTCACGTTTCGAGGCCAATGTTTTCTTCGTCAAGAGACGTTACGAAATTATGGACGAAGAAAAAAAATTCGAATCGTCATACTCACACAGGGGTTCGTTTCGAATAGGAAACGGAAAAATCGCTCGAATTCGTCAGTTTTATACTTGATGGTGACATTTTCTTACATGAAATTCATCATCATATCATTCCTTCCCTCTGAGTGACAAACCCTATCCGTTGTATTCTGATGGGGAAGATATGGATTGTACGATAAGTGGTTGAAATTTTTTTTCCTGAATATGGTGGTTGATTTTTTCGGGATGTTATCATTGGGTAACGTAATACTTAACTTCTTGAATGAAGAATTTCCCAATTTACCGTGCGCATAAGATTATTACCAATTTCAAGGGACAATGAAGGGGGCCCAAATTTGTTCAGATACACGAAATAAGTTTCCTGAATAGTTTAATCTAACGAATGTTCAAATTGAGCCCGCCAATTTCCGCACAATGGTATAAAATTCACTTGAATTTCATCCTCACTTTCCGGAGCATTTCTGTTATAATTCGGTTTTATTCGTCAACAATTCGCAGGCGAAATTCTTCCAGGGTGCCACATTCTATGTGCTCCCTCGAAATCATTTTAGAGGGCATAGATCCGGAGATTTGGCTGCTAGTTCTATAGAACCCATTCGACTAATCCACTTGTAGGGGAAGTTCATATCTGAAATACGAAAAACTTGGTATAAGTCTAATTGAAAATTTCATAGTGTGTTCACAGTTCACAGTAGTAGTATGATGGTAACAAGACACGAACAAGATATGTATTTCTTTGCGTCAGTTTTATAGAGAAACTGAATAAAATCTAAGGCTCGTACCTTTGGTAATTTTTCCAAAAATAAATACTGGAGAGCAAAGCTTTATCATTTCGTCACAGTGTCTGTAATTTTCGAATTTCGAGCCGAAATTTGTCTCGGACGACTAGTTTGGACTCACCGATGAAAAACCAACCCGTGGTCAGATTTTATTCTGTCCGTCCGACTTGTGCACTCTAACTTTCGAAGGAAAGCACCTCGACATTTTCGGGTTAGGTTTGGAGCCTGTCTCGGTTAGGTTGGTTAGTTTGCAAAATCGATCGAATAGTTTCGGAATCATACCTATATGAAATTTTGAGGTTAATTCCTCGATATTTGATGAAGCACTGATTCGATCGGATTAAAACTTTGTAATTTGTTCTTGAATACCAACTCAACTCAATGCGAAATTTCGTATGGATCTAGTAGTTAGAATTTTTCGTTGAAATGTTTGTTCGAAAATTTTTTGAAAAGTATTTTTTTCGCGGACAGTGTTAATAAGATTTTCTGCGAATTTCGGCATAGACTGTATTCAACAATGTTTCAAATATCAATTCGATACTATATTCACCCTTGGAGATATATGGAAAAATTAGTCAAATTTCTCAGGAAGAACAGTAGCGATCAGATTTCATCTAAGAAGTAAGTTGAAGAATACCAACATAAATTTTCGTGGCGATCGTGAGGGTAGAAAGCTGTGAAAAAGTATTCGAAAATATTGGAAATTTATGTTGAAAAAATTTTTTGAAGGAAACTATTCAGCAGATTGCAATAAAATCGGCAGAAGCTTCGTGGCTGTGTTTCAAACGTTCGGTTTGATCCGTTATTATCTTCGGAGATATTGGGGAACAAATGTGTCAAATTCCTTGGATATTTCCTCGTTAATGTTATCTGTAGCTCAAAAATTACTGAAATAATGAAAATTCGAATGGATATGCGGAATCATTAAATAGGCCGACCTTAACCACAACGACATCAAATAAAAACGACCTAGAGACTCTAAATTTTAATAGCAGGTTTGGGATTCAACTAAGAGATTCAAATTTGTGAAAATTTGAAATTTCGTAGATTTATCCATTCGAAATTTTATTTTCCCAATATTATCTTCAGAGCATATGCGATTGAATCGAAATGAAATGAAATGGTTTTCACTTCCAATATCTGTAAAAAGAGTATTTAATATTAAATCGAAATTGTTGTTGATAGAAAACGGCTTGCGGAATTCAAACTATTTATGAAGGGCAGTTACTAGAAAGAATGTTGCCTAATGAACAATATCATATAATGCAAACGATCAACGAACTTTTCAAGGTCTATTATCTGACTCCTCCAGAAATAAAAGAAAATTATATCGGAATTATTCTCCTTCAATAATTCAGTATTTCAAGACAATTTACTTTTTGATTTTAAATACAGTAGAGTCTCGATTATCCGAAATTTCGAAATTTCGGTTAATCCGTTTTTTTTTTAGAGAATAGGAGTTACACAGAACGAAAATATAATCAAATATAATCAAATTCAGCCTTACGACAATGTATTTGGACATTAATTTTCAGCCGATGCTCGAGTTCATTGATATAATGTCCTGTTGGTGATTGTTTAATGTTCGAGTGATTGCATCAATCCCCCGAGAGCATTAAAATCATCACCAGCATTTGATAACCGTTAACATTGTATCAATGACCAACGACATCAATACCAGGTCTTGAGTACATCGATCCATCAACAGCAATTCTTATATCAATGGTCCCAGAGCATTGAATTCAGGCTTATCGGTCATTGTATCAATGTATTTTGGACATCAACTAATCACTTAGGTACATTAATGTGATGCCAAAAAACATCAATCTAAAGGCGTGTTGTTGTGTTTCGGATTTAAACCAAAAAGTACTATTTTTTTAATATAAAACAATATTGAACGAAATGATACCCCAATACACATATATAAATATATTTTCAGACTTTTGTTTCGAACGAAATTTTGTAGAATTAGCTTAGATTTGTATTTTTCTTCAATATCTTTCAGATTTATGAAATATTTTTATATTTCGATTCGAATGTAATATTTTTTGGGGATTGTTTTTTTGATTCCATTGATGTCAGCAAGTTGTCTCATCTATACTTTTATATTTCCCTTTGCGAGTTTATAGGGTCATATAAATACCTTCATTCCTTTTCCTATCGAATTTTGAGGGTAAAGATGCATACTTGCATCATAATAATCAAAAAAGAATAGATCAGATTATAGAATGTTTCTCATTGAACAAAATTTATTGGAACATGACTATTGTTCTAAGTCACTGAAATAATAATAAAACAATTGATATTATCTGAAAAATTTATTCAACATTCGTTAGAAATTCACATAAATCATGGGTTCTTGAAATATGAGTGCTTAAATTTGAAAGCAAAAAAATAATAAGTTTCAATGAATAACCGAAACAACATAGGTACGTTCTCTGTAGGTTAGCTAAAATTGAAAAGATAAAAAATGTTTAAAAAATATCTCCATCGCTCTGACAATATCGAAACACTTATACCGTCAAATTATGTGCATACTTCTTGAATTTTCGGAATATCCCCACCATTGGCATAAACACGGGGTTTTATGGCTTGTTTTTTTCGAATTTGGAAACGGAATCCACTTCCACCACTTCCTGTGTTGGTCTTTCAAGGTATGAAGAGGGACTCTCGAATTGTAAATTTCATGGTATAAGAGCTTTCTGTATTGTATTTTTTCACCATTCCTGAAGTGCCCAAATGACTGCTGCATCTCGTCTATCTAAAATAAGGGATTTTTACCGTCTTGTATAAAAACCAAGCACTCCTGCAAGAGTAAGAATTTAATTAATTTATATGAAATTCATTTATGACTCTCAGATGTTCTCAGAACTTATTACACTTGGCTAGCCTAAAACAATTAAAAGAAAAATCGGTATGAAAACTAGATAACAGAAATGATTTTATCTATGACGTCGGGAAAACAAAATCATCCCGATATGCATCCGCTATACGACTAGACCAGAATTTAACTTGATACAACTAGAAAAATAGCAAGATGATTGTTTTGAGGTTCGCGTACCCACATCAATTATTGATGAACGCAGGGATTGTTATAAGGTTCGCGTACATCAATTGATGAACACGATGATTGTAACAAGGAATCAGGACATCGTTGGATGACCTAAAGCATTGATAATATAATTCCAGGGCATGAATCAATCACGCTGATACATTGATGTGATGTATACATATACATGCATGGATCCATTACAATTGGCATTATCACAAGGTTTCGTGATGATCACCTGCGCCTAGTATTGATCACTTCCAGGACGTTAATTCAATCTATTTTTTACATTGTCCTGAGGCAAACTTCCTTGAATTGATGTATGTATTTCATCATCAGTACAATGTTACGAATACATTATAATAATGGCCTTGCGTTCATTATAACGGTCAAAATAGCGATTAGTCAATCACTGAAGTTCATTGTTCCGATCAATTTTTGACATTGCCCCAATGTAAAATACATCATAGTAATGTCCATACGGTTAATCACCTGAGGTTATTAATATCAGGCTCAGTATTATTTTCTATGAAACACATGTTAAATCCAACGTGAAATATAAAATATATCCGATTCTACACTTAAATACATATGGACTTGTACCGGTGTGAACTTAACGGCCACTATTAGCGGCCAGTTCTCCGATGATACCCGAACAAGGGCACTCAGTGGCGTGCGCCTGCCAACATAATCAAGCCGCCGGTAGAGTTGTAGTAAGCACGTAACGACTCCGGTTTCCTTGAAACTAGCTGACAATTGTCTTCATTCTTGTTCATTCATCAAAATTGGATGTAAATATCCAGTATATTCGCAGTTTCTCACTTAGAAGTGGATTGAGACTATGACTTCAGAAATCAAATATTGATTTCGTAAATTAGCTGCCAGTACCGAGAAAAATGGAAAATATCGATATTGATTCCTAAACATCATTGAAAAAAGACCCTTCTATTAGGAAAATAGGGTCTTATATTTTGTCCCCCCACATGGAAATTTTTTATCGGCCGTTGAAAGTGAGACATAAAGTCTTTGGACCGAAAATGTCGGTTTGGTTTATTCGCTCTTATTCCTGAAAAAATTGGAGAATCTGATTCCCATTTAAGTATGATATTGAGAAAATACTTTTTCATCAGAAAATCAGGATCTCATATTTTGTCCCCCTACAAGGAAATTTTCTATCGGCCGTTGAAAGTAAGACATAAAGTGTTTGGACCGAAAATGTCGGTTTGGTTTATTCGCTCTCATTCCTGAAAAAATTTGGAGATTCTGATTCTCATTTTAGTAGGATATTGAGATAAGACTCTTATATCAGAAAAAAGGGGTCTCATATTTTGTCCCCCTACAAGGAAATTTTTTATCGGCTGTTGAATGTGATACATAATGCTTTCGAACCAGGAATGTTGGTTTCGTTTATTTGCTCTCATTTCTGAGAAAATTGGAAAAAGCAATTAATGTTTTAGTATGATATTGAAAAGAGACTCTTCTATCAGAAAAACAGGGTCCCATATTTTGTCCCCATACAAGGAAACTTTTTATCGGCCGTTGAAAGTCAGACATAAAGTGTTTGGACCGAAAATGTCGGTTTGGTTTATTCTCTCTCATTCCTGAAAAAATTGGAGAATCTGATTCCCATTTAAGTATGATATTGAGAAAAGACTTTTTCATCAGAAAAACAGTATCTCATATTTTGTCCCCCTACAAGGAAATTTTTTATCGGCCGTTGAAAGTAAGACATAAAGTGTTTGGACCGAAAATGTCGGTTTGGTTTATTCGCTCTCATTCCTGAAAAAATTTGGAGATTCTGATTCTCATTTTAATATGATATTGAGATAAGACTCTTATATCAGAAAAAAAGGGTCTCATATTTTGTTCCCCTACAAGGAAATTTTTTATCGGCTGTTGAATGTGATAAATAATGCTTTCGAACCAGGAATGTTGGTTTCGTTTACTTGCTCTCATTTCTGAGAAAATTGGAAAAAGCAATTCATATTTTAGTACGATATTGAAAAAAGACTTTTCTATCAGAAAAACAGGGTCCCATATTTTGTCCCCCTACAAGGAAATTTTTTATCGGCCGTTGAAAGTAAGACATAAAGTGTTTGGACCGAAAATGTCGGTTTGGTTTATTCGCTCTCGTTCCTGAAAAAACTGGAGATTCTGATTCTCATTTCAGTATGATATTGAGAAAAGACTCTTATATCAGAAAAATAGGGTCTCATATTTTGTCCCCCCACAAGGAAATTTTTTATCGGCTGTTGAATGTGATACATACTGCTTTCGAACCAGGAATGTTGGTTTCGTTCATTTGCTCTCATTTCTGGGAAAATTGGAAAAAGCAATTCATATTTTAGTAGGATATTGAAAAAAGTATTTTCTACCAGAAAAAGGGGACCTCATATTTTGTCCCCCTACAAGGAAATTTCATATTTTCATATTTGGGTATGATATGTACGGAAGACTTTTCTATCAGTAAAACAGGTTCTCATATTTTGTCCCCCTACAAGGAAATTTTTTATCGGCCGTTGAAAGTAAGACAAAAGGTGTTTGGACCGAAAATGTCGGTTTGGTTTATTCGCTCTCATTCTTGAAAAAACTGGAGATTCTGATTCTCATTTTAGTATGATATTGAGAAAAGTCTTTTCGATCAGAAAAACAGGTTCTTTTTGTCCCCCTACAAGGAAATTTTTTATGGGCCGTTGAAAGTAAGACATAAACTGTTCGGACCGAAAATGTCGGTTAGGTTTATTCGCTCTCATTCCTGAAAAAATTGGAGAATTTGATTCTAAAATTAGTATGATATTGAAAAAAGACTCTTATTTCAGAAAAATAGGGTCTAATATTTTGTCCCCCTACAAGGAAATTTTTTATCGGCTGTTGAATGTGATACATACAGCTTTCGATCCAAGAATGTTGGCTTCGTTTATTTGCTCTCATTTCTGAGAAAATTGGAAAAAGCAATTCATATTTTAGTAGGATATTGAAAAAAGTATTTTCTACCAGAAAAAGGGGACCTCATATTTTGTCCCCCTACAAGGAAATTTTTTATCGGTTGTTGAAAGTAAGACATAAATATTTTGGACCGAAAATGTCGGTTTGGTTTATTCACTCTCATTCCTGAAAAAACTGGAGATTCTGATTCTCATTTTAGTATGATATTGAGATAAGACTCTCATATCAGAAAAATAGGGTCTCATATTTTGTACCCCTACAAGGAAATTTTTTATCGGCTGTTGAATGTGATACATACTGCTTTCGAACCAGGTATGTTGGTTTCGTTTATTTGCTCTCATTTCTGGGAAAATTGGAAAAAGCGATTGATATTTGGGTATGATATCGAGAAAAGACTTTTCTATCAGAAAAACAGATTCTCATTTTTTGTCCCCTTGCAAGGAAATTTTTTATCGGCCGTTGAAAGTAAGACATAAAGTGTTTGGACCGAAAATGTCGGTTAGGTTTATTCGCTCTCATTCCTGAAAAAATTGTAGAATTTGATTCTAAAATTAGTATAATATTGAGAAAAAACTCTTTTATCAGAAAAATAGGGTCTCATATTTTGTCCCCCTACAAGGAAATTTTGTATCGTCTGTTGAATGTGATACATGAAGTGTTTGGACCGAAAATGTTGGTTTAGTTTATTCGCTCTCATTCCTGAAAAAATTGGAAAATTGGATAATTTGATTCTAATATTAGCATAATATTGAGAAAAAACTCTTATATCAGAAAAATAGGGTCTCATATTTTGTCCCCCTACAAGGAAATTTTTTATCGTCTGTTGAATGTGATACATACAGCTTTCGTACCAGGAATGTTGGCTTCGTGTATTTGCTCTCATTTCTGAGAAAATTAGAAAAAGGAATTCATATTTGGGTATGATATTGACAGAAGATTTTTCTATCAGTAAAACAGGTTCTCATATTTTGTCCCCCTACAAGAAAATTTTTTATCGGCCGTTGAAAGTAAGACATAAAGTGTATGGACCGAAAATGTCGGATAGGTTTATTCGCTCTCATTCCTGAAAAAATTGTAGAATTTGATTCTAAAATTAGTATAATATTGAGAAAAGACTCTTATTTCAGAAAAATAGGGTCTCATATTTTGTCCCCCTACAAGGAAATTTTTTATCGGCCGTTGAAAGTGAGACATGAAGTCTTTCGACCGAAAATGTTGGTTTGGTTTATTCGCTCTCATTCCTGAAAAAATTGGAGGATTTGATTCTAAAATTAGTATAATATTGAGAAAAGACTCTCATATCAGAAAAATAGGGTCTCATATTTTGTCCCCCTACAAGGAAATTTTTTATTGGCTGATGAGTGTGGGTTATTTAGATTTCGAACCGAGAATAATGGTTTGGTTCATTTGCTCGAATTGATGAAAATATTGTTGCAAACGATTCATATTTGGTAGTTGGTGGTGAGGGAAGACTTTTGTATTTTTTGCTCATATTCTGAACGTGATTGGAATATCATTCAGTTGGAAAAATTTGATTGAATTTAATGCCTTCTGAGAAATTTCGTTTCGGCAGTTGGGATTCAGATTATCCAATTTTTTTAGGAATGAGAGCGAATCAGCCAAACCGACATTTTCGGTCCGAACACTTTATGTCTCACTTTCAACGGCCGATAAAAAATTTCCTTGTAGGGGGACAAAATATGAGAACATGTTTTTCTGATGAAAAAGGCTTTTCTCAATATCATGCTTGAATGGGAATCAGATTCTCCAATTTTTTCCGGAATGAGAGCGAATAAACCAAACCGACATTTTCGGTCCAAATACTTTATGTCTCACTTTCAACGGCCGATAAAAAATTTCCTTGTAGGGGGACAAAATATGAGACCCTATTTTCCTAATAGAAGGGTCTTTTTTCAATGATATTCGGGAATCAATATTGATATTTTCCATTTTTCTCGGTAGTAGCAGCAAATTTACGAAATCAATATTTGATTTCTGAAATCATAGTCTCAATCCACTTCTAAGTGAGAAACTGCGAATATACTGGATATTTACATCCAATTTCGATGAATGAACAAGAATGAAGACAATTGTCAGCTAGTTTCAAGGAAACCGAAGTCGTTACGTGCTTACTACAACTCTACAAGCGGCTTGATTATGTTGGCAGGCGCACGCCACTGAGTGCCCTCGTTCGGGTATCATCGGAGAACTGGCCGCTAATAGTGGCCGTTAAGTTCACACCGGTTGGACTTGTAACGTTAATACATACAGAGTGTAACAGCCAAATGGAATAAATTCGATAACGAATAAATGAGGGCGTGTTGGGAAAAACGCTCGGACACGTCGATTTGTAATTTTGAATGAGCATATTTTTCAAGAAAATAATATTATATAGGGTGTTCCATGTGAACGTGGCCAATACCAACTTTCTTATTTCAAATGCAACCCCCTGTATATTATTTATTTTTTGGATTCTTCAGAGAATTCTAGACACAATTCATGCACAATGTTCTATACCTATCTTTAACTATTTCGGAAATATTAAGTGTTTTCAGATTTAGTGCAAAAATCAACGTTTTAAATAAAAATTATTTTATCTCAGAAATTCGGTACATTACACTTAAAACCTAATAAGTAATTCAGATTATTTCTTAATAATTAAAAAAAAACAAAAAAAACATTAATGTCAATGTGGGAAATGTTCAAAATGCTCGCCGCGAACGTCTTGGCAACATATGCTAATCTGGTGTAGAATTGTCTTCTAACGTTACTCAACATTTCTGAAAACACTTAATATTTCCGAAAAAGTTGAAGATAGCTAAAGGACATTGTACATGAATTATGTCTAGAATTTTCTGAAGAATCCAAAAAATAAATAATATACAGGGGGTTACATTTGAAATAAGAAAGTTTGTATTGGCCACGGTCGCATGGAACACTCTATATAATTTTATTTTCTTGAAAACTATGCGCATTTAAAATTACAAATCGACGTGTCCGAGCTTTTTTCCTAACACCCCCTCATTTATTCGTTAACGAATTTATTCCATTTGGCTGTTACACTCTGTATGTACCTACTTGTAACCCTATGTCAGCTAACCGAAACAATTCTCATTTTAGAACGTCGTATTGCCGTGAACACACCCGGGTAACCACCTACCAGTATAGGTGAATAAAAGACGCGTTTCGTTTTATACGAATTTTTTCGGTTTATCGGGATTTTTGTTTTTAAATAAACTGTTTCGGATAAACCGGATTTCGGATAATCGGGATTGTACCGTAGTTCTCGTGAAATTCTAGAGAACACCTGGAAAATAATGCAAAATTTCCCGAAAATATCCTCCAATCCTTACCATTTTATGGTACCCTGTATTACACAAGACCAAATACTTCGCACTTAAAAAAAAAAAAATTAAATTTGCTATGCTACTGCGAACGAGATCCGGTGATAAATCGTTCGATCCGGTGATAAATCGTTCGCGCCCTAAATGACTTGCCCCAACGAGTCCTCGTCAATTTTTTACATCAATCCGGCCTCCTTGTTCCTAATATTAACGCAGGGACTTATTGCGTAACGTCCAACGAGAGAGAGAGGATTTGCTGTCATTAGTGTCACACTCGGCGACAGGAACAATGATCCAATTGAAATTATTGAAATTGATGTGCGGACCAGAAGTGATCATTCTCGAGTATGTGGTCTCGATGGAAATGATCCAGATGGAAAAGGGTTCGTCTTCTTGCGAAGGAGCTTCGCGTTCGAATTGACGACTTCGGTATATGTTGCCAACTCAAAAATTTCTTCCAAATTCACCAATAGTGGGGAAGGGGAATTTCAGAACAAATTCGACATGATAAGGTTCGCGTTAGTTATAAATATCTGAAAAAGATGTCTCGGCTCCTGATTTCGTGTTGATAGTTCAAGTTTATATAGGATATGTTCCGCAAATCAACTTGGTTATTTCGGTTACCGGTTTTCCGTTCTGTAAATATGAAATATTCGGTTGGTTTCCTGAAAAAAAGTTTAATTGCGGAATTTGATTGATGAAAGAACGTTCTCTCTTTCACCCGAACGACAGTTAATGTTCTATGTACAGAGAAAATGGTTCAATTTGTAAACGCATTAATTCAAGAGAATGGTACTCTTGAATAGGTCCAACCAAATATTAGTTTGATTCTCTGATGAAATACTCTTGACCCATGTGAACAATGATCCTCTTGATTCAATCGGAGTCACGTTTGATCCAAATGAGAAAACTAACAAGAATTACTGGATATGTTTGCTCAATATGTTTCATATTATTATTCTGAAGTACTGTGTCTCTGATACGAATGTAAGATTTCTCGTTATTGTATTTAACCAGATTTCAATGTTATCCTGACATAATACATGTCACAAGTTTTTCACTTTATTCCCGATATTTTATTAGATTTCTAGTTCGAAATGAACAATTATGGATCTATGGGAGATGATTCCCCAATAAAGGGGCCTGTAGCGTTCTTCGTTTATCTGAGGATCTGAAAATCATCGCTTGGAGGACTGAACCTGGTCGAAAGACCCTCTCGGTCATGAGCAAATGTAGGTAATATTATTTACTGCTTCCTTCTGGTTTTCTGTCCCTCTTTCTGTTTCAGATATTATGTCAAGATATTTTGTCGAAATGAATTCAAGATGACGAAAAAATTATTTTCAAATGAAAAAGATGCCATCCATCTTCTATAAACAAATTACTACACTTATGCGGGGAGACATAATTTTTCCTGAGGTTTTTATCTGTGCTCTTGTATCATACGCAAATATGTATGGTACCCCGTTTACATTTCCTCTGCTAACACTGTGATATATCTTAGAATTGTAATGCTCGTTCTCAAAAGAATATATATATATATATATATATATATATATATATACCAGATTTCAATATTTTTCACCAAGAGAATATAATATGTTTGCTGCAATTAGCGGCTCTCAAATACAAAAAATGTATGGTATCTCAAAAAGCTTTTCATAATCATTCTTGAAAATGCCAATTCCAAATAAGGTGCGAATGGAGTATCACCTTCTAACAAGAAAGTTTTTTTGGAACAGGATTTCGAAGATCACAGAGCAGAAGTGATTCGCTTGGTTACTATGTATATTCACGACCTCCAAACATAAAATTAAAATGTGTAGTCATATACATGTGACAATGTTAGTGCATAACACACGTACATGCAGGCATGCACCCACATATACAAACATTTTTCAAATCAAAATTTGTTCGCGATTAACCAAGCTTATTCCTAAAACCAACCTTTTCTTCTTGACTTTCGAAACTCTTTTCCCGAAAAACTTCCTCGATCTTGATAAGTAATTCTCCATTTATAAAAAAATCATAATACACCATCAAAAACATGAACGCAATTGTTCACTATTCACTATGGCGGCCATGCCGTTGTTTCCTATCTAAATATGCATATGTTCTGCCGTCTGCGATTCTACATTTCACGCATCTTCAGCAGTAATATCGCTTATTGGTCGAGGGGGTCACGTGAACGTGCCTTCTTTATCAGAATACATTTAATAAGAAATGATATTCTTGATCCGAGAGAACTATGGTTTGCTGAAATTGTTTTTTGAAGTGAAGAGTACGTATGTCTTGGTTCAACTGAATTCGATTCAAGAAAATTCATGTAAACAGGCAAACAACGAAAGGAGTTGAAAATAGAGGTATAATGGTCGATTTCAAATTATTATTCTTGGGAGAAAATTATTTCATTCAAGAATATGTTTATATTTGATTTAAGAGATCCTTCTTTTCTGTGTGGTAACATATCCATAGCATAGAACACCTTTTATTGTTTTATGATCCATAGAACATAGACGAGACAACAATCAACAATGAAAAAATCACTAAGCATAGTCTATGGCTCATAAGGTAAGTATAGATAGTTCCATAGTGTAAAACACATGGTGTGCTCATCTGAAATAAAAGTGACTTCAGCAAAATTCAAATACAAGGAAATATATATTCTGTGCTTTGAATTTGAATGAAAAAAGGGACGTCATCATTGGTAAATATTATCACAGATGAGCAGATGATCACACCATGTTTTGCTTTCATCATGGATTGTTCCATGATGTAAGTAAAACATCATGGATTGTTCAACCAAAATAAACATGTTGATTTGCGGAACATATCCTATATAAACTTGACACTATTAACATGAAATCAGGAATCCCAACTTAAATTTCAGCGAATCAGAGATGGTCTTAACAAAAACCTATTTTTGGAAGGAATTATCTTGTTTGAGGAGCCGAGGCATCTTTCACAGATATTTATGAATAACGCGAACCTTATCATATCGAATATGTTCTGAAATTCCTCTTCCCCAATGATAGTAAATTTGGAAGAAATTTGTGGGTTCGCAATTTGGACCGGAGTCGTCTATTGACGGTTTACTTTCACTCTTGAGCGTGACCAGATCTGGTAGAAAACTACTTTTTTGGTAGTTTTTTCGCATTTTAGGTAGGAAGGAATCTGTGGTAGATTTCTGGTAGTTTTTGAAATGGACCATTAAATTGTAGTATTCTTCTCATAGAGGGCACTGAAATCAGCCACAGGCAGCTGTTCTTCCCCGAACTGCTGTGTATTTGAAATATATACTTCAATTACCCCACAACCGCTGCTATTATTGTTATTGTAATTTTTTTTAGCACAGTAAATATATCTTTATACATTGTTTGTAGCATTGCCGGTATTTATTTTAGTCATATTATGTGCATTCCTAGTTATCTCGGCATTGTTAGATTCAATGTGGGATAATGGGTTATACAAAAATGTTACAGAGAAGGATTTGGATGATGCGGAATGACGTTTCTTGATTAATTTTTTCATTGTTCTCTGAAGATTTCTGTATGTTTGATTGTTATTCATTTATTTTTTTTTAGTTTTTTTCAAATGATCTGTTTCAAACGTTCAATTGTTTCATTAGTTTTTTTATTTAGAGTTCTTTTTATTGAGAGATATTCTATTTTTTATACCTGTATATTCAACGTTTCTCCTGTATTTTCTATTTGTTTTTTACTATAATGTTCAGATATAAATCGTCCTTCATTCCCAAGCTTGTACCAGAGAACAGAAAACCATGATTGTCTCTCTCTCTCTCTTTATTTAATAATAATAATAATAGTGCTTTTATTGAAACAGAAGAAAAAAAATTGTATATAATTCAAACATTTGAGGCGGAGTCTAGCTTCAGCTACTCCACTCAACCCCAAAAACAAAAGAAATACTAATCTAAATAAAGAAAATATATAAACGGGTAATAGAACTTCAAGTAAATTAATGAATTGAAACAAGCAACTAAACTATGACCAAAATTAAAAACATATAAAAACAATTTTCAGTCTATGACTGCTTCATAAACAACTTCTTTTTCAGTTCCCTACGCAATGAGCCCAAAGAAATCCCCTCACACCCTATCAAGAACTCATTGTGTAAATTCACCGCATTGAGAGTAAAACAGCGCCGAAACACAGCTTTCCTGTATTCATGTAGGCTTTCAAGAGACATCTTTGATTAATAAAATAGAACTATTCAGGAGAGAGGATGAATGAGTATCTTCCATATTTTTCAAAAACTCTGATAGTAGATATTTCGTAGTTCTCAGAACGAAGTTGTAGTTTTTTAGTAGATTTCTGCGACAAGTTTGGTAGATATAGCACACGTCAACCTGGTCACGCTGCGAGTCTTGATCTACAAGAAATTTATGTTGAGTTAATGAACGATATCGGTTTAATGAAAACTATCAACGAAGTGAACTGTAGCGTTTCAAGGTCTATATCCGACAATCTTCTTCATCAGACAATACAGAGAAAATTTGCAGAATTTTCTTTCTGTATTTTTTTCTTGGAGAAAATTCTTGGAATACAAAATTATTGAAGGAAAATAGTTCTGCGAATTTCCTCTTTTTTGCGCGCTTGTTCTAGGGAAATAGCGTGCTATTGTTTTGTCCAAATAATGTCTGTAATTTTAGAATTTTCAGCCGAAAATGATCTCAAACGACTAGGTTCGACTAACTGATGACGAATCCGGTGTCGAAATCGATCCTTTCCGCCGTCCGTCCGTCCGTAGGCACGATCACGGGAGTACGGAGAATCCCATCGACCTAAAAATTTCACGGTTGGTTGCATTTCAAAATGTTGAGTTGGTTAGATTCGGTTAAATGGTTTCGGACTTATAGCTATTTGAAGTTTTGGATTATTTATCATTTCTCTGATATTTCGAGTACTACTGGGGCGATTGAATTGAAACTTGGCATTTAGTTGGAACATAAGAACTCTAAACTTCTCTCGGAAATTTGTTGAAATCGTGCAATCAGTAAATTTCGAAAAAAATTTTTTTTCAAAAACTCAGTTACATTCGGTAAAATTCTGCTCATACTTTGAGCTACAAATTTCGCAGCAGTGTACCAAAATTTAGTTCGATACAATTATAGTTTTCGGAGATATTGTGAAAAATATGTCAAGTTTCGTGTTTTTTTCTCGATATTTTTGTCTTTTCGGGATATCTCAAAAAAATACTGATTCTATCATGATGAAATTTAGCAGTTAATTTGAAAACGCTGATGGACAACTTCGAGCAAATCTAGGTGGTGATCGTGTCATTAGAACAATTCGGAAAAAAAAAATTTTTCCCCCAATTATTCAATATTCTGTGATCTTCTCATCGTACTATCCCCATGGAATTCTGAATGAACCTTTGAACTGTCATAGTTCGATAAGATTCTGGATTTCAATTCGATCCAATCTGGATTTTGGGAAAATAAAATTTTGAATATGTATATCTGCGAAACCATTGAACGGATTTTACCCATTCACGAATTTGGCCTGCGTAATTAAGGTTCAAACCGACTCTAAAAATATCGAGTTTCTAAGGAACGACTTAGAAACTCGATATTTGTAGAGTAGGGTTGGGCTTAAGGCTCAATTACGTAGGCCTGTAATCGAGCATACGGCCGGACGTACAGGATTTATTTTCCCACTGGATTCATCATCAGTGAGTCCAACCTAGTCGTTTGAGACCATTTTCGTCTCGAAATTCGAAACTTACAGACATTCGCCAAAAGGATAGCACGCTGTTCCTCTAGAAGATGCGCGCAAAAACTAACTACGATAATAAGCCTCTACTAACAATTCATGTGCATCAGCCTGTACAGGAAATCAACAACACGCTCCGAAGATCTGGGTAACGGTTGTCACCTATTGCTGTACGACAAAAAGACGGTAAAAAGTCACGGCAGGTCGACATTGACAAGGTTCTTCAATAGTTGTAGCAAGGTCTTCGGCCGTGATTCCAATTTTAAACTCAGATCATCAGGCTCCTTGCCTTGAACTTATTAAACACAATCGATTCAACAAAGTCACAAGTACTAGTTCACAATGGACGAACTTCGTTCATGCACACTATCACATTCCGATATCCTCCGATGTTTCTATGGTTATTGCATAGACGGTTGAGAAGGTTGATAATCTGTCAAACGGTTTCGGAAATATAACCATTGGAAATCTTTTTTTTATTTCCTCAATATGTAGAATGATGAGGATCCAAGCGAAAAGAAACTTTGATATAAATAAGTAGAATGTCGACGCGTTTACTTATGCCAAATTTTGGTCGACCTGACGGCCTGTCGTAGATTCAAAAGCTTTAGAGTAATACAATTTAGAGACTCTATATTTATACAGGGTGAGTCTTTAAGTTGTACATTAATTTCAACCCTAGATTCCTCTCATCAAATAAAATATTTTTTTTTCTTTACCATGTTTTCTGATTCAGTCCCGGTAAAAAGATACAGGCTGTTGAAATTTCCAGAAAAAAACAGTCTTTCTTTTGTAGCTTTGACATGGTTCCCCCGAATGAAATGAATTTTGGTGTGAAGTTCGCTATGACTATGACTCGTATTCTACAGTGATCAGTATCATCTAACTTCAAACAGGTTTCTGGTTATAGACTCCCCCATTCATAAAACTAAAAGAAATAAGCATGAATAATGCAGATATACAGGGTCTTTCACGAGGAACCTCACCCATATTTATACGGGAAACTACTGAACGTATTTTCATGAAATTCAGCACTTATAAGTATTTCACGATGCTGATGAAATCTAAAATATTTTCAGGGCATGAGCACCTCCGGTTTTTCCGGAAATGACGTCAACTTCCGTTTTTCAAATTAGAACACCATTTTTTTATTGCAGAAATAGATTCCTTAGAAAATTTCAATTTATTTTGATGTAACATTTTTCAGTTTTGGTTGGAAAATTCTCTCTGAGCGGGAAAATTCGAAAAAAAAATCGAAAATAGAGCTCCGCTGAAACAAGAATAACTTCGAGGTTTTTGGATGGAAAATTTTCATTTTTGGGATTTTTCAAGATGTAAGATTGATGTATTCACTTTAAAAATCGAAATCGCGATTCATGATACAGGGGGTGAAAAAATCGCTTTCAAAGTTAGGGATGACAAAATCGTGAAAAATCAATTTTTTCAAATTAGAACCCCATTTTTTATGGCAGATATTGAATCTACGTTAAAAAATAATGTGAGTGTATGCATCACACCCTTGCCCTAAAATGGATATTTTCTGAGTTATTCACAAAAAACTGTTTTTCGTCTTGAATTTTCAGCTATTTCTTTTCCCTTCACGCCAAAAAGATGAAATTTTCAGGAACTGTTATTTGAACCATGCTGTAGATTTTTCACCCCTTCTTGAAACCGAGTTCAAGTTACTATTAGGAGAACCATGGCAAACTCTCGCAGTTATAACTAGAGAAGATGCTCAAAGTTTTGACCGTTAATTTCTAGACATTTATTTATACGTCTCAGGAATGCTTCGTGCGTTGCTCTTCTTATTTCATCGGAAGGAAGAGATCTGCAAAAGTGTTTAAAAACCAAATTGAGTTTCTGTAGAGGATATTTGACACATTGAGTGAATTGTGTGGAGGCGCGCCATCTTGTTGATACCATAAGTCATTATGGTTCTGTACTAGCGGCTCAATTATTTGAGTCAATATGTCAGAATATCTATCTCCTAAGGGAGAACATTCTTTAAATAATGCAAACATGTGTAGTGTTCTATCTTATCAGTTAAAGTCCCATCATAAATGTGAACATCGAGAATTGCATTATTTTTGATGGCGCAAAAAACATTGAAACTCCAGGTCTCTTGAAAGTTCCATTGTCTGAAGTGGTGGTTGTTCTCTTCATCCCAATAATGACTGTTATGCCTATTGAAAGAACCATTGTTTGTGAATTTAGATTCATCTGTCCAAATTATACAGTCCAAAAAGTTTTCATTCTCTTGAAATCGAATCATCATAGCTTCGCAAAACTCTGTTCTCCTGACGAAATCAGTTTCCTTCAAATGCTGTACCCTATTGAATTTATATGGGTGCATTTTTTTTTTTATTTTTGATTTTTTCCAAACACTCGATTGAGATAATCCCAGATCAATCTCGGCATCTTTGAGAGAATTTTGAGGATTCACACGAAAATATGCAAGAACTGTAATTTCGTTGTTCTCATCTTCTACTACACTTTTTTCTCTGTGTGTAGTTTTCTTAACGAAAGATCCGACAATTCTCAAGTTTGTCATGGTTCTGTTAATGGTATCTCTCGTTGGTCTGGGTCGGTCAGGAAACCTCTCAATGAACAGTCGAATCGTTCTATCTAAAACTTTATTACATTCTCCATGAAGTAGAATGAGATTTAAATAATCTTCATTGGTAAAATTAGGCATAGTGATCGATTTTATAACTTAATACGAATTATCACCAAATTAATAGTAAACACAAAATGCTACTGAATAAAGAGGAATTTGGCAGATGTAATTAATGATATCTATCATTAAAAAAAAAAAATGTACAACATGGTAAGTTTTTGCATATGGTTCATAAGGAATTATTTATTTATCACTGGAGAGAAAACCGATGGCCGATTAGTTGAAATAAAGAGGTTCCCGATACAAATTCGAATCCAAATTCGCCATCTATTTAGGAACAACCTGTAACTTTTTTCTCTTGCATATTAGGGTAGTAGAATCTAAAACATGGTTTAAGTAACAGTTCCTGAAAATGTCATCTTTTTGGCGTGAAGGGAAAAGAAATAGCTGAAAATTCAAGACGAAAAACAGTTTTTTGTGAATAACTCAGAAAATATCCACATTAGGGCAAGGGTGTGATGCATACACTCACATTATTTTTTAACGTAGATTCAATATCTGCCATAAAAAAATGGGGTTCTAATTTGAAAAAATTGATTTTTCACGATTTTGTCATCCCTAACTTTGAAAGCGATTTTTTCACCCCCTGTATCATGAATCGCGATTTCGATTTTTAAAGTGGATACATCAATCTTACATCTTGAAAATCCCAAAAATGAAAATTTTCCATCCAAAAACCTCGAAGTTATTCTTGTTTCAGCGGAGCTCTATTTTCGATTTTTTTTCGAATTTTCCCGCTCAGAGAGAATTTTCCAACCAAAACTGAAAAATGTTACATCAAAATAAATTGAAATTTTCTAAGGAATCTATTTCTGCAATAAAAAAATTGTGTTCTAATTTGAAAAACGGAAGTTGACGTCATTTCCGGAAAAACCGGAGGTGCTCATGCCTTGAAAATATTTTAGATTTCATCAGCATCGTGAAATACTTATAAGTGCTGAATTTCATGAAAATACGTTCAGTAGTTTCCCGTATAAATATGGGTGAGGTTCCTCGTGAAAGACCCTGTATACTGCTACACAAGAGTTAGGGATATCGTATTCAATCGTTTTTAAAAGTATGTAATCTTCCAGAAAATCGCTGTAAAATCATTTAAAACTCAATAACAACTTGAATCGATCCAATAAAAATCAGCATGAGACATTTCGTCAATCTGGTCGCCTTTTTTCTGAAGTTTGGTTCTTTGCATTTGCTTCATGAATGTTCTTATTTTGAAATGAAGCCAGTTCATCAAAGTCTTCGATTTGAAACGAGTTTTCTGAAAATGCCAAGATGTAAATTAACAAACGCTGAGGCTAGTAGGGCTATCGGAATGCTACAGGGTGGCCTAACTCAGGTTTGTTGTAGCGGAAAGGCTCCAAGTCAGCCAAAGTGTGATATCTCGACTTTGGAATAGGTTCAGGGAGACAGGTTCCGTGTTGGAAAGACCAAGGCTTGGTGGGCGACGAAAAACAACACCTGCTCAGGATCGTTTCATCACCGTTTTGGCGAGAAGAAACCCTTCATCTACGTGTAAAATGCTACGGAATACTCTTCAAAATGCAGATGGGGTCCAAGTCGAAACCATCAGACGACGTTTGAGAGAGGTGAATCTAGGTTCTAGACGTCCATTAAGAGGAATTCCATTAACACGTGACCATAAGCGTCAAAGACTGGAATGGGCAAGGCAACATATCAATTGGAACGATCAATGGCGTAGTGTCCTTTTCACTGATGAATCAAGATATGGACGATTTTCAGATTCTCGAAGAATAAGGGTATGGACAATCCCACGCATACCCCGTAATCTACGCTATGTCCAAGAAGTCCCATCCATTCCTAGGGGGTAGTGTTATGGTATGGGCCAGGATATGTTTCAACGGGCGCGCAGATCTACATATTTGTCCTGGGAATATGACCACCTTAGACTATAGGGAGCATGTCATTGACAATGTTGTGCCAAATTTTCACGCGGCTATTGGTGAAACTTTTCAATTTCTAGACGATAACGCTAGACCGCACCGTGCAGCCATAGTTGAGAATGCGCGCGAGGAGCTTGGTATTCCACATTTACCAATACCTCCGCACTCACCAGATTTGAATTGCATAGAACATGCATGGGATATGCTCCAAAGAAGATTAGATAATCTTCAACCTACCCCAGAATCCTTAAATGATCTGAGAGAGCTTCTGCCCCGTTTATGGAACCAAATTCCTCAAGAAATGTTCAACAACCTCGTGTGTAGTATGCAAAGAAGATGTCAAGCTGTTACTGGTGCCCGTGGAGGCCATACAATGTATTGATAGTCTTAAAATGTTTAAATTCTCTGGAAATAAAATTTCGTTATTTTACTCGATTTTTCTTAACCACCCTGTATACGCTGCAGACCTTCAGGCTAAAATTAAGTTGCAAATCATATTAATATGAATTTTCATCACAAAAATCTTATTTTAACTATATTTTTTTGGAATTTAAGTCAATATCCCCAACTCATGTGGAGCAGTTTAGTTTACCTTAAGTCAGTAGAAGAATCCTCAATCATTTCAGAACACTAAATTATCCCTTATTATTCCTCCTCAAACGAACCGTTTTCGAGATATTCAACGTTGAATGTTAAGAAATCTGATAAAATTCGAGAAATTTCCGTGGATCCGCCCCTGAGCTAATAAAGACTGTGAATTAAGTAAGAATACCTAGGAACATTTATCTGTTTCGCATAGACCAAATATAAGGTCTATGCTATTTTGGGACCAGACCACAGACATAATCCATGTCTATGGACCAGGCTTTCCATAGAATTTTAGAGTTCAATTAATATTTTTAGGTTAGTTGAGTGATTTCTCATTATCAATTAATAAATTCGATGAAAATTAGAATAATTATGGATTTTTCAATATAAGAATGGACAAGACTGAAATTGTGTAGAATCTCATGATGGAAACAACTGGATATTGTACGAGTTTCAAGTTGAAGATTAGTGTTTCAATAGTCAAGTGTTTTTTCCACAATAATACCGCGAAAAGTACCAAATTATAAGCATTAAGTGAGTGAATGAGTTTTCCCAATGATAATTTGTTGAATTCCAAGCAATGGATTGATTTCTCTGCAATACAAATCACCGTAAGTGATTACTGTGTTGAACTTGCAAACGAAGTGCAGGAGTGTATTAGCACATTCAGAAATATTTTAATGCTTTTAACTTTTTACCAGAGCCAAAACTGGAAAAATGCCAAATGAAAAAAGTGTTTTATTTGATGAGAAAAATCTATGGTTAAAATTAATGTACAACTCAAAGACTCACCCTGTTTATTAGATCTAACCACCTGAGCATTTCGAAGATAATGTATCCACTCGAAATTACTTTTCCCAATGTGTATTTCCGAAAACACAAATCGCTCATAAAATGACTCGAAGGGTTGAATTTTGAAGACTCATAACTACGGAATCACCTACCTTGGTTAATGAATCCCGAATTACTCTACAATTATCGATATTCTATGTAATTCCCTGCAGAAGATATCTTGTTAACGTTCAACCTTGCGAGCAATTATGGAAACAATTACTGTCAAAAAAAGTGAACTTATGGATTCAAAATTAGAAGGGGAACGTTTGTAGCTTAATATCGAAGTTCGAGTTCATGAATGGGTAACATAAATCTAAACAATTTTGCCATTCGAAGTATATTTCTAATATTTCCGAAACTACGTTTTTTTTGAATGATTCGATTCTCACAAAACTTTGTATAGGTTCGCGCCTTGACATTCTACAACAATGACAAAGTTTGAATACGACTGAAATTAGAGATTCTAAGGAAATATATATCCTCAAAATTCAAAACGAAACCGACTCCGAAATTGTTTTGCAAATTTTCAAATTTTTGGTGAAAATTTGATTCGAACAATTCCCATCACATTCCAATGAAATTTCGCACTTATTTTGGAGTAGATATGAAACAATAAAATGCCAAATTTCAATTCTATCCCATTTCAAATTTTCGGAGAGATTTGAAAGAAAATATCTAAGTATGTGAAATTTCGTGTTTTTTCTCTCGCTGGTATCTTTGTTTTTTCCGGAATAATTCGAACAATTATGATTTGATGCGCAAACTCATATGTTTCATATTTGGGGTTTTCTTATCATTTTATTTCCACGAAATTCTGCATTAACGCCTCAAACTGACATTTTTCAATTAAGTGCTGAATTTCATTTCGATCAAATCAATCTGTATTTCGAAAAAAAACTGTAAATAATATTTGGAGTCGATAATCTACGAAATTATTGGGTGGATTTTACCCATTACCGAAGTCGGCCTTCTTAATTGAGGTCCTAAGCTACCCTACAAATATCGAGTCCCTATAAGTTGTTTCCTCCGGAACTTATTGTGTTTACTATAGACCGTTAGTTATTTGGTTCAAATGATAACGATCCTGATCGTATTGCGATTATAAGGGAACGCAGCTGTATGAAATCTTCCTGAATAAAATCAACGGATTTTCAACGTGTTTTTGTGACCAAATTACACCGTCGAAATTTCCTTATTTGAATACACTGGCGTTTGAAATTGAACCTGATCAAGATCATCTCTAGTCTATTCTGGTACCTATTACCTAGTATTGCATAAAATTCTATAATCGTTTCGAATAATTACTACCTTGACCTTCATATGTGTGAAGTTCATATCTTATGAATAATTTATCAAGATCTTCACATGTAATTTGATGAAATATTGGTATTTCGAAATGGAAATTCTTTTCTTATTATTCTGAATGTAAGGTTATCCGTATGCATTGAGAATATTTGGGAATAATGAATGAAGCTTGCTCTTTGCGCGCATGTTCTGGGGAACAGAGTGCTATCTTTTGGTCCAAATGTCGTTAATTTTCGTATTTTTTCCCGGCAATGGTCTCAAAAGACTAGTTCAGCACTGATGACGAATCCGGTGTCAAAATCGATTCTGTCCGACCAGCCTTATGCACGACTACGGGCGAACGGAGGATTCCATCGATTTGAAATTTCAAGGGTAGGTTGCATTTCAAAATGCGACGGTCAAGTAAATTAACAGGTTATATCGGCTAAATGGTTTCGGAGTTGAAGCCATTTGAAAGTTTGAGGTTATTTCCTGATATTTCAGGAACAACTGAAACGATTTGATTGAAACTTCTGCTGTCAGTATTCTGAAATAATTAATTTTCAAAATTTTTTTTAGTAATTTTTTTTGGACACTATTCATTATATTCAAAAAACCAAAAGCTATATTTTTCACAGTAGAATACCAACCAGGAGACCAATAGGTAGACCACCTAAAAGATGGCGTGAATCCTGGATCTCAACATCTAACGAGATGAATGATTGAGTTGGAGAAAACAGGCTATGAGCCTACAAAAAAGATGATGAAGAAGAAGAAGAAGAATACTAAATTCCATTCCGACACGGTTATCATTTGCGGAGATATTGGGAAGAAATATGTCAAACTTCTTGATTTTTTTTTCGGTATCGCAGTTTTTTCTGGAATAACTGAAAAGTACTGATTTAATTATGATGAAAATTGGTAACTAGTTTGGAAATGCTGATGAACAACTATGTGCGAAATTTCGTGATAATCGTGCCATAACAACAATTTGAAAACAAATTTAATTTTTTTTTCCAACCATTCTGTGGTCTTCTGATCATATTATCCGCATGAAATTTCGAGTTGTCATTTTTCAATGGAATACTGGATTCCAATTCCATCTTATCTGTATTTCAATTCGATCTAAGCTGAATTTTTAGAAATATTGGTAAAATAATATTCTGAATAGTTTTATCTACGGAATCATTTGGCAGATTTTACCCATTCACGATTCGACCTTCGTAATTACTTCACGATAGATTGGTGGTGTAAGGATCAAGGATGCAGGAAACGATACTCTGTCAGTTCGCCGATGTTTCGGAAAAATTTATTTCCATCCTCAGGGCTCTACAAAATTTACGGAAAACATGATTCGTAAATTTGATGAAGTTGTTCACAATAGTAAAGGAAAAACGAGCAATACTATAAGTTATTGACTAGAAAAATATCACAGAAAAAGTGGTCTTGGAATAGTTTCGACACACAAAGAAAAGTTACACAATTTAAAAGACAGCTTAGGATTAAAGTAAAGTTAATATACATATAAATATACAGATAAATATACAAACATAGATATAGTACTTACAGACTGAACAAGTGTATCTTCCCAAAATCATTTTGTTAAGAACACAATCAAAACTCCAATATTTCTTATAACAATAAATCATAACCGATTAAAAAGCGGGGACAAACAAAGCAACCGATATGCAGACAGTCGCCGACAGACGGAGGTGAAATCAAAGGAACGGCGGACTCGAAACAGATTAGGGTAAAAAACGTAAACGCATGTATGTGATATATTGAAGATCAAGTAGTGATGTCGAGAGGGATTAGAAATTTCATCTTATTTTAATCGTTAATTTCGTAATTTTCTGCTTGTTTTCAATAAAGAAGAATAAAAACGGCTGAGTTGTTGAATATCAGCTCTAGAGTTTACCGAGTCATGGACGCTTATTTGTAACATTTCAAAAATTAAACGATTACTCAAGTATGGCTCCCTATTTAGTATTCGGACGTCTTCAAAATTAAAGCGATGACCTGCGTTCAGGCAGTGTTCTGCCAATGCTGTTTTGGGGTTTGATATCGGCAAACGAACAGACCTAACATGTTCTTGGATTCTGGATTTCAGATATCGGCCTGTCTGTCCTATGTAGACTTGAGAGCAATCTAGACAATTGATTTTATAAACTAAATTGGAATTCAGATTCGTAATTATGCCCCAAACCAACCCTACAAATATCGAGTTTCTAAATCGTTTCTTTCGGGAGTTATTGTGTTTAATATCCGCCTAGTATTTGTAGAGTAGGTTTGGTGCTGAATTACGGAGGTCGAATTCGTGAATGGGTAAAATCCGCCCAATGATACAGTAGATATAACCGTTCAAAATTTTATATTCCCAATATTTCCACAAATACCGATTAGATCGAAAATGGGCCAAATCGCCCGACCAGTTCGGAGTTGAAGCCGTTTGAAATTTCGGGGTCTTGGATCTTTCAGGAACTATTGAAGCGATCAGCCATTAGACACCGTAAACACAACGAATTCCGAAAGAAACGACTCGAAGACTCGATATTTCAGAGCAGGTTTGGGGCTTAATTTCGGAGGTCGCATTCGTGGATGGATGATAATATACACCCTATGATTTCGTAGATATATCCATACGAAATTTAATTTTTCCAATATTTCCGAAAATATAGATAAGATTGAATTGGTATCCAGTGCTTGATTAGAAGATGATTTGATGCAGAATTTCGAGGCATCGAAATTGCATTTGGCGAGGTCAATACGTGAAAAGATGACCGCTATTTTTCCAAAACATCCCTGTCGTGACATAATTTGCCTGGCAAGTTTTCAAATTGATAACCTGTATACAGGGTGTCCCACGGTGCTCCATACCAATATCTTGACCCTCAGACAAGGTGAAAACTTCAAACAGAAGGTATTTTGAATGGCATCGGAAACTCTACCGGAATCTGTTTTAATTTTTGTTTCAATTCCCACCCAAAAAAACTACCTCCAGATATTGTTTCCAAACTGCACCCTTATTATATTTTTCACTCTTGGCGATTCCACGCAGTAAAAAAAAATTCAAATTGCACTCTTATATGTTTTCAAGTTGAAACTTGTGTGGAATGGGGCAAATTTCGAACATTTGTTGCGTTAATATTGATTTAGTATAGTTATAGAGTTGTTTTGTTATATTTCAGAGTGTTTTTTGTGTTAAGGTTTTCTTTATTGTTTATCTTGGGACACCAAAAATTCACCATAAATCACGAAAATGGTAGATGTGCCACATTTTATAATTATTATTCTTAAGGGTTGAATTCACGTACCTATGATTAAAATTGTTCAAAAATTTTTTTCGATTACTGGGGGATTGTTCAGAGTGAAAAAGTTTAAGGGTTCAATTTAGAGAAATTATATCTGGGGGTTGCTTTTTAGGGGGTGGTAATAAGAAACAAAATTTTAACGATGGATTGTGGTAGAGTTATTGATGCCATTCAAACTACTTTCAGTCCGAAGTACCTTGTCTAAGAGCAGAGATATTGGCTGAATGGTATATATGCTAATATCAATTCGTTCTCAAATAGGCATTAGAAAGACAAAGAGGTCGTGATCCGACTGGTTCTAACAGAAGATAGTATTGACGTAAAAGTACCCGATAAAAAATTTAAGTTACTAATAACGATCGTGTACAACAGATATGAGGTGAAGGAAATAACCACAACAATAGAGTTCATTGGAACTGTTTAACTGTCGTATTTCAACAGGAAAACAAACATTAAACGGCGAACTGTTATTTTCGAACGATTGTACAAATGTTTTTTTTTCCTGACAAATATGTTAATGGTTTCGAATTCATAAAAAAGGTCAATTGTGGTTAATCCTCTGTTAAATGAGAAGATATAGATATCGTCGAATTAGCGATTATTTTTAGAAGTGTCCGGTGTTTCTCAGAAGTGATCGGAATTCAGTGGAAAATTGAAGGTATTTATCGAACAGATGAATTCAGGTTTTGTTGTTGGAAAACCTATATGATGTTGATCGAGTGACCTTTACTAAACTGGAATATCTTTTTTGGCAAGTATACCACTTTTTCTATATTTTTTCGTGAAGATTTCATTGAATATTCATACTGAAACATGAGTTATTCCAATGTTTTTATCAATTTAATTATTTAGACCTTCAATATAGAGAATTATTGGGCATAACCGAACCATAATATTGAATACATTTTCATCGGTGGTTATAGGATAATATATTCAGTTATATTCGCCTTAGTTTGGCTGCATTATCGCGATCATTAGGTAAATGATTTTTGGTTCCGATTGGAGAGAGAAAGGGAACGAGCAACACCATATGAAAGAATCTCTTTGAAATGAAGCATATCCGAAACCAGTAGTTCGATCGTGTTTGGAACTTTGATGGCTATTGCTGTAACGCCTTTGCCTCTTCTGGATACTCTAGTAAGTAATGCCCTGAAAAGTGATAGCTTGTAGTCAACACAATAACTTCTGTGAGAAACAATCGAAATTATTTCTAGAACACAGTGCCGGTTTTAATAAAGGGTTTTCCAATAAGAGGTGTTATTTTGAATAGCCCGCTATTTCGGTAGATGTAACTTTTGGAGCTGTCTTTGTTTGACATTTAACAAGTAGAAATTACGCCATTAATAAAAATGGAACGATACACGCTTCAACGACGCATTGAAATTATTAAAATTCACTATAAAAATGGTGAAAATTTGGCCGAGCAGTTCGTAAAACTCGAACATTTTTGGGTCGTCGTGAAGCACCTTGTCGGATCGCAATAAATAAATTGGTGGAAAAATTCGAGCTGTTGGGACAAGTTAGTGATGTGAAGAATAAAACCCGTGCACGTCGCTCAAGAACAGCCGAGAATATTGCTGCTGTACCTGAAAGTGTTGAAGAAAACCCAGGTTTGTCAATTCCTCGTCGTTCTTTGCAATTAGGCATTCCACAAACGTCAATACACCGTATTTGGCATAAAGATTGGGGTCTTAAGGCTTATAAAGTTCAGTTAACACAAGAACTCAAGCCGGCCGATCATCAACAACGTCGTGTCTTTGCTGATTGGGTCGTTGAAAAGCATGAAAATGATCCGGAATTCCGTCAAAAAGTCATCTTGAGTGACGAGGCCCATTTCCACTTCGGTGGCTACGTCAACAAGCAAAATTGTCGCATCTGGGGCTCGGAAAACCCGAGAGTTATTGTTGAAAAGCCTCTCTATCCTCAACGTGTGACTGTTTGGTGCAGTTTATGGTCCAGCGGAGTCATTGGACCTTACTTTTTCGAAAATGAGACTGCAGCAACAGTTACGGTGAATGGATTGCGCTATCGAGAGATGAGTAATGATTTTTTATGGCCAGAATTGGATGCTATTGATCTGGACAACGTTAACTTTCAACAAGACGGCGCTACGTGCCACACAAGCAACGAAACCATTGATCTTTTGCGCGAAAAGTTTCCGGACTGTGTTATCTCTCGAACAAGTGATCGCAATTGGCCACGGAGATCTTGTGATTTCACACCTTGCGACTTCTTCCTTAGGGGCCGCGTGGAAGAGAAGGTCTACGCCAATAGCCCAGCGTCGATTCAAGACCTCAAAAAGGGAATTCGTGAGGCAATCGAGGACATAGGGCAGCCTCTTGGCGATTTGGTTATGGAAAATTTCATTAAAAGGATATGGTCCTGTAAGCGTGGTCATGGTGGTCATTTGCGTGATATTATTTTCCACTATTAACGGCATAGCTTCTTCTCTATAATGAAATAAACATCCGATCATTTATATATTGAAAAATGGCATTTTTCTTTGAATATCAAAATAACACCTCTTATTGGAAAACCCTTTACTACCAGCGCCCTGGGCGAGATAAGTACGGCGGCCTCCAACTGCAATTCAAACCCATACGAAAAAGACATAGATAGAATGAAATAACCATTTATTGAAAGCAACAATTATAATATATATATATAAATTATATATTATTTATATATTATATATAATATATATGGGACCACTAGATGAATAAGCACTTAATAGAGTTCGATGACATGACAGAAAGAAGGTGACAATTTGACATTTTAACTTAATATTATTCAAATAGAAAAAGACATAGTACATAAAAAATCAGAAAATAAGAGTTAAATTCCAAATGAACTCATAAAAATAATCTCATTTTGTGTAAGTAGATATGTTTTTATTGAAGTTGAAAATGTGATTCACATAAATGTTGATGTTTGTGATGTAATAGATTTCAATTTGTATTTACAGAAAGACCCCGAAGAAGAATAAAATATTATTCGAAAGCTAGGTTAAAACAAAGAAGAGTAGTTCATTCATTCTCCACAAACCAGTCTATATCCCATCAAAAAACAAACTATAATATATTATATTATATTAATTATTAAATAACCGTTTATAAGAAAAAAACTAAGAAATTGTTACTTTCTATCAGCTAATTCTTTCATAAGGTTTCACTTTTCCGATATTTCCAAAAACTTAGATCGAATCGCGCTTTAATTAAAAATGCCACCGTGCAGTTTCAGCACTAATAAATAGGGTATACAGAACAATGAGCAAAAAAAATCAGAGTCCTCCTGCATTTTTAAATGGCGAGAGTTATTTTGCTCATTGTTCTGTAGACCCTATTTGTCTGAAACTGCGCGGAATCATTCGTAGTTTCCACTAATTCGCCAATTCGGCCTTCGTAATTAAACTCCAAACTTACTCTTCAATTATCAAGCTACTGAGTAGATTCTTCCGGAAGTTATTTTGTTCACTATCAGTGGTTAGGCCGGTTGTAAATACATTAACTTTAGGAAGCATCGACATAGGGAATATATTTGTAGAGTAGGTTTTCAGTTTAATCAAGAAGGTCGAATTCTCGAATGGGTTGAATTCGCCAATTATTCTTTTGACAGTTATATCCATTCAAAATTTTGGATCGAATTGCAATCTAGTACTTGTTCGAAAATTATAGCTTGAGGTTCATGCAGAATTTCGTGAGGACCATTCAAAAAAATCTGCGTTTGGCAGGGTCAATACTTGTATAGATGACCGCTTTAGCAACGGAACAAGCGCGTAAAAGCTCCTAACCTAAAGTCAGTGCTTTTCTAAGTTTTTTTCCTGATATCTCCGAAAGTATATATCGGATCGAATTGAAATTTGAACAATTTTCGTTAAATACTGACAAGTTTGTGACAGATTTCGTTGGAATCTTATAGATATTTACGAAGAAAAATTTTCTACGAAAATTTTGACAATTTTCGAAAATATTTTTTTTAGAATTTCCTAAACGAATGAGTCCACATGTTGCGTGTTGGTATTACAGAACTGCCTACGAAGTTTCAATCTGATCGGGTCAGTATTTCAAGAGATATCGAGGAATCAACCTCAACATTTTGAATGGACTTACTCCGAAACTAGTGGACCCATTCCACCCATTAACGAACTTAACCGAAATATTTTCTTCGGAAGTTAGAGCACATACGGACGGACAGAATTTAATATGACCCTGGATTCTTCTTCAAGATGTTCAACCTAATCTGTCAAGACCATTTCAGATTAGAGAATTATAGACATTGTGACGAAACGATAACGCGCTGTTCCCCCAGAACAAGCGCGTAAAAATACACGCAAGATATCTATTTATGAGGCGCCGCTTGGGACAAAAGTGGGTTTGCAAATATATTCCTTCTCTAGTGAATATATTTATTAGTTGCAGCAATATATCTATTTTACGTGCCGATATATTTGTTTCCTACAAAATACGATATATTTACGATTTGGGAGTTTCAAATATATAAAGATCAAAGATCCAATAATAATAATACTTCAAAAAGATTAATAGAAAACATAAAGAAAATATGCAAAACATGCTATATTTGTAAAAGAAATAAATCTAGAGGTCAAGCAAAATATGGATTAATGTCACAATTAGGACCAGCAACAAAGCCATTTGAGATAGTGTCGATTGATACGATCGGTGGGTTTGGTGGTCAGAGATCAACGAAAAGATACCTCCATCTTTTAGTTGATCACTACACAAGATATGCACTCATACACACTTCAAAAACCCAAGCTGCAACCGATTTTATAAAAATAGTTCAAAACACACTAGAAATAAGCAAGATAGATACAATATTAACAGACCAATACCCAGGACTCAACTCTAAAGAATTCAAAAACTTTTTAGAAAGACAAAATATCAGACTCATTTATACAGCCTTAAATGCACCCTTTTCAAATGGACTCAATGAAAGATTAAACCAAACAATAGTCAATAAAATAAGATGTAGAATCAATGAATCTACAGAAAAGAAGGCCTGGACGACAATAGCAAGAGAATGTGTTGACAAATATAACATAACAGAACACTCAGTTACAGGTTTTACACCAAAATATCTACTAGATGGGACCAATACAAATATGCTACCCGAAGAACTTAAAGAACATAAAAATGCAGAAGATTGGAAGAAAGATAGAAAAATAGCTCTTGATAACACTATAAAATCACACGAATATAATAAAAATCTATTCGACAAAAACAGAAAAGAACATGAATTCAATACAGGCGATTCCGTATACATTGAAAACGGAAATAAATTGAACAGGAGAAAATCAGATGAACTCAGAATCGGACCTTTCAAAATAACAGAAAAAATATCAAATACCATATTTAGAATTAAAACCGGAAAAAGAAACGAAGAAACAGGACTATTTCACATAACAAAATTAATACCAGAATAAAGTAGCTAATGAAAATTCTCATAAGAATTTTCACAGTGAAGAGGGGAGATGTAAAGAAAGTACTTTCTTCATTTAAATAAGATGGCTAGCAGATTTTGAAGTTTCCAGAACAATACGTCAAAGCAGTGAATCAAAAATAATTCGTTAATCAAGTGAATCAAAAGATAGATAATAATAAACTTTAATTGCTGTTTCTTTCGTATTACAGGTAACTTTGAAACTAATGTAAATAGTGTGAATAATAGCTAATAAAGCTTTCGTATTACAGAGAGAAACAAAACTGTTTTATTGTTATCAATAAAGATTTGACATCTTTATATATATTTATTTATTTGATCTATCGAACAACGTCAAGACATATGGCGCGCCGAAAGCATACAGTTTCCAGTAATTTCTATTGAAATCTGAGTTTATGACAATAATCACGACAAATATTTGAGGCATAACACTTATAATTCACAAATCATGTGAAAATAGGGATTGGTACTCAATATTTTCGAACAAGGATTGTTGGATTGTGGAAAACTGTTAGCGTGCTTTCGTCGCGCCCTCTCTTGACGTTGTCCGATAGATCGAATTAATAAATATATTGGTTCTCACATTTTTATATATTTGAAACTCCTTACTCGTTGATATATCGTGTTCGGAAGAATATAAATATATCGGAATGAAAAATAAATATTTCGTCACACAAATTATATACATTGGTGCAACTAATAATAAATACAGTGCGCGTCAAAATTATGGAACAAATTCATTTTCTCAGAAGAAAAATATTTGATAACAAAACTCTGAAACAGGTCAATTTTTGTTTCACTTTTACCAAATTTATATGAATTTTTGAAGGATTTTTGTTGCTCTCTGTGCCATCCCCCCCATCAACCGTCTGAATTTTTTGAATTGCGAAAATGGGTCATGTGGTACTTTTTTGGCAAGTTCTTTGTATCTTCTGTACAGGCGTGCAAAAATTTTCAGGAGAAAAAAATTTTTTTCTGAAAAATTCGTTAGTTCAAAGCGGTTTTCAGTATGTACATTTTGTCATGGCTCATTTACTTTGAGACGATGGTACCTGATGAAATTTGTCACCGAATGAAAGTCGACCATTACAGTTTTGTTCATGCACAACTTCAACCCCTACGAACCCTTTAATGGAGAAAAAAATGGAGGTGGTTGAAAGGAGGTTGAAAGTTGTGCATGAACAAAACTGTAATGGTCGACCTTCATTCGGTGGCAAATTTCATAAGGTACCATCGTCTCAAAGTAAATGGGCCATGACAAAGTACACATACTGAAAGCCTCTTTGAACCAAGTAATTCGGTACGCCTGTAAATAAGATACAAAGACCTTGCCAAAAAAGTACCACATGACCCACTTTACCTTTTCAAAAAATTCAGAGGGTTGATGAGGATGGCACAGGGTGCAACAAAAATCCTTCAAAAATGCATAAAAATTTGGTTAAAGTGAAACGAAAATTGACCTGTTTCAGGATTTTGTTGCCAAATATTTTTCTTCTGAGAAAATGAATTTGTTCCATAATTTTGACGCGCACTGTATATCGAATCGAAAATGAATATATTTGCAAACACTCTTTCGTCCGAAACTGCGCCGCATACCTATTCCACAAGCTCAAAAGAATATTTGTCAAATATTGCTGAGATACGTCTGCAGTAGAAGACGCCCTCAGCTACATCCATATTGCAATCAATATCAGCTTTCCTATCAGCAAATGTTTATCTAGATACATATTAATCATTACAAATTCAATTTCTGAGCGCGGATCCCTGCGGTTTTGGCGGAAACTTCGCATTATCGGGGACTATCTCCATCCGAAGTTCGGAAATGCCACAGCGCCAGATAAAATCGATATCGATTGGTGCGGCCGCTTTAATTGGATTGCATCTGAAGGTCCCATTATTAATATCCAACCATGAACGGAACAGTCCCGCGACCTTCGTATTATCAATAGTTGGTTAGGATTATTGTTTCTCGATAATGCAGGCGTTCGGCGTGATGGGAATAATATCGACTCTTAAGGGCCCCATACACTACGGGACGGCCGGCAGGATTCCGCCTCAACAAAGGACCACAAGACAAATGACAAACTTTAAATGGGTGAGATCTTCAGCTTGCTTGAAGGGGAAGCCGCGAGATTACGAATCAGAATACCAAGTGGGCTATCTCTGGTAAGCAGAACTGGCGCTGTGGGATGAACCAAAAGCATAGTTGAGGCGCCTAAGAGGCCAGCGCTCACTTATCGGCAACAGCCGAGACCGCGGCATACCGGGGCCGACCGGAATTTTATTCTTATTATACTCCATTCACTTTTATAAAGTATCCCGGTTGGCCATGATTTAGGTCTATCATGTTTTTGTAACTAAAACCAAGGCATGTTGGCGCTCCTGAAATATCGACAATGTCAAAATAATTCGACGCGAGGTTGCCAATTTCTACTCTCTTCCAATAACAAATAACAATTCAGCTTCAGCCATAATAAACTAATAAATTAACATTTCGCTTTGATTGTATCGTATTGAGCCTTAAGTAGGTAGTCATGTTTGAATTGAACAAATTCCTCAACGAATACTTTCAAAAGTTATATATTTCGTGGAATTGTTTTGATAGGAAGTAGTACATTGAAAGTGAACTTGGTATATCCTATGTTGGTAGAACATTGAATTTTTATGCACGAAAATAACATGAATTATACAATATCTCATTCAATGATATTTTTTCTAATATTTTAGGAATTGCTTTTTTCTTGGAATTGAATATTTGAGTTGACTTCAAAGTATGTCCATAAAACATAATTCCATATCTTGCTTTCGACTCGAGTACTGCATGATAGGTAGTTTTCATGGAGAATTTATCCAGATATCTTGTCATTACACCCAAAGATAACAGACTGAAGCTAAGCTGCATACCAGTTTAGAAATATGTTGATCCCAATCCAGTGTATGTATCATTCACGTAGATTCCCAAGACGTTTGTAAATGGAGTTAGTTCTTTTGAGGTTAACTGTGACAGGTTTCGAAGTGCTACTACATTTTCATACTGGAATATTTCAAGTTGTGCAACAAGGTATTAAAATGACTTCTGTAGGCTTATTTCTTGAGAATTTAGAAGAGAAGGGAATTCGAAGTAACGGACTACTCTATCCATCATTTTTCAGTAAAATTCCAAAACACTCGATTCTTGATTTCCGTACAGGAAAAAAGCATTACTGAATCTTCCAACCATGTTTACATACGTGAAATATTTCCAATATTAACAGAGAGAAAAAAGTTTCTTCAACAGGTCTTTGGAATTATTGAATTCACATAATATTTTCTCAAATTCATTACTTTCCAAATATAGATTGACATTTTGAAAAATAAGTAATAACTACGACCTCTTTGTAGAGAGGAAAACGTTGTGTAGTTATCTGACAGGAAAATGACTATAACCTGACATTTTCAAAATATACATGGTGAAATCTGTCAGGATGTCATGACAAACCGGGATACTTTATAAAAGTGAATGGAGTATATGTAACCGAATGGGACAGCGCGTATTTGACCGCTACGGAACACGATAGACCCGGTCGCCGCGGCCGGAATTCTCTGGGGAGAATACTTTTGCCGTTGCCGGCATCCCCACTCCTGGCACTATGCTGTACGATGATGTATCAGCTGTTAGCTGTAGGCAAGTAGGCGTACATTTCGTTCTGCAGGGGGTCGTGTTGTTGTTTTCTGTAGTCGTGAATAGAGAAAACGAAATGAATGAGGAAAAGCTTATACTTCTAGTCAGCGGATATCGGCAATTGTTTGATTTGATAAACATTACTCAAATCAAGAGAGGAAAAACAATTGTTGGAAAAAAATTGGGGAACAGATGAATCAACTAGGTAAATTCGGGTGAAAATACGTCTCTGACCCTCCTCGAATGATCTGTTGATTTCAAATTGACATCAGAATGCAAATAATAAGATGTCTGTTGAATAATCTACCGCCATTCATGATGGCTACGTTTCATACTTGAAATTTTCAGAAAACTTTGTTGATTGGGGTTGCCAAGTGAATATCTAAATATATTTTAATTACTCCTAGCACACTCTTCGTGCTACCATGAGAAAAAGTTCATATTCATGCTTGTTATCATTGTATTGTATTGTATTGTTGCCGATTCTCCTAGGTTCCGCTGCGGAACCCCTCAGAAGCTAATGCTTGTGCGAGTTAGGAGACCAGGTATGTTCTGTTTGGGCTTTGTTACTAATTCCTTTCGCCACGTTAGGAATAGCACTGTTAATTGTTTACCCAACAGCGAATGGTTGGACGGTCCCCTTAAAACCGGAAAAATTCTTTCCCGGCCAAGGGCTTGAACCCCAGACCTTTCGATCATGAGACTAGCGCTCTAACCATTGAGCTACTGCCGCAATTTGGAGAAATTCTTCGATGAACAGTGAATCATGATTTCGTAACCAAATATTATTGAAACGAAGTTGAAACAACACTGAAGGCCGAGTTGATTTGAATTTTTTCTATGGTGGCCAAACATTACATATCGGGCAATTGCCGTTTCAATTCTATATTTTATATTATAATTGAAAAATCCCCAAAGTTATGAAGCATCCTCATGAAATATTTCGACAAAAAGTATGTTTTTGACCATCACAATTTAATGTTTCAATGAACCATTTCAATCAGCCAATTCAATTTTTCAAGTTTTTATTCACGTTCCGCTTCCTCACACAGCAAGCTAACTATAATTATATTCGCGTCCATCTTCGGTAGAGTTTCCGTCGACTCTGACTAAAATTGCCGGTCAAGTGCGCGAAGGAGGAATAAAATTCCGGTCGGCCCCGGTATGCCGCGGTCTCGGCTGTTGCCGATAAGTGAGCGCTGGCCTTATGTCAACGCTTATGGGATAACTTGAAAGGAATTGGTAACTTAAAAAAGATGAGCTGTTGCCATGGAAGTCGGAATCCGTTTAAAGGCTGATTGTCACTATACGTTCCGTAACCTTTCAGTATCCTTCTCGTAATAGAAATTTACGTTACAAGGCCGGGAAATGGCCGAGTCTGGAATTTCTAGACGAGTATTTTAATGACATTTCACGGCCGAGTATTGTACAACGTTTTATTTCATACTGCTCAATATATTTTTTTCAAATTTTTCGTACAAAAATCGAAATGTCTATTCAGGTAGTTTAAAGGTGTCAGTAATGTGTCAGTATATGACGTAAAACCATCCATTAATATAGGTGATAATGTAGTATGCTTCGAATCGGTTGCTAACAGTAACAAGATTTTTTTATTGATTGTCTTGCCTGTCAGTTCAGCATCGTTTTGAATTTTTCGTTTCGAATAATTTAAAATAAAATGGATGCAGAAATTTTGAAAAAAGTTCAGAAGCGACGGCGAAACTTATCTGGCCAAGTCTTCCGGGGGATCTCAAAAAGAATACGAAATATTCTCTGAATGGCGCAAAACTTACAATGTGGAGAAAATCCTAAATGAAAACATGTTTGCTTACTTCAAATATGTAATGTATCATTTCCCGGACTCAAATGAGTTTAGTGAGAATCAACCTTAAGAGTGTGTAACAACGCTCCTGCCGAAGTTACTAGCCCTAAAAATGGATGGCGCTGGGGCGTCGAGCTTAAAACTACAGTGGCATGTGTGGTCACCCCTTGCGGAGGGTCATGAAGCCCTGATGAGTAAGAGGGTCGCGGAAGTCCACGAAGGAAGGTTGTCCGTGAGGCCGTCTGCCGCCTTCGGAGCAGATCTTGGTGGTAGTAGCAAATACTCCAGCGAGGCCCTGGAGAGCTGAGGCTTTCGTGTGAATAGCCGTTGCACAGGAGTCGGTTCATTCTAAGTCCAAGGCGGAAGTCGATATTGATGTGGCGTTCTTAACGGTGTTGAGAGTAAGGGTACGAAAAGAATCAGTCGCGGCCGATTTCGACATTCATGTAAATCAGATGCATCGAAGTGAATGGGAGAGAACAGAACATGTAAGTTGCAGTGGAAGTTTATGGCGATGCCATCCAGGAGGTTCCCATCGATACTTTTTAAATCGAATAATTTGTTTTTACATAGATGTCTACTGCGCCATCTACAAGGATGCTGAACAACTCGCAGAAAATGGAAGCATGATGTATTTTCTGGGAAATTCGAAATTATCCAAGTTTCAAACTGAATATACATACTTAAATACATATAATTTAGCTATAAACCAAGATTCAAATATTACTGAATGGCTCTACAAGAATGTTATGGGTCCTCTTCTGATAATTTTAAAGTATTCCAAGAGAGGGATAGTCGACGGGCCTCGAAGCAAGTAATTAACCTCGGAATAAATATAGAAAACTTCACCCCCTTACATTGAGCTAGCTCCTCAAATTAAAATGGAAGTAGGCCTATATCGTGCTATTTGAGTGTTTACTGACCTGTGATAGCTCACAATTTATTCTAAATAGGATTTACTCACATAATTATTTACATGCAGTGAAATTCCTCACGAATGAGAGAAATTACTTCTAAATTGGCAATATTGGACCATCTCAAGCTCGACAGAGCATCCCATCTCTTATGTGCTGTGGACATCGACCGCGACATAGCTAGTAGCCTCTTCTTCGACCTCCACCTCGACCGCGACCCACTTGTTCTGCTTTCAACCTAATATAGCATATGTGATGGTATAAAGCTCGCACGGTACCCACGCTAGTCGACCTCTCGCTTTCGAGAATTTTGTTCTGACAATTTGGCAGCGTCAACGCAATAGGAGTTCATGTAGAAACAATCCAATTGGTCTTGAGCACAGATATATCCCAGGAAGACTTTATTTGTTGAACCTTCAATGCTTATTACACTTTTCTTAATTACGTCCACATTCATCCTATGCATGCAAAATTCAGTGAGTATAAGTTAGAGTTAGAGCAGAAGGTTCTCGCATGGGACTAGAAGGAAAATACGTGCGACTTCTGCCAAAGTTGTTAATTTCTAGTGGAAATTAGTTTTAATGATTCGTAGTAACGGCAAAAATCAATATGTCCAAGCATTACCATCAGAAGAAATTTCTTTTTAGTCTTATATTTTTTGACGGTTTTCACAAAAAATTCAACCAAGAATTTCGAATATGTAATAATATACATACGTTCATATGAGAAAATCGAACGTTATGACATAGACACACAATACACATTCATTAGTTCAATCTGAATATCTATGTGCAAAATTTCAATCCGATATCCCGAAAAAATGTAGATTTTGGTTTATTATTTGACAAAATCAAATAATAAACTTTAGTGATCGACCCCAAAAAAAATTACCCCCCCTGAAAATGTCACAGTTTACATTTTGAAGTATGATGTTTGAAAATGAGACCTATGTGTAGAATTTAAATGAATATTCACAGGTATCTAGGTCTAAGGTCTTCTTCACGAAACAAACTTTTCGGAAAAAAAGCCAACTAGTTTCAACTTTATTCTTAAGTCTTCATCAGGGCTATTTTCTATTTGTTTGGTCTCGTTGTCAATAATTAAAATCTCTCTCGAAATGATAACAACTACTTGCATGGGGGATCATTGAGAAGTGAGGTTCACAAAGTAACTTTGTGAACCTCACTCACATAAAAACATAACTCACTCACATAGAACTATTGTTCATAACTCATTGGTTCTTTATCCCGAAATTTGCAGCATTTTTCTTTATACCTCAGGAACCACTGGACGGAAATCATCCCGGTCAAAATTTTTAGGTTGAGTAATCAACAAGGAAACTTTCATGAATATTCGGTGGTAAAATTTCGAAACATAATTTTTTCCCTCCAACCCCCAATTTTGAGCCCTTAGGGTACACCGATCCTCCTACAAAGCTTGGAGGATCAATCCTGAGCGACGAACGGTTTTTGTACCAAGTTTCACGGAATTCGGTTCAGTACTTTCAGAGAAAAGCCCCGGACAATGGACTGCCGACGGCGGACGGACGGATTTTTTTTTAATTCGTTCATTTAAATCTACATACTCCAAAACGTAAACTGTGAAATTTTCTGGGGGGTTAAAAATTTTTTTTTGCCACCAAGGTTCATTATTGGATTTTATCAAATAATAAACCAAAAATCCGTCCCTCCTCTGTCCGTTGTCCGGGGCTTTTCTCTGAGAACCACTGAACCGAAATCCGTGAAACTTGGTAGAAAACTCTGTGTCGCTAGAGATTGATCCTCCAAGCTTTTCAGCAAGACCAGTGTAATCTAAGGGGTCGAAATTTGGAGGTTGGAGGAAAAAAAATATTTCTCGAAAACTTACCACCGAATTTTCATGAAACTCCCAACGTTGATCACTGTTGCACAATCCAACCTAATAATTTCCACCCGGATGATTTCCGACCAGTGGTCCATGAGTTATGAAGAAAAACGCTGCAAATTTCCAATAATCCCGAAAATGAATCGTCGCATTCGGTTCTAAGATTGAAATTCAGTGGAATAATCGATTAACTCTTCATCCAGAATCATATATCCAAAAGTAGATCAAAAGATCCATTACCAAATTTTCAACACATATCGAGTTTTTGTGTTTGTTGAACACCAACGAGGTATGAATAAAATATAAGTTTCATCTAAGATATCGCAATGGTATTGGATTATTTAACTAAAGAAATAATAAACCTTAGTGTAAAATTTGCTGCGTTTTTGGGGGGGTGCACCTGATTCCTGTTACATCCGGTATAACTTCTTTTACCTTGTAGTTAACAGTTGAAAGCGTTTTATTATAGTGCTCATACTGCTAATATTCAATTAAATATTATAATCATTTACCATAATGATATGGTATTCATAAAACAACTTTTTTTTGGAGGTTGGAAGTAGCATAATTAATCGCAAAAATCAGAATTTAATAATGACAACTTATTTCGTATATAATGAATGCTTTCGGATTAGTGTTCCCAGAAGTATTGCTACTTGTCGTTCTGTTCTGGAAATAAAAATATCTACTTCGACTAAACCCACCTGATATTGTTTGTTCACCTGAATGTACGAAAAAAATCTACTGAAAAGTGTGAAATATTTATGGCATGATCCAGTTTTGAGAATGTGTGCTTTCTTTAATGAAATGTGTTAGTTATTCCGGAGATTCGGAGCGTGGTTATAAATCTTGCCTAGAAAAATGAAATATGCGACATGTTGCTATAAATCTCAACTCTTTGAAACCTAAATCTATTCGATTCATCATGGGAATACCAGTTCGTTCTGAATAAATCTGTTAAACATAATTCAAAATAGGTTCCTTGCATAATTTATAATAAGCGAAGGAATTATTTATTGATATATTCCCGAATATTTATTTGTTTGGTAGAGGAATAGGTTTTTTATTTCGATTGGAAATTTAATTTTTAAGGTCTTTAAATTTGGTAGTCAAAACTATAATAAAAGAATGATGAGTTTTTACGCGCTTGTTGTAGGGAACAGCGCTTTATCATTTCCTCACTATGTCTTTAATTCTCGAATTTTGAACCGAAAATGGTCTTAAATGATTGAGGTTGAACTCTCTGGAGAAGAATCCGTGGTCAAATTCAATTCTGTCCGGCCTTTCGTCCGTGCTGTAACTTTCGAAGGTAAAGACTTGGCGACTAGAAATTGTTAGATTAGGTTTGGAGTCCAAATATCCCGGTTAAGTTCGTTAATGTATGGAATCGGTTGGATGGTTTCGGAGTTATGGCCATTTGATGATTTTTGATATCTCATGAAGTATTGACTCGATCAAACTGAAACTTCGTGGACAGATTTGAAATACCAACGCGCAACGCGGAGCAGTTTTCGTGCGTTCCAGTTGTTGGAAAATATGGGAAAAAAATTTTATTCGAAAATTTTTGGAATTTTTGATGAAAAATTCTTTTTTCTCTGAAAATATTGATTAGATTTCAATGTAGTTCGGCACAAACCTTAGAGTCAGTATTTAACAACAATGTTCCAAATCTCAATTCGTTTTTTACTTTCCGAAATATACCGAAAAAAATGTGCCAAATTTCTTTGTTACTTGGAATTTAAACGTTATTTCCGCAATATCTCAAGAAGTACAAATGCAATCAAATTGAAACTTCGTAATCAGGTGGAGATTACTAACGCGCAACTAGGTGTAAGTTGTAATTTCGCGTAAAAGCTCCTGACCTCACGGATGTTCTCTAGATTTTTTTTAATCAAAATAACGTTGTTGAATTGTTAAAATAGTTACATCACATGGAGGACGAAACAATTCCAAGAAGTGAAGTTGTCGGACAATCATTTCGATACAGCGCTGATATTCTAAACAGATGTATATTTTTAATCCGTTCGGTAGTTTGCAAATACATAAATATATATTTTTGTGATGTCCTGCAACTTTATTCCAGAGATTTTTTACTGCACAAATCTCAAGATTCTTTTCATATATGAAAATTCATTCATCGGGTCCCTAATCGCAAATAAAAGGAAACATAACATTACATATTTTTTTGTAAATTGTTTTGTTTACTCGTATCCTTATTATTTTTTCATTTCCCAAGCTGGTATTATAGATGTAATTTGTATTCGATTCATCGGTTTCAGCACTGTTCTAGGGGTAGTCCGACTAGATTTATGTATTTAATATTGCCCATTTCCAAATTCGAATGCAAAATTGTAATTTCGCGAACTTTGTGTCGCAATCATCAAGTACACAACATTATTCAATTTATCAAATACAAGAAGAAATACAAGACGTTACAACAAAGTGGTTATGTTGAAAGGTCAGCAGGTTCTCTGGTACAATTTAATCGACTCCACAGTTATGAAATGTCGATGTCATCTGCTCGTAATTTTCCATCTGCAGTTCATTCTTACAGGATAATTCTGTCACGGACACTTTCCATCTGTAACGGATTTCACCTACTCTCAATAAGCTAAATGAAATGCAATTCCACCCACTGGTCTCACGCCCAAGTACCTAGGCGACTCGCTCGGCGAAGTCGCTGGTCAATTTCCAAGACGAACACGTCATGCGTGTCGATCCGGTGTATCGAATAACCCGGTAATTCAGTCACGTAAATTGACCTTCTTGACGAATCGAAAGGTCATTCTGTACTTGATCGCGTTAACGTGTAAGACGATGTTAACGGAGTTGGCTTTAGCTGACTTTTTTGTGGCATTGGTATCGGGAATGTGACATAGTTTTTGTACGCTCGTACCAGGGTGCTGTTATATCATGAAAATTCGGGAATGATATCGAACCATTGTACTCTGTTTTGACTTCTTTGTCTTATGTGATATGCATAGCACTGGACTCTATGTCTGTGTATGCTTGTTTGTCTTTCTTTTCTTACTGAGGGTATAATCCGCAGCTGGGGGGTGAACTCCTAGTAGAATATTGGAAACATATGTATTCTGTGGCCCGACTCAATCAGAAGGAGACGGAAGATGAGGAAGTATTAATCATATTTTTCCAGTTTGATTAATCGGGTTTGGTATAAAATCTATTTCACTTGCTAGGTAATTTGCTAGTTTATCCTTATTCTATATAGTCTTTTGTATTCGATCTCTATTACCTTTTGTGTAATGTTAGAAAAAGCAGTGACACCTTCTTAAATTCACTTGCTAATTTCCCTCTTGTAAAAATGCTTGTGATGAGCCCAACATACTAGAATCTAAAAATGAACGTTATTTCCCAAGAGGCCACCCGATTATTTTCATGTCACGACAAAAACTCTGCAAGATTTGCATAGATATTGTTGCCAGATCATCACAAAAATATAAGAAAGAATGCATATTAATCTGAACCTAGTGTATTCTGTTACGAAGTCAGCATCAATAAGACTTGAAGAAAATCAATGCCCCAAAAATACAATCAAATTTCAATGGGAAGCCCTGCATCATACCAGAAATCTTTCAAATCTTGAAATCAATTAACATTGTCTAACTCAGTAATTCAATAACTGAATTGAGTCATTAATTCAGACGTTTCATTTCAAGGTTTTCACCTTTTCTGTTCCAAGGATTCGATGAAAGACATAACCTTAGATGACTATATAGACAGATTGTATTTTGCTATTAACTAATGAATATTGAAACTAGTTCATATCATCGACATGATAGGAAGTCAACAAAACCTTCACATTCAATTAGATAAAATAAATAAAACAGGATTTATAATACAAATGTATTTGAAGGTATGTAATCGATTTCCATTTTATTTTTAGCAGGGATATTCCTTTTCGTTTCAGAATCATCAAGAAACGAAAGTGAAATCCCATTTGAAATCAAAAAATGTGAGATGAAATCTATTTAATAATAATATCACAAACCCATCGCATTCCCCGAATTCAAATATTCCCGCCATAAGTAAACAGTATTTCCAACTGACCGTTAGTGTCGCTAGTGAGCATGACAACCAGAATAGGGTTCCTTCTGCGACCGTTGGTGTCGCTAGTAAACACCCAACTTATATGGCCGCCAGATTGTTTCCATAGATTAGTAGGGAGTTTACACACCTTATATATTTGTTTTCTGTGATCCGCAGTGAAGTATCCATTTTTAGTGTTCGACGTATCGCTTCCAAAAATGCAACGGGAAGGGATGGCATGATTCTCCTCGATCGTACCAATAATGTCAATAATTATAGATTTCCTTTATTCATTTGGGTCTTGTTGGAGGGTAACAAATTGTCCACTTTCTTCTCTTATAACGTCGATAAAAGGGTATTAAACGTAACTTATCAAACGGAACATCCTTCGATGATTATGGTCATATTACGATATAATACTGTATCTCCAAAGATGCATATAATATATCAGGTGTCGACACTTTCCTACTATTACCCACTAAAATTTTGGGTACAATACGCGGTCCTAGAATTGTCAAAGATCGTATAACTTGGCTCTGTGAACGATGATGGCTCTAAGGTCGCTTTGTCAAGTCAGATGCATAGAATACATAAGGTGCGGACACTCTTTGACATATTTTGGGTTCGAAATGAGGTCCAAATGTTGTCAAAATACGGCTTTGTTGGCCTACTTCAGTTTTCGCCGATAGATGCCGGCATAGGAAAATCTGTCTTATAAAATCTGAAATATTTACGGAAGTTACCGACCTGCCATATCAAAACTAGTCAAATCAGAACTTCTTTCTGATTCTCTGATTTGGACCATACCATACCATTATTTTCAAGAATTTCCGATAATAAATTCATTTTGACGAATTTGAATTATTATTATTCATTTCATTCAGTCAGAATGGCGATAATAAAGGTTTCCTTCGTCTCTGAATACACAAGTCTGAAACTTGATATTTTGTAATACCTGCTTATTACGAGAGTTATTTATCATCTCAATATTCAGTTCATGGAAAGGAAATATTCCAGCGTTGTGTTTTCAAAAATACCATAAGAAACCATTTGGAACGATAGATACTACAATTAATTTGTCTGGTTTGAAATTCGTCTGATATATTCGTATGAACATGAACAGCAAAGTGAAAATTCATATAACAATTTCAATAGTAATGAACATGAACATTTCCTCCAAATATTTGCATGAGTAGGTATATAACATAATTCATAACTTTTGAATTGAATATGTATTAATAGGTACATACAAAATTCAAAGGAGATCTAAACTATCCAATAGAATCCATTAGTAATATCAATCTCCCGTTTCGTTTTCACCGTTGTTTTGGCTTCAAAATAACTTCTTGTATCCATCCATGAAGTGTTCTCACAATAAACCTCATATTGCTCTTCATTCCCTTACACATATTTCATATTATTAATGAGTAGATGTTCAACATTTGTTAAACTCCTCTTATGTATTAGTGAGAATCCATAATTTCAAATATCTGATTCATTTTTTGGGAAATAGTTTCATCAGATCATAGCTCAATTCATTTTATTCAGCGGGATTAAATGTATGCACTTACCAAAGCGACGTAAGCGTCATCATCGTTAACAGAGCCAAGTAGCCCAAAATTTGACAATTTTAGGACCGCGTTTTGGACCCAAAATTTCAGTGGGTAATAGTAGGAGTGTCGACACCTGATATATTCTATGCATCTATGTCAAGTCCATACAATGAATTTCCCTGAATGAAAATGAATTGAGCTCTAATCTGATTGATCAGATGAAACTATTTCCCAAAAAAAGAATCAGATATTTGAAATTATGAATTCCTACTAATAAATGAGAGGAGTTCAACAAATGTGGAACATCTACTCATTAATAATATGAAATAATATGTATAAGGGAATAAGGACCAATATGAGGTAATATTGTAAGAATTCTTTCATGGATGGGGATACACGAAGTCATTTTGGAGCCAAAACCACCGTGAAAACAGAACGGGAGATTGATATTACTCACAGATTTTATTGGATAGTTTGGATCTCCTTTCATACAAATATGGTTTATAAATTTAGTATTTTCCTATTAATAAATATTCAATTCGAAAACTATGAATTTTGTTAAATACTTATGAAAATATTTGGAGAAAATGTTCATGTTTATTATTATTGATATTGAAATATTCATATTATTATTTTGCTGTTCATGTTCATACGAATTCATCTGACGAATTTCGAACCAGATAAATTAATGGTAGAATCTATCGTTCTGAATGTTTTCTTGGGGTATGAAAACGCAACTCTGCAATACTTCCTTTACATGAACTAAATATTGAGATAATAAAAACCTCTTGTAATAAACAGGTATTCAAAAATATCAAGTTTCAGATTTGTGTATTCAGAGACGAATAAATATATTGTCGCCATTCTGAAGGAATTAAATGAATAATCATAATTTAAATTTGTCGAAATGAATTTCTTTTCGGAAATTCTTGAAAATAATGTATGACCCAACTCGAAAAAACAGAAAGAAAATCTGATTTGACCAGTTTGTATATTAAAGGTCGGTAACATCCGTAAACATTTCAGATTTTATATGGCAGATTTTCCCATGCCTGCATCTATCGGCAAAAACTGAAGTATGACAATCAAACCCAAAATATGTCAAAAAGTGTCCGAAAAATGTATTTTACGCATCTATGTATCTATCATCGGAGTTTATGTCGATAAGCTATTTCGAGGACCCAAAAATCTCGGATATTATGTATTTATATCATGAAATTGTTCGTAAATTTTAATTGGATAATATTTCAATACAACACTTCGTTTTGGAGCGCAGTTTCTAGGTAACGCATGCTATATTTTCGGCCATATGTCTGTAATTTTTTTAATTCTAGCCGAAAATGGTCTCGAAAGACCGGCTATTGCTTCTTGAAACTTACAGGGTTGGTTGCACATCAAAATGCAACCGTCAAGTTCGTGTGTTGCCATTGCCCCAATTTTACTTAAATTGATTTGAATTTTTGAGATAATTTCTCCTATATCTTCAAGACCTATCTACCTATATAATCAGATTGAAACTTAATATTTGGTTGAGGAATAAGGACTTCAACTGCTTGCCAAATTTTGTTAGAATCCTATTGTGAGTAGGCGATGAAAAAATTTTTTTTGGGTTTGCAATAAATTCGAAAAAAAATTTTTTCGGAAACGACTCGTTCGATTTTGATGGAATTTTGCGAACACCTCGAAGTCAATATCTCGACGAAACTATTCGAAATCGTAAATAATTTCTTTCTTATCTCCGTTCTTCTGGAACTCCATGAATCAATTATATGTGTTTTTATGTTATTGATACGTACTAGACCGATTAACCCCGGTATGGATGTACCGAGAGATTACTCATTGTTTTATTAACTTCCAGTGTTGGTGATATTCTATGACTGCTCTGTTGTGTCTATCGCGCAGGGTTGTGGGAAGTTTTATTGCTGAAGTGTCCCGTGTTTATTTTATTGTTTCTTTTCACTCCGTTCATTATTGATTGATTGGCTGAAAAGTTTCCACAACTAATGTTTACAAATCGTTTATTCGTTCTTTAATTCAATTGGTTTTTACGCGCTTGTTCTAGAGGACAGCGCGTTATCATTTCTTCACGATGTCTGTAATTTTCTGATTTTGAGCCGAAAACGATTGGGTTGAACTCCCTGAAGAAGAATCCGTGGTCAAATTCAATTCTGTCCGTCCATCTGGTCGGGCGGCTGTTTGTCCGTCCGTTTGACCCTATGTGCTCTAACTTTGGATTGAAAGAACTTAGCGACTTGAATTTGTCAGATTAGGTTTGGAGTCCGAATATCTCGGTTAAGCTCGTTAATGGATGGAATCGGTTGGATAGTTTCGGAGTTAGGCCCATTTCAAATTTTGAGATTAATTCCTTGATATTTCATGAAGTATTGACTCGATCAAATTGAAATTTCATGAACAGTTTTGGAATATCAACTCGCAACGTGGAGCAATTTCATGTGGATCCAGTTGTCAGAAGATTCCAAAAGATTTGATTCAAAAATTTTCGAAATATTTGAATATTTTTTTTCTCTGAAAGTATTCATTAGATTTGAATGGAATTTGGCACAAACCTAAGAGTCAGTATTTAAACACAATATTTCAAATTTCAATTTGCTTCGCTATCTACTTTCGGAGATATAAGGAAAAAAATGTGCCAAATTTCTTTATTATTAGGAAGTTCAACGTTACTTCCGCAATATTTCAAGAAGTACATATGCAATCAGATTGAAACTTCGTAATCGGGAGGAGATTAACAACGCGCAACAAGGTGCAAAATTTCGTGTTGATCTAATAGTTAAGATTCGAACAAGTGCGTAAAAGCTCTTGGCACTGTTTAGCAATTTAAAAGAGTGACAAAAATACAGGGGCTTTTTTCTGCTCGAAAATAATCCGTATACAGGCTGGCACATAAAATATTCCATTCGGATATGCGTTTTTCCTAAAAAACGATGAAACAGGTCAATCTTCATTCTGACAGAGATATGATTTCGAATTCCTGGCATTTCAAGAATTTGAAATGGCAATAGAGTCGACTGACACATTATTTTGAAGATGTCCTTCATAGTTTCTTTGCAAAATCCTAGATATCCTTAACTTGATATAAATTTTAGGTTTCGCAATTCTTATTTATAAATATGATTGCATTTTTTGTTGTTGTTCGTTGAAAGTATTGGATAATGCATCTAGAACGGTCAAGATCATGAACGGGTCCAAACGGTAAACACAATAACCGAGAGGAAAAAATTTGGGACTCGATATTGATAGAGTATACAGATCTGATCGAAGTGAAATCGAATACTTTGTCGAGAAATGAAGGCGTATAGGTTCAAGTAGAATTTCTTGAGAATCATATCTACTGAATCATCGGTCGTATTCCACTCATTCAAGAATTATATCTTCATGTAAAGGGTGTTTCAAATTGCGCGATATTTTTTTAAATAAATGAAATATGGATAGCGCACTGAAACCTTTGCATCCTAAACGAGTCACTGTTTGGTGTGCATTATGGTCAAGTGGTGTAATTGGACCTTACTTCTTTGAAAATGCTGCTGGTAAAGCTGTGACTGTCAATGGTGATCAGTACTGTCGGATGATAATCGAATTTTTGTGGCCTGAATTAATGAATATTGATCTAGAGGACATTTGGTTTCAACAGGATGGCGCTACACCGCAAATGACACAATTGATTCATTGAGACAAAGATTTCCTGGACGAATAATCTCCAGAAACGGTCATGTCAATGGGCCACTAAGATCATGTGATATGACACCGATGGACTATTTTCTTTGGGGTTATGTGAAAAGCCAGGTCTATAAGAATAATCCATGATAGGTTCCTGAACTAAAGGGTGGAATTATTAGTGTCATTAGTGTAAAGCATCAATTATGTAAAAATGTCATCGAAAATTTTAACAAAAGCTTGGTCTGTAGAGCTGCATGAGGAGGCCATTCGACAGATATTTTTCTTCGTATATGAATGTCGGAACTGATACTTCAATTACCAATAGAAAGTTTTTGAAAATGGAGGCAAATTATATGTTTTATTCATTCTTAAAAAAAAGCGCAATTTGAAACACCCTTCATAATCACTGGTTTTCTAGTAATTTCGAATCTCTATGTAATTTTTCTTGCAACTATTTACTTATCGGTTAATATACCGTCCGATTGTAAACTTCCGAAAGAAAACTTTTTATGGGCTCAGCATTAATATTTCGGAGAGTAGGTTTGGTGCTCAATACAGTTTTACAGAATTCATAAATGGGTTGAATCCTCCCAAAAATTACTGAGTTCGAAATGGAGGTTGAAAATCCATCCCAAAGTTAGTTCTGAATTTAGATGAAATCTGACATTTCCGAATGAAAATTCTCTGAATCTTATAGAATTTGAAATTTTTCGAACATTTTGTTACTTATTTTTGTAACTTAGTGCTCCTCACAAAGCGTTGATGTTTTTCAACCAACCTTCAAGTAATCTGATCGCATTAGTTTTTTGAGACATTGAGGAAATAATTTGGATAATTCCGCAAAAGTCAGGATTTTTCTCATTAACCTCCGAATATGCGCTTAGAATTTAAAAATTCTACTGTTTTTCCTCCCAATGGTTTCGAAAACTTTTTTTTTTTGGATTTTAACTCATCTTACTATTCCAAACAATTTCAGCATGAGAATGTGGGTAACTATGCTACAACTTACTACAGAGCTCCAATCCGATCGCTTCAGTTGTCTCGACAGCAGATTCGTCATTTTCTGGAAAAAAATCGTAAATTACAAACATTTGGACAAAACGATAGCTCGTGCGTGAAAATGAACGATTCCATCTACCACCTGTGTTCATTAGTATTACGAAAAATTTTCAGACAGCTCAAAGCTCTTCAAGATCAATATTCTATACTTTTCCTGTTTATATTCTGTTTTCTTCGTCGTAATTAGCAAATTTGCTTTGCTACGTGTATCAGCTTATTATAGAATCATAGCTCATTCCAACAGATTGGATTTCTCACACGACTAATGTTTCTCTGGAAGCAGACTAAGTGGTATCTATATGTTGAAGGTATAGAATTTATTTTATTTGGATAGTTAATGATACTTTTACTAACGGTTCCATTAAGTAGGATAAAAATATTTCGCTTAATGTTTTTTCTACTAATGTGAGTATCAATATTTGATAATGTACACTCCTCTAGGAAATTTATGATTTTTATTCGATTGGGTTCATTATACCTACAATAAAACTATTAAAATAGAAAAGGCTTCTTTTTCGATAATATGTTAAGTGATCATTCCGGCTCACAAAAAAATATAGTGACTTAATAAACAAGTTCGCTGGGATTGTCGATAATACACCGGGTGTCGAAGAAATCAGGTTCACCATCGAAAAAAATGTAACGTTACAAGATATCGAATTGACATTTTTGACATTGATACTGATGATTCCATTCAGTGCAATTATCAATCACTATGACAACACGATTGAATTTGACAACTGTCCGTCAAATATTCCTCAGACATTGACAAATGCCTTGTAATTGCATGACAGATTTCTCATAAACTTGTCATAAAATTATCTCTTCTCTTATCGATGTCCTAGGGATATTACTACTGAAAATTGATTGATAATGGCACTGAATGCCATAATTAGTTCAATATTGACGTGATATTCATTAATTCCAGATTGCTCAGATTTCTGAAAATGTTATTTTGACATCAGTTCTTGAATTATGAAATTATAGGCATCAAGAAATAAATTTGGACAAATTTCTTCTGATGAAAGAGTCAGACAAAGACTCTGAAATGATTTAGAGAGAATGTTTTGGATTGTTTCGATATTGTTCTGTCACGATATTTTTTCAAGAATCTGCCCATCATAAAAGTTCAAATCCTGCAATTTCAAGGGAGATTTCTACAAATATTAATTTTCATTTGAGTTTCATAAGCTCATTTTCGAAAATTGGGAGCGAAATAGTGCGTTAACCCAAAAAGTTGAATTAAATCCTCGATTCAAGAAAAATAACACTATGTAAAATTGGAATTGATCCCCATGCATCAATTCAACATTGAAAATTTTCTATCTTTAAAATATGTTTATGTATTACAATAAGTGATAAAGGAAAGCAAAGAAAAAATATTTATTGTAAAAAAATATTATTATTATATGTTATTTTTTACAGATTTCAAATTGCGGAGGAATTTATACGTAGTTGGAGTTAACTGGTGAGTAAACGTTATATGTATAATTTTTTTTGAATAAGAGGATGATTATTACGCAAATATCCCTTCAATTTTATCATTATTGAATTCGTTGAAAATTTTCCAATCATCAATGAATAATATGAACATTCGAGCTTTCATTGTTTTTTCAATTCATAGTTATTTTACGAAAACATGATAGCCGAAAGAGTATACCCTTACTAGTATACCGGGGGTTCTTCAGAATATTTTTGGGAAGGAACAAAAGTTAACGTTTGCAATTTCGGACTTGAGCTTTTACTGGTGAGATGACTGAATATTAATTTTTTGAGATTCATTCTCCCGATTTGGCCCATTACTGAAACAACCATTTTGAAATGCTACTCACCCTGAAAGTTAAAAGTTGATAGGGTTCTCAGTATTCACGCTGTCGTCCGTACGGCCGGGCAGTGAGCCCAACCCAGTCATTTGAGACTATTCTCGGAAAAGAAATCGAGTATTACGGACATGGACAAATCAATGGCACGCTGGTATTAAGTGAATGTGCGTTGCTGTGATATAAGAAAATGTTTATTTGATGAAAGTTCTTGAAATACGCAAGTATTGCAAAAAAATAAATATAAAATTATTTTTCGCTTTATTGTCTGATGAGGGAGTCAGATATTGTCTCTGAAACGTTACAGTTCACTTCGCTGATCGTTCATATTATAGCGGGTTAGAAGAAGGGGGAAGACTTTTCTCCACAAATGAAAATGCCAATCTTTTAATCAAGACTAATGCATTTCGATGAGTTCACGCATCATCTTCAGACTCAGACACTACTCAGCTACAATGTTTACAATTTGTGGAGAATAGTCTTTCCTCCTTGATAGCAACTCCACTTCAAGAATGGACTTCTTACAAACGTTCATATTATTGCGATATGCTTTTAAATGTCTTTTTCAGATGTTGGCAGCAAACAACTGAAAAAAAATCTAGAAAAGCACTGACGTGATGTCAGAAGCTTTTACGCGCTTGTTTATATTCTTTCCCAAAGGAGTCACCTGCTTATTGAGATTCCTCCAAACGAAGTTTCACTTTGTAATAGACTGATTTGGAGATCTCTTTTCATATAGTCCTACAAACCTTCGATCGATATTTGTCATGAGAAATTTAGTCAGCATTTTTACGCGCTTGTTCTATGGAGCAGCGCGTTATCATTTCGTCACGATGTCTGTAATTTTCGAATTTTGAGCCGAAAATGTTTTTGAACGATTGGGTTGAACTCCCTGAAGAAGAATCCGTGGTCAAATTCAATTCTATCCGTCCGTCGGTCCGTATGTGCTCTTTCGAAGGAAAAGACTTAGCGACTTGACTTGAAATTGTCAGATTTGGAGTCCAAATATCTTGGTTGAGTTCGTTACTGGGTGGAATCGGTTGGATCGTTTTGAAGTTAGTCCCATTTGAAATTTTGAGGTTAATTCCTCGATATCTCATGAAGTATCGACTCGATCAAATTGAAGCTTCGTGGACAGTTTTGGAATACCAACGCGCAGTTGAGAGTGAAAATTCGTGTGGATCCAGTTGTTAGAAAATCAAAAAAAAAACTTCATTCGAAAATTTTTAAAACTTTCAATGAACATTTTTTCTCTCTGAAAATATTGATTAGATTTCAATGGAATTGGGAATAAACCTGAGATTCAGTATTCAACAACAATGTTTCAAATTTCAATTGGATCCGATATTCACTTTCGGAGATATAAGGAAAAAAATGTGCCCAATTCCGTTGTTATTTGGAGTTTCAACGTTATTTCCGCAATATCTCAAGAAGTACAAATGCAACCAGATTGAAACTACGTAATCAGGTGGAGATTACCACCACGCAAGTAGGTGCAAAATTTCGTGTTGATCTAATAGACGACTTCGGCCCAAGTTGCCAACCCACAATTTTCTTCACAAATTTACTATTACTGGGGAACTGGAATTTCAGGACCAAATCGACATGATAAGGTTCGCGTTATTTATAATTCTCCGTTAAAGATGCCTCGGCTCCTCAAACAAGATTATTCCTTCCAAATATTGGGATTCCTGATTTCATGTTAATAGTGTCAAATTTATATAGGATATGTTCCGCAAAACAACTTGGTTATTTCGGTTGCCTGTTTTCCATTCCGTAAATATGAAATATTCTGTTGGTTCCTGAAAAGAGGTTCATTACGGAATTTCATTGATGAAAAAACTTTCTTTCTGTCACCAGAACGACAGGCAATGTTCTATGGTAACATATCTATAGCATAGAACAATCTTCATTTACTTTATGATCAATAGAACATACAAGAGACAACAATCAACACTGGAAAAATTACAAGGTATGGTCTATGGATCAAAAGGTATATAAAGATTGTTCTATGCTATGGATATGTTACCATAAAATATTGATTGTCGTTCTGGTGCATAGACTTAATAGGTTTGTGTTCTGGTGACAGAAAGATTCCTTGTTCATCAATCAAATTCCGTAATTAACCTTTATTTTCAGGCTACCAACGGAATATTTCATATTTACAGAAAGGAAAACGGGCCACCGAAATAACCAAGTTGATTTGCGGAACATGTTCTTTATAAACTTGACACTGTTAACATGAAATCAGGAATCCCAACTTAAATTTCAGCCGAACAAAAACCTATATTTGAAAGGAATTATCTTGTTTGAGGAGCCGAGGCATATTCTACGGACATTTATAAATAACGCGAACCTTATCATGTCGAACTTTTCCTGAAATTCCCGTTCCCCCGTGAAAGTAAATTAGTGAAGAAAATTGTGGGTTGGCAACTTGGGCCGAATTCGTCTATTGCTTGAAATTGAACAAGGCGTAAAAGCTCCTGACCTCACGTCAGTGCTTTTCTAGATTTTTTTAAACGTAGTGAGTGCAACAATGCAACGAGTAAACCAAAATACAAATGATACACAAGAATGTTTACAAAAAAGCAGATCCGGAAAGCAAGGCGGACGATTTTAATGCAAACAACGAAAGTGTTACTGAATTCTATATTTTTAGACCAGCCGTCCACAGAACGTCTCAATTTTTCTTTTCAACTCGCCAGATTATCCGACCCAACGAACTGGACGTTTCTCCTACATAATTGCTAGTATTTACGATGCGTTTCAAATGAAAATTCTCCCATAATATGACAGGAATGATTGTGTTGATTTCGATTGTTTATAACTAATTACCTCTAATATTTTTCAGAATATGCCTGTTATTGACTAATCATTTATATATATATATCGAAAAAATTCTAGACAAGCACTGACGTAGTGTTTTTGCGCCCATGTTCAATTTTCGATAAGTATTGACACGCAAAACCTGCTCGTGGAAATATTTCTTTTTGTTTTTCTTCATTTTATATAGTTTTCAAAGAATTCTGAATCCTAAATCTATCATTTTGCGATCGAATACTAGAGTTCAATTCGATCCAATCTGTAATTTTGGAAATATTGGGAAAATAAAATTTCGAATGGGTATATCTACGGAACCACTTGACGGATTTTACCCATTCAGGGTTCTTGTTTTCGGCTATAATTGTAAAAGATATCTGTCTTCTCTGTATTTCTGGGAACAAGTAATCTTTTGAAGAAAACCCCCAATGATTCCGCCGATAATGAAAATAATATTCGTTGATCCCTTAAATTACCATATACTTGACAGACAAAATAAGAATGGTATCAGTCAAAAAATCTGTAATATACAACTACTTCTATTCAGTATTTCTTGAAATCGCATACTGGGTGTCACAGGAATTAGATTCACCCGCAAAAAGTCTTCAATTCACAAGATATCGAATTAAAATTTTGGACATGATACTAAACATTGTTTTTCATCGATAAGGGTAAACAAGGGGTGTCTTTGACTTCCGGTTCAAACGGAAATAGTCGAAAATTTCAATTTTATATTATGAACTGCTGCTTATTTTTGCATATTCGGATTATACGTTGATTTCTGAGTGAAATATCGTCAAAACGAAAATGGAATCCAGTAAATGTTTTTTTGTTTTCAACATCGTATCGATTGAGATTCTAGATATATAAATTTCTGGCGGTTATTACAAATCATTGAATAATTTTCTACTCAAAATTTACAATTTAGGCAGAAGTTACTGGTATTTGGTTTTAGTCTGAGGTGAGCCTTCTGCTTTTACTTCAATAACACAGCGTCTAGGTTTATGAAATTTTGTACACATACTCTTCGAACATTCAGTAATTGGATAAAAATATTATTTCAGTAATTTTCGAATTATAGCGTTTTATCGTTTTGTCCAATTTCTGTTATTTTCTAATTTTGAGTCAAAAATTTGAACTCACTGATGACGAATCCGGTGTCAAAATCAAATATGTCCGTCCGTCCGTCCTTCCATATGCACGATTACGGTCGTATATGGAGAATCCTATCGACTTGAAACTTTCAGGGTAGGGTAAATTTCGAGATGCGATGGTTGAGTTCGTAAATGGGCAATATTAGCCCGACATTTTCAGAGCAAAGAAGAGTCTTATGAAATTTTGAGCTTATTAGGTAGCTAATTCGGGAACTGCTTGAACGATTCGATTGAAACTTGGCAGTTAATTTGGGTGAAATGACGCGAAACTTTCTGCCAAATTTTGTTGGGATTATACTGTCAGTAATTAAAAAAATCTGTTCGAAAAAAGCTTTTGCGTGCATGTTCAAATTCGTTGACAAAGCGGTCATCTCCTTCGATATTGCGCGCAAAAGCTTGACGTCAGTGCTCTTCTAGTTTGTTTTTAGAGGGCAAACCCCAATTATTTTTAGTTTTCTGAATATTCTAGACGCGGGAATAATTAGGATGAAACACCCTGTATTCCCATACTTCTACGGAGGTACCTAATTTTTCATTTCCACGTAACAAATTTTCCCAGTCAACCAACCGGATTTTCACCTGATTTCGAGCGATTATGAAGCGTTCCAAATGAGAAATTCTTCCATGATTTAGCTATAATGATTGTGTTGATTTTGATTGTTTAAAACCAATTATCTGTAATGTTTTTCGAAATGCACTAATTATTGATCGATCCGAGTGTCGTTTACACGATTTTTCTTCGCTCGTGGAAAACTACGTTACGTCAATTTTCGCAACGTCTCTAATTAATTCCGGTCGAGAAGTGGAGATAACACGGAAATTCCATTAATTTGTATTATTAAAGATATTATTGAGACCGGATTTTTTTTCTCCTTATAGTTTAGAAGGCGTTTGGATCCTTGGTTTTTGCATGAGGAATATAAATACTTCCTTTTGAGTCTCATCTTATATTTATATATTCGTTCCGTTTTTACGCGCTTGTTCTAAAGGACAACAGTGTTATAGTTTTTTTCCGTTTTTTTTCTTCTTGGTTTTCGCTCACAATATCTGAAAAAGAATTATTGAAATTACATAAAAATTATTATTTCTAGAAATCGTCCTTCCTTATCGCGGAATTTGTACTTCTTTTCAAGGGCAGTTTCTGAGCCTATATCAGAATTTTCAATCAGACCAATATCGCTTAAATTTGACAAATCATTTTCTTACGATATTTTCGTATTTAAGTCACAGCAACGCAGATATATGGACATTTATCAATTCTACTGCTTTCTTCTGTGAATTTAGCCGAATATGGTCAAAGCGCGAAATTAACTCCTCCGTTCAGCAAAATATAAGGAGCCGATTCTTGAATCTCGATCAAGAATTGAAGAGTGGGGGTTTTTCTGAATTTGGGTTATAACTGCAAATGCAAATTTGAACATAATTATTATGGGTTTGATTCATAATTAACCCAAATTACTTTCAGAAAGTATTCAAAATCAGATTTCAAAATTGGGGTTTGGGATTTGCCAGGCATGCACGAAGTGACAACGGTGTTTAGAAGAATAGCTTTTTCTGCTTCAGAAGAGTGAAATATTTATTCCTATTCTATGGTACACACGTATTCTTTGTCAATATAACCAAACAATTTCCGTTTGCGATTTGTCAGTAATATGACAGTATGACAGTCTGTGCTCTTTTTTTCTATTCCTTGGTCGTTGTCTTCTACTCTAACCAGATCGAAGTATAGCTATCACTGTTTTCCTAAGCGAAGTAACACATTTGACGTCCTTTTCTTTCCGAGAAAACTGAATTCGACGTTGCCATATCGTGCACTCAAGACAAATCGCTTTAAATGCAAATCCCCATTTTTATTTTTCAGTTTTAGGTGATGAAACATTTTTTTTTAAATATAATATTGAAATTATATGCTTGAAATATGATGTTGTAAGGGTTTTTCATGAAAATTACGGCATTTTAGTTCAAAGGAAAAACCTCTATTGTCATATGTTTATGTCGATTTCCTAAGTTTTCTCGAGCATCTGCAAAATTTGTGAGAAATCTATTCGCCATTCCGACTATGTTTGCAAGCAAATATCCAAGAAATAAAGTGAATGCAAGATACCGAGAAATTTATTTCAAATCGGAATATAAACACAACCTTATCATCGTTTCCTTCGACTTAGCAACGAGTGGTACGGAGTATAGGTGATAACATTCAATTGTCGAGTGACATTTGGTTCCATGCGCAGGCCATGTCTACTTGTTTATGATTAACTCAGAAAATCGACGCGGACATTTGACAATTGTCATACTCTTCAATGAGGGTTTTTCCTGAATTTGGGTTTTTACTGCAAAACCAAATTTGAACATAATTATTATGGGTTTGATTCATCATTTTCCCAAATTACCTTCAGAAAGTATTCAAAATCAGATTTCAAAATTGGGGTTTGGGATTTGCCAGGCATATACGAAGTGACAACGGTGTTTTGTAGAATAGCTTTTTCTGCTATAGAATAATGAAATATTTATTCCTATTCTGTGGTACTCACGTGTTCTTTGTCAATATAACCAAACAATTTCCGTTTGTGATTTGTCAGTAATATGACAGTATGATAGTCTGTGCTCTTATTTTTCTATTCCTTGGTCCTTGTCTTCTACTCTAACCAGATCGAAGTATAGCTATCTCTGTTTCCCTAAGCAAAGTAACACATTTGACGCCCTTTTCTTTTCGAGAAAACTGAATTCGACGTTGCCATTTCGTGCACTCAAGACAAATCCCTTTAAATGCAAATCCCCATTTTTATTTTTCAGTTTTAGATGATCAAACATTTTTTTTTAAATATAATATTGAAATTATATGCTTGAAATGTGAAATTCTTAGGGTTTGTCATGAAAACTACTGCATATTCGTTTAAAGGAAAAACCCCCATTGTCATATGTTTATGTCGAGATTTTCTAAGTTTTCTCGAGCATCTGCAAAATTTGTGAGAGTTCTATTCGCCATTCTGACTATGTTTTCGAGCGAATATCCAAGAAATATACTGAATGCAAGATATCGAGAAATTGCAAATCGGAATATAAACATAACCTCATCACCGTTTCCTTCGACTTAGCAACGAGTGGTACGGAGTATAGGAGATGTAATATTCGATTGTCGAGTGGCATTGGGTTCCATGCGCAGGTCATGTCTACTTGTTGTTTATATTTGACTCAGAAAATCGACGCGGACATTTGGCAATTTTCATACTCTTCAATTCTTGATCGAGATTCAAGAATCGGTCCCATGGCCTTCAAATTTTCTTTTAGATTATCTGGATCTGTCATCAGTACCTACCTTCGTATTATCTCAATCTATCATGTTATTTCCAGTGGTCGAACAGACATGATTTGCTATTTGAGATATTTGTATGCTTTAAATCTTCAGGTTTTTTTTGTTTTCTGGTTTTCTATTACATCTAACGATCGTGATATTTTCACTGCCTATGTATTTCCACAAATACAGGTAATATTATGAACGCAATTCCTTCATTTCCGTATCTCGTGAATTGGTTTTATTTAGGTTAGTATGAATATACATATTTTTTTCATTTTGTAGGTTTTATTCTGAAAGTTCTTTCGTTTGTCTGATGGAAGAATCAGATTTGTACGTCACAGTTCGATTTGTTTATTCTTTGTATTGTTTCATTGGACCATCTGGTTTCCAAGAAAAGCTGCTCTTGACAAATAGTTCAATCCTGCAATCCGCAGGGGCGTTTTCTATAGAAAAACAATTTTATTTAATTTTCAATAGTTCTGTTTCAGGAAAAACCTACAAAATGATGTAAAATCCTTCCTAATCAAGCATTTCAGTATACATAATCTATTTATTTATTCATTTATTTATTTATTTTACGATGGAATACAAACAGGTGAGACATTCAACCACAAACACTATTCACAGATTAATATCAGCTAGAAAATAGAAAAACATTCTCAAAATACCCTAAAACTCAAGAAAATGCAACCAAAAAAAATTCTCAAATCTATCTTCTTATATTGAATTCAGCATCAATTCTTCTGATTTGTTCTGAAAGAACATCTACAAAAAAATCACATTCAAGAAATTGGGCTGTTCGTGATGGTCTGTTGGTTATTGTTCTTGAGAGTTTGTTTGAGGATTACCAGAGATTTTTTTTGGTCGTTCACGTCATTCCGATATTGTGAGGCAATTGTTTTTTTTTTCAATATTCACAAAAAAACAGATTGGATTGAATTTAAATCCGGTATTTGATTCAAAATGATAGTTTGAAGGTTCATACAGAATTTCTTGATTATAATATGACGAGAACAAATTTTTTAAAGTTTTGTAATGACATGATCATCACGACATTTTGCCCAAAGTTGTGCATTAGCATTTTTAACTAGTAAACAAGTCATCATGATTGGATCAGCATTTTTTGAGTTATCACGATAATATCGATATTCAGGAAGAAACCTCGAAATTTGTCATAATATATTCCAATATCTCCAAAAATATAATATGATCATTGTGAAGTTTGGTACACAAGCTGTTTTGAATGATAACATTCACGGTTTTTTCGCCGAAATTTTATGGATTATTTTGTTTTTGAAATACGTCGTCGCAAACATTTTTCTTCCATTCACTAACTATACAAACCTAAAAGAAAATTATATATATATATTATAATTATTGAGAAATAACCTCGAAATTTCAAGTGACTGTAACTCGCAAACCCCTTCGTCGATTTGGCACATTTGATGCTGTACCCACTCTGAATGTTCCAACTCGCTATCTACTTTCGACATTTATCGTATTCTCAGCCATAGCATTCGTCATCAGTGGGTCGAACCTAGTCGTTTGGGGCCATTTTCGTGAAAAACATTGAAAATTACAGACATTTGGACGAAACGATAGCCGCTACTTCCCATAACATGTACACAAAAATGAAACTTCTTGTTCGAAGACCCGTTATATTCTTTCGAATACGACGTACGAAGTGACACTCCAAACTGACGAAGTTGAAGAGCTCCTTCATCTGTTTGCTCTCGGAAAAGGGCGTTAAATCCAATATAAATATTTGCACAGCGGCAACTATGTAAATCGATGTTGACACGATAACGAATGCAAGGTCCAACGATCGACCTTCCAGATTGGCTAATTGCAGCCTGACGACCAAATTCAGACGACTGGCGTCATAACTTTTCTCGAGTTGTGGTTCTTCGTCTTCTTCCTTGTCTCTTATTGTAATTTACCGTTACGTATACTTTATTTTTAATGGTTAAGTGGTTGTCGTCAGACGCTCAATGAACGCGCGATCATTCGGTCTTATCTTCCTATTGTTGAGTCGCTATTTCCGTTATTGAGTTGTTTCACGTCTGTTGGGGTTATCATCAGTTCAACAGCATACATATTCAAACAAAGTAGGTGTACCGCGAATTGATCATTTAAGATCTCTTACAAGGTACTGAGTCAGTAGTTTTAAAGAAGCATTAATTCTGCGCTGTTAAGAATTCCATCGTGAAGTTAGAGCACTTTTCGTTGGCATCCAGTTGTCATCGTTCAGTTCTGTAATATTACCATTTATAAAATCAGATCTGAGAAGTGAAATAAACTGCTCCACAAGAGTTAGGGATATCGTATTCCATCGTTTTCAAAAGTATGTAATCTTCGAGAAAATCGCTGTGAAATCATTTAAAACTCAATAACAACTTGAATCGATCCAATAAAAATCAGTATGAGACATTTCGTCAATCTGGTCGCCTTTTTTCTGAAGTTTGGTTCTTTGCATATGCCTCATGAATATTCTTATTTTGAAATGAAGTCAGTTTATCAACGGCTTCGATTTGAAACGAGTTTTCTGAAAATGCCAAGACGTAAATTAACAAACGCTGAGGCTAATAGGGCTATTGAAATGCTACAGGGTGGCCTAACTCAGGTTGTTGTAGCGGAAAGGCTCCAAGTCAGCCAAAGTGTGATATCTCGACTTGGGAATAGATTCAGGGAGACAGGTTCCGTGTTGGAAAGACCAAGGCTTGGTGGGCGAAAAAAAACAACACCTGCTCAGGATCGTTTCATCACCGTTTCGGCGAGAAGAAACCCTACATCTACGTGTAGAATGCTACGGAATACTCTTCAAAATGCAGATGGGTCCAAGTTTCCATCGAAACCATCAGACGACGTTTGAGAGAGGCGAATCTAGGTCCTAGACGTCCATTAAGAGGAGTTCCATTAACACGTGACCATAAGCGTCAAAGACTGGAATGGGCAAGGCAACATATCAATTGGAACGATCAATGGCGTAGTGTCCTTTTCACTGATGAATCCAGATATGGACGATTTTCAGATTCTCGAAGAATAAGGGTATGGACAATCCTACGCATACCCCGTAATCTGCGCTATGTCCAAGAAGTCCATCCATTCCGAGGGGGTAGTGTTATGGTATGGGCCGGGATATGTTTCAACGGGCGCACAGATCTACAGATTTGTCCTAGGAATATGACCGCCTTACACTATAGGGAGCGTGTCATTGACAATGTTGTGCCAAATTTTCACGCTGCTATTGGTGAAACTTTTCAATTTCTAGGCGATAACGCTAGACTGCACCGTGCAGCCATAGTTGAGAATGCGCGCGAGGAGCTTGGTATTCCACATTTACCAATACCTCCGCACTCACCAGATTTGAATTGCATAGAACATGCATGGGATATGCTCCAAAGAAGATTAGATAATCATCAACCTACCCCAGAATCCTTGAATGATCTGAGAGAGCTTCTGCCCTGTTTATGGAACCAAATTCCTCAAGAAATGTTCAACAACCTCGTGTAGTATGCAAAGAAGATGTCAAGCTGTGCCCGTGGAGGCCATACATTGTATTGATAGTCTTAAAATGCTTGAATTCTCTGGAAATAAAATTTCGTAATTTTACTCGATTTTTCTTAACCACCCTGTATACGCTGCAGACCTACAGGCTAAAATTAATTTGCAACTTGAAATCTTATTAATATGAATTTTCATCAAAAAAATCTTATTTTAACTATATTTTTTTTGGATTTAAGTCAATATCCCTAACTCATGTGGAGCAGTTTAATATGTAATAATACACCTCATTTTCTCACCATTCAGTGTTAGTTTACACATGACTTACTTTGTATTATTACAATGTAATTTCAAGATTATCAATAATACAAAACGCGTTACAGGCAACACCGCCGTAACCACTGCAGGAGATCAAGAAAAACTAAAAAAGGACAATTTTCATGAGAATTTTTCGGATACTTCTAGGGAGACTTGGCCTGATGTCTGAACAAGATAAGAAAGGGGAAGTTCCGAATTTTCCTGTCCTGTTGATCTTTCATTGCGGAAAAATCGGGAGGTACTTGAAAAAATCCCGAAAAATCCCGAATATATTGATATTTTCCAAAGGTGCAGAACCACAGAGACCCTTTTCTTGAATGTGATGGGATGAACGTTCTCTATCGTTCCATCAAAAATGCACCGGGATTCCTTGCAACAGCGTAGACACGCCTATTTAAAGATACGTAAGCGGATGAAAGAATTAATTCAACAAATAGAAGGAATTTGAATTGAACACATTCAAATAAACCAAATTCTTGCCACAACAAGTCCATGAAAGTATTGCGGATTGAATGTGACACTTTTGATACAAATGATATGCTCTCTCCAGTATTTTTTGTCTGTATGGATTTCCCAACACGAAGGACTTTGACTGTCGGCAATGATCCTGTAATTAATCTCGAAAAGCGCGTGTTTCCCAATGATCGGGTATTTCCGGGAATTCATTTCGAAACTGAATTGAGGTTGAGATTTCGAAGATCGTTGAATTGTTGTTGAGACAAGGTATACTACATCTTAGACAAGATATACTTAGGTATATATTTGTATGAAATGATGTAAAATTTTGATAAATAACCAATTTCAAGTATTAAGATTATGTGATAAGCAGTTTTCGTGAAATATTCTTTCAAAAAAAGCCTCAGTTGAAATGAAGTAACATTAAGCTGGAAATAATTTCTTAAAACTAGAATTGTTGAAGTAGATATAAAATAAGGTTAGTACCGATGCTGTTTCTTGATAATATAACTGTTTTCAGGTATTCTTTCGTTATTTGTGACGATTATTTATAAATTTATATTTATATTGGCGGATAAATCTAACGACAATGAACTTTTTGAAGTTCTGGGACATTAATATTTTTGAAAAGTCGATATCGACGAATCATATCATTTCATTTGATAATTTTTGTCCAAATTTAACTATATTGAATGCCTCAAATAAGTGAATTCATCCTTCGGTGATTCTGGGTTGAAGAGTGACATACTGGAAATATTGAAATTCAGTAATTTTGCGACGGTGGAAATTCCTGGTAAATGAACATCCATATGTTCATAATATATATTGAATGGCGGGTACAACTCCTATACATTATTAATTGCTGGTATTTCCCGACAGGAATAGTAAAATTTTCGGATTACAGTGTTGAAATATGAATTTTTCATGCGATTTTATATCTATTCAGTATTATTGGTGTCGTTTTGAGAAATTTAATTGAGTTTTGATTTTATAGTCAATTTTATGTTTGCATGTGAGGCCACGGTTATCGTCCATCCTCGAACTGAATTTTGACTGAATCGTGTCTGTATTTTTGTGAATATTCAAATGATGGAATTTCAAATGCGTTCATCTAGTGAACCGTTGGCAGATTCTGTTCATTCCGAACTTAACCTTCGAATTCGATCTTTGAACCTGCCCTGAAAAATTTCGACTGTCTGAGTCATTCCTTTGCAAAATTATTGCTTTTAGAGCCGGCATCGGCCGACTGTGAACACGATAACTTTGCAAAGAAATAACTTTGACACTCGAAATTTTCAGGGCAGGTTTATTAAAGTTTGAATGCGAAGGTCAAGTTCGGAATGAACTAAATTTCACATTAGCTACTGATTTTTTCTAAACTTATATACAGTGTGCTCCGTTTGTAATAATTTAGTCAACTATTCAATTGATCCACCCAAAAAGGCAAATCAACCCGCTAGGTAGATCTGGGCGCTTCCTACGTATGGTATGGTTTAAGTAGATCTATAGTCAAGATTGATCTATCGGTAAGTAGATCTGGGCGCTTACTAGTATTACATTATGTCTGTATTTACATATATTCATTCAGCATTCATTCTGGATAATAATAATAATTTCACGATTTAGTATATAACACCCCGAAACATATTATGGATCAGTGTAATCGTGAACATGCATTGAATTCCATAGTGAGCAATTTTCTATTTTCTGCAAAGAAATAAGGAAAATAGTGATAATATCGAATTTTATTTTATTATACGCGCAAAATAATACGTGATGTTAATACATTTTCATTATGTAACGAGCATCGTATGGAAGGAACTATGATAGTTCATTAGACCGGGTGTCCCACGAGCACCGTTCGTTAGAATATTTTTGGGAAGAAATCAAAATTCCGGTTTCACCGGAAATGACACCAACTTTCGTTTTTCAAATTGTAAGCCCCATATTTTATGATGAAAATAGGTTCCTTATGAAGTTCTGAGTTATACTAGTGTGAAATTTTTGAATTTCTGTCAGAAATTCTTCTGTCGCAATAGTCAGAATTGAAACTCATGATACAGTAGGTCACAAAAGCGTTGACAAAGTTGGCAATTTCAAAAACGGTAAAACTCAATTTTTATTCGCTCGTTCTGGGGAACAGCGTGTTATTATTTCGTCACGATGTCTGTAATTTTCGAATTTTGTGCCGAAATCGGTCTCAAACGACTAGGTTGGACTCACGGCCGGCCGTGTGCGCTGTAACTTTCGGAAGGAAGGACCTAGAGTCTTGAAATTTTCAGGTGAGCTTAGGATCCTGAATATCTCGGTTAGTGTCGTTAATGAGCCAAATCTGCCGAATGGTTTTTGTGCTACAGCCATTTGCAATTTTGATTTTCCAATAACATGAAAAATATTTTTATCTGATCGAAATGAAACTTGGTTGGAAGATGAACAGTCAATGAGAAGAATTATCCATGGAAAAATTTGAAAAAAAAATTTTCTTCTTGAAAATTTAATCTTTCATTGGAATTTTAATGAAATTTCCAAGTCACCATTTCGCAATGTGAACAAGCGCGTTCATTTTTTCAAATTAGAACACTTTTTTTTATGGCCATATTGAAATCTACGTGGAAAAATAATTTAGGTGTGGAAATAGCAACGAATGGGAACACGCGCGGAAGAGTTTCTTCCTGACTTCACTTCAATACTTTCTCCAAACTTTTCATGAAGAAAAGCTAGGAAAAGCAGTGAATAAGTGGTTATTCGTGAATTTTGACTGAACAAAATCTCAAATATGTATTACTTCGACAAAGTATTCAATGAACCTTCTAATTCAACCTTTGTTTGAGTAACGACAGGCTGAATTTCACAACTTTCGATCGTTTTTCATTGCCTCCCATACGTGCTTGTGTTCGGATTTTCAATTTTATAGATAGACCAAGCACCTTGATGACCTTGAAATGTAGGATGCCTAATTGCGGCATCATTTCGTAGTCCTCTTCCTTGATTTAATGCATAAAATTTGGCCTAATTAACGGAATATTCGATTGGGTGTTATCAAATATAAACTTGAATTATAAGTAAATATATCGTGATGTGAGCTATAAATATCACAGTTTATATTGATTAATATAGAAGATCGAAAATGTTTTTCTCAGTTGAAAACATGGATTTTCTCAGGAATATTCACATTAGATACTATAACTTTTAAAATATGAAGAAGGTCTGGATTTCAAACGAAACCACTTTTTCAAAAACGAAGGCCGACCGGTTTCGACTTTATTCTCAAGTCTTCTTCAGGGCTCGTGTTAACTTGTCTGTCACTGCCTGCCAACTCCTCATCACCTTCACCAAGCTAGTACTTAAATTCTCTCTGAGATGTGCGTAGAATCCTGTAGTTATGTTATCCATTCCTTTTATTTTTTTTATAACTTTTATAGCAGTCAATATAGAACAACGTCGGTGTGGTCATTTCAAATTGATGATAATTATCAATTCGAAATCGTAAAAGGATAAAATGGAGAGTCATTAATTTCTCAAATGATGATTCTATACATAAAAGTGTTCCTGAATGTGCAGGTGGAAAGGTATGATTACCTGAATTATTCAAAAATAAATCTACGTGATCTGACGTAAGGTCAGAAGCTTTTACGCGCCTGTTCGAATTCTAACCATTAGATCAGCACGAAATTTTGCACCTAGTTGCTTGTTGGTAATCTCCACCTGATTACGAAGTTTCAGTCTGATTGCATTCGTACTTCTTGATTTATTGCCGAAATAACGTTGAAATTATAAATGACAAAGAAATTTGGCACATTTTTTTTCTCTTTATATCTCCGAAAGTAAATATCGGATCGAATTGAAATTTGAAACATTGTTGTTGAATGCCGACTCTAAGGTTTGTGCCATATTCCATTGGAATCATATCAATATTTTCCGAAAAACAAAGATTTTCATCAAATATTCTAAAACGTTTCGAATAATTTTTTCTTTGAATTATTTAACAACTGGATTGACACGAAATTTTGCTCTGAGTTGCGCGTCGGTATTCCAAAACTGTCCACGAAGATTCAATTTGATCGAGTCAATATTTCATGAGATATCGAGGAATTCACCTCAAATTTTCAAATGGGTTCAACTTCGAAACTATTCAACCGATTCCACCATAAACGACTTAACCGAGATATTTAGACTCCAAACCTTATCTGTCAATTTCAAGTCGCTAATCCTTTTCCCTCGAAAGTTAGAGCACATACGGAAGGACAGAATTTTATTTGACCACGGACTCTTCTTCGGGGTATTCAACCCGATCGTTTAAGACCATTTTCGACTCAAAATTCGAAAATCCAGACATCGTGACGAAATGATAACGCGCTATTCCCTAGATCAAGCTCGTAGAAAATCAGTCTCTCAAACACGGGAGTGCCGACGTTTCGTTCGCGAAATTTTGTTGATATTGTACTGGTGGTAAATTCAGGTAAAAATTTGAGAATTTTTTTTCGAAAGCATTTTTTTCCGGCCAGTATTCATCGAATACAAAAAATTTGTGCTCATATCTTGAATTCAATTTTACAGCAGTGTTTAACATTTCAGTTCGATACGATCATAATTTTAGGAGATAGTGGAAAAAAATATGTAAAATTTCGCGTTATTTCCTCGCTGCATTGTTTTGTCCGGAATATTTCACATAATACTTATTCAGACAAATTTTCTCGGACCTTGAACTCTTTATTCCACAGCAGTGCACCAAATTTCATTTTGATGCGATGGTAATTTTCAGAGATATTGGGAAAAAACTATGACGAATTTCGTGGTTTTTACGCGCTTGTTGTGGGTAACAGCGCGTAGATTTACTTGGCTGAAACTTCAAGGTGGCATTTTTCGTTGAAGGGCGGCGATTCGATCTATGTTTTTGCAACTATCGAGAAACTGATATTTTGAAAGGGTATTTCTGCGGAATCATTCGATGGTTTTTACTAATTCGGTATTCGTAATTAAACTTCAAACTTACTCTACAATTATCAAGCTACTGAGTAGATTCTTACGGAAGTTATTTTGTTCACTATCAGTGGTTTGGCCAGCCGTAAACACATTAATTTTAGGCAGAATCGACATAGGAAATATATTTGTAGATTAGGTTTTCAGTTTAATTAAGAGGGTCGAATGCTTGAATGGGTTGAATTCGCCAATTATTCTTTAGATATCTATATTCATTCAAACTTTTGGATCGAATTGCTATCTATTTCTATCTACCGTAACAAGGTCTGACCTCCGATATGAATTCTCCCGAATCATCGCCACACGACCGATTCAAACGATTGTATTCATAAAATCTAGTCTAGGACTTTTAAACCCTTTCAACTTGAACCCGAGAGCGAGTCTTGAGGTCGAAGCCGACAATTGCCGGATCCTATCAAGGAAACCGCCGCAGGATCCCGCCCATTTCCTCGCGAGGAGAATGATTGGAAAATTGGCAATTTTTTCGACGACCTCAAGGTTTCGTATTCACTGTCATCGATCAATTTTGTCGTAATCCGCCGGTCGGTCCGTCCCTGGACGATGGTTTAAACGACGATTGTTACGAGGGAGAATTGATTAATCGGCAATGAGCATGATGGTTAATTTTGAAAATCTGAGCGTTGATCCTTGGAGGCATTGGTTTCGAAAGACCTATCACTTATCTTTTGTTCTAGAACGCTAGACAAAATAAAATATATCCTCAGTAGCGAAATCATCTGATACAAGGAAACAAAACTCAACAAAAAACCCATCGATAATAGGACAGGAATCGGTGAAGCAACCTAAAGAGTTTTCCAATAAGAGGTGTTATTATGATACTCAAAGAAAAATGCCATTTTTCAATATAAATGATCGGACGTTTATTTCATTATAAAGAAGAAGCTATGCCGTTAATAGTGGAAAATAACATCAGGCAAATGACCACCACGATCACGCTTACAGGACCATACCTTTTTAATGAAATTTTCCATAACCAAATCGCAATGTGGCTGCCCTATGTCCTCGATAGTCTCACGAATTCCATCTTTGAGGTCTTGAATCGACGCTGGGCTATTGGCGTAGACCTTCTCTTTCACGTGGCCCCAAAGGAAGAAGTCGTAAGGTGTTAAACCACAAGATCTCGGTTGCCAATTGTGATCACCTCTTCGAGAGATAACACGGTCCGGAAAATATTTTCCCGCGAAAGATCAATGGTTTCGTTGCTTGTGTGACACGTAGCGCCGTCTCGTTGAAAGTAAACGTTGTCCAGATCAATACCATCCAATTCCGGCCATAAAAAATCATTAATCATCTCTCGATAGCGCAATCCATTCACCGTAACTTTTGCTTCAGCCGAATTTTCGAAAAAGTAAGTTCCAATGAATCCGCCGGACCATAAACCGCACCAAACAGTCACACGTTGAGGATAGAGAGGCTTTTCAACAATAACTCTCGGGTTTTCCGAGCCCTAGATGCGACAATTTTGCTTGTTGACGAAGCCACCGAGGTGGAAATCGGCCTCATCACTCAAGATGATTTTTCGATGGAATTCCGGATCATTTTCATGCATTTCAACGACCCAATCAGCAAAGACATGACGCTGTTGATGATCGGCCGGCTTGAGTTCTTGTGTTAACTGAACGTTATAAGCCTTAAGACCCAAATCTTTATGCAATGGACAAACCTGGGTGTTCTTTAACACTTTCGGCTACAGCAGCAATATTCTCGGCTGTTCTTGAGCAACTTGCACGGGTTTTATTCTTCACATCACTAACTTGTCCCAAGAGCTGGAATTTTTCCACCAATTTCTTTATTGCGGTCCGACAAGGTGCTTCACGACGACCCAAAAATGTTCGAGTTTTACGAACCGTCTCTGCCAAATTTTCACCATTTTTATGGTGAACTTCAATAATTTCAATGCGTTGTTGAAGCATGTATCGTTCCATTTTTATTAATGGCGTAGTTTCTACTTGTCAAATGTCAAAATATGACAGCTTCGAAAGTGACATCTACCGAAATAGCGGGCTATTCAAAATAACACCTCTTATTGGAAAACCCTTTACTTACTTTGGCAACTGAACAAGCGCGTAAAATCTCCTGACCTCACGTCAGTGCTTTTCTAGGTTTTTTCTGGAATATCCCACAAAGTACTGATTCAATCATGATGAATCTTAGTGGAAGGTTTGAAAATGCTGATGAACTAAATTTGCAATGTGCAAAATATCATGATGATCGTGTAATTTGAACAATTCGATTTTTTTTCAAAATATGCCTATTTTGTGCGATCTTCTCATCATATCATCCTCACGAATTCCAGCAGGAACATTCAAGCTGTAATTTTTCAATGAAATAATGGATTTGAATTTTATTCAATCGGAGCTGTCGGAAATAATGAGCAGATAAAATTTCTTTGTTTCCTTCTCAACAGAAACATCGAAAGCGGTCACAAGTACGCGATAAAAATAAATCGAACTTTTCCTTTCGCGCTAAAACAAACAATTTCCGAAGCAGCTAAGCGTTTCTAACTTCTCAGAATAGATTACTGCGGACGTGCATGTTTTAATCACACGGTCATACATGTGCATCACCGTGTTGTTACCAGATATAGAACGAATTACGAGATGCCCATTCGGAATAAATGGATGGTTAATTTGAGAACGTTCTGTAAATGTAACGTTTCTAATGGCGTGCGTAATGATCGGGCTATACGTTGAAGTCGGTTTGTAGGAAGGATCTGTAGAAAATGGAGGACGATCCGTTTTCTAAGTAATTTTGGGGAAATTAGTCACGCGACCTCGCAGACGAAAAAACGAATTGACATTTGATTATACTGAAAACCTAAAGAAGCACCTACGTGAAGGAAGCAGTTTTCGCGCGCGTGTTCACTTTTGGTGATACGCTTCGAACATGCGCGCAAAAGCTGCTGACTTTTCGGCAGTGCTTTTCTAGGATTTTTTCGATAAAGTACTGAAGCTTATTTGGATCTAATTCGTGTTTTTGGGAATATTGGGAAAATAAAATTTTGAATGGCCGACCGTAAACACAATAACTTCCGAAAGAAACAACTTAGAAACTCGATATTTGTAGAGAAGGTTTGGACCTTGAATTAACCCCACACGTCCCCCTCAACTTCTTCCATGGAAAAATTCACGAAATTTTTTTTCTTGCGAATATATGCTTCTGAGGACGCTCAATAAACCCCGATTTTATCGGACCAGAATGAACCCCTCACGACCCCCTCAACTTTTCTAGGGAAAAATTCAAAGTCTTCAAAATTGACGAAAACGAAATTTTTTCTTGCGAATATATGCTTCTGAGGACGCTTAATAGGAATACATCAACCCCCGATTTTGTCGGGCAAGAATTAACCCCACACGACCCCCTCAACTTTTTTAGGGAAAAATTCAGTCTTCAAAATTGACGAAAACGAAATTTCTTTTTCGCGAATATATGCCTCCGAGGACGCTCAATAAGAATACATAAACCCCCGATTATGTCGGGCAAGAATTAACCCCACACGATCCCCTTAACTTTTTTAGGGAAAAATTCAGTCTTCAGATTTGACGAAAACGAAATTGTTTTTCTTGCGAATGCTTCTGAGGACGCTTAATGAGAAAACATCAACCCCGATTTTGTCGGGCGAGAATTAACCCCACACGACCCCCTCAAATTTTTTCAAGGAAAAATTCAAAGTCTTCAAAATTGAAGAAAACGAAATTTTTTTCTTGAGAATGTATGCTTCCGAGGACACTCAATAAGAATACATAAACCCCCGATTTTGTCGGGCAAGAATTAAACCCACACGGCCCTCTCAACTTTTTCAGGAAAAAATTTCAAAATTGACGAAAACGAAATTTTTTTCTTGCGAATATATGCTTCTGAGGGCGCTTAATAAGAATACATGGGGCGCAAAATCCACCCAATGATTCCGCAGATATACCCATTTAAAATTTTATTTTCCCAATATTTCGAAAACTACAGATGAGATCGAATTGAAATCCAGTACTCTATCGAAAAATGACAGTTTAAAGGTTCATACAGTTCTTAAGGAGGATAATATGATGAGAAGATCACAGAATATTGAATATTTGAAAAAAAAAAAATTTTTTTGAAATCGTTCTAACGACACGATCATCATCAAATTTTGTACAATATTGTCCTTCAGCATCTTTGAACTAGCTGCAAAGGTTCATTACAATTGAATCAGTATTTCTCGAGTTATACCGAAAAAAACAACGATATCGAGTAGAAAACCACGAAATTCTACATATTTTTTCCCAATATCTCCAAAACTAATTGCTGTATCGATCTGAAATTTAGTACACTACTGTGAAATATGAAATTCAAGGTATTATTGGAACTGTTTTCGAATATGAATAATATTTTCAGAAAAAAAAATGAAAAATTTTTCTAAAATTGGGTGACTATAAGTTTTCAACGAATTTCCGCTCAAAGTTGCGCATCGTTATTCTCCAACTAACTGCCAAGTTTTAATCCAATCGCTCCAGTAGTTTCTGAGTATGAGGGAAATAATCCCAAAATTTCAAATTGCTATAACTATTCGGCCGATTCAGCCCATTAACGAACTCAACCGCGGCATTTGGATGCGCAACCTACCCTGGAAGTTTCAGGTCGATAGGATTCTCCGTACGACCGTAATCGTGCATACGGACGGCTGGCCGGCCGGACAGAATCGATTTTGACGCCAGATTCGTAATCAGTGAGTCCAACCTATTCGTTTGAGACCATTTTCGGCTCAAAGTTCGAAAATTACAGACATTTGGACAAAACGATAGCACGCTGTTCCCCAAGAACATGCGCGCAAAAAATACGCCCTGTACATTTAAACCACTTAAAAAAACAACACCCTCAGATATAACATTTTTGCACCTGTTGTTTATTATTTCTCCGCGATAAAGCTTCGAACACCCTTCTCCAATCGTTTTGTAACTTGTGTGATCCCTGTTGGTAAAATTGTAATGAGCAACCACCAACGAAGACATCCTTCTCCCCTCAGTCCCCTCTTTCGAAGAAATCTAGCCCTCTCTAGGTCAAGTTATTAATTATTTGGAACCCATCAAGACCACATCTTGTGAGCGAATGCCGTGCCACCTGTGAAGCGGTTGGCGATCCTAAGTGCAGCCGATAAGCAAGAAGTCTGGTTGACGAAGTTTTGCCAGAGGAGTGGCTACAGTTACAGATTCCTGCAGTATTAAATTCGAAGTTTTCTGCATTCGATATTGAAGTGTTCTATATTTCTGGTTAGAGGAGTTGCCACCAGATGACGCTAGTTTGTTTTCTCAGTGTAAGAGTTGAATATCGATTTGATTTGGGGGAAAATCAAGTGTTTGAAATCCTAACGACGATTAGCTCGATTCTGTGTGTGTGTTATCGAATCCTGCTTACTTATTTGAAATTTCCCTAAAAATTCGGAAATTGCGTATTAATTTATAGTCAGTAGGTTTAGGTACGAACACGTGACAACGAATTACCTAATAATAGCAACACCATTTCCTTCGTTCAATTCTGAAAAGTTTTGAAATTGGGGTGAAAACATATTCGGGAATTTTCAGACAGAAGTTCATTATTTGTTTCTCTTCAACACTACCGATCTTTCCCTATGCCATTCGATAGAATCCAATTCCAATTCTTATCGGATCTTCACTGTTTGGCTTACAGATATAAACAATATTTGAATCTTCATCTGTATCTACTGTCCTCACGCATTTTGGCCTTATGCATGATTATTTGTGTCTGAATGTTTGCAATCCGATCAAGATGATCGGGTTGCAAAGGAATCAATCGAATTTTGTCGCACGCCAATGGATCGGTCGCTGAATTTCCGCTTTGTCCCTGCCGCGGAAGCTCTCACCCTGTCCCATGCAAGGACTTTTCTATCGATTCGGCAGGAACTGAGTTGAATAATGCCAGTAGCAACCCCTCACGCTGTACCCGACCCCAATCGAGGGCTCTTCCTGCTCCTGTGTGCAACTGGGGTAAGGGGATTGACCACAGTATCATTCGGGCGCATTTGGACAATTTTTGCGAGCACGTTTCAGGTCACCACCATCCCGTCCATGTACGTTGCTTATATTGAACTGGAAATGAAATATTTGGATAATGAGTGACAGAGGCACGATTGAATTCGAAATAGAAAAATTTGGACGAAATTTCGACATCTTTGGGGGGATTTCACAAGATAAAGCTGACAAGTGAAATAAAAAACATGATCTTGCTTCGAAATTCTCAATATCCCTACAGCAAGGGATTGATCATAACACCTCCGCCATTTTGCAACTCTCGAAAATGGCTGGTGCTGGTGTCTTTTACTAGGTTTTTTGCTTTATCATCTTATCATTGATGGCTCTAAAAAGGGTTCACTTCCGCGATAAACACTTGGTGGCCCTCACTGGACGTCCCTGAATTCATTTATGCCCGTCCAGCCTAAAGCTCTATAGCTATTTTGTCAATGATTCTCAAACTGCGTATCAGATCGGTGTGGTTAATCAGGTCGATTCTGTTTGCAAATAGTTATATTGCTAGGAAGAAGATATGGCTATCATAACAAGATTGGAATTATTGGTATTCTGATCAACGATTTTGAGCAATATGATCTGTCATTTTAACAAGAATATTGCTATCAATATTGCTATCGTAGAAACCTCAAAAGAGTACTTGCTATGCTTGATAACAAGATAGGTTAAAAAGAGAATCTTACAGAGATCCATTTGTTTCAGTATTCAAGAATTCGAAAATATTGAAGATAGTGATGTATGTACAAATATAAATTTTGTTCAAGGTTCTTTAGAATATTAAATTTTAGGTAAAATTAGGCGACTCAAATACACGCATATTGAACATCAGCTGAGATGATTATTCTAATGATCTCAACAACAGCCATCCCTCTGAATTGTCAACAGAAAAGTTCATCGAATTTCGAATCATTACTGCCTGCATAAAATTGCTGCATTTGATTTCTGGAAACCAATATTCTATTGGTATCCAGGAAATTGGTCAGTTTGACTTTAATTGGTTTATCTGTTTCGTAACATTTTTGAATAAGTAGATGTTTACATGAATGAAAAAATATATGCTACTGGAAATATGTTCAAGGTTCTCTAGAATATTTGATTTCAAGGAAGATTCTTAGACTAAAATACAGGTATAGTAGAAAACAGCTGAGATGATTATTCTAATCATCTCAACAACAGCAATCATTTTGAGGTGCCAACGAAAGAGTTTATCGAATTTCGAACTATTAACGCCTGAATAAAATTGCTGCATTTGTTTTCTGGTAACCAATATTCTATTAGTATCCAGGCAATTGGTTATTAGTCATTTTGACTCTTTTTCTTTCCTAACATTTTTATGTTTATGTTTACATGAATGATGAAAGCTGTAGATAGAGGTTATGTATGCGACGTCATAAAAAAACTCACGAAGTAGGGATATTTTCCTCTTCCTTGTAACTCTGAAGTCACAAAATACAGTGTGGTCAGTTCTAAAATCCGATTATGGAAGTCCATGATAGCAATATTGTTATGACGAAATACATAACAAACATTGCTATAACACTCAGAATACAGAATACGTAATATCATGACCATATTGCTATACATTATTGCTATATAGCAATATGACTAGAATAGCAAGGTTCATAGCAATAGGCAAACAGAATCGACTCTAATATTGGGTATACAGTTATGAATTGCCGACTTGGAAATCCACTATGAGATTCTTGAGGATCCTTTAATTACGAAGGTGGCAACTTAAGCATTCTATGCAATTAGAATATCTAAGAGAACACGTGAGGTATTTCTTGAGTTTCATGGTTCTTAAGTTATGTCTCCCTGAATTACAATAACTCACACCTGTGTGAATTGTGTAGTATCTACAATATTCGGTGATTTACGTTGTAAATTTGCACCGTGTTCGTTGCGGAAATGTTATAATGAAGTGTAGTCACAGATTTTGGAGTTCCAATTCGTACTCTGTGGGGTTGTGAACATAGATGTTAGTTCTGAAACTATTCTTCTGATTTCGCCGTTCAACAGACTTGTTCCGTAACCTACCCCATTAGTTTTAAGTCCATAGCTCGTTCCGTCGGAAAATTAGTGTAAATTCTTCGGAAGCACCGCGAAAAATTAAATTTTTCTGATTTATCTACGCCTCATCGAATTTTTTTTCGAGAACTTTTCACCATATTCGAGTTGTTTTTCCGGGAATAATTCAAAAAAAGGTCAACTCAATCATGGCACAACTCGGTGACCAGTTTGAAAATGGTGATTGACAACTCTGTGCAAAATCTCTTCAGGATCGTGTCATAAGAAACCTTTGAAAAAAGAATCATATTATCCTTACAAAATTCTGTATTCAAACTGTCATTTTTCAATCAAGTAATGGATTTCAATTCGATCTTATATGTATTTTGAAGGAATATTGGAAAAAGTAAATTTTAAATGGGTATATCTGCTGAATCATTGGGTGAAATTTACCCATTCACGAATTCGGCTTTCGCATTTACCTACTCTACCAATATCGAGTTCCTAAGTGGTTTCTCTCGGAAGTTATTGTGTTACGATCGGCCGTGAAGTCATAAATACAGATTGGGTCGAATTGAATTTCAGTGCTTGATTGAAAATGACAGCGTGAAGGTTCGTGCAGAATTTCGAGAGGATAATAAGATCAGAAGGTCACCAAATATTTCCATCAGGAAGTAGAAGTACTTTTGGCGGAGTCAATACTTTAAAAAATGACAGCTTTGTCAACGAATTTGAACAGTGCAGTCAGTACTTCTCTAGATTTTTCATATTGCAGAAATAGCCATCCTCATGAAATCTCCCATTAACTTTCAACTGGACATTACTATTATTATTGAAAAGCGTCAATACCAAAACGTATTAACCAAATATCGAAAATGATATTCAAAGACTGTTTAGATATTTTTCGCAAATTAATACTCTAAGTGTTGATTGTTGATTCATTCGGTGCAATTGTTTTCTGAGTGTGCAAATGCCTGAAATTCGCTGCGAACGTGAAAATAATCTGGCACTAGAACGGACTAGATGGAAATATTTGAAGCTGACGTTTAATGAACAAATTGGCGGAATGAAATTGAAATGTGATTCGGTCCAACAAAAATGCATTTACCTCGGGATTCTGCTAAAAATCCAGATCATCACGGTGTTAACGGAACAATAAAAACATTTATTCTCTGAATAGATAATAGGAAGGAAAATGGATTAACGCTGTTTGCTAAAACATTTATGAGAATTGCAGGAGCTTTATGGAAATCTGTAGTATAATATTGTATCACTGAAACACATTTCACTTTGTTATCACAGCCGGAGTTTATTATATCGGGGCCAGGCATAAAATTTTCCCGGAGTTTTTTTCTCTACAGTGGATGTTGAAAATAATGAAACCTTCTCCAGAATATTTTTCACCCTTCTTCACTCCTTTTTTCGATTTCAAAATGACTGTTTACCGTCTTATTGTTTGTTTTTGATTTTTTTTGTTTCACATAAGTTTTACAGGGTAGTTGAGTCTTCTAAAACTGTTTAAGATTCTTATAATGACGTGAGATCACTTCAGCTGCATTGTTTATGCTTATTCGTCGTGAATGTATGATTCGAAGAATCTATAACTAGGAAACTGTTTCGGGTACGCTGGGCGATTTACTGAAGAGTATGTGTCATAGTCATTGAAAACTTGACACCCTAATTTTGTGAGTTTGAACAGCCGGCATCCTTTTACTGGAGCCGAACCTGGAAAAACAAAGTATTCTATATGATGAGAGGAATTCATGGTAAGGATTAATTTACAACTTAAAGACACCTCGTATACCGTGTGCGTCGAAATTATGGAACAAATTCATTTTTTCAGAATAAAAATATTTCGCAACAAAATCCTGAAACAGGTCAATTTTTCTTTCACTTTTACCAAATGTTTGTGCATTTTTGTTGTTTTTTTTTATTAGTTAGTTCAAAGAGGTTTTCAGTATGTGCACTTTGTCATGACTCATTTACTTCGAAACGATGCTACCTGATGAAATTTGTCACCGAATGGAAGTCGACCATTACAGTTTTGTTCATGCACAACTTTGAACCCCTTTCAACCCCCTCACGTGAAAAATTAGAATGTGTACGATTCTAGAAACGTACTAATAACATACCTACTTAAGATCATAACTGAAGCGCAGTGTTTCACACATTCTGGTTTTCACGTGAGGGGATCGAAAGGGGTTGAGAGTTGTGCATGAACGAAACTGTAATGGTCAACTTTCATTCGGTGACAAATTTCATCAGGTACCATCGTCTCAAAGTAAATGAGTATGACAAAGTGCACATACTGAAAACCTCTTTGAAGTAATTAATTTTTCAAAAGAAAATTTTTTTTTCGAAAATTTCTGCACGTCTGCAAAGAAGATACAAAGACCTTGCCAAAAAAGTATCACATGACTTACTTTCCCTATTATACAACGACGCGCAACTTTAAGCGAAATTTGTCGAAATCATACAGTCAGTTAATTTGGAAAAAAGTATGTTCAAAATTTTTTTCCAAAAATTTTTTTTTCGGAAACTGTTTATTATATTCAAGAAGAGGTTTCGCTAAGACTCTGAGCTCCATATTTTCCAGCAGTGTACTAAATTTCAGTTCGATAGGATCATAATTTTTGGAGATATTGGGATAAAATATGTCAAGTTCCGAGGTTTTCTTCTCGATATCGTTGTTTTTTGGTATAACTCAAAAAATACTGATTCAATCATGACAAAACTCCGCGCCTAGTTTGAAGATGCCGAAAGATAATTTTGCGCAAAATTTCGTGATGATCGTATCATTAGAACAATAAAAAAAATTAAATTTATTTTTCAAATATTCAATATTCTGTGATCTTCTTATCATATTATCCTCATTAAATTCTGTATGAACCCTGGAACTGTCATTTTTGGAAATATTGGGGAAATAAAATTTTGAATGGGAATTAAAATCCAGTACTTTATCGGAAACGCTTAGAAAAGCACTGCCGTGAGGCAGCAACTTTTGCGCGCTTGTCCAAATTCGTTACCAAAACGGTTATCTCCATTGAACATGCGCGCAAAAGCTGCTACCTTCACGGCAGTGCTTTTCTAGGTTTTTTGAATTCATGCTGAAAACCTGCGCGCGAAAGCTGCTGACTTCAAAATGGCATTAAATGACTTGAAACAAAATTTTCGAAATTTTGGCCATTACGGTACACCTAGCGACATCTACTACGACTACGTAGAACTATGAAAATGTCCCCAATTTTTCAAATTTATGCTGGAAATGGCATTAAATGACTGGAAAAACAATTTTCGAAATTTTGGCCGAAGCGATATAGCTAGCGACATCTATTGTCACTACATCGAACTATGAAAATGTCCATAATTTTCCCAATTCATGCTGAAAATGGCGTAAAATGACTGGAGGAGCAATTATTGAAATTTTGGCCAACTTAATCCAGCTAGCGACATCTACTGTCACTACGTCGAATTATGAAATGTCTAAGTTCGAATTTCATGCTGCAAATGGCATCAAGCGACTGCAAAAACAATTTTCGAAATTTGTGCGAAACGATACACCTAGCGACATCTATTGCCACCACGAAATGTCATCATATCATTTCGGCTAAAGTTACGAAAATTGTTTTTCCGTTGATGCCATTTCCTGCATACAATTCGATTTTTATAGTCCGACGTAGTGACAATAGATGTCGCTAGCTGTATCATTTTGGCAAAAATGTCGAAAATTGTTTTTCCAGTCCTTCAATGCCATTTTCCGCATAAATTTGAAAATTATGGCCATGTTCATAGTTCGATGAAGTGACAATAGATGTATCGTTTTGAAAAAAATGTCGAAAATTCTTTTTACAGTCGTTTGATGCCATTTTCAGCACGAAATTCGAAAATGAGAAATTTTTTAGTTCGAGGTAGTAACAATAGATGTCTCTAGCTGTATCGTTTCCGCTAAAATTTCGAAAATTGTTTTTCAAGTCATTTAATGCCATTTTCAGCATAAATTTCATAAACCTAGAAAAGCACTGACGTGAAGTCAGCAGCTTTTGCGCTTATGTTCACTTTCGGTGGTATCCTTTGAGCAAATGCTGCTGACTTCACGTCAGTGCTTTTTTAGGTTTTTTTATTCATTGCTAGCATTATGCTGATATCAATTATTTATGCAATATTGAAATATTTGAGAATTCAGATAATTCATGTTATCATGAAAATGAAAGATATGAAAATGTTAATTATATCGGAATGTTAATGATCCCATTTCATCTCATTTGCACAGCAAAGATCGAGATCCTTATTTCAAAAATAATTCTGTCGTCAAGAAAAGGACTCACGGATAGATAAACATAATTGAATTTGAACACGACTTTTTCATGTCCTTTTCGAATGGAGAATATATAGGATACAGAAAATTACACGAAATGGGATACAGTCCTGATAATAGTAGAAATATTTTATCTTATCGGTTCTATCGACCTCAAAGTACGTTTAATTTAATTAATAAAGGGTTTTCCAATAAGAGGTGTTATTCTGATATTCAAAGGAAAATTTTTCAATATAAATGATAGGATGTTTATTTCATTATAAAGAAGAAGCTATGCCGTTAATAGTGGAAAATAACATCAGGCAAATGACCACCACGACCACGCTTACAGGACCATATCCTTTCAATGAAATTTTCCATAACCAAATCGCAAAGAGGCTGCCCTATGTCCTCGATAGCCTCACGAATTCCATCTTTGAGGTCTTGAATCGACGCTGGGCTATTGGAGTAGACCTTCTCTTTCACGTGGCCCCAAAGCAAGAAGTCGCAAGGTCTTAAATTACAAGATCCCGATGGCCAATTGTGATCACCTCTTCGAGGGGTAACATACGGTCCGGAAACTTTTCCCGCAAAAGATCGATGGTTTCGTTGCTTGTGTGGCACGTAGCTCCGTCTTGTTGAAAGTAAACGTTGTCCAGATCAATACCATCCAATTCCGGCCATAAAAAATCATTAATCATCTCTCGATGATTTTCGAAAAAGTAAGGTCCCATGACTCCGCCGGACCGTAAACCGTACCAAACAGTCACACGTTGAGGATAGAGAGGCTTTCAACAATAACTCTCGAGTTTTCCAAGCCCCAGATGCGACAATTTTCTTGTTGACGAAGCCTCATCACTCAAGATGATTTTCGATGGAATTCCGGATCATTTTCATGCATTTCAACGACCCAATAAACAAAGACACGACGTTGTTGATGATAGGCCGGCTTAAGTTCTTGTGGTAACTGAACTTTATAAGCCTTAAGACCCAAATCTTCATGCAAAATACGGTGTAATGACGTTTGTGGAATGCCTAATTCCAAAGAACGACGAGGAATGGACAAACCTGGGTTTTCTTCAACGCTTTCGGCTACAGCAGCAATATTTTAGGCTATTCTTGAGCGACGTGCACGGGTTTTATTCTTCACATCACTAACATGTCCGAACAGCTCGAATTTTTCCACCGATTTCTTTATTGCTGTCCGACAAGGTGCTTCACGCCGACCCAAAAATGTTCGAGTTTTACGAACCATCTCTGCCAAATTTTCACCATTTTTATAGTGAATTTTAATAATTTCAATGCGTTAATTGTTGAAGCGTGTATCGTTCCATGTTTATTAATGGCGTAGTTTCTACTCGTCAAATGTCAAAAAATGACAGCTTCAAAAGCGACATCTACCGAAATAGCGGGTTATTCAAAATAACACCTCTCATTGGAAAACCCTTTAGTTGGAATTTCATCGATACAACGTTGTTGAGAATAAAAATAAATTCATCATCATTCAGCTGATTGAGATAAAATAAATGAATATATTCACGATCCATTAAAACGATATGACACCCTACGAGACTTTCGAGACTCACGAGACTCTCGTACGAGACTTGAGACAAGACTTATAAAAGCCTCGTCTCGTCTTGTATGAATAATTCGCGGTCTCGTCTCGAGTATCGTCTCGTTTTCGAGACGAGACGAGAGTCTCGGAAACGAGACTCTCGTGGGTATCACTAAGGGTGGTGGTAAGTTAATGCAAAAGCTCATTCGAATTAATATACAGGGTGTTTCATTGGTAAATGAACATACGGTAACCTGAGCTAGGGGTACCCTAGGCGAGTCAAAAAAACCTATATATGATAGGTCTAATCAATTCCCTAACCGAGATACAGTTTTCACTGATAATTTCAATTTCTCATAACTTTTGAACCCCCCAATATATTCAGTTGATATTTGGAATATATGATGAAGTTTCGCAGGTCAATCGATTCATATTTAAATTACCAAAAAATTCCAGGTCCGTATCTGAAAAATATTGGAGTGCTTGCAAGCTGAGATTCATCACCCTGTATATTGAAATTTTGGGATTTGATTGAGATATTCGAAAAGAGCAGAAAATTTTCAATGGGATTCAGTAGACTTCATCGTCCCGCACGTTATTTTGCCCAAAGAAAACTTCAGGGAAAGATTCACTTGAATCGTTGAATTCCAATAAATTCTTAGAAAATTAGTTCATTGTTATTAAATTGGGAAATATTCGGTTGATATTTGGAACGTATGATTAACTTTCACAAGTCGATCGATTTATATTAAAATTCTCAAAAAATTCCAGGTCCGTATCTCAAAAATATTGGAGTTCTTGCAAGCTGAGATTCAACACCCTGTATATTGAAATTTTGGGATTTGATTGAGATTTTCGAAAAGAGCAGAAAATTTTCAATGGGGTTCAGTAGATTCCATCGTCCCGCACGTCATTTTGCTATTTCAAGTTTTTTCCGGAAAAACACTCATGATTGCGAAAAAGTTATTTGAAATTAACAACGATAAATGAATAAAAATAGAAACATAAAAATCAACGTGAATCACAGAAGGTGCTCGAAAGTACCACCATTTTGCTGAATGCACATTTTTGCCCTTTTCAAAATATGCCTGATAGCTTTTTTGATCATGTCTGGAATACTGCCTATTTAATTGCAGGCGGCTTCGATACGTTGCATGAGGATCTCTTCACTTCCTATTTCAGATGAATATACCAAACATTTCAAATATCCCCAAATGAAATAATCCACCGGATTGAAATCTGGCGATCTAGCGGGCCAGGCATGCGGTCCACCTCTGCCGATCCACATATTTGGAAAGTTCTGATCCAAAAAATGTCTGACCATAACTCTCAAATGAGGTGGAGCTCCATCATGCTGGAAATGTATTCCTGCAATGTCCATTCATTCGAGTAATACCGAAAGATGATTTTGGAGAAAATCTAAGTAAATATCACCCGTAAGCCGTCTTGGCAGGATTTTTATACTCTCAGCACTATACCATATTGTTGGAACTTGAATATTCAATTGAATCCTTCCCTGAAGTTTTTCATGAACAAAATGACGTGCGGGACGATGGAATCTACTGAACCCCATTGAAAATTTTCTGCTCTTCTCGAATATCTCAATCAAATCCCAAAATTTCAATATACAGGGTGTTGAATCTCAGCTTGCAAGAACTCCAATATTTTTCAGATACGGACCTGGGATTTTTTGGTGATTTAAATATGAATCGATCGATTTGTGAGACTTCATCATATGTTCTAAATATCAACCGAAAATACTGAGTGGTTCAAAAGTTATGAGAAATTGAAATTATGAGTGAAAACATGAACCACCCTGTACATCGGTTATGGAATTGATTAGACCTATCATATATAGGTTTTTTGGACTCGCCTAGAGTAGCTCTAGCTCAGGTTACCGTATGTGCATTTACCAATGAAACACCCTGTATAAACATTCAGAGACTTCATATATACTTGAATAGGTGCCCTTTGAGCCAGATTATCACGATCAAATGCTATTCATCATTCGAGAGTTCTTCAGTCGTCCAATTTCAGAATAGGCTTCAAGCATACCTAGAACACCTATGAAAATACATCCTAATTCAAGAGGGCCCCTTAAAACGGCAACTAATCCTGAAGAGCCCTCGGCTGTGTCCGGCCTAAGCGGCTAAGAACATCATGTCGAAAATCGATCATTGTATATCGGGACTTTACAAATGAGGACACTTATCGCTAATTATTGACTTCCCTCATTTAAATCACATCACACATTTTGTAGACGCAAATTTTATGTACTGGATGATAATTTGCCTAACTTTGCATAACTAAATGAGATTTTATTCATGTCAGATAACCAAAAGAATAAGCCATCATAAAAGTATGGAAATATTTAACATTCATCACATTCGGAATGGATGTCTGTAATTATTGAATTTTGAGCCGAGAATGGTCTTAAAAGATTTGGTTGAACACCCTGAAGAAGAACTAGGTTTGGAGTCTGAATATATCAGTTTAGTTCGTTAATGGGGTAAATCGGTCGAATAGTTTCGAAGTTGGCCCATTGGCAATATTGAGGTTGATTCCTAGATCTCATGAACTACTGAATCGATCAGATTGAAACTTTGTGAAAACTTTTGAAATACCAACGCGCAACTCAGTGCAGAATTTTCTGTGGATCCAGTCAGAAAATTTAATGAAGATGTATAATCGACAATTTTTTGAAGTTTTTATGAAAACGTATTTTTCTTCGAAATTCAGCACAAACCTCAGTCAATTTTTAACAACAATGTCCCAAACTTCAATTGGGGTTTTTCCTTTGAACGAAAATGCAGTAATTTTCATGAGAAACCTTTGGAACATCACATTTCAAACTATAATTCCAATCTTTTATTTTCAAAAAAATGTTTGATTACCTACAACTGAAAAATAAAAATAGTGATTTGAAATTTAAAGAGATTTGTCTTGAGTGCACGATATGGCAACGTCGAATTCAGCTTTCTCGGAAAGAAAAGGACGTCAAATGTGTTAATTTGCTCAGGAAAACAGAGATAGCTATACTTCGCTCTGGTTAGAGTAGAAGACAACCACCAAGGAATATAAAAAGAAGAGCACAGACTGTCATACTGTCATATTACTGACAAATCGCAAACGGAAACGAATAACAAATTTTTTGGTTATATTGACAAATAACACGTGTGTACCACAGAATGGGAATAAATATTTCATTATTCTATAGTAGAACAGGCTATCCTTCTAAACACCGTTGCCACTTCGTGCATGCCTGGCAAATCCCTTTTTCCCAATTTTGAAATCCGATTTTGAATACTTTCTGAAGGTAATTTGGGAAAATGATGAATCAAACCCATAATAATTATGTTCAAATTTGCATTTGCAGTAATGACCCAAAATCAGAAAAAAACCCCATTCGATACGTTATTTTTTTTAGGAGATAAAAGAAAAAAAGATAAGCCGAATTCGTTGTTATTTGGAATTTTCGCCGAATCTCAAAAAGGACAAATGCAATTTGATATTTGGAATTCAATTCAGTGTTTTTTTTAAATTTTTTACTCACCAGAAATGAAATCGTCGAATTATACTTGTTTTGACAAGAATTATATCGCAACTTGTTCGTAAACGCAGAACCTGGTGTACCCAAGTAGGTCAGAAAGACACTCGATTACGTACTCATTTAGCCTTTATATACCGTCATGTAAAATTTCAACTTCGATCAAACAACATTTTTTAGGTTTTTTCTGGGTTTTCACTACCAATACCTGACACAGAACTATAAAAATTGAATAGAAACTGTTTTTTCATGGAAAACGCCCCTCCGGATTGCAGTTTTTTGGAAAACAGATTACCTTATGAACAATACAGGATTAGTATAAACGATAAAGCGATATTTCGTACTCTGGAACGTCACAGTTCTCTTTATTTATCGTTGCTATTATTTCTGTGTTGTTCATTAGGCAATCTGTTTTCCCAAAAACTGCCCCTGACAACTAGTTCTATCCTGCAATCCGCAAGGGCGTTTTCCATATAAAAACATTTTCAATAGTTCTATACCAGAAATTTTGGAGTGAAAACCCAAAAAAAAACCAAAAAATGATGAAAAAATCTTCCGTAAACAAGCTTTAATCGATATTGAATCAAAAACTTCGTGAAACATGTGTCATGAGCTCTGCGACTATAATATCATAGTCATAATGTTATTTATTAATTTATTTATTTATGTAGCATGAACAGGAATCGTAACAGGAAAACACAATTACAAAGATTTTCAAATACAGGAAAAGACAGAAAAAAACTACACTCATAATCGTGATCACACATTAATTTCAGAATACAATAAATTTAGGAACTTCTACATAGATAAACATATATTTTTTTCCTGGAAACAGCAGGAACCCTATTCTTGAATGTGATGGAATTAACAATCTCTATCGTTCCATCAAAAATGAACCGCGTTTCCTTGACAACAGCGCCGACACGCCAATTTTTTTCCATCCCGGATTCAAGAATAGGGACCCAGGCGAGATGTCGAAAATATCAATAAAAAAGATATGCCAGTTATAAAACCTCATGATTCTCAAAAAGGTGGAGTTATAGAACAATGATGTGCGAGCTCTGGGGATATAAAAAAGTTCTTTCCGACGACCTATAAAAACACGAGTATTGAAAGAAATTTCATTAACGAGGGGAAAATCAAAATGACCATTCATGATATTAAAAAGTTTGATTGAATATTACGCTTCTGTGCTCTAGAAGTATCATTTTATAAAGTGTCAGTCTTGAACTGTATGAACACTCAACCTGTCTATTTCCGAATCTGTAATACAAAGTTCTAGTGAACTTCTCTTGAATTTTTTCAATTCGATTCATATAAAGGGTTTTCCAATAACAGGTGTTATTTTGAATAGCCCGCTATTTTGGTAGATGTCACTTTTGAAGCTGTCAATTTTTGTCATTTGATAAGTAGAAACTACGCCATTAATAAAAATAGAACGATACACGCTTCAAAGACGCATTGAAATTATTAAAATTCACTATAGAAATGGTGAAAATTTGGCAGAGACGGTTCGTAAAACTCAAACATTTTTGGGTCGTCGTGAAGCACCTTGTCGGACGGCAATAAAGAAATTGGTGGAAAAATTCGAGCTGTTGGGGCAAGTTAGTGATGTGAAGAATAAAACCCGTGCACTACGCTGAAGAACAGCCGAGAATATTTCCACAAACGTCATTACACCGTATTTTGCATAAAGATTTAAGTCTTATTAAGGCTTATAAAGTTCAGTTAACACAAGAACTCAAAACGGCCGATCATCAACAACGTGTTGTCTTTGCTGATCGGGTCGTTGAAATGCATGAAAATGATCCGTAATTCCATCGAAAAATCATCTTGAGTGATGAGGCCCATTTCCACCTCGGTGTCTTCGTCAACAAGCAAAATTGTCGCATTTGGGGCTCGGAAAACCCGAGAGTTATTGTTGAAAAGCCTCTCTATCCTCAACGTGTGACTGATTGGTGCGGTTTATGGTCCGGCGGAGTCATTGGACCTTACTTTTTCGAAAATGAGGCTGGAGCATCAGTTACGGTGAATGGATTGCGCTATCGAGAGATGATTAATGATTTTTCATGGCCGGAATTGGATGGTATTGAAAGTTTACTTTCAACAAGACGGCGCTACGTGTCACAGAAGCAACGAAACCATTGATCTTTTGCGGGAAAACTTCCCGGACCGTGATATCTCTCGAAGAGGTGATCTCAATTTGCTACCGAGATCTTCTGATTTAACTCCTTGCGACTTCTTCCATTGGGGCCACGTGAAAGAGAAGGTCTACGCCAATAGCCCAGCGTCGATTCAAGACCTTGAAGATGGAATTCGTGAGGCTATCGAGGACATAGGGCAGTCACTTTGCGATTCGGTTATGAAAAATTTCATTAAAAGGATATGGTCCTGCAAGCGTGGTCATGGTGGTCATTTGCCTGATGTTATTTTCCACTATTAACGGCATAGCTTCATCTTTATAATGAAATAAACATACGATCATTTATATTGAAAAATAGCATTTTTCTTTGAATATCAAAATAACACCTATTATTGGAAACCCTTTATTTGTAAATAGTAGAAGTTATGATGAAGGAAGTTAAAAATATGAGTTGCACAGTAAGGTTCATAGCTATGCACAAACAGAATCGACCTGATTATCAGAGAACCGCTCGAATTTCTCGAATATTCATCCGAATTACACCTTTATTTTGCAATGACAATCCCGAAACCAGTTATCATCCGAGATATCGAAAAGTTTCATTCCATTCATTATTTCTTCGACGTATCTTGTCGCATTTCGACGGCCTGATTTGACGGATATTCCGGCAGACCTTCTGAATGGAATACCTGTATTACTCTATATGCGTCCTTCTTGGCTTGAGGACCGTCGGTTTTTTCGGCAACCTATTCGATATGCGGTGGTACGCACACAACAAAGAATCCTTTCACCAGCACCAGACGAGAAAGGTCGGAACGTGCGGTGGTAACGACCATCTCAGGGTTAAGTACGCGTAGCCATAGACCGTCCGAAGAGACCTTGTAATCGACGGTTCGTTAGAGTTAAAGGGGAGTACGCACATCTAGTCTTCGCGTACGAGAAGATTGAGCTCGTTACTGATAGATATCTCAAGAAAAGACAGTAATGCCGGCCACTTACGCCCCGGTCTACCGGAGGGGTTGACCTGTGCAGTTTTCAGGCCTGACGCCGTTACATGTATGGGATAGTCGGAGGTCTCGAACACATGCTTAGGTTAACCGTAGGGCGGTTCGAGAAAGAATAGAATTCCGCTTCTTCTCCGGTCACATGTACAGGTCGCAGAACCTGCGCAGGTCTGTTCCAATACACGCAGCGGCTGACCTGTGCAGATAGACTTGCGCAAGTCAACCTCTCCGGTAGACCGTAGCGAATGTTAAGTCAGGTTTATGGGTTTATTTATAGGTGATAATGTAAATTGCTTCATGGATTTCGGCAATTCAGCCAGATTCAAGAAATTTACAAATATCTCAAGTTCTGGCCCCCGTCCATTCCATAGAGGTTTACGAAATTTCAATCGAAGAGCCGTAGGTTCAGCACCCCATGAAGAACCAGCTTCTTTTTGAAGAATATTATTTCTAGATTTCAACTTCATGCGTGAGTTTTCCAAATGGGCCTTGAAATTTGAAAAAGAATCTAATTTCACTCCAAGATTATTGAGAATGAAATTATGTTTCAGAACGGCATCATTGAAAGTTACTTTCAAAGTTTTTGAACTTCTGTTGATTATTCAAATGAAAACAAGTAACTCCTGTTCTATTTGGATTCGTACATAAACGCCACTCAATAAAATAATCCTTCAAAATTTCTAAGTCATTATTTATTGTGTTTTCAATAATTTTAAATCATAGTGAGAAAAAGCCAGAGCAAGATCATATGCATAGATTAATTTCTCTGAAGAAGTTGCAGGAATATCACATGAATATAAATTAAATAAAAGGGGTGCTAAAACTGATCCTTGAAGGAGTCCGTTATTCAAAGTTTTGAAACTACAACTAACAACATCAATGAAAACACGGATTCTTCTATCAGATAACATATTTCCAATCATCAATCAAGTTCTAGATTTGAATTCTGAATTCGATTTAACCTCTATTTAAGGAAGTATTGTGGAAATAATTTTCCATGGATATACATTGGGAATCGTTGGGCGAATTGTACCCATTCACGAATGAGACGTTCTCAATGGTGCCCCAAACCCACTTCACTTAAATCATTCCCTAAGTAGATAACCTTAATTATGAAGGCAGAATTCGTGATTGGTTGAAATCTACCCTTTAACTCCCCGGATATACCCGTTGAAACTTTTATTTCCTGAGAAATATTTCAAGAATACATATTGGCCGGATACAAATCCATATCTCGAAGGCTCTGCAGAATGTCGTGGGGATTATATAATAAGAAAATCGCAGAACAGTTTCTCAAAAAATTTGAGAGGACTATTTGAAGAAGAGTTCTGCAATTTTTCATTTGAAATTTTCACACTCAAGAACCATTGTAATAAGTTGTGCATCAGCATTTTCAAATTGTTACCAAGTTTCGTAATGATTGTATCAATTTTTTTTTGTTATTTTGGAATTAACAGCGACACCCAGAAAGAACTACGAAATTCATCTCTGAAAATCGAAATCAGATCAAATTGATATTTGATACACTGTTGTGAAATATATTTTCAGTGAAAACCCAAAAAAAAAACTACAAAACGATGCAAAATCGTTCGAAAGTAAGCCTTAATCCATATGAACTTTTAAGCTCTCATTTTTCAATCAAGTTCTGGATATCATTTCGATCTAGTCTGTATTTTTCGAAGTATTGGGAAAAAACAAATTTAAATGGGTATAACTGCGGAATAATTGGATGGATTTTACCCAGTCACGAATGCGGCCTTCGTAATTAAGTTTGAAATTTACTCTGAAAATACCGAATTTCTAAATTGTTTTTGTCGAGAGTGATTGTGTTTGCTATAGGCCGTGAGGAAGACCGAAAAAAACGACTTTGGAACTCTATATTTCCATAGTAGGTTTGGGGCTGAATTACGAAGCTTCAATTCGTGGATAGGTAAAATCCGCCGAGTTATTCTCTAGATATACTACCCACTTGAAATTCTCAATATTTCCGAAAATACAGATTGGATGGAATGAAAATCTAGTGTTTGATCGAAAAATCACAGTATGACTTGAAGATTACCGAATCTTTTCACCAGGAAGTGAATGTGCGTTTGGCGGGGTTAATACGTAAAAAGATGACTGCTTTGGCAACGAATTTGAACGTGCGCCAGAAGCTGCTGACTTCTCGTGCGTTTCAATGCTCCCTTCAATAAGGCAGTAAAACAGGTATGGAACAACCGTTATGTAATAGGGGTTCAAAATAATTCTAATCAATGTAAGCCAATGTCGAAAAAACGAAGCTTTTCCACACTTACGGATCTCGAAACGATCCATTTTTCTTCGAAAAAACTTTTTCTTTCAACCTTCTACCCGAAGAACGATTATGAACGTTGTGTGCCGGCTTTCCGACCTTAAAGTGCCCGGCGAACGGTTAAGGGTCTCGTAAAAAGACGCCTTCAACAATATCCTGCTGTGGTTTGAACTCTCCTCATCATCTAGCTCTGAAGGGTCGCCTTCCAAACTGACGTATATTGCTTCGATAAAAGCTTCCATTCCTTACAAATCGAGAGTTGACTTTCTCTAGAATTTATTGTGTGACATGGGGAGACTTTTTCGAATTGGAGAATCGACCGTAAAAAATTATTGTTATGGAATTCTCATCGTCGTCACTTTCTTGATATATACAGGGAGAATCTTTAACAATGGGATGATGACATCGGAATACCTAACCGAACGTTTGATATTTTGAATTCCGGATTGGGCATTTGAAGTTCAAATTTTGACATTCTTGTTCTTGTTGGGTTACAATTCGCGAATGGGTGCAATCCGCGCTTTCGTTACGCTTATAGGGTGATTCTTCACGTGGTTAATTTTTTGATCATAGATTCCTCCCATCGAATGGCATTCAGTTGCCATTTTTCAACATTCGGTTCCGTTAAAAGGTACAGGCTGTTGAAATTTCCGAAAAACTCTGTCTTTGTTTTGTAGCTTTGGTATGGTTATTCCGAATCAAATGAATTTTGGTGTCAAGTTTTCTATAACTTTGACACATATTCTTTAGAGATCCCTTTTATTCTACACGGAATGGTCTCCTAGCTATAGACTAGCCGATGCATAACATTTACTTCAAGAAATCATATACAATGAGAATCTTGAATCATTCAGGAATACTTAAATATTCTTCAAAATGTCTCCTGAAGTCACCATTGCGGGATATTCTTCGTTAAATGTTATATAATCTCATTAAAGTGTACCTATTTTGTGGGTCCGCCCCTAAGCTAGTAGAGTTCTCAAATTGAGCTGCGCCCCCGTTCATCTGGACCACAGAATACACAGTTATTCACCTTTATTGTGACCAGAGCATGAACATAGAGACATGTCTGTTACGGATATAGAGACTAGAGCTTTATTATGGTTTCGAGATTCAGAACTGTCCTAGAACAGTTCTAGAACTGCGCAGAATGGATGCGCTGTTGAAGGCCGATTATGAAATATCCTTGCACGGGGCCTACGTAAACTAACAGGCCGGAAGGTTAGATGTTGCCGTTGTTGCTAAAGGAGTATCACGAAGCAGGGAAAAAGAAGATTGAGCACCGATGTCATAGTCACTTTACAGTTAACGATGTGATTTTCGAAATGCTTTCATACGTTATATCACTAAAAACTGTTTTTGAAGAAGAAATACACAGCATTTCGTTCCTTTCTGATTAGTTTCATAATCCTTTATCGCAAATAATCCTGAACTCACCATGATGAGGTAGCTGTATTACTGAGTTCCAAAAGATTACAATCATAATAGGTATTATTTGAGTTTCTGAGGCGTTTAATATCAATAAAACATTATTTAAAATGGGAGACATTGGTGACTTTCGAAATATATTAATTGAAAAGATGTTATCCCTCGAAACGATAATGAATACTTTCACTGTTATCTACCTGGAAAATGGAAGTGAATTGACAGATGGCCACAAAAAGTTTGTAGAATAAATGGGGATCGGTGAAACTGCTAATTTCAGTTGTTGAATAAAAAATAGAAGTTTTTTTTGATAATTTGAGAGGTGCCAATATAATCCGTATTATTTTTTTTTTTTAGTGATTACTGATACAACTTTTGAGAAAACTCATGTTAGCAGCAGAGGAATCTGATGCTTAATCGATCCTTTCATGATATTAAGATTTCAAACCTCGAACATTTATAAATCGAATTTGAAAATAGGTATGTTGACTTCTTCAAAATCTTTCATTCTTAAATTGGGGAAAATCCTGAGCCCGACGAAATTTTCGGTACCTCACCCTCGAAAAGTTAATTTTTTTAAACTACCTAAATAAAATCATTTTCTTGAACGTTGAAAGAGCAGTTGGGAAAAGCCGTGTCTTTGAAATGGGCACAAACGTGTGAAAACGATTGGATCTGATCAGACTGTGCCAGTCATTATGAATTCTTGTCTTTGATGTTGAAAATCAGTTCTTTTGGAGGTAATTGTAGAAGCATTGTTTAATTGAACAATGGTAGAAGACATGTAACTTGGTTGATTTGGAAAAATTGAAGGAAAATGCATCGGTTAATTTGGGAATTTTTCTCGGTTTTATAATAAATCAACCATCTGAAGTTGGTACAGAATATCAGTCCTTCTACACTATGAGCATCTACAAAATGTTTTATGGATACCTACTACCATTGTTTACTTCAGTATCGTCGTGAATTTCGAAACTGCCTTTGTCTATGTAAATTTTGCATTCGGTCATTGACATCTTTTTAAAGGATCTCTGGGAAATTGAAAAACGGAAACTTTTGCACGTAAGGATTTATAATAGATCTAATAACCTGTTACTGTACAAGTACGTGCCACGATGAAACTCGAATCGAAGATTTTCAATTGTTGAAATATATAACCTGTTGATTTCCCTAGATATCGATTCTTCAAGTAGTATTTCAGAACGAAACGCACTCTAACAACACTTCATAAACATTACGAAAGTTTCAAACACTAATTTACACCAAAAACACTAATAAAACAACCGATCAGAGCGAAAAACTTGATAATGCGAAAGTTTTATCTCGCTTCCCGGCGAAATAATGATGTAAACAAAAGCGTGTATGGACGGTTGCATAGCACACCATTGTCTATGATAGCCCCCTTCGTAAAACTTCAACATCGCATTTTCGGGCATCCTTCTGGCATGGTAGATTACGTAGGCTACGCCTTGAACAGTTCTTAAAGCTTTGAAACGAATTAAGTTCAGGTTCTCATCAAGATCGTAAAGGAAGAAAATCATCACTATGTATTGGCAGAAAAGGGTAAAAAATTTTATTCACGTCTTATTGTCTATGGTATAATTAATAAATATTCGAAAGCCCTTGTCCTAGTTCTATATGTGATTTTATATTTTTTGGGATATTTAGTGCGTCCACTTAATTTTTTTCTATTCAATTATATTACAAAATGAACTGACAATCTATTCATTCATTTATTCATTATTAAAAGTAGGTATTTACCCGGGTGCAGCTTTTAATACAAATAAAAAAAGTTTCAATTTAACAGCCAACCGTTTCCTCATACAACAAAAAATTCACATAAAAAAGAAGGACCACCAATATCATACCAGAGCTGCCAAAAGAAACTTTGAACGCCCAAGAACTATAAAAAAAATTGGCCAAAGATGCTGCACCTATATAGCTCCAAGGCTGTTTCTCCTAGTGCCCGAAGATTTAACTGAACTAAAAAATAAACGATCTTTCAAAAAAAAATTGAAAAAATGGATAATGAATTTTGATAGAACGGAAATACATAGAACAATAAATCAGACTCAATAATGAATTCCCGATTTTTGACATGACTTTTAGAAAATGAATTTGACGGTTACCCGGACGTGACAGTGAAGAAGGATGGAATGAGACGTTTTTTGTAGACTGACATGGTATACAATATCTGCATGCTCATATCTGCGACAGAGGTTTTTGGGAGTGTACAAAACAAGAAAATTATTCATTTTGCGGCGTGTTTAAAGAAAAATGTTATGTTCAGTACTGTGCACAGTTAATATAATTAACTCTACAGTATCATAGAGTTTATTTTGTAGATTTTTTTCTGAATAAACTCTCTTATTATTATTATTATTAACAATCAAAAACCATATCAACACATGACGCCGTAAAAGTCAGGTTAACCATTCAAATCGTTGACAGCCACTCTACGCTTGAGCGAACTGCCTGATTCTGAAGCAGTTCGGTCTCTAACGTACGAACTCCTTTCACAGTTCTAGAACAGTTCGGAATCGATTCCGAGAATCACCAAAATAGGACTACTCAATTCCCGAACCGGTTCTGAAATGAACGCAAACACAAAGACCAGACTTTTCGTAGAATTCATAGTTGTGATGATTGTTATGATAAGTGACTTATTAGGTTGCATGATTTTTTTTATCATTGGAATCAAATATTCTATCCGTGAGACTACTGAAAAACGATCTTTTGAATTTGGCTCCACATAATGGCTGTTCAAACGGACAAAACTTCGCGCCTTCCGTGACTTACTGGGATATATAGAATTTCCCTCTCTTCTTGTGTACGTTTCTGTCTAGCAAGCCAATAGACAGCGTCGGTTGTATCGATTCTATCCTCTCTGGTTTCCTCCCTTCGATCTTGCGTCTCGATTTGACCATTTTCAATACCGAATTATTCAAAATTCGCTTATTGTTGAAGTGTGTGATAGCATACATTATATAAGAGACCTATTACTTATAGCATTGTGTACAATGCTTATAGTCATTATTCTCCTTTGTCTATAAAATTACTCCAGAATTGATTAGTCATCGTTCTCTAGAGAAAGTCATGATTCTGCAGCAGAGACATAGAGAAATATTTTGTTTTCACGAGAGAGCAAAATAAGAATAGAAACCAAATGTGGAATATCATTTTGTTCACCTGCAGAGAACAAATGCCGTTTTCTCTTACCTTTTCTGCTCTCTCGAACTCAAGAATAGCCCTCTTGGGCCCTTATCCTATAGGTAGTTATCGATTATAATAATTGTTACATTTATAGGAATTATCGAAATGAAACACCATAAAGCGTAGAGCCTCAATCCCGGCTATATTTAGATCTGATATCCACCCACGGAGTCAAACAAAAAAAACGAGCTTTCCTCTCCTTCGGATGCCTCGCTTCTCTTTTTGCACATCAACCTGTTCGTGTGCTCCAAATCGAGCAATGAAGCGGAGAGAGACTCTCAAGCAAGCACTTCGTCCATGCGCCTGGAACAATATTCCTCGTCCTTCAACCCGACAGACCCCAAGTTTAATTTCTTATTGTACTGCTCCTTTTTCTCTCTCGGACGGTTTAAAGCTATTTGTACACGAACAGATCCCGTCTTTAGTGCGAATATTGTGAGGGCGACCAGATCATAGAATTATCATTTGGTTTGAAAACCTGAAAAATAGAGACATACAGTTATCTTACATAGCGAATCGTTTATATGCCATTCACTTTTATGAAGTCAGTGGGTTGGCCATGGAAGTTTGATACATTTAACTCTGTATGATTGCAAAATGTTTGCCTAATTATTTTGACCTTGATGAGTTTTCACGAGAGTATCTTCTAGTTACAGAACTTTATAGACCTATTTCAAGGCATAGCAAGAATATGTTCGTAAAAATATGAGATTTATTTATTTATTTCTTCGTTTATTTATTTGATCGACATCAAATAAGGTCACAGAAACAACTAAGCTCAAATAGACACTTTCATACAAACATTTGATCAGGTGCATCTAGGTACAGATACTTGTATGGACACAGAATGAAAATGTAATTTAGATCTTTCAATGTTTCCGAATGGTCTATGAACCTTTTTTGCCTCCGAAGAAACGTTATCAAAAATTATTGAAATTTATTTGCACTAGAAATTCACTACATTGGCAGAAGTAACACGTATTTCGTTCAAACCCCTTGCCAGGAGTAAACCTTCTGCTTTAACTTTAAATTATACTGTGCCTGGGTTCTTGCAAGGCACTTAAATAAAATATCGGTAACTTCCAATCAAGTGATGAAATTTGAGTGTAAATTTTCTTAATGATTTGTGATATCATTGAGTATTCGTACATTCAAAACTATAGCCGAATCAATGTCATATAGTAAAAAAAAATTGCCGTAAAACTTTTCTTCTCCTTTATACTCAAAATTCAACGGTGAATTCGAAAATATGCGAAAAGTCAGTCATAGTAGACATAATTCAGTCTATTTGATAGAAAACAGTTAATGAAGTTTTAGTTATTTTATAAATTGTTTTTTTTTTCGTTTCAGGTGAGAATCATTCTGTCTCCTTGATCTGATGTATTATCCTTCATTATTGGATAAATAAGGATCCGATCGCAACGTCCAACTGAGTATTTGGTGAGTAGTGGCAAGGTATCGTCGTGAAGAATTATGCAAAATGGCACTATGATAAAAAACAAAAAAGCACTGCCGTGAAGGCAGCAGCTTTTGCGCGCATGGTCCATAGAGATGATCGCTGTGGCAAAAATTTTAAGCATGCGCGCAAAAGCTGCTGCCTTCACGGCGGTGCTTCTTTGGGTTTTTTTTCGATAAAGTGATGGATTTCAATTCACTCTGATCTGTATTTTTGGAGATATTGGGAGAATGAAATTTCGCACAAAGTTGTCCATCAGAATTTTCAAACAAGCTGCCAAGTTTTATCATGATTGAATTAAATTTTTTGAGTTATTCCGGAAAGAACAAGGATATCGAGAAAAAAATACGGAATTTGACATATTTTTTCACGATATCTTCGTTAGATCGTATCAAACTTAAGTCTGGTACACTGATGTGAAATATACATTTCAAGCTAGGATCAGAATTCCTTCCAAATGTAATAAACAGTTTCCGAAAAAAAAATTCTCGAGAAAAACTTTGAAAAAAATGTATTCAAAATTTACTGACAGCAAGTTCTCAACAAAACTCTGCAAAAAGGAGTATGTCCTTATGCTCCAAACAACCGCCAAGTTTCAATTCGATCACTAGACAGTTAGTTGGAGTATGAAAACGAGCAAAATTTTGTTGAGATAATAGAGTCAGTGAATTTTGAGGAAATTTTTTTGAAATTTTTTTTTCCTGGAAACCAATCATTGTTTTAGAAAGAACTTCTGCTCATACCTTGAGCTTCATATCTTACAGCTGTGTACCAAATTTCATTTTGATACTACTATAATTTCTGGAGATATTAGGAAAAAGAATGTGAAATTTCGAGGTTATTTCTTGATATAGTTGTTTTTTTGGGAATAACTCAAAAAAATACTAGCTCAATCAAGATGAAATGTTGCAGCTAGTTGGGAAATGCTGATAGACAAGTTTGTGCAGAATTTCGTTATAATCGTGTCATCAGAAGTACCTTTCAATTTCAAATTTTTTCATTTCAAATATTCAATATTCTGTTATCTTCTGATCATGTTATCCTCATGAAATTCTTTATTCGAACTATTGGGAAAATGATATTGAACTCCACTACTTTATCGAAAAAACCTAGAATAGCACTTACGTGAAGCCAGCAGCTTTTGTGCGCATGTTCAAAATCCATACCAAAGCGACGTCATCTCCTTTGAACATGCGCGCTAAAGCTGCTTACCTCACGTCAGTGCTTTTCTAGGTTTATTCCGTTCAGAAGACTGTAAAGACGAACTCCGCTATTTTGTAAATATTTTACTCAACCTATTCCGAACTATCGTTGAATATTTCATGTATTTTCTTGAAATTTCGAATAACCCCACCATACTAATGCACAGTTTATAAAACAATTATTCGATGTTTATATATTGAAATACAGAAGTTCAAGTATAATCGGAAATACATCAAGAGCTCATCAAGCCCTCTATTCTGTGTTTAGTATTCTACGAATTAATTGGAAGTCATTACTTTATATACCAAGGAAACTTAAGCTTGTGTCGATGTTAAAATATTCGCGCGTTTGTCTCTGGAAACATTTGTTTCACTTGTGTTCTTCTGTTTCGAATATTGAACCTGATTTTCAACTTCTTCAACCTCGAATTGAGACTTGATAAATTGTGTTGGGTATAATCAATTTCATTTTGGTAAAACCTTTGTTGTTCTCTTAATTGATACATATTGATTATAAGTATCCGTTAATTCCACATTTTTATTGTGAAAGAAGAGTGTTTGATTCAGAAATATGTTCTGTATGAAAAATCGAGATTCGGAATCAACTAAGAAGCAGATGTTGTCTGTCCATGAGTCAAGCAAAGTGCCTAAATCGTATTCATCGGATTATTGTGTTAGCGGTCGGCCTGAAGCCTGATAGTGATCACAATATCTTTCGGAGCGATCGAATGAGAGACTCGATAGTTCTTGAGAAGATTTGGAGCTCACTGACGAAGTTCCAATTCGTGAATGGGTGGAATTCCCCTGATATTTTCGCAGATATTGGTATATCCATCTGAAATTTTATTCTAAATTTCACGCACAGATCCAATTTATTGAATATCTGTTAATTTATCGAAAAATGAGGGCATTAATGTGAATTTCAGCAAATTTCTACTGTTTGTTCCGAAGATACAATAATTTCACGCGCTTGTTCTGGGCAATTTCTATAATGGGGGTTTTCCTTTGAACGAAAATGCAGTAATTTTCATGAAAAACCTTTGGAACATCACATTTCAAACATATATTCAATATTATATTTTTAATAAAATGTTTGATCACCTAAAACTGAAAAATAAAAATGGGGATTTGCATTTAAAGGGATTTGTCTTGATGCACGATATGGCAACGTCGATTCAGCTTCCTTGGAAAGAAAAGGACGTCAAATGTGTTACTTTGCTTAGGAAAACAGAGATAGCTATACTTCGATCTGGTTAGAATAGAAGACAACGACCAAGAAATATAAAAAGCAGAGCGCAGACTATCATTCTGTCATATCACTGACAAATCGCAAACGGAAAAAGTTTGGTTATATTGACAAAGAACACGTGTGTACCACAGAATAGGAATAAATATTTCATTATTCTATAGCAGAAAAAGCTATTCTAATAAACACCGTTGTCACTTCGTGCATGCCTGGCAAATCCCAAACTCCAATTTTGAATACTTTCTGAAGGTAATTTGGAAAAATGATGAATCAAACCCATAATAATTATGTTCAAATTTGCATTTGCAGTAATAACCCAAATCCAGGAAAAACCCCCATTCGCGAACTCCTTATCGAAAATAGTCTCAAACTACTACTAGGTTGGACTGACTGATGAATCATCCGATGTCGAATTCTATTCTGGTCGTGGGTGCTCTTACTTTCAAAAGAGATGACCGTGAGACTGGAAATTTTCAGAATGACCTGAATGATGTGATAATCTTGGTTCGGTTAGATTATGCGCCACATCGGCAGAACGGTTCAAGAGTTATTTATACCCATTCGTAATCTTGAGGATTTCTCCTGAATATTTCGAGAAGTACCAGAGCGATCAGGTTGAAACTTCGCAATTAATCGAAGAATATCAAGGCGTAATCTTCTGAGAGTTTTTTTAGGATTGTTAAAATTGGAAGTATAAAAAAATGTTTTTTGAATTTTTAACGGAAAACATTTTCTGTTCGGTATTCAGTTTTCATTAAATTTGGCACATAATTTGATTTATTTTTCAGGTTCTTTTTAGGTTTTCTCTTCTAATATCTGAAACTAACAAAATTGTTGGAAATTTATTATTTATAGAAAACGCGGATTAGGGATTGAAACTATTTGTCGAGGGCACTGTCTAAAAAAATGTTGCCTAATGAACAATAACGAAATAATCTAAACGATCAACGAAGTTAACTGTGAACTGTAATCTATTTTTAACTCCTTCATCAGAAAATTAGGAGAAAATTTTCAAGAATAAATTTATTTCAACATTTTGATTTAAGATTCAAGACAACATTGAAAGGACCCGAAAAGCAGTGCAAAATCCTCCAATTATATCCTTCAATCGATACATGTTCAAGGTTATAGTATTCAACATGAGATTGCTGCAGTTCCATTTATTTTTGCTTTCGGAAATATTGGAAGAATAGAATTTGAACAAGCGCAGAAAAACCAGTGGAAAAATTCGATTTTCAGGTTCTGTAGCCTGTACGAAAGATTCGAGTTATTTTGCCCATTGACGAGCACAACTGGCGCATCTAGATTCCAAACCTACCATGAGAATTCAAAGTCTATACGGTCTTCTCGAAAGTTATCCTAATATCAGGTAGGATTCAATTTGTCCATGGAATTCTAATCAGTGTGTCTGACTTCATGACTATTTCAACTCGAAATTTGGGCTGAGGGATAACTGTGTTACTCAGGGCATCCCACGAAAAAAGTACTTCCTGATCAATGCTAGTGGGAAAGTGAAAAAAAAACCTTAACACAAAATAAACGACAATGTTATTATTACTGTTTCGTGAATTCTGCAGTATTTCTATCACACAATTCAGTCCTCACCTGCCCATAACACACCTGGAAAATTCTCCCATAAAAATAATCATAAAATGAAACCGTCTATTGTACCATTCGTATTCCGTCGAAACAAGCCATAAATTCGTCAGTAAAATTTTCAAGGTGTTCAAATAATGAGGATTCATGCGCCATCGTAATCGACATTTATCTCCATTTGGACACCCCTCGTTTCGATCAGGAGCGTGCATGCACATACAGGGATAATGAAATTACTGAACGTTCCGAAAACGTTGATCTTCACTTCAGTCCACGGCTCCGCTCGTTCGTCAGTGTTTTGTTTCAGATGCTGCCTCTTCTCTTTTCGGGTGCCCGGCTCGCAGGCATACTCGCAGGGCGGCCTCCGGACGCCCGCCGCAGGGGATATGCCCGCTGGGTTGCCACGTTTTCAGTTTGGGAAGAGTTCGCCAGGAACTTTCTGTCCTATTTTCTTGTGGTTATCGGTGACGAAAGGTATCAACGGGGTGAATTCTGCACAAGGCCTCATTTCATTTTGTTCTAATCGTAGAGTTTCGTCGACTGAGAAAATTACCGATTAGGGATCAACACGATCTTCGATTTTGTAGCAAGTTGTCAACTTGTTGCCCCGTTCTGAGTCAAACTGATTTGACATCTATGATAGCGCCTTGGATGAGCGTCGAACGCGCGTCAACTCTCATGAATATCATGACTAGGCACATAAAAATGGCTGATACGGTTACCAAGATATTAATTCAATATACATGAAATTTGAAAACTCTTTCCAGCAAGAATAATGTACAGGCCAGCTTGATAATCGTACTGCACATATTTTCTATTTTTATATTAAATTGATAGATGATGTGATGCACTTCCAGCGGCATAGAATTACCCGAGATGCGAGAATAGAGAACTATTCAAACAAGGGTGGGTTCATCTAGCCCCTTGGCCTCGTTCGTAAATGTCTTCGTAGTCAACGATCTTTGATCGGATTCCAGATCGTGGATCAAGAATCATAAGGCTGCCAACAAGTATTACAACTATTATCTGGGATTTGGTTTGATTACGACTTGCCGCCTCACAGTGTACAACAGGTTTATGCACCACAGGTTTATGCAGCACTGCTCTGAATTATTCAAAAACCTTGAAGTAAAAATACTCACGATTTTCAACAGAAAAATTATAATTTTGCGCCACTATAGTTAGTTTGCGCCCGTGGCGACTGCCCCATCCGCCACGACCTAGATCCTGCTCTGGGGATCAACAATATGCCTGCTAGGTTGCCAGGATGCCAGATTATGATGTGTTCGCTTGGAAAGTTTTTGCCTCATTGTCTTCTGGTTTTTTGGTGACGAACGGTTGAATTTCGCACAAAGGATTATTTTTTCATTAAGTGCCAAATATACAGGTTGTCCAATTGAGAAAGGAACAGAGTCATTGCTAGGCATCGACGATATGACGGCTGGGTTGCCACATTTTCATTTTGGGATGAGTTCGCGTTGAAAGTTGTTGCCTTATTCTCTTGTGATTATGGTTGCGAAACGGTTAAAGACGTGGCGGATTTCGCACAAGGTTTTATTATTTTGTCAAAAAAATTTATTTCAAATATTAAATTATCTGCTATTCTATGATTATATTATCCTCACGAAATTCTGCAGATACACCCATTCAAAATTTAATTTTTCCAATATTTCCAGAAATACAAATTGGATCGAATTGAAATCCAGTACTTTATCGAAATATGTCAGTTCGAAGGTTCATACGGAATTTCATGAGGATAATATAACCAGATGATCACGGAATACTGAATATTTGAAAAAAGAATTTGATTTTTTTTTCGAATTGTTCTAATGACACGAACATCACGAAATTTTGCACAAAGTTGTCCATCAGCATTTTCAAACTAGATGCCCAGTTTCAACATGATTGCATCAGTTTTTTTCGTGTTATTCCCAAAAAACAACTATATCGAGAAAACCACGAAATTTTACATATTTTTTTCCCTATATCTCCGAAGATAATAACCGTACGAATTGAAAGTTCCTATACTGCTGTGAAATAGTTCAACGTGAGAGCGAATTGTTATTCGAACATGAATAATTTCGAAAAATAACTTTCCAAAAAAGTTTTGATGATTATTTTTTTTTCAATTTACTGACAGCACGATCACAACAAAATGCTTTCAGAGGTTGCGTGTCGTTATGCTTCAACTAACTGCCAAGTTTCAAATCAATCGCTGCAGTAGTTCCTGAAATATTAGGAAATAACCTCAAAATTTCAAATGGCTATAATAATTCCGAAGCCGTTCACTTAACCGTCGCATTTTGAAATGCAACCTACCCTGAAAGTTGATTATTCGATAAACTACTCTTGACCCATGTGGACAATGATCCTCTTGATGCAAGCGGACTCACGTCTGATCAGAATGAGAAAACTTAAAACTATTACTGGATATGTTTGCTAAATATGGTTCATATTATTATTCCGAGATACTATGGCATTCATACGAATGTGAGATTTCTTGTTATTGTATATGGAATATTTCTTTAGAAGATTTCAATATCTTTTTCCAAGAGAATATGTTTTCTACAATTTGCGGATCTCATATAAAAAAGAATGTATGTTGTCTCAAAAAGCTTTTCATGATCATTTTCGAGGATATCAATCATGAATTAGGTGCAAATGGAGGATTACCTTCCAACAAGAGTGTTTTTGGGAACAGGGTTCCGAAGATAAAAGAGCAGAAGAAGACCTCCAAGCATAAAATTGAAATGTGTAGTCTGGAGTTCAGGGATGTATGCATGGGACATTGTTTGTGCACAACACACATGCATGTAGGCATATACCCATTATGCAAACATTTTTCAATTTAAAGTTTGTTCGCGATTAACCAAGCTTATTCTTGAAACCAACCTTCTTTCTTGACTTCCGAAACTCTGTTCCCGATAAACTTTATAAGTAGTTCTCCAATTACACCAAATTAATAATGCATCATCAGAAACACAAACGCACTTGTTGTTTCCTATCTAAATATCCATATGTTCTGCCGTCTGCGATTCTACATTCCACGCATCTTCAGCACTAATACTGTTTTTTGGTCGAAGCGGTCACGTGTAAGTGCTTCTGTCACCAGAACACGTTTAATAAGAAATGATATTCTTGATGCGAGAGAACTATGATTAGCGGAAATGGTTTTCTGAAGTATATTGGTCAATTTCGAAGTACTATTCTTGAGGGAAGATGAATTCAAGAATATTATAATATTTTATTCAAGATATCCTTCTCCACTTTGTATGATAATAAAGGGTGTTTCAAATTGCGCGGATTTTTCAAAGAATGAATAAAATATAGATGCGCGTACTGAATTCGTCTGGATATTTTGACATTTGAGAAGTGTGGTGTATGACATTTATAAAAATGGCTTCGTAAACGATTCAACAACGCGTTCAAATTGTTGAATTATTTTATGAAAATCAGCGTTCTGGAAAAAGCGTTTTCAGGAAATCAGTAGAATTTTATGGTTTACGTAATCTTCCATCTCAAAGCACTATTGGTCGAATTATTGAAAAATTTCACGAGACCGATTCGGTGGAATATCAAAAAAGTGAATATAACAGTCGTAGCGGTAGTTTACAAGAAAATATTGATTTGGTTCGTGAAAGTGTTGCTGAAGACCCTGTTATGTCCATTAGACGACGTTCGCAACAAGTTAGACTTAGTGGGTCCACCTCGGGGTCCTCAACATGGCGTATTTTAACAGGGATTTAGCTCTGAGGGCATATAAGGTTCAAATAGCTCAGGAACTAAAGCCATTAGATCATTTAAAACGTCGTTCATTCGTCAATTTCATCAATGAACAACCAGCTGATTTTTCTCAAAAAATCATGTTTTCCGATGAGGCACATTTTCACCTTGGTGGCTTTGTTAATGAACAAAATTGTTGTATCTGGGATGAGGAAAATCCACGAATTATTCATGAGGAACCTATGCATCCTAAACGAATCACTGTTTGGTGTACATTATGGTCAGGTGTTGTAATTGGACCTTACTTCTTTGAAAATGCTGCAACTGTAACTTTCCATGGGGATCGATACCGTCGGATGATAATCGAATTTTTGTGGCCTGAATTAATGAATATTGATCTAGAGGACATTTGGTTTCAACAGGATGGCGCTACACCTCACTTTGCAAATGACACAATTGATTTATTGAGACAAAAATTTCCTGGACGAATAATCTCCAGAAACGGTGATGTCAATTGGTCACCAAGATCATGTGATTTTACACCGATAGACTATTTTCTTTGGGGTTATGTGTAAAGCCAGGTCTATAAGAATAATCAACAATCGATTCCTGAACTGAAGGATGAAATTATTCGTGTCATTAGTGAGATAGAGCCTCAATTATTGTGTTTTATTTATTCTTAAAAAAACGCGCAATTTGAAACACCCTTCAGATAGGATATTTCTAGTTTGAAAATATTGTTAGATTCAGGTAGAATGTTTCACCTAGTCGAATCGAGAATTAAATCCAATCCGAAAGTATAACACTGGCAACATAATATCTTCGGAGTGGAGAACCTTGGAAGCGGTCATCGTACACTTTGAACGGTGAAAACTACCTGCTAAAGAAACCAGGCATATTGCCATATATGTGGAAGTGATGGTATGGGCATCATGTAGGTATGATATTGACGGCCAGACGAGCACGTTGTTCTGCTTCGGCCTGCTAGCTTAGGACCTGGGGAAAAACAATGGATCGAAACACTGTCAGATTGTGTAGTAAAGCGAGAAATGCCTTATGCAGAGATTCCACCTGGTGTATTCACCACGAAGCGTCAGATGATGCTTTGATGTAACCGATGACAATGATCAATATTATTCACTGAACTTCCCCGCAAAATACTGCTGAAAACGCACTATTGATTGTTAATAATTGTTCAGTGCAAGATTTCGTTAGAAATAAGTGAAAAAGTAACGTCGGTTTTTTGAAAATTTTTTCAAGATTCATCGAAAATGATTTCATATGGAAAATGGAAAAATTTAAATGTTACAAAAACCGAAAGGATAGGAATCGAATCCATTATTCCTTATTCTTGTTTCATTACGAAAAAATGTTCCAAAATGTCAAGAAAGTTATATCATTTTTTTGGATTTTTCCTGGGTTTTCACTCCCAGTATCTGAAACAGAACTATTAAAATTAAATAGAAAACCGTTATCGTTTCGCGTCAATGTCTGTAATTTTCGATTTTTTTTTAAACAATTGAGCTGAACTATCTGGAGAAAAATCCGTGGTCAAATTCAATTCTGCCCGTTCGTCCATCCGTATGTGCTCTAACTTCCGAAAGAAAAGACTTAGTGACTTGAAATTGTCAGGTTAGGTTTGGAGACTAAATATCTCCGTTGAGTTCGTTAATGGGTGTAAATGATCGAGAATTGTTGTCTCGGTCAATTTCTGATGACAATAATGCAAGTTGATACTGCACAATCAGGAAGTGAAATGTGATGTCTTACCTTAATGGGTTGCAGGTGAAAAACTAGGCGAATTGCCACTGGTCTGGTAACAAAAGGGACAGGTAAAGGGGAAGGGACTCAGGGATGTACCTTTCCTTCTGCTCAGCGTCCTCGGGCTTCACCTGATGAAAACAAATTCACAAGACACTCCACTTCAAACTGTCAATATAACTTGCAGTGGGTTTTATCGTGTAGGCAAATAGATGAAATTATTTTTGATCAGACGAACAATGCGGCGAATAAATGCGACGATAAATTATCGATTCCAATTCGGATGAATTTTTGAGGTTATCTCTTGAGAACTAACTCCGACGATTTTAGAAGAAAGAATGACGCTTGACAGACGATTCCAGCAAGAATGCGTTTCACGCCCAACACAACCCGAGTTAGGCAGCCCAACATACACGTTAGGTGAACAAAGGGAAGGTTCGCGACTTGACATGCCGCCCGCCCTGAAGAGTCCCTTCAGTAAGATGAACTGAAAGGCGTGAACAAACGAAGGAAGCCAGACGCAATCTACTGGGTTGGAAGAGGACACAATTTGACGACTGGTCGTCGAATGATTCCAGAAGCAGTAGCAACATCAGCTACACGAGCTGTGGAATCAGCTCCCGGGAAAACAGATGATATACGGCCAATAGACCACTTCAGAGGAGGAAGATTATCATCCCGAATGATGACAACGGTACCTGGAAGGATAGGAGTCGATGGATGCAACCACTTGTGACGCTGCTGCAGAGTATGCAAGTACTCCTGACGCCAACGCTTCCAGAAGTCCTGCTGAAATCTTTGGACGAGCTGCCAACGAGACAGGCGGTTTAGAGACACGGAACTGACATCGTTATCAGGAGGAGCGGTGAGGGAGCGGAAAACCAGAAAATGCCCGGGGGTGAGGGCCTCAAAATCAGAAGGGTCGGACGATGGGAGATACAGAGGACGAGAGTTGAGGATTGCCTCAACCTGAGTGCAGACGGTGAGAAACTCCTCGTAAGTGAGTTTTTGCTCGCCGATAACGCGAGTGAGATGATGCTTAGCAGACTTGACAGCGGCCTCCCAAAGGCCGCCAAAGTGAGGACTAGAAGGAGGAATGAATCGCCAGTCGGTTCCGGAGGACGAAGCTGCATCACAAAGACTTTGCTGATGTTGTGGAGCAGACAATAAGCGGCCAAGGTCACGAAGGTAGTTGTGTGCACCCACGAAGTTGGTCCCGTTATCCGAAAAGATAACGGAAGGATTACCTCGGCGTGCAGCGAAGCGACGATAAGTAGCAATGAAGGCTGGGGTGGACAACTCAGATGCCAACTCCAGGTGAACTGCTTTGGTAGTGAAACAGATGAAGACAACTAGATATGCCTTGGTGCTAACGGCTCCGCGTAGGCGTGCACTCGTCACATAAAATGGACCGGCGTAGTCAACGCCAGTGGTAAGAAAAGCCATAGCAGAGGATAGCCGCTCAGGTGGAAGATTGCCCATTGGTTGTATCAGAGGACGGGGTTTGCAAGAGAAGCATCGGTTGCATTTGCGTAGACGATTACGTACTACATTACGTCCGTCCAAAATCCAGAATCGTCGACGAATGAACGAATGAGTCGCCAGAGCGCCGGCGTGCAGAAGACGATGATGGGCATCGTCGATGAGCAGATGAGTGAGATGATCATTTTTAGGCAGAAGAACAGGATGTTTGTGTCTATATGGTAATAATGAGGCGGAAAGCCGACCTCCAACACGGATAAGTCCATGCTCGTCACGAAAAAGGTGTAGTTTCATGATGAGCCGATGACGAGAAGAAGGTTTCTGAAGCTCAGCTAGCTCCTCCGCGAAATGAACAGATTGAACTAGACGTATCAAACAGGTTTCTGCTTCCTGAAGCTCAACAGAGGAGAGAAAACCTGAGCGAGAGAAAGATGGACTACGAGAATTCAGTATGAAACGTCGACAAAAGGCAGTCACGCGCTTGAGTCGAAGATACGAGGAGAAACGTTCAATCATGGTGGGTTCATCGGAGATGGCTGCTAGCATTAAAGCGGAGATCGGCTTGGCTTCGTCATCCACTTGCTCAGTTGGAGATGAATCAACAGAGGAAAGAGGCCACGAAGACGAGTCAAGAGACAACCAACGAGGACCACGCCACCACAATGGGTGATGATGAATGTCTGCGGGCATCAATCCTCGAGAGGCACAATCAGCTGGATTGTCCTCAGACACCACATGCCTCCAACAAGCCGAAGGAATCAGATCCTGTATTGCGGCGACTCGATTGCCGACAAAAGTCTTCCATCTGTGACTTTCACCACGGATCCACGACAAGGCAACAGAAGAATCGCAAAAGGCAATACATTCAGCACCGAGATGCTGCAAAACGTGGGTGGACAGATGATGCATGAGTTTTGCGAGAAGATGGGCACCGCACAGTTCTAGACGAGGCAGGGTCACAGCCTTGCAAGGAGCGATTTTGGATTTTGCAGCTAGGAGAGACACATGGCATTGACCAGATGATGAAGAAGTGCGAAGATAGACGACTGCAGCGTAGCCCGATTCAGAGGCATCACAGAAGCCGATGAACTGATGAGCAGAAGATGAAACGGCTGGGATGAACCTTGGTATGTGAAGCTCTGCCAAGGAGGGAAGCTGGGATTGGAACTGCAACCACGGGGGTTGGACCTCAGTCGAGAGAGGTTGGTCCCATTCCAAGTGAAGTAGGCAGAGCTGACGGAAGAAAACTTTGGCATAGAAGGTGACAGGAGTTAGCCATCCCAACGGATCGAAGATTCTGGCCAGTTGACTCAGCACAGTCCGTTTGGTGACTGCCGCTGATGTCAAGCGGACAGAATAGAAGAAGTGGTCAGAGGACGGATTCCATCCAAGTCCCAGGATCTTGAGACTTGGTTCACGATCAAGAAGAAGGGGGTCAATAGAAGAGGATTCTCTACGATGATCAGATGGAATGCCGTCTAACAGAGGAAGATGATTTGTAGCCCATTTGCGCAACTCAAAACCGCCCGCCATGAGCAGATCCTGAACCTGCTGTCGCAATTCAAGAGCCTCAGACTCGGATGAACAGCCTGTCAGAATGTCATCGATATAAATCTCATGCAGCAAGACGTGCCTTGCAGCAGGAAATTTGGGTCCGTCATCCAAAGCCAGTTGGTGAAGGGTCCTAAGTGCTAAGTAGGGAGCAGAAGAAACTCCATAGGTGACGGTGTTCAGGCGATAATATTGGAGGGGTTCCTGTTTGGTGAAACGCCAGACTATGCGTTGATAATCCCTCTGCTCAGGGCGTATCAGAATTTGTCGATACATCTGTCGGATATCGGCAGTAAAGACAAATCTGTGTAGACGAAAACGAAGCAGAAGGGTGGAAATGTCCGCTTGCAGCTTCGGACCGGTGAGCAGAAGATCGTTGAGGGATCTGCCATTAGCGGATGCGCAAGAGGCGTTGAAGACTACTCGAATTTTAGTAGGAGGATCATCCGGACGATGTACAGGATGATGAGGAATATAATAGGGCTCATATCGAGGACAGTCAGATGACTCAGGTACCAATTCCATGTGGCCACTCTCGATATAATCTCGCATGAAATCATGATAGGCGACGCGAAGATCAGGATTATTCTCGAGGCGATGTTCTAACCTTATGAACTGCCTAGTCGCCACATTGACGGAGGGGCCCAGACGATAAGATGACAAGGGCAGCCCAACAGTGTATCTACCAGTGGAGTTACGGGTGACATCAGCGCAATACATAACCTCACACTCTTTCTCGGCGGGGGTCAAGGGGAGCACGTCAGGTACCTTATCGAGTTCCCAGAAGCGCCGAACGATATTGACAAGTTCCTGGTCTGAGTGTTGAGAGGAGCTCAGAGGAATAGTTTGAAGATCGGAGACGGCAGGATGACTTATCATATCAGATGGTAAGATTAGGGGTATTGAACCAGAAGACTCAGTCTTGTCAGAAGAAAAATGGCAGGTGGCCACTGACAGAGGGGGATCAAGCTGAGTTAATGGAGGAGAGACAGCAGATGATGATCCTGCAGACGATGATGGAAGAGTGTTTCGACGTGAGGCCCGAAGAGCAACCCGAAGACGTCGAGCGGGACCATTCACAGTGTCCGGTGAGAAGGAAACGTGTTTGGTCTTCTTGCGATGGCGCGCATACGGTCCATAGAGTACCCAACCTAGGGTGGTAGATAATGCACCTGGAAGCTCAGACGATGGGGACAACGTGCCTGGAAGAATAAGATGAGGGAGCACATCCGAGCCGATCAACATGCCTATGGTACGAGGAAGATAGAAAAGTGGATCAGCTAGGCTGAGTTGCTGAAACTCAGGCCATCGGCCATTGAACGCTTGGACCGGAAGGGGATCCACTGGACTGTCAATCACGTATGCTTTGATGATAAACTGGGGAGGATCTCCTTGGTGACAGAGGGTGACGTATGCGTACCCCTGGATGCGAAACTGATCCGCATTACTCAAGGTGCGAAGCTGAATAGGATCAGGGTGAATGCACAGACGAAGCTTGGAGGCCCACTCTCGGGTGATGAGGGTATGTTGGCAGCCTGAATCTAGAAGAGCACGGCCGAACAAGACATTCCGCCGGTTATCTAGACGGATCCAAGCGGTAGGCATGAGGTAGTCAGGCTGATGGGTCTGACGCAGAGAAGACCGCGGAGCTGGAGACAGATGACAAGAAGAGAACAGACGAGAAGATGCAAACAGATGTTTATTCGGCGGGGTTAGACGACCGCAAGATGACCACACTCGCAGTCACTCGGAACCACTTCCAGAGGAGGGACAAGAATGAGGGGGCGACGGAGCAGGCGAAGCTCGAGAGGATGTTGAGCCTACCGCCCTAGGGGTCTTGCACGACAGCAGCCGGAGCCCCGCCAATTTACCCCTTACTGAGCTGCCCCGAGAGGTGAGAGCACGGATTGGAGGCTCGGATGAGACAGAGGGCGAAGAAGGACGTTGGTCCGTCGAACGGGATATCTCCTCAATGTGGGAAACGGAAGGGGACGTAGTCGTAGCAGATGCTAGGTGGAGAATCGTATGGTGTCGTCTCCGGCATGTGTGACAGCATTGATCCGAACCGCACTTGGCAGTGACATGGAAAGACGACATGCAATTTCTGCATAGTCGCCTCTCATCCACGAAAGCTCGTCGCTGATGAATGTCCATGGACTTGAACTCACGACATTGGCGAATGGAGTGATTCGCCGAACAGAACACACACGCGGAAGACGAACCAGACGATGTAGAGGGGCGTGTGCCAGCGTAAGCAGGACGGCGAGAGGACGGACCGGGGGATGAAAGCACGGACGAGGAAGGGACAGACGCTGAGCCTGCCGGGGATTGAGGCCTTGACGATTTCCTCTGCACAGACGCACGAGACGAGGTGACCGAAGTGCTCTCCAACACTCGCAACTGTCGGTTAGTAAACTCGAGAAGTTGCGCGAGAGTGGGAAATTCATCAGAGGATAACTGCCCCTCGAACAACTGGCGAGATGGTACATCAAGGTTGCGCAAAGCCAGCGAAAACAGGAGGTAGTCGGCTGGATTAGATATGGGCAGCGCCTTGATGGCATTTATAGCATTCTGATGCGTGGTTATGAAATGCTTCAGCTGCGACAAAGAGGACACAGATGCTGGCCGGGAGTCCAATATCTGGCTTACATAAAGATCCGCCAACCGACGAGGATTTTGGTACCGGGAGTGAAGGGCTTGGTAAGCCAGAGGGTAATTAACCGAATCCAATTCAAACCCGGAGATGACCGACGCTGCCTCACCGGATAGAGCAGACGTTAGGAGGTGAAATTTCTGAACAGGCGCCAGAGATTTGTTTTGATGCACTAGGGCATCGAAGAGAGCGATGAATCCGGGCCATTCCTCGATTTTGCCATAAAAGCCGGGCAGCTCAACTCGAGGAATGGGTAAGTCAACCGATGAGGATGCGAGCGCCGTACCAGAAGAAGGGCATGTCAGACGACTGTGGGCCTCACGCACACTCAGGCAAATCTCAAAGAACGCCGCGAATTTTGATGGTGATCCATCCTGTGCCGGTTCCTCCAACTGAGAGTTCAGTCTGATGATTGATTCATCGGCTTCCCTGAAATTCTTTTCTACCTTGATCAACTCCGACAGGCACATGTTGGCTGTATCCACCTCCGTGGTCAACCCTTTGATCAGCTTGAGCAGTGTAGACGCTGCGGAGAATGCATTCTCACGCTTTACTACATACTCGCTGATAGATGCCTTCACTTTCTCCACCGACGGCATTTTGAACAACCCTGGTATACGGAATTTAATTATTCACGGAAATTGAATGTGAATGAAACAGACGGTGATAACAAACAGATGCCGTAGATAAGACTTCGATAAAGATTAGCGTTTCAAGTAGTTTGTTTGAACGAATATTGAATTATGAATTCACGATGAAATAATCAGATGAATGGAATGAATAGACTGAATTATTTTTTGATCTAAAGGTCCCTGGTTTCTCGGCACCAATAAATGATCGAGAATTGTTGTCTCGGTCAATTTCTGATGACAATAATGCAAGTTGATACTGCACAATCAGGAAGTGAAATGTGATGTCTTACCTTAATGGGTTGCAGGTGAAAAACTAGGCGAATTGCCACTGGTCTGGTAACAAAAGGGACAGGTAAAGGGGAAGGGACTCAGGGATGTACCTTTCCTTCTGCTCAGCGTCCTCGGGCTTCACCTGATGAAAACAAATTCACAAGACACTCCACTTCAAACTGTCAATATAACTTGCAGTGGGTTTTATCGTGTAGGCAAATAGATGAAATTATTTTTGATCAGACGAACAATGCGGCGAATAAATGCGACGATAAATTATCGATTCCAATTCGGATGAATTTTTGAGGTTATCTCTTGAGAACTAACTCCGACGATTTTAGAAGAAAGAATGACGCTTGACAGACGATTCCAGCAAGAATGCGTTTCACGCCCAACACAACCCGAGTTAGGCAGCCCAACATACACGTTAGGTGAACAAAGGGAAGGTTCGCGACTTGACAGGGTGGAACCGGTTGAATAGTTTCAGAGTTAGGCCCCTTTGAAATTTTGATGTTAATTCCTCGATATCTCATGAAGTATTGACTCGATCAAATTGAAACTTCGTGAACAGTTTTGAAATACCAACTTGCAACTTAAAGCAAAATTCTTCACATTTTTGATGAAATTTTTTTTTCTCTGAAAATATCAGAATCAGTGTTTAACAATAATGTTTCAATTTTAATTCGATCAGATGTTTACTTTCGGAGATATACGGCAAAAAATGTGCGAAATTTTGTGGTTATTTGGAATTTTAACGTTATTTCCGCAATATCTCAAGAATTACAAATGCAGTCAGATTGAAACTTTGTAGTCAGGTGGAGATTACTAACACGCAACTAGGTGCAAAATTTCGTGTACATCTAATAGTTAGACCTCACGTCAGTGCTTTTATAGATTTTTTCATGGAGACCGCCGTTGCGGATTGCAGGATTGAACTATTTGTCAGGAGCAGTTTCTTTGAAAACAGATTTCCTAATGAACAATAAAGGAACAATACTATAACGATAAACAGTTCGCTTTGTTTATCATTTGTATTTCACCTCCTTTTGCCACTTTCCTCCAAATTTGGCGATAGACCAAACGATTCCTTATATAATTCAAAAATTACTGAAATTAGATGCCCTGTTAGCAATTAGAGCAGAATGCTCACCCCTCGCAAGTAATAAACAAAATACCTGTATATAACTTTCTGCCTTAATGGTCTATTTCGAAAAAAAAAAATTTTAATGATTTGTAATAACCGTGACTTATTATATCTGGAATTTGAATCGATCCGATGTCAAAAACAGAAAAAAATTTTTGATGAAAAAAAATTTCATAAAAAAATTTTTCCTTCATTTCGTTTCTTTTTCAACGACATTTATACTCAGAAATCAACGTATAATTCAAATATGCAAAAATAACAAGCAGTTCATAATGGAAAATCGCGGGTTTCGCCAATTTCCGGTTATACCGTAAGTCATAGACATAAATCATTTTTGGAGTGGAATATTTAATAGAGTCAATTTTGTTTGAAGTGCTAGAAATTTTTTGATGTAAATAATCATATTCATTTTCTGAGAATATTGGCGGTTGTTTTAGATGCTGAAATTATCTGTTTTGTTCCCCCACGAACAAGTTTTATACTTTTGTGGGTTTAAAATTTGTTTATTGGAGTGTGTATATGATTGTTATTTAGAAAGTGTTTTTATTTTGCTTCAATAAACATTATTATTATTATTATCATTATTTTCAAGCGATGGACCAAAAGCTCCGGATATGGTCAGGGTTATCCAAACTGACATATAGGCAAGGGATAATCTGTCAACATGGATAACTCTTTCTATAACCGGAGCTTTTGGTATATCGCTTATAACTTGTTTACCTTAGTTGACGAATCTGTAGTATCAATACCCAAAATTTCAATCCGATATCTTGTCAGATGAAGATTTTTTTGGGAGTGAACCTGTGACACTCGGTGTAAAATCATAGGGTGTCATTGATACTCAAATTGAAAGATAGATGATAAAGCACTCTGCCTAGAATTATTTTCATAATATATTTTTCACGTTACTGTTTTAATGAGTTTTTGGCTTTGAACAATGTATGCCGCCAATTGATTTTTAATTTTGCCATCAAAAGAATGTTAATTTCGAAGACAATAATGTATATCATAAGATATCAATATCGAAGGAAATGCTAAAGCAGTGTTTTTCAACCTGTGGATCGCGACCCCTCTGGGGGGTCGCGAAGCTTCTGTAGGGGATCGCCAGAGCTCGAGAGAACTTTAATAAAAAAAAAACAATAAATATTGATTTATTCAGTAGAGAAGCTCAACAGAAGGATATACTCATAAAAATGTGTATGTTAATACAAACAAATTAACAAAAAATAAAATCCTGAGACTCATGTTAATGCAAAGGTTGTGCTTGTTGTTACGCGCTTGTTCTGGGGAACAGCGCGTTATCATTTCGTCACGATGTCTGTTATTTTCAAATGTTGAAATTGGTCTCAAACGACTAGGTTGGACTCACTGATGAAGAATCCGTGGTCAAAATTGATTCTGTCCGTCCGACCGGCCGTGTGCGCTGTAACTTTCGAAAGGAAGGACCTAGAGTCTTGAAATTTTCAGGTTAGGTTAAGATCCTGAATATCTCGGTTAAGTTCGTTAATGGGCCAAATCTGTCGAATGGTTTTTGTGCTACAACCATTTGAAATTTTGATGTTTCAATAACTCGAAAAAATATTTATCTGATCGAAATGAAACTTGGTTGGAAGACGAACAGTGTCAATAAGAAGAATTTTCCATGGAAAAATTCGAAAAATTTGAAAATTTTTATATTTCATTGAAATTTCACTGAAATTTTCAAGTCACCATTTCGCAATGTGAACTAGCGCGTAAGAGCTGCTGACTTCACGTCAGTGCTTTTCTGGATTTTTGATTAATTAATTTCTCTCATCGTGGATCTGTATTTGTTACTCTTAGAATTGAATCGTTTACCAAATTTAAGCGATTTTTTTGCTCACTTTTTATTTGGGCCATTGATAAAAATGTCAACTCGCATATGTACGAGGTGACAAATGGAATCAAACACTTCAAAGCCTCAGTTGTCAATTCCGGGTATACGTACGTAGTATGTGCGTAAATTGCGTTAGTTACACTTATGTACTTATATCCGAATCCTTATTATCTACCTATGGAGACGCATAAAAACGTTGGAATGAATGAATGAATGAATATTGGTAACACTGTAACATATACCTTCATACATGATAAAAAAGCGAAGGGTCGGGGAGTCGCGAAATTTTTTCACACCAGGGACTCTATTCTTGAATGACGTTCTCTATATCGTTTCATCAAAAATGCACCGTGTTTCCGTGACGACAGCGTCGACACGCCTTTTTTTTTCAAGAATAGTGACCGAGGGGGGTCGTATCAGGAGAAAGGTTGAAAAACACTGGGCTAAAGTTATTACAGAAAAATCTGTTTTATTCAGAAGAGCAACTGGTGATGGAATGTGTAAATTAATTATTTTCAGTTCATGTACTTCATCCGAACTAATGATTCGCTATCGTTCACTCCCGAGCAATAAACTTCCGCTGCAAAATATCGGGTCTATTGATTGTTGATCCTATTGGAAATTTTTGTGTTCATAATCGACCATCAGTGATATTTACTTTCACTGTGAATTTTCAACACGAAATTTTCGACGAAGTCCGATGCAATGTGACCTCGGCCCTTGGCCTTATGCGCTAATCGGCAACGTCGCGATACACGCAGATAAAGCCAAACATTATCGGTTATCGTCGCGAAAGTTCGGGTTGCGTAGCAGTTATCGTTATGTTGGCGTCACATCGACATCAAGGCTTTAGCGCGCTAAAAATCGTGCTTCCTTATCGCATTGGCGTTGTTTATTTCAACTGTTTTCCTCTCCGATAAGAGACTCGAATAATGGAGTGGAGCAACGATATGGTGTTGGAATTTTTGAACAATTTCGAAGCCGAGCCGGTCATATGGGATCCCAAGCATCCGGATCATAAGAAAAAACATCTGGTGTTCGAAGCCTGGCGTCGTTTGAAGAGCAATCTGAGTTTTGAGGAGTCCACTAGTATCGAGGATTTGAAGAGGAAGAAGGACTCGTTGATGGCGTATTATAGGATTCATCTGACTAAAATTAGGAATGTCATGAAATCTGGAAACGAGAACACGTATAGAACGGATTGGTTTGCATTTTCTGCCATGCATAATTTTCTGGCTCCTGTGTATAAGGTTACCTCCATCACAATAAAAACTGAGGTGAGTAAATCATGATTTTTTGGTAAAACCCCAATTTTTTTTTAAAGTATATAGATATCGATCAGATATCTATATACTTTAATGGGGGTTTTTCCTTAATTTGGGTTATTACTGCAAATGCAAATTTGAACATAATTATTATGGGTTTGATTCATCATTTTCCCAAATTACATTCAGAAAGTATTCAAAATCAGATTTCAAAATTGGGGTCTTAAAATTCAGGGGATTTGCCAGGCATGCACGAAGTGGAAACGGTGGTTAGTAAGATAGCTTGTTCTACTATAGAATAATGAAATATTTATTCCTATTCTGTGGTACACCCGTCTTATTTGTCAACATAACCAAACAATTTGTTATTCGTTCCCGTTTGCGACTTGTCAGTAATATGACAGTATGACAGTCTGTGCTCTTCTTTTTCTATTCCTTTGTCGTTGTCTTCTACTCTAACCAGATCGAAGTATAGCTATCTCTGTTTTCCTAAGCAAAGTAACACATTCGACGTCCTTTTCTTTCCGAGAAAGTTGCATTCGACGTTGCCATATCGTGCACTCAAGACAAATTCCTTTAAATTTCAAATCCCTGTTTGTATTTTTCAGTTTAAGGTAATCAAACATTTTTTTAAAATATAATATTGAAATGTGATGTTCTAAAGGTTTTTCATGAAAATTACTGCATTTTCGTTTAAAGGAAAATCCCCACATTGTATTAACTTGACAAAGCGACCTTAGCGCCATCATCGTTTACAGAGCCAAGTAGTAAAAAATTTGAAAATTCTAGGACCGCGTTTTTGACCCAACATTTTAGAGGGTAATCGTAAGAAAGTGTCGACATCTTATATATTCTATGCTTTGTGGTACAAACATAAATGCATAGAAATAATGGTGCGGATACTTTTCGACATATTTTGGGTTCGGAAAGCAGTCCAAATATTGTCGAAATACAGCGTTGTTGTTCTCCCAGTGCAAATACATGTGAAAAAGAAATTCAATTTACTGTTCTTGATTGCACTAACGTAACCTGGTACATGTACAAATTTTATTTTTTTTTTAATTATTATTAATTAGTAACTCTTTAGTACAAATGTTACGGATCTGTTACATACTTGTGAACATATTTTGAGGAAATGTTCATGTTTATTATAATTGGAATATGAATCATTCACTTTGCTGTTCATGTTCGTAAGAATTCATCAGAGGGACTTCTGAACCGACAAAATGATTTTGAAATAATGAAAACCTCATGCAATGAAGAGGCATTCAAAAATATCAAGTTTCAGTCTTGTGTATTCAGAAACGAAGGAAACTTTTATATATATTTTCGCTTTTCTGACTTGATGAAATGAAAATTCCTAACTAAAAATTGTCTAACTGAATTTATTTTCGGAAATTCTTGAAACTAATGGGGGTCCAACTCGTAAAATCAAAAGAGCTTTGATTTGACGAGTTCTGATATGACATGTCGGTAACTTCCGAATATATTCCAGATTTTACGTGAAGCCGTATTTTGACAACATTTGAACCTCATGTTGGACACAAAATATGTCAAAGAGTGGCCGCACCACGTATTCTGTGCGTCTCTGTTTCTACCTTCAATAGACGACTTCGGTCCAAGTTGCCAACCCACAAATTTCGTTCAAATTTACTATTTATTACTGGGGAAGAGGAATATCAGAACAAGTTCGACATGATAAGGTTTGCGTTATCGATAAATATCCGTAAACGGTGCCTCGGCTCCTGAAACAAGATGATATTCCTTCCAAATATAGGTTTTTGTTAAGATCATCTCCGGCTGAAATTTAAGTTGGGATTCCTGATCTTTTGTCAATTGTGTCAAGTTTACATAGGATATGTTCCGCAAATCAAGTCGGTTTTTTCGGTTTCCGATTTTCCGTCCCGTAAATATGAAATATTCGGTTGGTTCCTGAAAAAAGGTTAATTACGGAATTTGATTGGTGAAAAGGCGACATTTGACGACAGTCAATGTTCTATGGTAACCTACCATATAGCATAGAACAACCTTTATTCACTTTATGATCCATAGAACATAGCAGAGACAACAATCAACTTTGAAAAAATATCTAACTATTGTCTATGGATTATAAGGTAATTATAGATTGTTCTCTGCCATGGATATGTCCATAGAAAATAGACTGTCGTTCTGATGACAGAAAGATTGCTTTTTCATCAATCGAATTCAATAATAGACTTTTTTCAGGAACCAACCGAGTATTTCATATTTATGGAACAGAAAACCGCCACCGCCAGTTGATTTGCGGAACATATCCTATGTAAAATTGACACCATAGACAAGAGATCAGAAATCCCAACTTGATTCCAGCCAATCAGAGATCATCTCAACAAAAATCTATATTTGGAAATAATTATCTGATTCGAGGAGCCGAGGCTCAGTTTACGGATATTTGTAGATAACGCGAACCTCAACATGTCGAATTTGTTCTGAAATTCTCCTTCCCCAGTAGTAGTAAATTTGACGAAATTTGTAGGTTGGCAACTTCGACCGAAGCCGTCTATTCAGCTCTTGTTATTTGATAATTTCTCAAGTACTCATATATTATTGCTATAATAGGTATGATTTCGCGTTGCTATGGTTATGTTCTATTCGAAAGCTTTGAAAGAATGACCTCATCGTTTGAAACAAGGCTTTATTCTTTGAATTACAAAATTGATCGATACATTGTTTTCCTTATCATCTGTCATTTTTAATTCAGATAGAATTTATTCTATAATTTCAGGAGAAAAACGACGAGGGTGGCACTTCTTGTCATTTTTCTACACCAGACGAAGATAATGAATCTTTAAGGAGTATCCAAAGTAACCGCAGCGTGGATGAGACCTCAGTTAGAAAGAAACCCAAACAGGAAATGTCAGAGTTAGAGCTTGCGAAGAAACAACTGGACGACGTCTATGCAATGATCGCAGAGAAGGCAACAGTTGCCAAAACAGAGGACATGCACGAATGCGATTTGTATGCGGAATTATTGTCCAGAAAATTGAAAAAACTAGATGAGGAACGAAGATTTATTCTAATGCATAATATCGACAATTTAGTGTTTCAAGAAATCATGTCAGCTCGAGCACAAGAACGAGTATTTGTTGAGTCGTCCTATAGTAGGTCACCCTCACCATCTAAATAGCCAGTTTACATCTATCCTGCCTTGAGACAAATAGCCTTTGCCAATATCAGTCAATCTGCAGCGTTGTGAACTCCTTGATTCAGCCACAGGGTAAACGTATAGTTTCGACAAGTGGAAATCAAAACAAGAGTTGCGCTTGCATCCACAGTGTCATTTAGGGAGCATCGTTGCCAGACTGTGAAATAAATTCTGTGCTACAAGAATGTCGTCATTTGAAATTCTGTTTCTTCCATATAAGTTGAATGAATTATAATTTATAAGATAAGAGGGATTCTTTATATGAACAGAATATCTTCGAATAAGTATAAGTCATGGGCAATCTGGCACTATTTTCCCCGATTCTGAGATGTAGTACGTTTCAATAATTTTCAATGATTGTGGGGATAGTATTTTTATTTTCTGGTTTGGATTGGTACTGTCCTAAATTCAACTAACAGAATTAATTGCATTACTTCACTTTTATTTCATGTACTTTATTCCCAAATCAGAATAAACCAACTGGGATGAATCAAAAAACCATCACTGAAATCTAATATCAGGCTTCCGCACAATCTGGCAACGATACTCCTTAAAAATCACTGTTGGTGCATGCGCACATCTTGTTTTGATTTCCTCTTGTCGAAATATACGTTTACCCGGTCACAGATATACAGAAAGTGCTGCATTGGCGCATGGTGAAATTTTGATATACGCACACTTCTATGTGTGAATGATGAGTACAAGTTTTTCTGCTAGAAAAATCGTATATTCTAGTGCTGATGAACGATGAAGTCTGAATCCAGCCTGGTGTACTAGTTGGTTGAGAATCAAACTGTGTTGAAGCTTATTATATGAATGATTCCTAACTACAGTTCGAAACTTCAGATTGTGTTCTGTACGTCTGAACAAGAAAGTTCTTACAAACATGCTTTATACAGAACGTTGAAGTTTCAACGATTATGTTCAGAATGAGAGTTTCTCTGTAGTTTTTTTATTTTATTTTTATTTGTGAATACTGTTTTTTTTCTTGAAACGATTCACCCTCTGTAGACTCTAGTTAGGAAACACCGTGTATAGTGAGGATATCCTTAAACTTCGTGAGAAGACTCTGTTGTTATTTTTGTAAGTGATAAATACATATCCTGAATAAAAAATTACTTCATTTCAATCCTTCCATTTTGTAGGCTTGTTGCAGCTATATATTGTTTAGTCAAAATGTGTTTGCTTGTTGAGTAGAACAGGGGCCCTATCATTTCGCCCAAATCTCTGTGAATTTCGAATTGAATATGGTTTAAAAGGATTGTGTAATATGCACTATTTTTTAGGTTTTTTTGGTTTTCACTCCCAATATCTGAAACAGAACTATTAAGATCTAAATAAAAATCGTTTTTTCATGGATAACGCCCTTGCGGATTGCGGGATTGAACTATTTGTTAAGAGTAGTTTTTCGGAAAACAGATTGCCTAATGAACGATGTAGGAACAATACAAACGATAAACAAAGCGAACTGTGACGTTTCAGAGTACAAATCTGACCCTTTCATCAGACAAAGGCGAATATTCACTGGTGAATAATTTTGGATGAAGTTGAAATTCATTATGAAAAAAACAATTTTCGAAATTTGACAGAATCCAATTTCTAGAATAGTGGAAAAGGAAATATTCCTCAACCTTTTCAGTTTCTTCCTAAAATTATTCATAAACCGCCAAGTAGCAACTATCAGCTAGATAAGATATGCATTGTTGAAAGTATTGAAGAATCATTTTTGGAATGGATATATTTGCGCACTCTTGAGGTGAATTTCACCCATCCATCTAGGTAAACATGCAGAATTTCATGAGGATCATATGAGAAGAAGATTGCCAAATCGTTTCGTCAGGAGTTGAAGTTGAGTTTATCGGGGTCAATGCGTGAAAAGATGACCGTCTTCTTAATGAATTTGAATGACATCATCACAGCAAAAATTTGCACACCGCATTTTTCCAAAAATTACCAAGTTTCATCATAACTGAAATTCAGATCGCACTGGAATTTGGTGCACTATTTTGTATATTGAGTTCGAGGGTTGTGCAAAATTTCGTCGAAATCTGATAAATATTATTCGAAAATAACGATTTTTTTTTGATTCACCAACAAAAAGATGTCAAAATGGCGGTAAACCTGCATAGTTGAAGTTGTTGAAATTTTTCGAGGCTTAACTAATCTTCATTCTGGACACTGGTGGGCGAACAGAATAAAAAAAATTCCCATTGGTTCTCATTTTATACCATTCTGCTCGGAGTAATAATGATTTTTATTCGAAAAACTGATGGCCCTACGGAGGTGAAAATTATGCTAATGGGTCCTCATAATAACCTGAAAGGAAATATGAATTATAAAAAAAAAATCTCAAAAAACTTTGGTGAGAATCGAAGTCACTCCAATTCGGGACAGTAGGGTCAGGTTACCTCCAGAGTATAAATTGGATTTATTCTGAACATATTAATGTCTGTTACCAAGCAACGGTAGTCCATCGAATTTGACCGTAATATCCGAATGTGTTCGATTCCCACCAAAGTTTTTTTGGAAACAATTTTTTTTCTTGATAAATTCATATGTCTATCCAGGTCATTCTAAGGATCCGTTATAACAATTTTGGCCCCCGTAAGGCCACCAGTTTTTAAATAAGAATGATTTAAGAACTTCTTGTGGAAAATGAAAACCAATGAATATTTTTTTTATTCTGTTTTCACACCAGTGTTCAGAATGAAGGTTCAACCTTGAAAAATTTCAACAATTTTGGGTGCAATTTTTTTCCACTGTAGACATGTAAAATAAAAGTTGAGTTTGAATTTTGGAAAAAGTTTTTCACTGAGATTCATGGAAAATCGAGTTCATTGAAATAATGCAATCCAATTTGGCCATAAAAAATAAAAAATTACAACTTTGCAGGTGTTTCGCCATTTTGAATTTTTTTTTCAGAATTCTACACCACAATTTAATAATAATGACCAACATAAAATACTAAGAAGTAAGCACAGTTATCAGAATATTGCTCTAAGTTGTCATTAAGCATCCTGTTTCTCGCTTCTGTTTCGAAAACATGGTTTATGTCATGAGGCGAAAATAACTTTCCCAATGGCATCTACACGGCTTTATAGGTTTGTTCAGTTTATGGTGAAACACCTTGTATATGACATTAGCATCAGCAAGTCTTTATGTGGGATTGACATGTTTGTAATCTCATTGTACAGGGTGGACAAAATTCGTTGTCTACTGAAGGGATCTCGAGAACTATAGCAGCTAGAAGAAAACTGATAACACATGCTCGAGCTCTTTTTTCCTGACTAATCCGAATCTGAAATCAGATCCAGCCTAACGTTCATAGATTTTGAGTTATGAACGAAAATTAAGAAATTGTCATTTTCAATAATGCTGAATAACTCGCTTGTTTGAACTCTTATTCGAAATCTTTTCTTACATTCTGAAGGCACTTTTGTAGGAGTAATTCGAACATAATATGATTGAATTTTTCAAACCAGCTATTTTCGAGAAATAAGAAGGATTTATGATTTTTCAAATGTAAACTATAGTCGAAAATTCTCTTATCTTGCTACAAAATTTTTGCTGATTTCAAAAATGTATCATATGTTGCTATTCACATGAATATAACATGAGAAAACAATTAAATACCTTTTTCCTACTTTTCGATTCACTTTTGCATTATAAGTAGGCTGGCGTTACCATAACGACCGTTGAAAATGATTTATCTTTTGTGAACTTGAGTTTCTATGATTGGAATCCCGGTTGCTGAATAGATATTTCTATGGTTAATTTGCATATTCAACGTTCGCTATGGTAACGCCAGCCTACTTATAATGCAACAGTGAATCGAAAAGCAGGAAAAAAGTATTTGATTTTCTTCTCAAGTAATATTCCTGTGAATAGCAACATATCCTACATTTTTGAGATCAGCAAAAATTTTGTAGCAAGATGAGAAAACTCTCGACTATAGCTTACATTTGAAAAATCAAAAATCCTTTTCATTTCTCGAAAATAGCTGGTTTTAAAAATTCAATCATATTATATTCGAATTACTCCTAAAAAAGTGCTTGTAGAATGTGAAAACAGATTTCGAATACGAGTTCAAACAAGCGAGTTATTCAGCATTATTGTAAATGACAATTTCTCAATTTCCGTTTATAACTCAAAATCCATAAACGATAGGCTGGATCTGTTTCCAGATTCTGATTAGTCCTGGAAAAAGAGGTCGTGAATGTGTTATCAGTTATCTTCTACCTGCTACAGTTCTCGAGATCCCTTTAGTAGACAACGAATTTTGCCCACCCTGTACTCTTCTGGCACTGATGATGAACCTAATATATTCGAAACATGCTCGAGCTCTGAACTTTTTTGGATATATGTATGAATCATGGCTCACTGTGTAAAAACCCAAATTGTTTAGATTCAATTTTGCCGATATTTATCAAGAGTTATCATTTTCTTGGATTTTGCGTCATCGAATAAACATCGATATCACGTCAAGGATAGCACAGTTCGATCCTCTCAGTCGGTTTATTGACCGCTCAAGATCATATCGTTCGTAGAAAGGATAACCACAAAAAGCGATCGAAAAAAAAAACCACTCGAAAACCTGACGGCGGTGAATCGTAGGTAGCATTGACCGCGTTTCTCCGTACCAGGTCTGGAAGAATTTCCGGACCTTCTGCCGATGTTTTCCGCCAGCAGTTTTAGTGTTGCATCTGCCGGGGCGTTTCGCCGCCAGCCATTTAGTTCACGATAGCGCAATATACAGTCGATACTGAAAGTGAAGAATAAATTCGATGGAAATCATATAACTAAATTGACCTAAGCTTTGTTTTTGAGATTTGGGGTATTGAAATTTTTGCGCGCATGTTCTCTGGAACAGCTTGCAATCGATTCGTTCAAATATGTGAAATTTTCGATATTTTCCTGAAAATGGTCTCAAACGACTCCTCCACCTTGATAAGAGCTAATCATCCAATCAACCTAAACATCTACACCGAAGAAGGGGTCTGATAGTCTGATGATCAGTTACAACTGTGAAACAGCTGTAACCATTCTCCTTGGACGCCGCTTCTTCGATGTAGAGGTTTTGGTTGATTGGATTATTAGCTGTGATCAATGTGGGAAATTGTTGATTTATCGAGAGATATTCGTCCTTGTGGTTATGTTAGTCTATTATTACTCCACTAACCAATTCCTATCTTTGTCAAACGACTGTGTTGGACTCACTGATAAGGAATCTAGTGTCAAAATCGATTCTGTGCGGTCGAGGACAAGATAAATGTTGGATGGAACAAGCTAGCGACTTGAAACTTTCGAACCAAGCAGCGGTAGTTCAACGAATTTGACCCTAATGTCCGAATGTGGAGAGTTCGATTCCCACCAAAGTTTTTCGAAAATATTTTTTTCGTTGATAAACTCATATTTCTATCCAGGTCATTCTGAGGAGCCGTTACCACAATTTCGCCCTCCGTAACTACCAGATTTTAAATAGAAACTCTTCGAGAGATAACACGGTCTGGAAACTTTTCCTGCAAAAGATCAATGGTTTCGTTGCTTGTGTGGCACGTAGCGCCGTCTTGTTGAAAGTTGAAAGTAAACGTTGTCCAGATCAATACCATCTAATTCCGGCCATAAAAAACATTAATCATCTCTCGATAGCGCAATCCATTCACCGTAACTGTTGCTCCAGCCTTATTTTCGAAAAAGTAAGGTCCAATGACTCCACCGGATCATAAACCGCACCACACAGTCTCACGTTGAGGATAGAGAGGCTTTTCAACAATAACTCTCGGGTTTTCCGAGCCCCAGATGCGACAATTTTGCTTGTTGACGAAGCCTCCGAGGTGGAGATGGGCCTCATCACTCAGGATGATTTTTCGATGGAATTCCGGATCACCTTCATGCATTTCAACGACCCAATCAGCAAAGACATGACGTTGTTGATGATCGGCCGGCTTGAGTTCTTGTGTTAACTGAACTTCATAAGCCTTAAGACCCAAATCTTTATGCAAAATACGGTGTAATGACTTTTGTGGAATGCCTTATTCCAAAGAAAGAGGAGGAATGGAAAAACCTGGGTTTTCTTCAACACTTTCGGCTACAGCAGCAATATTCTCGGTTGTTCTTGAGCGACGTGCACGGGTTTTATTCTCCACATCACTAACTAGTCCCAACAGCTCGAATTTTTCCGCCAATTTCTTTATTGCGGTCCGACAAGGTGCTTCACGACGACCCTAAAATGTTGGAGTTTTACGAACCGTCTCTGCCAAATTTTTACCATTTTTATAGTGAATTTTAATAATTTCAATGCGTTGTTGAAGCGTGTATCGTTACATTTTTATTGATGGCGTAGTTTCTACTTGTCAAATGTCAAAAAATGACAGCTTCAAAAGTGACATCTACCGAAATAGCGGGCTATTCAAAATAACACCTCTTATTGGAAAACCCTTTATTTATCGAAATTTCACTGAACTTCTCGGATGGACTGTATATGATATACCACTCTCCTTCCGGATATTGACCTTGCGACGGGTAATATTACTCATTATACGGGTCATTATGGCGTTTTTTATGGGTTGCGTAAAATGGCAGACCCGTGGGCCCCCCGATCGAAAGTGAGGCTGTTATTAGCGGACGGCGGCGCAATTTGCGGCGAGGCGTACGAGGAAATCAATACGATAATTATGATCGCCCGCGAATTTCTGACTGGGGAATTGAGCGAATTGTGAGGGTCTCTTTGTGCGTTCGTTCCTGGCGGGTCTTGAACGATTAGGTTGGATGCACTCATGAAAAATTCGTGAACCAATTCAATTTTGTTCCTGAAACACCGTAACTTTTCAATAAACAAGACCTGAACTTTTCAATAGGCGTAATGCCACCAATTATAGTCCCATCAGTTTGGTACCGATCGCATCCAAGATTCGCGAGAAAATCATTCATGACAGAATCCTCCATTTTGCCTTGAAAATCATCCCATACCAGACAGTCAACACGGTTTTCTCCCAGGACGTTTCTTCGTTACCAACCTTCTTGAATGCCTCGATTTTTGGTCAGAGGCCTCAGATACGTCCCCTCTGTTGACGTGATTTATTTGGATTATTCACGCGCATCCGATCGTTTGCCCCATGGCCTCTTTCTTCACAAAATGAAGCATATTGGGATTCGTAGCCCTCTACTCTAATGGATCGAAGCATTTCTCAGCCATCGAACCTTCCAAGTTCGAGTTGGCAGAGCTCTCTCATCACCGAGACAACTTCTTAGTGGTGGTCCCCAGGGTTCTATATCGGGACCACTTTTCTTCTTCCTGTACATATCTGATTTACCTAAAGTCCTAAAATCGACCTGTTTGCATTTTGCCTATGATACCAAATTTTCCGGAAACCCTTATAGCGGCGTTGGCGAGCTTCAGGAGGACCTGGATGCTTCGGACCGTTGGTGTCGAGAGTGGAAATTGCCCCTCAATCGGTATAAATGGGCTGTTTAACACCTGGATTCCCACAATCCTCGTCATCAGTACTACTCGGAAAATATCCCTATTCATACCTGCAACAGACATTGCAAACTCGGTGTGATTGTTTATGAAAATCTTGGTCTGACCACATTTTCTCCATTGTGAACAAGGCTAAAAGATCTCTGTTCATGATACAGAACGCGTTCGGCAGATGTGATCGCTCAACATGTACTGCCTTGTACCTATGTTAGAGGTGGGTAGTTCGTGAACGAACTAGTTCAAATGAACTATTCTTTATGAAGAACGAAACGAACTAGTTCCTGAAGTATGTACAGAATAGTTCACAGCGACAGAATAGTTCACAGCGAACTAGATGAATGAAGACCGGGACCGGGATCGAAGACATGAACGAATACGATCCATCTGACTCGTTCACTGTGAACTATTCTTGATATAAGTGGAATCGTATCATTCGTATCGTACCGAGTAATTATGAATGTGGGCAAGGACCTGAGCTTGAGGGCGGTTATCTTTTGAATTCTATAACTACGTTGCTACTTCCAGATACTATGCTGGATTAGATATTTGGATTTGGAATTCGCGGTTGTAGAATGGGCAATGTTTGAGCGTAGTCAGCGCTCATCAGCAAAGCAGCGGCCCTATGATTACAAATTATGATCTTTATAAGCCGCTGTAAAATATTTTTCAACTATTTTTATCTTTATATTTGACGATCTTTTTTTTTGCACGCATGTTCTGGAGAACTCGTGGTTTCTTTTTGTACAAATGTCTGTGATTCTTTAATTTTTTCTCGAAAATGGTCTCAAACGACTCAATGCTGACGCATCCGATTTCAATATCAATTCTGCATGACAGTCGTCTTGCAGAGGACACAATAACTGTCGAAAGAAACAAGCTAGCGGCTTGAAACTTTTAGAGGAAGTCGCATATCAGAATGCGACAGTTAAGTTTGTTAATGAGCCAATTAGGCCGAATGGTTTCGGAGATACAGTCATTTGAATTTTTTAAATCTTTTCCTTGATATCTCAGTGAGCGTTAGGGTTGGAACTTGGTAGATAGTTGAAAGTATACCGACGCGCAACTTTTTTTGTTCGGATCGTTTATAGTTTGATTGATTTGAGTCGAATTGTCCAAGACCTGAAATCCCCTGATAATACCCCGTGAACAAATTTTTCCCCAGAAGAAATCCCCAAGAAAAAGAAACCAAAAAAAATCCCCAAAGGAAAAAAATCCCCTCAATTTCGGGGAAAATCCCCTGATCTAGGAACCCTGATTTCGCATTAAACATTTTTTACTTATTTAATATTATATTTTATTGAATATTTCGCTTATTTTCGTCATATCTCAGAACCCTTCGAAAATCGTTCCTCGAAATAACGAGCAATTTCACTTATGTATCTCATGAAACCTAATAGTATCAATCAGAGCAAAGATTATAGAGATCTTCAAATCAAAGTTTATTTACTTCTGTTTATATAGTTTCATGGTCTTTAGAAGAATCACGTCGCGATTCCTATTCGCACGATGCCTGAATTTATGTGCGTGAGCCGTGAACTATTGTGAACTAAAGAACTAGTCAGGTGAACTATTCCCAACAGTGAACGAGAACGATTGAACTAGATCCTCTTAGTGAACTAGAACTCCCAACTCTAACCTATGTCCGCCACACCATCGAGTTAGCTGGCGCAGTTTGGTCCCCGGTACTGAGTTGGGATCTTGCGCCCAGCTCATGAAAGGAGGTTATCGTTTATGAATTTGCCAACGTTTGCAGACAAGAGAACTCGGGTTATCTATTCAAAACTCACTGTGCTCTCAACCATCTCTTTGAAGTTGACCTGAGCGACCTTTTTAAGCTGTTTTCGCCATCGTGTGTGTTAGTGTAACTCTCTATTTTTTTTTTCCTGTCTTATTATCCGCTTTGATGCACTTCGTTTTCCATTTTACAGATATCTATGTAGAATATATATATATATATATATATTGAATTTTCTGAGTTTTATAGGCTTTGCCTCAACTCCTTATATTTGTCACATAAGAATAAAATAAAAAAATAAATAAAAACATAGAAAAGCACTGAGGTGAGGTCAGCAGCTTTCGCGAGCATGTTCAAAGGAGATGACTGCTTTAGAAACGGATTTGAACATGCTCGCAAAAGTTGCTGACTTCACGTCAGTTTTTTTTTAGTTTTTTTTTTGAGTTATTGCGGAAAAAAATATCCTTCTGTTCAAATGTCTTTAATTTGCGAATATTTTTCCGAACATTGTCTCAAACGACTAGGTTCGACTCACTGATGACGATCCGTAGGAGAATCCTGTCGACTTGAAACTTCCAGGGTAGGTTGCATTTCAAAATGCGACGGTTATGTTTTTAAATGAGCAAAAACGGCCTAACAGTTCCGGAGTTATAGCCGTTTTAAATTTTGAGGTTTTTTCTCTGATATTTCAAAAACTACTGAAACGATTAGATCTATTCTTGGCAGTTAAATAAAGTATAACGACGCGCAACTTTTCGTGAAAATTTGTTGGGATTGTACAGTCAGTGATTTTCAGTTTCATGCGTTTATAATTTTTGCAGATATAACGAAACATCTCAAAATTTGCGGTTCTTTCCTCGGTATTCTTGTTTTTTTCGGAAAAACTCAAAAAATTTTGATTCAATCATGATGAAACTTGGTAACCAGTTTTAAAATACAGATGCATAACTAAATTTCTTGATGATCGTGTTATGAGAACAATTTGAAAAAAAAAATTTTTAAATTTTATTCCATATATTCAATATTCTGCCATCTTACGATCATATTATCCTCACGTTATTCTGTATGAACCTTTAAACTTTCATTTTCCAATCAAGTAATGAAATTCAATTCAATCTTTTCTTTATTTTTTTAATATTGGTAAAATAAAATTCCAGCTCAATTCCGTGATGATCGTGATGATGATTCAATATCCTGCTATCTTCTGATCATATTATCCTTATGATTTCTGTATGAACTTCCAAGCTGTCATGTTTAAATCAAGTACCGGATTGCAATTCCATCCTGTATTTTTGGAAATATAGGAGAGATGAAATTTTGAATGGATATATCTGCGGAATCATTGGGTGAATTTAAGCCCTTAACGAATTCGGCCTTCGTAATTGAGGTCAAAACCATTCTCTACAAATATGGAATTTCTAAGTTATTTCTTTCGGAGTGTTTACGATCGGCCGCTAGGCTTACCGTAAACACCGCCCTGAAAAATTCATACTTTCGAAAATATACAGTTTGACTGTTTCATCTAGGTCAGCCTGTATAACTATTTCCGAACGAACAGCTAAGGCCCCCAACACCTCGTGACTGCATTTATAAATTTAATTTATTTCGTAGAAAGATAAAAGACGACCCTACATCATTTGTTCCCCTTCATAAAAAGACCATTGTACTTTTTCATCGTTGTCGATAAAATGACAATAATCGATCCATCCAAGCCACCTGAAACCCCAGGTAGACGTGCCTTGAACCTCAGAGAGTACGTTATTCCTTTTACTTTTATACGTCGCAAAGAAAAAGCCCAGACTTCCTGATATATTACGATCCCGAGAGGACCACCTTTACCCATTAGAGCTTCTTCTTCTTACCGACTGGTTTGGTGCACACTGCAGGAGCCTTTTTTTTTGTTCGCTGGGAGTGGCGATAGAAACAGAAGTCTGGAAGTGTACGTCGACTATACGAAAATTTGGAAACGTTAATTGCCGATGGGACTTTGAGAGGTCTACGAGATGGTTTATGTCTTCGGTTCCGGACATCTGGCGTGAGGGTCGGGGATATCGGACGATATTTCATGTTTTCTGGTGAAATATTGTCGGTGATGCTTTGTTGGAGATGTTGCTGAATACGTTATGGTCCTCTTGGGTGAAACTCAAGGAATAGTTTATTTTTAAGTTATATAGGGTGAAGAGCGAAGCACACTTGCTATTGGGAACTTCTGCGAAGATGCCAGGGCCCTAACGGATAATTTTGGAACCTGTTCAAGCAAGTAGTTTTATGTAAACAAACCTTAGAAATGTGGTGGAGAACGAATATTTATTAAGCAGAGCTTGAATATTTATAGAAATTATTATAATTTTGTGGAAGATTTCTTGGGAAGGAACTTTTCGTTTGGATAACGACATAAAATCGTACTTTAAATCGTTCCTGGAGAATAATTTCGGTGTTATTTTAGTGTATGTTGCTTGATGGATCAAAATGAACCAATATCTAAGTTTACTTGAATTTCTGGAAAAATAGGCATCTCGATAAGTAATTTAAGGACTCTTATTTATGTGAAGAAGTGGTGAATGCAGGCTATATTATGTGGTAAATCTAAAATCAGTCCAAATGATACGACTTGTTCTTTGTTTACAAACGAGTGAATCAATAAAATGAAAACAGATTTTCTGCTTTACTTCTTTTGCATCGTATTTCTGAAGAAAAGGAAACAGATAGACATATAATTGATTTCATTGTCATATTACAGCAGCTCAAGATACACACACTAAATGAAAAATTTCACAGCTGATTCAACCAACCTATATATAGAAATGAAAAGATTTAATGTATTTATATGAATAACTTCAGCTATTATCAACTCTAACAATATATCTAGTTTTTGTCAGGTTTTCAAAAAGATCACTCTGTTAGAATATGATTTTGTGTAGTATGTGAATTAGGTAGCTGCAGAAGTGCTCGGTAGTTTCTCTGCAGCATTTTTCTTCAAAATTCTCTTATTTTCATTCACACCTGAAAACATCATGACATTAAGTTGACTCGAAATGAATAAATTGTAATTTACCTTCATGAAAATAAACATCTTCAGAGAAATGCAGTGAACATACTTTCATGTATTTCGTGACCTGTTTTCCAATCTTCAATTTCTAAAGCTAGGCCTTCCTTGTATCATTGAGTTCCCTGCCAAATGCTGTTTCCAAATTAACTTTACTTTCATTTGGCTTTGGAAAAAATGAAAACTAGAGGCACTAGATTATCCTTTCTTCTTTGACCATGAATAACATTGAGTTGAGACACAGAACAATAGTCATGTCGGGAGGATGCCATTTCGAATTAATACAATCGGAAATTTCAATCGAAAAAAAGGAATCGATTGTTGAATATTACAAACACTTTCGGTATACCAAAATTTCAACACGGAGAACAACACAAAAGCTCGAAAATGAACTCCAAAAGTAAGCAAATTACGTCAGAATAACAGGCACGTCGAAAAACTTCAAGCTTGGAAGTGTTCGAATTTCTATCGCCAGAGGGCGTAATAGAGCTAATTCGAATGAAAAAAATCTAGGAAAGCGCTTGTACAGAAACCTACTGCATACATAGAATTGGTATGCATGATGTGTTGCCTATACTTCAGGCGCATTATTTGAATTTATTAATATTGTATCTGTTCTTATCGGTTATCCATGTGTGGTATAATTTTTTGAGCGTTTCTGCTTGTTTAAATGAGATACGGCTTTTCCACAGTGAACATCATGAAATAGACGAAATGCTTCTTTGATTTGGAATCTCTTCCTTGAACCTTTCAAACCATTGTTTGGTCGGCTTGCTGTTCTTATACTAAGAATCTCCATTTTAGTTTGGTCAATGTTTGTAGGTGTGAATTTTGTGTTGGATGTTTGAGAATGTAACTCAATTCGTAAAATGTTTGTAGATTCAATAAATTGAAGTAATTTATCTACGAATCTTTCTCCACCCTATCCTACTACTCAAGACTGACTGATCATCAATATTTTAAGCTCTTTATAACTTGGATATATGGCCCGGGGGAAAATGTAATAGTGCTTTCGACGCGCCATATCTTGACGTTGTTCGATGAATCGAATTAATAAATATATTTGGTATTTCATTTTTATATATTTGAGACTAACAACTCGTTAATATATTGTGTTTGAAAGAATATAAATATATCAGAATTAAAATACGTATATCGTCAAACAAAATGTATATCTTGGTGCAACTTATAAATATATCGACTCGAGTATAAATATATTGAAAAACGCACGTTTGTCCTAAGCGGCGCTTCATACTTGACGACCGAATAGAATCGATTTCGGTTTATTATTTGATGAAATCAAAAAATAAACCTCAGTGATCGATCAAAAAAAAAATAACTCCCCTTGAAAATTTATTTTTTCACATAAAATTAAAGTATGTATATTTGAATGAACTAATAAAAATAACACTGCAAATTTTACACAAAGGTTTATTATTTTCTTAGAATAACCCAATATACTATTGATTACCCAAACAACTTAGAACCGAATGCTATGATTCATTTTCGACATTATTGAAAATTTGCAGCGTTTCTCTTTATAACTCAGGAACCACTTGTCGGAAATCATCCGGGTAAAATTTTTTAGGTTTACTTATGCAACAGTAATCAACATTAAAAATTTCATGGAAATTGGGTGATAAGTTCTTGAGAAATAATTTTTTTTCCTACCAACCTTCCATTTAGAGCCCTTAGAATAGAATAGAATAGAATAGAATAGAATTTTATTAATCCTTCGAGACATACAAGTATGTATAGGACAAGTCAAAAATGAAAAGAACAGATACTATTCCCCACAAAAGGCATTATCACCCAAGAATTCCCCCACAGTATAATAACTTTTCCGAACAAGGTTACTTTTCACCACTTTCTTAAATACATTAATGTCTAACAGCCTAATCCTAGTTGGAAGATGATTATACAATATGATTGCCTGATACAGAGGACTAGTTTCATACTTCGCGGTATTATGAAAAGGAATACTAAGTGTTGTGATATTCCTTGTAGAGTAGTTGTGAAAACTGGAAAGCTTCACCATCAAATATTCATTTTCCCTCAAGTACAATAGGGTCCTAAGTATATACAGAGAAGGCAAAGTAAGTATTTCATTTTTCTTGAATACATTTCTACAGGTATCCCTAGGTTTCAAATTGAAAATTAGTCGAACAATTCTTTTTTGCATGATGAACACCCTATTAGAATCAATAGAATTACCCCACAAAATTACATTGTAATTTAGAAAACTGTAAACTAAACTATAATAAATATTCATAACTGACTGTCTAGGCAGTGTGTACTTAATTCTACTAATCGCATAAAAAGAGCTGGCTAATCTCTTGCAAACAAAATCACAATGATCGCTCCATTTCAGAGAGCTATCTAAGTATACACCTAGAAATTTTATATTATCTTTCGAAACAATCTCATGGTTCAAACATTCAACAATTAAAGGTTCACAATCACTCATTCTATTACTGAAGCGAATACATTCAGTCTTATTCAAGTTTAGAATTAAAGAATTCAGTTTACACCAATCCAAAAACTTAAATATCAGTGAATTACAAATTTCAGATAGGTCACTCAGTGTTCTAGCTGAGACCGCCACTGATGTATCATCAACAAAAATTATTAAAATTTCAGGATCTATGTAATTCGGTAGATCATTTATAAAAAGTAAAAACAGTAATGGTCCCAAACCCGAACCCTGAGGTACCCCAAAATGGAGGTCTTGTTTTTCAGACCAACAATTTGCAACTTTAACAAAAATTGATCGGTTTCGCAAAAATGACATCACCCATTGGAGAAAAATACCACGAAAACCGATATTATATAATTTTACTTCTAAAAATTCGAAGTTTATAACATCGAATGCTCGTGTCAAGTCAAAAAATATACCGGCCACAAACATTCCTTCGTCCAATTTTTTATAAACGAATTCAACTAATGAGAATGCTGCTGTCTGAGTAGATCTTTTTTCTCTGAAACCATGCTGACAGTCGGTTATAATTTTATAACGAGACAAAAACGAAATCATCCTATTATATACAATTTTTTCAAAAAGTTTTGAGAAAACACTTAATATTGAAATAGGCCTATAATTATCAATGTTACAAGGATCTTTTTTTTTAAAAACAGGAATCACAGATGCCACCTTCAGGAGATCAGGAAATTTACCAGTTGTAACTGAAAAATTGATGATATATACTAGATGATCAGCAACATTATCCACAATAGACTTTAAGATAGACATAGGTACCCCATCTATACCAGTACTCTTTTTATTCTTAAATGCTACCACAGTACTAACAATTTCCTCTTTTACAACGGGGTAAAAAAAGAAAGTGCTCCCTAGCAGAACAGAGGTTGTACACGAAGATGATAAGACATTACCATAATAAGTCTGGAGACTTCTCTCAGCAACCGTGGCAAAATGATCTGAGAATAGATTAGCAATATCTCTTGATTGTGTATATTTCTTATTGCAATGATTTATTTCCAATGCAGATTTTATACCACTTTTTCTTCCAGTAATATCGTTAACTATATTCCATACTGTTCTATTACTATTGCTAGAAGAGTTTATAACCTGCTCATAATAACAAGATTTAGTGCGCCAGAGAAGTTGTTTGTAATCAGATTTTGCCTTTTTATAGGTAAGATAAGAGTCGTAGGTCTTCAAGTTTTTGATTAACCAATCCAAATTTTTCAAACTTTTGCTAGCTTCTATTACTTCATTATTGATCCACTTTTTTCTATTTTGGTTTGAGTTTCTAGGTAGGATTAATGGACAATTTATTTCCAAACAATGTTGTATTATTTGTGCAAATCTTATGAAAGCATCATCAATATTGTTGCAATTATATACATCCAAAAAACTTATAGTTGAAATGAATGCTTTTAAATTTGCTAACGTTTCAGAGTTTATTTTCCTGACTATAGTATTATCAACCAACTTCGCCTTCGCAATAGGCAACTTCACCATGAAATCAAGTGAGAAAACCTTGTGATCACCCAAAAAACCTTCAAAAACGTTAGTTTCATACAACCCAGAAGAAGCATTGGTCAGAATATAATCTAATTTAGATGAAGTCGTAATACCTTTGGCATTAGTAAAAACTCTTGTAGGAGCCATAGAAGTGACTTTCAAATCGAAACATTGCATCAGATCATTCAGAAGGGGTTTATGCGAACAATTGGGATCGAGATAATTGATATTCAAATCTCCACAGATAAAAGTAACATTTGCAGTTTGGTTACAATGAGCAATAACAAAAGCAAGTCGTTCCAAAAACAGATAAATATCCCCCTTAGGAACTCTGTATACACTAATTACAATGTACCTCTTTCCTCCTAATGAAAACTTCACTCCGCACACTTCAAAGTGAAACTCAACGGAGTATTTCGAAATATCGATTTCAGTCACTGGAAACCCGCATTTCACATAAATCACAGTACCACCATGCTCACGATTTTGACGACAAAACGAAGCTGCTTGATAGTACCCATCCAAAGCCATCGTTGATATACTTTCAACTGTACCCCAGTGTTCTGCAATGCTCACCACCAAAGGACGATGACATTCCAGTAGTAGCTCCAGACATTCAATCTTATTGTTGAGAGATTGAACATTGACTTGAATAATCTTGAATTTTTCTGATGTCACGCTGGTTCTGGTTAAATCCTTTTGGTCGCCGAAAGAAATGATGGACACTGACATTAGGGTACACCGATCCTGCTGAAAAGCTTGGAGTATCAACCCCGAGTGACATACGATTTTTCCACCAAGTTTCAAGGATTTCCGTTCAGTTCTTCCAGAGAAAAGCCCCGGACAACGGACGGATTTTTTTTTAGTCGTTTTTTCAAATCTACATACTCCAAAATGTAAACTGTGAAATTTTCAGGGGGGGGTTAAATTTTTTTTTTGGTTGGTCGATCACTTAGGTTTATTAGTCTCTGAGTTATATAGAAAAACGCTGCAAATTGTGTTGTGAAAAACTAATGAGTTATGAATAATATAGAAGTTTTATTTAAGATATCAATGGTATTGGGTTATTGAACTGAGAAAATAATAAACCTTTGTGTTAAACTTGCAGTGTTATTACATCGGCTTCATCATCAGTGAGTCCAACTTAGTAGTTAAAGACAGAGCCGGAACTAGGATTTCAGCGCCCTTGGCAAGTTATCGAAATGCGCCCTTTTCAATTTTATTTTTCAATGACTACATACTTTTCATAAATGATAGTATTTATTCTATTCCTAGGATATTTTACTATTATTATATTCTTTTGAGAACGAGCATTAGATTCTTAGGTATATCCAACAATATCTGTATAGAAATTACTATAATCTCCCATGTATCTTATAAGGTAATGAAGAGAACTCACAAACGTATTAATATACGATAATGAGGGTATGAAGAAAACAAAAAGGAAACGAATAAAATAATTTATTCTCAAAATAATATATAAGCATTCAAAGCTTCGAAAAAACAATAAATGAAAGTGTAAATGAAAAACTGAAATACATTAAAGAACACACATGCCAACAAAGATCATAACGAACATTTTAATATTACTTTTTGTAATTCGCCATGATGAACTTTTTACAGCACGAATTATTTCCCGACCCGCTTGCACGATCACGGTATTTGTGGTATTGCACATAATATGAAATATAATGATAAGTTCCTGGTTCCTATTTTGATGCCATCAACTGCACCGCTCCATGGAAGTACTCCACATGCGAGAAAAAAAGTAGTATTGATAAGACTGGGGTGATTTCATCAAGCCTATCGGTCGTAAACGTTTTCGAAATTCATTACCCTTATCAAAGCCGGTGTGATGAACGATTCGGCGAATAATGTGGACGGTCTGAATCTCTTTGTCATGCCGTCAAGAAACCGACCCTAGACGGAGCGCGTCCGCCGCTAGCTCGAACCATTAAACTCCCTCTGAACTTGCCGCTAATTGAGGTCTTCAGTGTTCGAATAACAAACATCTGGACGCGATCGGGAATCGTAGGGCTACCGACAAGTGTAAATTTATCATCTGTTAATTTATTGGTAACTACTTGTAGCCGCATATTGTACAACAGGTGCATGCACTATAGCACCGAGCTCTAAAATATGAATGGACTTGGAAGTGAAAAAACATAATTTCAAGAAAAAAATCATAATTTTGCGCCCCTAGTTGGTTGGCGCCCGTGGCAAATGCCTCCCTAGCCACGCCCTAGATCCGGCTCTGGTTAAAGACCATTTTCGACTCGAAATTTGAAAATTACACTCATTTGTACCAAACGATCGCTCTTTTTAAGAACGTTCGCGCAAATAGTACTTGACATACAACTTTCAAGGAAGAAAATGCGAGCTTAAACTTCTAACTTTCAGATAATGCAATTAATCAAAATATGAAATCATATCACTCTGAATAATTCGTTACCTAGTATTACCGATTTTACCTCATTCTCACAACCTTTCACTTCTTCGACACAATTTCCTACGAAATCGGTACAAACAGATTTAAATACTGTTTATGGAGCGAAATAAATATCCACAATTCAGGTCATTAGACATACGTACGTATCCAGCCCGTACATGGTCCGATCGCCTGTTCGCCGGCTATTTATAAAAACCTAATTATGAAATTAAACGAAAGGGACATGGGTTTGGTATTGTTCAGCGGCAATGGGTCGTAGTTGGCGGTGTAATATCTACGTAATCAGATCCGACCGTCGGGCACGATCGTGTGCTTTCTTTTACCTTGTCATTGGGCATGTCCTTCGCCCACATTCGATGGTTTCTGTGCCACACCATCGGTAGTATACTAACTGACAAAGAAACTGCAACACCCAGAAGGAGCTGTTTAAATTTTAAATTTTTGCGCGCATGTTCTAGGGGAACAGCGTGCTATCGTTTTGGCCAAATGTCTGTAATTTTGGATGATTGAGACGAAAATGGTCTCAATCGACTAGGGTGGGCTTACTGATGACGAATCCGGTGTCAAAATCGATTCTGTCCGGCCGAGGACACGATAACTGTCGACAGAAGCAAGCTAGCAACTTGAAACTTTCAGGGTTTCAGGGTAGGCCGCGCATCAAAATGCCGCGGTTAAGTACGTTAATGGGCCAAATCGGTCGAATAGTTTAGGAGTTATATTTACTAGAAATTTTGAAGTTATATATTTTTTATTTCAGAAACTACTTGAGTGATTGGATTCAAGCTTGGCAGTTGAGTGGGGTATAACGACGCGCAACTTTGAGCCAAATTTCGTCAGGATCATATTGTCAGTAAATTAAAAAAAAAATTTTTTCGAAATTTTTTTCCAAAATTTTTTTTTTTTCCGGAAACCATTCATCATATCCAAAAACAAATTCCACTCACACTTTGAGCTTCATATTTTACAGCAGTGTACCAAATTTCAGTTCGATACGATCATAAGTTTCGGAGATACCGGGAAAAAATATGTCGAATTTCGATGTTTTCCTTCTCGATATCGTTGTTTTTTTCGGTATAACTCGAGAAATACTGATTTAATCCTGATAAAACTTCGCAGCTAGGTTGGAGATGCTGAAAGACAACTTAATGCAAAATTTCGTTATAACTTTTTGAAAAAAAAAAATTTCTGTGATTTTCTTATCATATCATCCTCATTAAATTCTGTATGAACCTTCGAACTGTAATTTTCGATGAAGTACTGGATTTCAATTCGATCTGATATGTATTTTTGGAAAAATTGGAAAAATAAAATTTTAAATGGGTATATCTACGGATATAGATAGTATAGCAAGGAGTAAATGATTAAGATCTGGAAAAAAAATTGTGAAAGTTTTTTCATGTGAACATTTTTTGTTACTTGAATATTGTAGTCGTTGTTTGCAAATTTTTTAAATTTTACAACAAACCAGCTGTTCGAGGGGATCCAAAGTCGATGTTTAGTTGTTGTTAAAATGCCTAGAGCACGTGTTCGCGGAATTCATCGCCAGCTAAGTGAATTTGAAAGAGGTCGAATTTTTGGTCTACGGAAGGCGGGGTTGTCATTTCGAGAAATCGCTAACCGGTCGAACAGAAATCCAATTTCTGTTATGGGATGTTGTCAAGCGTGGTTCGATAATGCCAGAATCGAAGAAGAGTAGGTACCGGACATCGAAGGGGCACAAATGGAGTTCGAGATCGACGTCTAAGAGAGGCCATTAGATACCGATTTGCGACAACTCGATCTTTGGCTGATGAGTGGTTAGGAGAACAAGGCCATCCTGTAACTGACCGAACGGTTTACCGCCGTATAAGGTCTTTTGGATTGCAGCATTATCAACCCCATCTTGTGCTACCTTTTACGGTTGAGAATCGCCGGCAACGATTACAGTGGTGCAAAGAACGACAACATTGGAACGTGGTATGGCATCAGCTCGTCTTTTCTGATGAATCTCGATTCTCCTTGGGTACACATGATGTTCGAAGAAGGAAGGGTTAGACGACGTGGGGGAGAAAGACGTGACACTCATTTTGATGTTGAGCTTCATGTACACCGGACAGTAGGCGTTATGGTATGGGGTACTATCGCACATGCAAGTAGGTCACCTTTAAGGTAACGCGCTGCGATACCTTCAAGAAATAGTGGAGCCATAAGTTTTCCCTTATAATAATGCTCGACCTCATGTTACCAGAGTTAGTTTGATTTTTTTTGAAGCGACCCATGTGAATCTTTTGCCATGGCCGCTCAGATCGACCGATCTTTCGCCCATAGAGCCTGTTTGGGACATCATGGGTAGAAAGCTTGAAAATTTATCCAAGCCTCACAGACTTTGGCGGCTCTGAGACACGATGTACAGGTAGCTTGGTATGGTATCCCTCAAGAAGAAATAGACCATCTTCTTGCATCAATGCCAAGACGTGTTGGGGAGTGTACAGATAACCGCGGTGGACAAACACATAAGTAAAAAATTTTATAAAAAAATTGTAAACCCTTCGTTTTTTTTCTCCATATGTTAATCATTTACTCCTTTCTTTACTGTCTATGTTATACCAAAAAAATTTAAAATTTAAACAGCTCCTTCCGGATGTGGCAGTTTCTTTGTCAATTAGTATATTTCGTTATATTATCGTTTCGAGTTTCTCTTGTAATTCACTCCTGAATGAATGTTTATTTTATGATCTAGTTGGTTCAGGGCGAGTCTCGATTTGGAAAATACAGTCTTGATATTTTGCGCGCATTTCCCGAAAATTGTTCCGAACGTCTTGATTGGACTCACTGATAACGAATGCGGTGTCAAAGTCGGTGAAATCGGGCTATTGGGACTTTTAGTAATTCGAAATTTTGAGGTTATTTCCCTGATTTTTCAGGAACTTTTTGAGCGGTTGAATTGAAACTTTTAGTTAGTTGGAGCATGCACAATTTTTCGCAAAATTTTGTTCAAATCGTACTCAATTGAAAAAGCAGAATTTGTAGAGGAAATTTTGATTTCGGAAACTTATTCTTTGTAGTGTCACAGCTATATAAACCAAATTTTATTTTTATTACGATTAAAATTTCCGGAGATATTTTTGGAAGAAATATGTGAAATTTTATAGTTGTTTCCTCGGTATCGATATTTTTTCCGGAATAACTATTGCAATCATAACGAAACTTGGTAACTAGTTCGAATGAAGTGCTGATGAACAACTTTGTGCAGAATTCCGTGATGATCGTGTCATTGGAATGATTTGAAAAAAAACTTTAATATTTTTTCTCAAACATTCAATATTTTTCGATCTTCTGATCATATTATCCTCAAGAAATTCGGTATGATTCTTGAAGCTGTTCTACCTCTAAAACTAAAACATTAACGTTGTTCCTTTATGATCATTTCAACAGGAAGATTTCTGGAAATAATTGCATTCCTCTTAAGTAAATTTCTCTTCTTGCATAAGGGGCCTGGAAAACAATAGTCATCATGAATGTGATCTAATATTTCGTGATCAATTCGTCCTTACCGCTATAAAAATGATTATAATCGGTAAAACGCAGGTAATAGACTCTCATAAATCTTGTCTGTTGGTTTACCAATTTTAAGTTACAAGTTACCAAGGTTTTTAGAGATTCTTTAACGCTTTCAGGCTCAAATTCTTGAAGGAAGTTTGTTTTACCCAAATTCGAAAAATTGTAGGTTGTTTTTTCGATGTAGATACACTTTCAAATTTTCTTGACATTTCTTTCGACCTGTCAATGATAATCTGACTATCTCGGGTTCCTCTGATAGCCACCAGAGAGAGTAGCGCTTATCTTCATTCGCCAATAATTTTCCCGAACACGCCACTATTTGACATTCAAGTCCCAAATTCGAACTGAACCGAATCGGCGTCATTGGAGATATTAAAGAAATAATGTATCTATGAAATCATTGGGCGAATTTTACCCCTTCCTTGATTCGAACTTCGTTATCAAACCCAGACCAACTGAGCATACTAAGAAGCGAATTATTTCTTCGCTGATGTACTTCAAAACGTAAGGGCAATGGAGGTTTTTCCTGAATTTGAGTTATTACTGCAAATGCAAATTTGAACATAATTATTATGGATTTGATTCATCGTTTTCCCAAATTACCTTCAGAAATTATTCGAAATCAGATTTCAAAATTGGGGTTGGGGATTTGCCAGGCATGCACGAAGTGACAACGGTGTTTAGTAGAATAGCTTTTTCTGTTACAGAATAATGAAATATTAATTCATATTCTGTGGTACACACGTTTTCTTTGTCAATATAACCAAACAATTTCCGTTTGCGATTTCTCAGTAATATGACAGTATGACACTCTGTGCTCTTCTTTTTCTATTGCTTGGTCGTTGTCTTCTACTCTAATCAGATCGAAGTATACCTTTCTCTGTTTTCCTAAGCAAAATAACACATTTGATGTCCTTTTCTTTCCGAGAAAGCTGAATTTGACGTTGCCATATCGTGCACTCAAGACAAATACCTTTAAATGCAAATCCCGATTTTTATTTTTCAGTTTTAGGTAATCAAACATTTTAAAAATATAATATTGAAATTATATGTTTGAATTGTGATGCTCTAAAGGTTTTTCATGAAAATTACTGCATTTTCATTTAAAGGAAAAAGCCCCATTCATACTTTCTTATTATCTTCACTTTCGCGTCTCACAAAAATCTTCCATCGATCAATTTGCATGTACGACTCATCAAAAATGTGATCTCGTCACGCAATAGAACCCACTTTCTTCAAAGAAATTAAAATTCATAGCGATATCGTTTAAGTTATTTCATTTCATCAAATCACGTCTGAGAATTTTAATCTATTTTTATGGTCCGTTTCTTAAGGTGCTAGAAATGAAGCTAGAGCTCTGATGTATCCATAAAATTATTTCGAAACCATGACATCCGTAAAAACGTAGGTGTTTTAGTGACATTCAAGTTGAAATCTTCCATTCGCTTGAAGTTTTGACGATTTCATCGGTGATTTATAATATGGGGTAACGTCGATATTCTTCGGATTAGAAATAGAAGTAACTGTCAGTTTCGGAATGCAAGAGTCTTTGAAAGCAGTGAAATATTGCACTGAGATTCCCGGAGGAAGAGTAAGTAATACTCTGGTATTAGGCTGTGTCCACATGTTCATAATACGAACAGCGAATACTCCGTTTAGCGGCAAGATGAGAGGAAGTTCAAGCGGCCAGGACGGCTTTTGATCTGATCTTTCTGGTGAAGGTTTTATGAGACAAAATGGCTCGTAGTGCTGTCAACATTATTCGCGTATAATCATGAATCCCTTTCTCCGTTCCCTTTAGTGGCTCATTTTTGCGCGATGCGAACTCATAACCAAGAAAAAATATTATTATAAGTTTTGAACCCACTCAACTCAATCGCATGGAGAGGAAACAGAAAAACGGATCACTAACTAGTCCAATAATTATTGCTTCTTCTGAATGATCGGCAAGAGCATCTGAGGTGAGTGTCCAAAATGTCAGGTCTTAGGCCTTTTTGGTGGTCCATCGTTTGATATCTTTGTTGGATGTTTGATAGTTGTAGCTCTTGGATTGCTCGGTGTCAACAGGTAAAATTGCAGGTAGCTCGTAATTTAGTTCATATTTAGCAGGTATTGGTTGATTCCCAAATCAAGCAAAGGGTAGTTTTTTTAGAGGTATAGCAATTAAAGTTGGCAACACTGTTTGAACTGGCAGCCATTTGGTCAGCTGTCAAGTGATTTGTGTTTAGTTTGGTTCGGCATTTCAACATGAATAGAATGACGACTGAACAGCGCTTCCAAATTGTGCAAATTTATTTCGAAAATATTGGTTCTTTTCGAAATACGTATCGCGCTCTTCGTCCATTTTACGGTCAACGTAATCGTCCATCAGAGAAATTAATTCGACTTACTATTACTATGTAACGTTTTCGCACCACGTTCACTCTAACTGACTGTTTGGTGTGCTTTATGGGCTGGTGGAATAATTGGTCCGTACTTCTCTGGAGACAATGCTGGCCAGAACGTTACAGTCAATGGTGACCGCTATAAAGCCATGATTACTGACTTTTTCGTTCCTAAATTGGACAGCCATGATGTGCAGCAGCTGTGGTTTCAACCAGGTGACGAAACATATCACACAGCTCGCGCAACAACTGATTTACTGAAGGAAACGTTTGATAACCGCATAATTTCACGTTCCTTGCCCGTGAATTGGCATCCAAGATCGTGCGATTTAACGCCGCTAGATTATTTTCTGTGGGGATATGTGAAGTCGCTAGTCTACGCCGATAAGCCTGAAACGATCGACCACTTGGAGGACAACATTCGCCGCGTTATTGCCGATATACGGCCACAAATGTTGGAAAAAGTGATTGAAAATTAGACCTCCAGATGAGATTAAGTCCGAACCAGCCATGGCGCTCATATGCCAGAAATTATATTTAAATAATAATGCCAAAAAATTATTTTTTGGATAAAGTTAATTACATGTCGATTTCAATAACTCATCCTTGTCTCTGAAAAAAATACCCTTCACAAGGAGGTAGTACGATAGGACCTGAGAAGTACCAAAATATCAGAGAAATACTGGATATCCAAAATTTGAGAACCCAGAGAGTGCCCTAATATTTGTTTATTATAACAGACAGATGATATTTCTCGAAATCAATGATAATACTCTACTTAATTAATCGATATAGATAGATAAGATAAATTCAATCTTCGCCAGAAAAAAAGGCGGCAGAACAAAAGGATTTCTCAGGCGTCAGGTTTGCCAGCTCGAGACTGCGCAAAAGGAGTGTCGAGCATATAATACAAATAAAAGTGTTATCTAAAATTGAACTACTGAAATCACTTCGTTTATTTTATTGTTTAAATATACTTTCATAACGTTACAAATGGTGAATTGTCAAATTGGCGAAATGCTCAAAGAAAATATCATGAGTGAATCACCCTCTACATTTGAAAGAAACTACAAAATAACAGAATTTCAGCCACTCCTACAAGAATCCATTTCCTATTTATGCGACGTCGTTTATATCAATATAGATTTCTGCCATTATTGCAGTGGCGTACTAAAAAAAATCTCGGCATTTTCCGTCTCAAGTGATACTACGCATCCAACAGCCGGATTTACGGCATATCGCATATGAATATTTCATTATGCGAGGTCTTATTGGCATGGTACAGCTCATAACACGAAAGCGGGATTTCAATGGACGCATCCGAGCACTTCTATCCAATAAAATTCTGGTTTCTTTCGACGTTTGAGTATACGATTCCGCGAAATTCGTTGGCCACCGCTGATAAGTTCGCAAATGCATTTCTCGAAATAGAATGTGGGGCCTGGATGCGGCTTTTCCATTAAGCTCGTTGCAGGAATTGGTTGGATGGGAGGTTCACTCCAAATGAAGCAATAAGATGGATTTGACGAGCGTTTTCAACCTGGTTGTATGGTTATATTCAATTCATGTGGATAAGTTCGGATTTTGTGGTAAATTGAAGATTTTCGAGGTAGCTAGCACATCTTTGGAAATATTACGTATCGTGCCGGCTCCTCAAGGCATGCGGCAAATTGAGCCGTTTCATTCCTACGTGAGCTGACACCCTTTGAGCGGATCACAAAGAATTGTGCCAAAACTTCGGAAACGAACAAGGTTGAAAGATCTCGAGAGAATCTTCCAGCAGCAGCGTTAGTGCTAATGCCCCCTTCAAGTTGACCGATGCATGTGGTCAGGAAACGTGTGGTACTTAAGATGCAAGGGATGAAGTAGTGTGCGCGTGACTTTGGTAAGAGTTGAGAGAGGACGCTTGTTACAAAATGTTAATCGAATTAGCCTCGTTGAGATTGATCAGACTTGATAACATTTCTAGGTTTCAATCCCAATATCAGAAAAATAACCATAAAAATTAAATGAAAATTGTTATTTATAGAAAAAAGCCTTGTAGAATGAGGGATTCAAACTATTACTCGGGGGAAGTTCCTGGAAGAAATATTTCCTAATGAACAATATTATTTTTATAGAGTCCTCATCTGACTTCTTCGTAAGACAATACCGAGAAAATTGGCAGAATTATTTTCTTTCAATTATTTCGTATTTGAAGACTTATGTCAAATTGACATGGTTTTCGAAATTGTCAATTCGAAAAACGAAATTATTGATAGAAAATAATTCATATTTTCTGTTTATTGTCTTATGAAGGAGTTCACCGAATAATACAAACGATCAATGGTTTGTATTATTCGGATATTGTTCATCAGGCAATATTTTTACGCGCTTGTTCTGGGAAACAGCGTTATAGTTTCGTCACAATGTCCTTAATTTTCGAATTTTGAGCCGAATATGGTACTAAAAGATTGGGTTGAAAACCCCGAAGAAGAATCCTTGGTCGGATTCAATTCCGTCCGTCCGTCGTATGTGCTTTAACTTCCGAAGAAAAGTACCTAGGACTTGAAATTGTCAGATTATGTTGGAAATATGTCTAATAGTTTCGGAGTTAGGCCTATTTGAAATTTTGAGGTTAATTTATCCTTATCTCATAAAGTACTGATTCGATCAGATTAAAATTTCGTACATAGTTTTGGGATACCAACGCCTAACTTGCTGCGAAATTTGGTATGCATCCAGTTGTCAGAATTTTTTTTTAAATGTTTGTTCGAAAATTTTGTTGAATTTTTTTTCCTTATACTATATTGATTACATTTCAACGAAATTTGGCATAAACCTCAGAGTCAGTATTTTACAACAATGTTTCGAATTTCAATCCGATATTCACTTCCGAAGATAGAAGGAGGAGAATAGGCCAAATTTCGTTGTTATTTGGAGTTTTAACGTTATTTCGCAATTTCTCAAGAAGTGCAGATGCAAGCAGATTGTTACTTCGTAACCAGTTGAAAAATACCAACCCGCAACTAGGTGCGAAATTTCGAGTTGATCTAGTTGTTAGAATTTGAACAAGCGTGTAAAATCTCCTGACCTCAGTGCCTTTCTAGATTTTAGTTTATTATTTGATAAAATCAAATAATAAACCTTAGTGATCGACAAACAAAAAAAAAAATTTTAACCCCCCCTGAAAATTTCATAGTTTACGTTTTGGAGTATGTGGATTTGAATGAACGAATAAAGAAAATCCGTCCGTCCGCCGTCCGTTGTCCGCGGCTTTTCTCTAGAAGTACCGAACGGAAACCCTTGAAACTTTGTAGAAAAATCGTGTGTCACTCGGGGTTGATCCTCCAAGCGTTTCAGCAGGATCGGCTCTAAATGGGGAGTTGGGGGGAAAAAAAATATTTCTCGAAAACTTATCGCCGAATTTTCATGAAACTCTGAACGTTGATTATTGTTGCATAACTCAACCTAAAAAATTTTATCCGGGTGATTTCCGACCAGGGGTTCCCGAAATATGAAGAAAAACGCTGCAAAATTCCAATAATAAAGAAAATGAATCATCGCATTCGGTTCTAAGTTGTTTAAGATATCAATGGTATATTGGGTTATTCAACTAAGAAAATAATAAACCCTTAAGTAAAATTTGCAGTGTTTTTTTCTAGAAACTGCCCTTGAAAATTAGTTTGATTCCAGCAACCCGCAAGGGTGTTTTCAATAAATAACAATGTTATTCAATTTTAATAGACCTTTTTCTGATATTGGGAGTGAAAAACTATAAAATAATAATGTTTTCAAAATCTGTCGCATTATCCATGTTGGCTTTCTTTATAATTGAAAAGGGGGTGTAATGTCTACAACTACCTTTTATAAACCTTTATTAGGTCATTGTGACCGGTTTCGGAATACTTGATTCCATCTTCAGCCAAAGACTACAAATCGAAATAAAAATAATGTTTTTTTAACAATCGGTAGCTGAAGGTAGGCAATATCCCAAATCCACAGGCTTCTCTCGACATTTTTCAACATTCGCAATATTTGAAACGAATTTGTGTACATTGAAGATATGATAGAGAATTATATATATATATATATTCTTTTGAGATGAGCATTTACATTTTTTTATATCAAACAATTTGTGTCATAACAGTATTAGCTGAGGAAATGTCAACGGGGTACCATACATTTTTACGTATGATACAAGAGCACAGATAAAAACCTCAGGAAAAACTCTGTCTCCCCGTATTAGTGTAATGAAATTGTTGTTTTTTATTGAAGGGCTTCTTTTTCATTGACAAAATTTCCTCCTTCCTATGCGATGCAGATCGAAATCTTGAAAACATACCTGAAAACAAAAAAGGAGACGAAAGAACTAATATGAACTAGTAAATGATTTAGTACTCATTAAATTAATTTGAAGTTCGCAATCCATCTCAAAAAAGAATCAGACACCGAATGAATTGCCTCGAAACCATCGTCAAATTTATATATTGGACAAGTATTTACTAAATGTTCTATTGTTTCCTCTTCTTCTCCGTACTCGCACCTTGGACTTTCGACCGAATTCCATTTGAAGAGGAAACTATTACAGCGACCATGACCGGTTCTAAGTCGATTCAAAATGCACCAAATTTTCCTAGGAAGATTGAAACCATGAACTTTTTCTGAAGGATCGCTGATCAAACCTTTGTTAAAAACATTACACGAATTCCATTCCGAACGCCAAATTTCTTTGTCACTTTTATTGGTGTAAAGAAAATCGTTGATCCATAAAGGTTTACGAGATTTCAATCTAGCAATTTTAGAATCCGGAATATAAGACATGATTGGGAATAAATTCGGAAAGGAACGATATTTATCCCAAGACTTTATCACTGCAACCTGTCTACGAATATGGGGCGGTACAATATTTGAGAGAACTGGTAACCACTGTAAAGGAGTAGATCTTATGGTTCCACTAATAATTCTCATAGCAACATTAAGCTGTACATCTATTTTACTAACATGAGCGCTATTAAACCAAACCGAACAACAATATTCAGCAGCAGAAAAAACCAAAGCTAAAGCTGCGGTACGGAGAGTTGTAGGGTCAGCCCCCCATGAAGAACCAGCTAGTTTTTGAAGAATATTATTCCTAGATTTCAACTTCATGCGTAAGTTTTCCAAATGGGCCTTGAAATTTAAAGAGGTATCCAATTTCACTCCAAGATATTTAGGAGTGAAATTATGTTTCAGAACGGCATTATTGAAAGTAACATTCAAAGTTTTAAACTTCTGTTGATTATTCAAATGAAAACAAGAAACTTCTGTTTTACTAGAATTTGGACATAAACGCCACTCAACAAAATAATTCTTCAGAATTCCTAAATCAGTATTTAGAGTGTTTTCAATGACTTTGAAATCAGAGTGAGGAAAAGCCAGAGCAATATCATCTGCATAGATGAATTTCTCTGAAGAAGTTGCTGGAATATCACATAAATATAAATTAAATAGAAGGGGAGCTAAAACTGATCCTTGGGGGAGTCCATTATTCAAAGTTTTGAACCTACTACTAACATCATCAACAAAAACACGGAGTCTTCTGTCAGATAACATATTTTCGATCAATTGAATTACTTTTCCACATTTCAGAAATTTATGGAGTTTGAATATTAAACCATCTTTCCACACCGTATCGTAAGCTGCTGAAAGATCCACAAATACAGCCCCCGTAATTCAGGAAATATTATATACATATCGACATAATACCTCATGCTGCAACACCAACTTTCGCAATATAGAGAGTTATTCCAAAAAATCCAAAACCGCTTTGTTTCCATCGACGCCCATTGTGCTTTGTTCTCCGCACGGTCCGACTTTTTGCCATTCCAAAGGTTCCATTAAATCCTATTTTAATCGCAATTTCACAACGAAAGCAGCTTTCGCGTTATATCTTTCGTTTTCAAGATCGCAACAGGCACCCGCTGTTTAGCGTTCGATAAAGCGGTTAAATATCGATTGTTAATGGCTTTCGTTATGATTGTAAATTAAATGTCAGGCGAATGAAAAATTCGAACGATTTGAATAAGCAATGAAACAACAATCCGACCGGATAATATGTTATTACCTAATATGGACGATGTCTGATTAATAAGGGACAAGGTCGTAATTACAAAAGATCATTAATCTTTCCCTTTATACGCTAATTGTTCTGGTATTTCACTATTTTTATTCATTTCGGTGAATGTCCGAATCGCCTGAATTGGAAGCGCCGATTGAAGTCAGTGGCGGCGGATTTAGGAACGGACAGGTGGTTAATTGAATGTTTGTATGTCATAAACAACGCGTATTATCTGATGGCTTCATTTGAGCTATGTTGGAAGCTGTCGTTTTCGAACCCTGAATATCGAAAATTGTACAGCGTGTAGGTCACTTGCATGTAACACCAAATATCATATTTTTTAATTTTTGTCAATCTTCTTGGATACAAAATCGTAATGAATGCTATCAGAAACTGTTTCAGTTCGAGAATTAAGAATAATTCGGTATAAAAATGGTTGAATCGAGATGCAAGTTCAAATTCGGTACGCGATTGGCGAATGAAGATAAGCGCTACTCCCTCTGGTGGCTATCCGAGTAATCCTAGGTGCAGACATTATCATTGACAAGTTAGGAAAATGAGAAAGTTTATGAATTTTTCTTGGCGTTTGTGTGATTTAACAAGTGCTTCTACTGAGGAAAAGCAAACTCAAATGTCCCTTCCCATAGTTTTCGATAGCCCGGTAAAAAATTTGGATTTAGGGTGAAAGAAACTTCCTTAAACAAGTCGGGCCTGGAAGTGTTGAAGAATCGATAAAAACCAACAAACAAGATTTATGTGAGTCTTTTACCTACATTTTACCGATGATGTTCATTTTTATAGAGGTAAGCACGAATTGCTCATGAAATATTAGATCACATTCATGAAGACAATTTTTTTCCAGGCCCATAATCCAAGCAGAGAAATTTACTTAAGAGGAATGCTATGCCTTCCAGAAATCTGCCTGTTGAACTGATCATTAAGGAACAACGTAAATGTTCTAGTGATAGAACTGACTATTGAAAAAAAAAGAGTCTCAACAAGGAAATATCTGGTGATGAATACTCTTCGCTCAAAGTGCTTCTGCCGGTGAAAGCAAAGTTGTTTATTACAGCTTTTTCAAGAGCAATCATATGAGTGTTGGAAAATTTATTTGTCAATCCATAATGAATAAGGCATACGGTACAAGTAGCATTAGTTTCATGTGAATGTATTCATTTTATTCACAATATTTTGAGTATTTAGTCCTTCCCTATAAAAATAGTAAAGTTATGAGTATTTGTCTATTATTCCGAAAAATATGTGAACTATCAGTTTTTTAACTTTCAAGACAGCCTAAGAAATCCAGCAAAGTCAATCTTGCCATTTGGATCTGAAAATAAATAATATTAGAACACTGTCTAACCTTGAAGATATCCCCGTAATTTTAGAGTTGCTACACCCAATAAGATAGAAGAATGATACAAACCTACTTTATAAGAATGGAATATGTACTCCCAGTAATACTCTCGTCAACTATAAAAGTCTAAAAGTCTTTGAATAAATCGTGAAATCAAAAATCATCAAACCAAACACTAACAAACAGTACAAAATCAACTATCAAAACAAAATCTATGTCTGTATGTAAGGTTCTAAAACTGGCCACCGTGGCGCTCCAATCTTAAATTCAGACGCCAATTGGTGTTTTTTTTAGAGGTATAGAACTTTGAAAGAGAATAAAACAAGGATGAATTTTTGAAATTGACATGAAATTGACTTCATTCAAATGATAATCTGTTGGCATTATAATTCAAATATAATTTCTGGCATATGACAGCCACGGCTGGTTCGGACATAATCGAATCTGGTGGTTCAATTTTCAATCACATTTTACAACATTTGTGGCCGTATATCCGCAATAACTCGGCGAATGTTGTCCTCCAAGTGGTCGATCGTTTCGGGCTTATCGAAAAAAAAACACCCTTCATTATCGATACAGCCAACACTATCAGAAACTTCGTAGAGTGGGAGGAACACGAGAAAAGAAATAGAGTGGATAGGACACGTGAACAGTGAGTGAAAAATAAATATAATAAATATAAATCAATTTTTCGATGAAATTTTAAACTTTTGACGGTGGTGGTTAAAGTTTTCCCAGTATTCTGATGGAAAGAATAATCGATTTCAATGCCTACTTCACTCATTCCGTTTTTAGTGGGGAAGTTTCCATAGGGACGCTCGTTTCACTGCGATGAAAAGTGCAAGCCAGCGGAATCAAGATTTTCATTGATAAAATTCTTACTTTTCTCAAATTCGAGAAAGCTTGAATTATTATTTTCTTGGGTTTCTCGAATGCGATCATATCACTATTCTACATATTTTTTCATAACTTATTATCTAGAGATATTCGAATCTTATGTGAACCTCAAAGATGGACAAAGTATTGTGTAATTAATAATAATTGTCATCGTAGCAAACATCAAAATTCTAGACGTGAATGTCGATTAAAGTTTATTTTGGGAGGATTTTGCATCATTTTTCAGTTTTTTTCTGGGTTTTCACTCCCAATATCTGAAACAGAACTATTGAAATTCAATAAAAATGGTTTGTTCTATGGAAAATGCTCTTGCGGATTGCAGAATTGGACCATTTATCAAGGGCAGGGAAAACAGATTGCTTTATGAACAATGCAGAAATAATATAAACGATAAGACAATGCAAACGTTTTCGAAACACTCTACCCCTAATACACGTCTACTACGCATACGTGTTCAGCCGCTTAAACTTTGCCCCAGTAATCTGGAACCCTTAGTATAAAACTTATATCTCACGCCTTGAAAGAGTCCAGAACCGATTTCTGAAACGCATTGCCCTCGGAATGAACCTGCCTCTCCAGCATAGTGAAGATCGCTATCCCTTTTTAAGAAAAGAATTTAAAGTATTATCTCTCGAAGACAGACGTAAAATGAACGACGTCATGTTCCGGTCAAAAATCTAGGGTGGCGATCTGCACAATGCTGATATTCTCGAAAAAATAAAAATCAACATTCCGTCATTCAATCTGAGGCAACATGAGTTATTTCATGTTGAATTCAAGCGTAGTAATTACACTAAGGATGGTCCAGTCGTTAGAATGCTACGTTTCGCCAATGAGTCGCAACACTTAGTTGACATATTTCACCTCTCGCCACAAAAAATTAAAATAATTTTGAAGAAGTCATACATTATTGCTTATTGAATCACAATTCCTTCAATTTCAGTTATCGTTTGTCTCTGTTAATTCTAATTTGTATTTACCGCCTTTTTCTCCTTTTTTTTTGATTGTTCAAGATTGATAAATCAGTTTATACCTAATTTGTTTGCTACTTAGTTAGGATATAATGTTAGGATGCATGTTACTACCATATAAGGCCTATTTTTGAGTGATAAGCACGTCTCTTGATGTTCTCTATTGTGGATACTCTTCCTGGGTTCCACACCTGTTTGTATCCCCCAATTCTCTAATAAATAAATAAATAAACGAAGCGAACTGCGACGTTTCAGAGTACCAATCTGTTTCTTTCATCAGACGAAGGAGAAAATTTTTAGAATTATTTTCTTTCGATTTTTCGTTCTGAAACTTTTGTCAAATTGATATTTTCATAAAATCACAGGAACACAGATTCAGTTGGCTTGAAAGTTATTTGATACTACCTCTTTTTTGAATTCAGCCGAATAGGGTCCATGTCTGCAGAACAATGAGCAGAATTAATCAATACTCTCTCCATTCAACAGAATGCAAGAGGATTCTTCAATTTTTTTTTCTCAAATGATCTGATTCCGACATCAGTATTTTTGTATTGTCGCAATCTATCGTGTGGTTCGAAATGGTCGAACATACATGGTTTGCTATTAGGGATTTTGTATGTCTATTCCTTGGGTGGTTTTGTTGCTCTTATTTTTTTCTGATATCTAACGGTCGAGTTGTATTTGTGGAAAGACATATACAGGGGAAACATCTCGACCTTATGTAGTATAAAATAAATATGGTCACCCGAGTGTCAAATTAAGGAAAGACATGCCTGTTTCATTGAGATTCCGAACTAGTATAAGTCTATATGTATTTTCAGCATTTGATACAAAATGAATTCCTATGGCCATGGGTGAAAGCCTAAGTTTATGGTATATAAACCTTGTTTTCATAATTCGACATATTTTTTTACCATATCTACGCAAACTATAATTTCGAACTGAAACTTGGTACACTATTGTAGAATTGAAGATCAAGGGCTGTACAAATCTGATAAATAGTTCCCGACAAAAATTTCGCAATTTCAAAGTTTCAAAAGATTATATAACTCTGAATCCGTTGGACAAATTCTTTCCCTTAACAAACCTTCGAAGAAAGGCTCATACTATTTTCTTAACATTTCAAGACTAGGAGATTTCGTTTCAAAGCAGGAACACACACTGCAAGTGGTATGGAATATGAGAACTCTTCTTCATTTAGTCCAACCCAATTGTTCAAGACCATTTTCGGCATTAAATTCGAAATATTTGGGTGAAATGATAACGTTTCTTCTTCATGGATTAAGATAATCCTGATCTCCCTATATCCCAAAAACCTTTCAAGTGAAATCAAGTTCATATGAAATTTTTGTCGTGAAATATTTCAAAGAATGAACCTGTAAGTAAATGGGATCTTTTCCTCAAGAGCTCCCCTCGAACCCGCCACTGAAACGAGTTGATATAATTCCGAAGAGAATTGCTAGATTGTTAGTTTTTTCCTTGGGAACTCTATCACCTGCTAAAATATGGTATCTGTATTTCGTCAGTTTTTGAATGGGAAATTTCGTTTCATGTTGTTGCAGTATGACTCGTTTCTGTTGACTTTCTATAAACATTGCTTGCGCGGATGTACTTTCAGAATTGTTCGAGGCCGGAGTCAACTATTATGGTTTGTTTGACGTGTATGCAGATTGGTCAGACTGTCGTTTATTTTAGATAACGAGCAGCCAGAAAAGATCACCAATGGATTGCCTGAAAAGTTCAAATTCCAGACTCATTTCCAGAACTAAAGGGTGTTTCAAATTGCGCGTTTTTTTAAGATTGAATGAAACACGTAATTTGCATTCATTTTCGAAAATTTTTTATTGGTAATTGAAGTACCAGTTATGACATTTATATACGAAAAATAATATCTGTCCAATGGCTTCCTCCTGCAGCCCTACAGACGTCCACTCTTTTGTTAAAATTTCAATGACATTTTGACATTATTGAGGATCTATCTCTCTTATGACACGAATAATTTCTTCCTTTAGTTCAGGAATCGATTATGGATTATTCTTATAGACCTGGCTTTTCTCATAACCCCAAAGATAATAGTCCATCGGTGTCAAATCACATGATCTTGGTGGCCTATTGACCGTTTCTGGAGATTAACGGTTCATAGTTAGTCGAATCAATTGCTCTGATGGACGATTATGTTGACCGTAAAATTGACGAAAGCGCGACGTATTTCGAAGAGAACTATTTTTTTCAGAATAAATTTGCACAATTTGGAAGCGTTGTTCAGGCAGGCGTCAGTCTGTTCATGTTGAAATGCCAGACCAAAGTGAACACAAATCACTTGACAGCTGACAAAATGGCCGCCAGTTTAAATAGTGTTGCCGACTTGGAGTTCTTTACCTCTAAAAAAAACATCCTTCACAATACGCTGTCTGAACGAAAATTTGTTAGAGCAGTTTCCGAGGATCGATAGGCGCCTCAGAGCGAGAAAAGAGAGAAAAAATACTTATTAATTTTAACTATAGATTCCTCTCATCAAACAAAACACTTTATTAATTTGCCATTTTGCCAGTTTCGGCCCAAGTAGAAAGTTATAAGCATTTAAATATTTCTCAATGTGCTGATGCACTCCTGCACCACAGATATCCCTTACGGTGATCTCTTTTGGAGAATGACCAATCCAAGGTTTGAAATTCAAAGAAACAAGATTGAGGAAACTCATTTACTCACTTAATTCTTATGATTTGGAGCTTTTTGCGATATTATCGCAAGGAAAACATTTCACTTACACTGGACTTGAAACACTGATCTTCAACTGGATGTTCATGTAATATCCAATATCATTTCACTATAAGATTATACGCAATTCCGTTCTTGTCCATTTTCATGTTGAAAACTCCATAATTATTCTTTTTCCACGTGATTCATAAATGAATTATATGAGATCAATCGAATAACCTAAAAACATTCTCTAGAATGTTATGGTTATGGAAAGTCTAGTCCATAGACAGGGACTATGTCTGTGGTGTGGTCACGAAATAGCATATACCGATAGAAATTATTACTTAATGTTATATGGTTACGACTCCTGGCTTACTCGACGGTGATCGAACGACACATCTCCACATTTTACTTTATATATATATATTTTTTTTTTTCATAATCTTTCTCATAGCTGAAGCACATATTTCGTTTGAATGTTATTTTAGTTTGAGTTTATAGGTTTAATACCTCTACTCTTATTGTAATTATAATAATAATAATAATAATAATAATATCTATGCATATACCTAATATTAATTCTATGCGAAATAAATGAATCTTTCTGTGTATTCTATGGTTCGGGTAAACGTGAACTTACTTCCTTCACTAGATCATGGGCGGATCCAGAAATATAAGGAAATTTTTCGAATTTTATCCAATTTTATGATATTCAACGTTGAATATCTGCAAAACGGCGAGTTTAAGGAGAAATAATAAAGAATAATAAAATGATTCTTATGATGACATAAGATAAACTTTATCTGCATTCTTCATGCTAATTTCGTATAGTTCTATGAATCGGCGAGTCTATGAAGATGAAAGTGTGTCATAGTTATAAAAAACTTCACACCGAAATTCATCTTATTCGGAGTTACCATGTCAAAGCTACAAAAGAAAAAATGATTTTTTTCTTAAATTTGAACAGCCTGTGTCTTTTTGCTGGAGCCGAATATGGAAAAATGATAAATGAAAAAAGTGTTCCATATTATGAGAGGAATCTATGGTCAAAATTCATTTATAACTTAAAGAATCACCTTGTATGAGTACAAGGAATGCTTTTTTAAGTGATAAGACAAGCCGATATGCTCTGATTTGTCGCCCAAACTTGGTTATGTTAGAAGAGAACAAACCTATAATCACTAGTTCTTCCAACAGTGCGGCAACTGCTAGAACCGGTTCGAAATCGACTTGGTACAGAATCGATGTAAACCCCAAACACAGAACTAGGTTTCATTTTTGAAGTTATTCTTTTTGTGTGTAACACTTTGTATGTAACTGACTCAATGATTTATGAAGGTCATTCCATTCAGAGATATCCAGCAATTCGTAAATTTTCGCATATTTCTTGTCGAATTAGAAAATCCGAACATTCATAAAAACGTTTTATTTTTCAGATGAAGAAAACGGTCCTGTCTCTGGCCAACCAATCGGTTCACAACTTATAAGGTGAGTCACAAAATGAATTTGTAAATTCCAAAATGATGGAAAGTAACGGAAACTACGAAATTTCTATTGCGTGACTAAGAAGCATCCGCTAGTGAAATATTGCCGTTCGGGTTTCCTGAATGTTAAATTGGGAAATATCGAATTCAGGAGTCATTCGTCAATAGTGATTTACATGCATGTCAGATGCTGATAGGGTATCTGTTTCAGAGTGTTTTGACCGGAATACTATCGCTGCGTAACAGAGATCACATTGTACAGGGGGTTATCAAAAATTTATGGTGGAATAGTCCCCTTGCATGCAATACAGAATTTTCTTCTCTATTTCTAGACAAGACCAATATGTTTGCTATCACACACTCTGGGAGTGAGTTTTGAGTAATTCGGTATTGAAAATGATGAAATTGAGAAGCAAATTCGAACTGGGTGAAACGCGGTAGATCGATTCCTACCGTCACAGGCAACAGCACGATTCTACGATCGATACAGCCGATGTCCATTGGCTTGGTGGTGTGAAGTGAAAAGTACAAGAGAGAGTTTCGACCGTTCAAACTGAATATGTTGAACCAATTTTTTTAAATAATTTTCTCGTTGAAAATTGAAATTTTTGACAGCCATTGAATTTTTCCACTATTTTTGGAATATTATAATCGATTCTAATAATGAAAAAACATAGAAAAGCACTGCTAGCAGCAGCTTTTGGACGCATGTTCAATGGAGATGACCGCTTTGGCAACTTATTCGAATATGCGCGCGAAAGCTGCTGCCTTCACGGCAGTGCTTTTTTAGGTTTTTTCGATGAAGTACTGGATTTCAATTCGATCTAATCTGTATTTTGGGACATATTGGGAAAATAAAATCTTGAAGGGGTATATTGCGGAATTATTGGGCGGATATTACCCATGCACGAATTCGATCTTCGTAATATATTCCACAAATATCGACTTCCTAAATCGTTCCTTTTGAAAGTTATTGTGTTTTCGGTCTGCCTTACGGCCGATAATAACTTCCGGCAGAAACGACCTGGAAACTCGATATTCGTAGAGCAGGTTTGGACCTTAATTACGAAGGCCGAATTCGTGAATTGGTAAAATCCACCCAATGATTCCGCAGATATACCCATTCAAAATTTTATTCTCCCAGTATTTCCAGAAATACAGTTTAGATCGAATTGAAATCCAGTATTTCATCGAGAAGTCTGAAGTTATATAAAGAATACAATGAGGATAATATGATAAGATCACAGAATATTGAATATTTAAAGAAAACAAAATTTGAAATATTATTTCAAATTGTTCCAATGCCAAGATCATCACGAAATTGCACAAGGTTGTCCTTCAGCATCTTCTAACTAGCTGCGAAGTTTCATCATGATTGAGTCAAAATTTCTTGAGTTATACCGAAAAAAAACTGAAATATGGAGGAAACAACCTCAAAATTTTAAATGGCTTCAACTCGTGAACTATCCGATTTGGCCCATCAACGAATTCAAGCGCGGCATTCCAATGCGCGAACTACCCTACAAGTTTCAAGTCGCTAGCTTGCTCCGTTCAGCAGTTATCGGCCGGACAGAATCGATTTTGACACCGGATTCGTCATCAGTGAGTCCAGTAGAGTCCTTTGGGACCATTTTCGGCTCGAAATTCGAAAATTACAGACCTTTGGACAAAACGATAGTTCGCTGTTCCCTTAGAACTAGCGCGGAAAAAGGAAGTTTGCCAAGTTATTTCTTCTCTATGTAACTCTTCTAAGGTTACTGAGTATAAATATGACTCTCCATTTGCCAGTGTCCAATTTGGTCCACTTATTCACGATTACTCTTCCAATCAAAAACATTCGAGGATGGATTCCCTGACTGGTTCGAAACCCGCAAAAACAAACTAACGATTTCACCGTGGAAAATTCGAGTTCCAATCGCATGGCGCCTATGCGCCCGGAATGTTTGCGTTCGAACGAATTCCGGTTTGCCGACGGGCGGGAGGGTGTCGGAGACGCGTTTTTCCCGCGGACACAGACCGGCGGCCCCTCCCAAAAATTCGATAATTCCGATCCCCATCGTGCGGCCGTGAAAACGGAGCCTACGCAAACACGGGCGACAAGCTGCGGCGGCGGCCGTGCAGCCGCCCACGCGCCCGCTGCGGTGCGGGCGTTTGTTGCGGGATTGTGGGAACTCTTTCGAAACGGCAGAGCTGATAAATTCGGCTTTCCGTCGTTTTGGGGCGCCGTTTAGAGCGTGTTTACCTGGGTAATGGGATGGGTAAATATAGAAATCGTATGCCGTTATGACAATTCCCGATTGATGAATTGATGGAAAACAACAATTATATATAGGCTACGGCTTCGTTTTTCATCAAAATTAATTTCGAAAAAATTTGTTTTTTCGAAAACCGTTAATGATATGAACCGATAATGATATTTCTTGGCGATATTGGGAAAAAATATGTCAAATTTCACGGTTTCTCTCTCGATATCGGTGCTGTTCTCGAAATTACTCAAGAAATACTGATTCAATCATGATAAAACTTCGCAGCTAGTTTGAAAATTCTGAAAGACAACTCTGGGCTAAATTTCGTGATGATCGTGTCATTAGAACAATAAAAACACAGAACGCCGATTCTCATAAAATAATTTGAACGCGTTGTTGTATCGTGTACGAAGCTATTTTTATAAATGTCATACATCACAGTCCTTGGATGTCAAAATACCCAGATGACTTCAGTGCGCCATCTGTATTTCATTTATTCTTAAAGAAAACCGCGCAATTTGAAATACCCTTTATATACTAGTTGTTTTTTTTCGAAAGATATCTTATATATATATATATATATATTCTTTTGAGAACGAGCATTACAATTCTAAGATATATCACAGTGTTAGCAGAGGAAATGTAAACGGGGTACCATACATATTTGCGTATGATACAAGAGCACAGATAAAAACCTCAGGAAAAATTCTGTCTCCCCGCATAAGTGTAGTAATTTGTTTATAGAAGATGGATGGCATCTTTTTCATTTGAAAATAATTTTTTCGTCATCTTGAATTCATTTCGACAAAATATCTTGACATAATATCTGAAACAGAAAGAGGGACAGAAAACCAGAAGGAAGCAGTAAATAATATTACCTACATTTGCTCATGACCGAGAGGGTCTTTCGACCAGGTTCAGTCCTCCAAGCGATGATTTTCAGATCCTCAGATAAACGAAGAACGCTACAGGCCCCTTTATTGGGGAATCATCTCCCATAGATCCATAATTGTTCATTTCGAACTAGAAATCTAATAAAATATCGGGAAAAAAGTGAAAAACTTGTGACATGTATTATGTCAGGATGACATAAAGATATCTTGCCTACTATATACAGGGTGATTCCGGAGGAAACCGTCAGATTTTAGGATAAGTTTACACTAGTCAAGACACTCTCGAAACAATGTTTGGTTTATGGTTGGGGGTCTCTATTGAGAATATACAGGGTGATTTGTCCAATTCGACCGATTTTACTTTTATTGATAACTTTGGTATGGCTTATTCGATTTTAGAGAAACTTTCAGTGAAGTACAATATCGATGATGACATTCATTAATTTCAAAGTTTTTTTCAAAATAAGTGGTTGTTATTGTGATAAGCCCAGGTTAATTGAGCAGGTTGAAAAAACACCCTGTACATCGCATTTCGAAAACTACGCTATCTGTTTACGATTCTACTATAATAAGTAATCATTTGAGAGTTTCTAATTTTTTTGGCACACTTCTAGTTTTCTGAGGAAATTCCATCAAAAAAAGACCATGTCGAAATTTTGCTTCAATCGATTCTTCTTTCATTGATAACTTTCGCATGGCTCATTCAATTTTGATGAAATTCGCAGTATAGAACAATCTGAACGAGTACATTCAATAATCGCAAAAGTCTCTCAAAATACTGTGTTGTAATTGTGATAATTTTAGAATTTCAGATTAATTGTGCAGTTGAAAAAAAACTCCTTGTACATTGCTTTTCCAAAAGTTTCTTATTCGTTTCAGATTCTACAATAATATGTCATCATTCAGAGGTTTTTAATTTCTTTGGCACACCTCCGGTTTTCCTAGAAAACATTTTTGAAGAAGAGCATGATCGAAATTTGACTGACAAGCAGTGAGAGTATTCCGCACTAGGTAGGAAAGCTCCATTGTCCAAGGATGCAAAGCAGTTCTTTAGTTCTAAAATATTCTTTTCAAATTCCAAATTCATATTTAATTGCTAATATTTTGTATGAAATCATTCAATTCAGAATATATTTAGAATTTGAAAAGAATATTTTTGAAGTGATGAACAACTTTGCATCCTTGGACAATACAGCTTTCCTACCTAGTGTGGAATACTGTCACTGCTTGTGAGCCAAATTTCGATCATGCTCTTCTTCAAAAATGTTTTCTAAGAAGACCGGTGGTGTTTCAAAGAAATCAAAAACCTCTGGGAGATGACATATTATTGAAGAATCTGCAACGAATAAGATAGTTTTGGGAAAGCAATGTACAGGGTGTTTTTTTTTCTGCACAATTAATCTGAAACTCTGAAATTATCACAATTACAACACTGTATTTTGAGAGATTGTTGCGATTATTCAATGTACTCATTCAGATTGTTCTACACTGCAAATTTCATCAAAATTGGATGAGCCATACAAAAGTTATCAATAAAAGTAGAATCGATTGGAGCGAAATTTCGACATTATCATTTTTTGAAAAAATTTCCTCGGAAAACTAGAAGTGTGCCAAAAAAATTAGAAACTCTCAAATAATGACTTATTATGGTACAATCGTAAACAGATAGCGTATAGTTTAGGAAACGCTATGTACAGGGTGTTTTTTCAACCTGCACAATTAATCTGGATTTATCACAATTACTAGCGCTTATTTTGAATACAAATTTGAAATCAATTAATGTGTTCAACACTATTGTATTACGCTGAAAATTTCATTGAAATCGAATAAGCCATACCAAAGTTATCAATAAAAGTAAAATCGGTCGAATCGGACAAATCACCCTGTATATTCTCAACAGAGACCCCCAACCATAAACCAAACAGTGTTCCGAGACTGTCTTGACTAGTGTTAACTTATCCCAAAATCAAACGGTCTCCTCCGGAATCACCCTGTATAGGTAGTTAGGCTAACAGAATTCACTACTTTCACTTTCACACATAATTCCAAAGAGGCTGGGAAGTTTGACAGATATGTATTGTAGCAGATAACATATCCAGTTTCTGACTGCTTGGTAGTGGCAGATGAGTGGACCAAATTATGGATTCCATATGTAAAGTCGAATTAATCTGCATAATTCATGCTCTACAATTATTGCAAATACGAATCCCACACAGCGCCATATTCGACTAAGCGCTAAATAATTCAATAACTCTCTACGAGAACGCAACGCAATTTCCAACGAATTCCGCAATTATCGCACCGTTGTTACAACATTGTCAAAATGTGATCACTTCATCACCGGCAACATTCGCACTATCCGTCGAATCGGGCAAATATCTCACGAATCTGAAGTATTTCCATGACAAAGAGGAGATTGCGATTCACCTTTGTTACAATTTGATTTTCACGCGCTTTCCAAAGGAACAGGAGCATCAACATTTCTTCCGAAAACCAAGAAAAGCACTGACGTGAAGTCAGGAGCTTTTACGCGTTTGTTCCGTTGCCGAAGCGGTCATCTATACACCCCTATTGACCCCGTCAACCCCAAATCTTTTGTTCATATGGTCCTCATGAAATTCTGAGAAATCATGAGATCACTATAATGACTATTATCAGAATAATATAATAGACACTCGGTAATCTGCAACATACAAACGAAGGGTTTACAATTTTTTATTAAATTTGCTAATAACGTGTTTGTCCACCGCGGTTATATATACCCTCCCCAACACGTCTTGGCATTGATGCGAGAAGATGGTCTTTTTTTTTCTTGAGGAATACTATACCAAGCTATCTTGGTACCTAAAGTACTTCATGTCTCAGAGCCGCCAAAGTCTGTGGGGGCTGTGGTGAATTTCCAAGCCTTCTACCCATGATGTCCCAATCATGTTCTATGGGCGGAAGATCGGGGGATCTGGGCGGCCATGGCAAAAAATTCACATGGGTCGCTCCAAAACAGTTCAAGCTAACTCTGGCAACATGAGGTCGATCATTATCTTGCTGAAATATTGGATTCTCGAGCCTGTTAAGGTAAGGGAGAACATATGGCTCCGCTATTTCTTGAAGATAATCCGTTATCTCGGATAAAGACTAAAGGTGACCTACTCGCATATGCAATAGCACCCCATACCAAAAAGCCTACTGTCCGGTGTACATGACGCTCAACATCAATTCCTCAGAATGAAAGACCTGATGCCATTCCACATTCCAATGTTGTCGTTCCTGCACCACTGTAATCGTTGCCGGCGATGCTCAACCGTAAGAGGTAACCCAAGATGGTGTCGATAATGCTGAAGTCCAAAAGACCTTATACGGCGGTAAACCGTTCGGTCAGTTACAGGATGCCAGGATGGCCTTGTTCTCCTAAATACTCATCAGCCAAAGATCGAGTTGTCGCAAATCGGTCTCTAATGACCATAACGCTTAGACATCGATCTTGAACTCCATTTGTGCCCCTTCAACGTCCGGTGCCTACTCTTCTTCGATTTTGGACATTATCAAACCACGCTTGACGACATCCCATAACAGTAGTTGGATTTCTGTTCGTACGGTTAGCAATTTCTCGAAATGACAACCCTGGCTCCCGTAGACCAATAATTCGACCTCTTTCAAATTCACTTAGCTGGCGATAAATTCCGCGTACACGTGCTCTGGGCATCATGACAACAACTTAACATCGACTTTGGGTCTCCTCAGCTGGTTTGTTGAAAAATTTTAAAAATTTCCAAAAAACGACTAAAATATTCAAATAACAAAAAATGTTCAGATGAAAAAACCTTCACGAACTTTTCTCCAAATTTGAATCATTTACTCCCTGCTATACTATCTATGTTTCACCAAAAACTAATTTAAATTTAAACAGCTCCTAGGTGTTGCAGTTTCTTTGTCAGTTAGTTTATTATAAGTACACTTCTGCACTTTCTATACAAATTCCACACGGACAACTCTAACTGTGATCTGCACTGTAGACAATCCAATTGATTGCTTGAATTTCAATGAACCTTGGTTAAGAAATTTTAAATTACTTTTTAGCAAATGCAAATTTGACAAAAATCTAGAAATACGAAATTGTTGAAAGAGAATAATTCTGCGAATTTTCTCTTTATTATCTGATGAAGGACTCAGATATAAACTCTAGAGCGTTACAGATAGTTCACTTCGTTATTTGTTTGTATCATTCCGATATTCTTCATTAGGCAAGGTGTTTTCTTAAAGTGACCTTGACGAAAACTTTGAATCCTAACATTCGAAGGGACGTTTTCTTTGTGTCACAATTTCATTTAATTTTGATATTTCTTCTTCAGATATTGGAAATGAAAATCTAGAAAAATCTTGAAAAATAAATTACTTCATCGTAGGCGGGAATTGCGGGTTTCCGACATTGAGTAAAAATGACAGAGATAACCCATCTCTCTGTTGAAACTTGAAAACTTATTGCTTGCGAATCACAAGATGAGAGGCGATGAAACTGAAAACCTTCGTGAAAACCCAAGTGAAATGCAAAATCCTGAAACACAAATTGTTAAGGCATGGTTTGGTTTCAACAAACTCTTCGAGAAATAAGTTGAGGAACCCGAAACCAGTTGATAGAAATGCTCGAGATATATTATGTTTTCGAAATTTCGAACAACACCGGTCAGGTTTAACCGATCGTGTATTATCAGCTCGATCTGTATTTTCGGGAATTTTAAAAAATAAAATTCCAAATGGTGATATCCTATGGTGAATTTTACCCATTCACTTCATCATTGAGCTTCAAACCTGCTCTTCAAATTTCGTGTTTTCAAGACAAAGCTATTGCATCTTCAGGTTGACCGAAAACACATTGCCTCTCGAAAGAAATCACCCAGAGGTAAAATATTCTAACAATCACGTCATGACGTATTTTTAGCTTTGGCTTCGAGATGGTTTCATTACAGCATGAAATATACAATTTGTTGTGAAAACTTCCTAAAAAGCACTTATGTGAAGTCAGCAGCTTTTGCGCACATGTTCTAGAGAGCTTTGGCAACGAATTTGAACATGCGCGCAAAAGCTGCTAACTTACGCCAGTGCTTTTCTAGGCTTTTTGAGTTATTACGAAGAAAATAGAAATTTGATCGAATTGGAATACGGTACTTTACCAAAAATGACACTTAAATTGTGCATACAGAATTTCATGAGGATAATATGGTCAGAAGATCGCAGAATATTTGGAAAAAACTTTTTTTCTGAATCTTCTAATGACATGATCATCACGACATTTTGCACATAATTGAATACAGCATTTTCGAACTAGCTTCCAAGTTTCATCATAATCGAATCAGTATAATTTGAGTAAATCCAGAGGAAACAATAATATCGAGAAAAAAACACGAAATGTGACTTAGTTTTTCCCAATATCTCTGAAAATAATAATCGAATCGAATTGAAATTTGGTACCCATCTGTGAAATATATAAGCTATATGTAATATATATAATAGTTTCGAAAAAAACAATTTTTCAGACAAATTTTGAAAAAAAATATTTTCGAAATTTACTGACACAATCTCAACAAAATTGTGCGAAAGGTTATGCTCCAACTAACTCTCAAGTTTTAATATAATCGCTGCAGTAGTTGAAATATCAGGGGAAATAACTTTCAAATTTCACATTGCTTTAACTCCAAAACCATTTGGCCCATTTTGCTCGTTAACGAACTTAACCGTCGCTTTCTGCAATGCAACTTACCCTGAAAATATTGAGTCGATAGGATCCTCCGTACGCTCTCAATCGCGCATACGTCGGTCGGACAGAATCCATCTTGACACCGGATTCTTCATCAGTGTGTCCAACCTTGTCGTTCGCGGACATGTTTGGCTCAGAATTAAAAAATTACAGACATTTGGACAGAACGATAGTACGCTGTTCCCCTAGAAAATGCGCGCAAAAATGAAACTCGTAGATTTGTTTTGATGAGCCACGCGCACAATGATATACAGGGTGATTCCGGAGGAGACCGTCAGATTTTAGGATAAGTTTACACTAGTCAAGACAGTCTCGAAACAAAGTTTGGTTCATGGTTGGGGGTCTCTATCGAGAATATACAGGGTGATTTGTCCGATTCGACCGATTTTACTTTTATTGATAACTTTGGTATGGCTTATTCGATTTCAATGGAATTTTCAGCGTAGTATAAGAGTGTTGAACACATTCATTGATGTCAAAATTTTTTTTCAAGATAAGCGGTTGCTATTGTGATAAATCCAGATTAATTGTGCAGGTTGAGAAAACACCCTGTACATAGCGTTTCCTGAACTACGCTATCTGTTTACGTTTGCACCATAATAAGTCATAATTTGAGAGTTTCTAATTTTTTTGGCACACTTCTAGTTTTCCGAGAAAATTTCTTCAGAAAATGATAATGTCGAAATTTCGCTCCAATCGATTCTACTTTTATTGATAACTTTGGTATGGCTCATCCAATTTTGATGAAATTTGCAGTGTAGAACAATCTGAATGAGTTTATTCAATAGTCGCAACAACCTCTCAAAATACAGTGTTGTAATTGTGATAATTTCAGAATTTCAGATTAATTGTGCAGTTGAAAAAAACACCCTGTACATTGCTTTTCCAAAATTTCCTTATTCGTTTCAGATTCTACAATAATATATCATCATTCAGAGGTTTTTCATTTCTTTGGCACACCTCCTGTTTTCCTAGAGAACATTTTTGAAGAAGAGCATGTTCGAAATTTGGCTCACAAGCAGTGAGAGTAAGACTAGGTAACAAAGCTGCACCTATTGTCCAAGGATCCAAAGTAGTTCTTAAGTTCTAAAACATTCTTTTCAAATTCCAAATTCATATTTAATTGCTGATATTTTGTATGAAACCATTCAATTCAGGATATATTTCGAATTTGAAAAGAATATTTTAGAAGTGACGAACAACTTTGCATCTTTGGACGATACAGCTTTCCTACCTAGTGCGGAATACTCTAACTGCTTGTGAGCCAAATTTCGATAATGCTCTCCTAGAAAAATGTTTTCTAGGAAAACCGGAGGTGCGCCAAAGAAATCAAAAACCTCTGGATGATGACATATTATTGTAGAATCTGCAACGAATAAGAAAGTTTTGGAAAAGCAATGTACAGGGTGTTTTTTTTTTCCAACTGCACAATTAATCTGAAATTCTGGAATTATCACAATTACAACACTGTATTTTGAGAGATTGTTGCGATTATTGAATTAACTCATTCAGGTTGTTCTACACTGCAGATTTCATCAAAATTGGATGAGCCATACCAAAGTTATCAATAAAAGTAGAATCGATTGGAGCGAAATTTCGACATTATCATTTTTCGAAAAAAATTTTCTCGGAAAACTAGGAGTGTGCCAAAAAAATTAGAAACTCTCAAATAATGACTTATTATAGTACAATTGTAAACAGATAGCGTAGTTTAGGAAACGCTATGTACAGGGTGTTTTTTCAACCTGCACAATTGATCTGGATTTATCACAATAACAACCACTTATTTTGAAAAAAAATTTGAAGTCAATCAATGTGTTCAACACTAATGTACTACGCTGAAAATTTCATTGAAATCGAGTTAGTCATACCAAAGTTATCAATAAAAGTAAAATCGGTCGAATCGGACAAATCACCCTGTATATTCTCAACAGAGACCCCCAACCATAAACCAAACAGTGTTCCGAGACTGTCTTGACTAGTGTAAACTTATCCCAAAATCTGACGGTCTCCTCCGGAATCACCCTGTATAATAACAACTTGTTTGTTTTTCACAAGCAATCACAAATATTCCATTTGAAAATTGAAAAGGGTGTTTTCTTCCACATAAAACAAGATACTCATGGCAAAATGTACGGAGTGTCTCAAAAAATTAATTGACGCAATTCTCTTCATTTCATCCTATGTTGTTGATTCTTCCCTCTAAGCTGTGGCAAAATATCATAATGAAGAAGATCCTCTTATTATTCTTTCAGAAAAAACCTTTCATCAGTATCATATAATGGAAAATTATGTGCATATTTCTTCATGGAATATATTATGAATCAGATGAAAATTACTCCGGAATTGTTTTTGTATCTATAAATTATTCCACAACCCGATAATTGGCTAGTTTCGGTCCAGCAACCTTTTCGGATTTATTTCGAAATGCCGTGAATTTAATTCGGGAACTAATTTATAATATCCATTAAAATGTATGCATTTATCATCGCTCGGCCAAAAATTACATTTCGTTATTAACCCAAAACAAAACGCGCGCTTGCATCGACGACTGAACTCATTTTTCCGGCATTAAAATATGCATTTATTCGACGGAATTATCGAAAATTACCCCCGACAACGAAATAATGAACGATCAACAAGGATGGACGTAATTTATGGGATTTGTTTAAATGCCAGAACTGATCTCTAGGAAACCGACATCTATGTCATCGACTACACGTTTCTTTACGAGCTGTTTAGAATAAATTGATTTAATTTTGTGGAAATATTATTTGCGAAACTATGCGCATGAACGGTCTATTCATTCTACAGTGCGCGTCAAAATTATGGAACAAATTCATTGTCTCAGAAGAAAAATATTTGGCAACAAAATCCTGAAATAGGTCAATTTTTGTTGCACCCCATGCCATCCCCATCAATTTTCTAAATTTGTTGAATGGGGAAAGTAGGTCATGTGGTACTTTTTTGGCAAGGTCTTTGTATCTTCTTCATAGGCCTGCAGATATTTCCAAGAAAAAAATTATTTTTTTTTGAAAAATTAGTTAGTTCAAAGAGGTGTTCAGTATGTACACTTTGTCTTGGCTCATTTACTTTGAGACGATGGTACCTGATGAAATTTGTCACCGAATGAAAGTCGACCATTACAGTTTTGTTCATCCACAACTTTCAACCCCCTCACGTAAAAAAGTTTTTTTTCTCCATCAAGTGGTTCGTAGGGGTTGAAAATTGTGCATGAACAAAACCGTAATGGTCGACTTTCATTCGGTGACAAATTTCACCAGGTACCATCGTCTCAAAGTAAATGAGCCATGACAAAGGGTACATACTGAAAACCTCTTTGAACTAACTAATTTAAAAAAAAAAAAATTTTTTTTTCCTGATGATATCTGCAGGCCTGTAAAGAAGATACAAAGACCTCGCCAAAAAAGTACCACATGACCTGCTTTCCCTATTCAACAAATTTAGAGGGTTGATGGGGATGGCACAGGGTGCAAAAAAATCCTTCCAAAATACATATAAATTTGGTTAAAGTGAAACAAAAATTGACTTATTTCAGGATTTTGTTGCCAAATGTTTTTCTTCTGAGAAAATGAATTTGTTCCATAATTTTGACGCGTAAACTTTATTTTCGTTCACATAAGTCATCGAATGACCTTCGATGTCACAAGCAATATTTTTCCAATAGAAAAAAAAATGTTAGGGATTAAGGGTATAAACCCCAAAATTCAAAACTGCATGCATTTCTCAAACTTCGAAAATAGAAATCGGTGGTAGGAGGATATTCCTCAATATTTTTTATTTTAGGAATAAAAACCTGACACCAATCACAAATTGTTAATTTTATAATGAAGAAAGAGCTTGACAAATTCTTTCTTCACACTGTCCAATCTGCAATCGAATGTCCTTTCATTTGATATATCACAATCCACATATTCCTATTTAAAAAAAAAACAGTAGAGAGGTGTGGAGCGTAAAGAGTGAGAGATTTCGAATTCAAAAATGCATAGGAGACCTACTTTCGGAATTAAAAATCCATTAATTCGAGGATTTCCCTCAATAATAATTAGTAAAAAAATAATGATCTGATTGCAGTACTCTCCAATCACAAATTGTAAATTAATTCCTAATTTTTTAATGAAAAAAGGCACAACCAATTCTACTTTGAGCAACATCGCTGAATAGGTAATCAAATTACCTTTAATTTGATGAATCACAATCCATAAATTCCCATTTGAAAAAAAAAGAAAAGTGGGATGCGGGGCGTAGTGGGTGAGAAATATCAAATTCAAAAAAGCACGGAATAAATTGCATTAGAAATCAAAAATCGACGAGTGCGAGGATTTTCCTCAATAATTCTTCGTACAAGAATTATTGACGAGTTACTTTACTTTTTTTGCACGCTGTATATAGTTAGGTAATACCAACCCTTCTTTCCTATAATACACAATACTTATTTCCTAATAAGAATCTCCATATGAGAACACTAGAGTTGCATAGTTGCAAATATTATTTCCCACATGAATTTATGCTTGTTCAGACAAACCGATGTATTAAATACGATAACCCAGTGAATCTCGAGGAGATAGTAGTCAGAGAGTAATCAGATAGATTGTAAACGCTTCCTATAGTTAATAAAGTCGATTTTTTAAAAACAAGGTTTCTTCCCTTAAAAACATAATTGGCGACGAGGTGATGGGATTGTGCCAGTCTTGAACAGAAGAAAAGTGTGACCCAAAATTCAAGAGATCCACGGAGAATCTTCAAAGGCTAACAGTTTCAACTGCGAAGGTACAACCACGAACAAAGGAACAGAAACCAGAAGCCCCGATCGATTGAGTAGCGCCCTTCGACGACTTCAACAAAAAATCTTCAAGGACTTCAGGGAGGTGAGAAAAAGCAATTTCCTGTACTCTATTTCCCCAGTCATTAACCTGGCCCAAAGTTAAAAAACCCATAATATCCATTCTTTTCCCTACAGTTTTGAGAGTAAAACTTGTATAATTTTTTTTTGCAAATACCTAGTTCATAAGTTTTGAATTTTTAATCGATCAAGATTGACCCCGTAAATATTTTAATTGATTCAATATCCAAATTAAAAATTAAAGAAATCAAAATGACCCAAGACGGTAATAATGTTTTTGAGAAAATGAAATTAATAAATCTTTTTGCCCAATCAATCGTTCCATTTGATGGTAGCCCTGCAAATCTTACGCGATTTATCAATCATTGCGATAGATTCAACAGTAGATTCTCATCAAATGATGCAATTTTGAATGAAGCAGTTATAGATATCATAAAAAGTAAGTTAATAGGAAATGCTAGCGAAATTGTTAGTAGTAATGAAAGAATTACTTCAAATTGGAGAGATTTGAGAAAATTTTTAAAATTAAAATTCGAAGAAAAAATTAGTTTAACCGTACTATTTTGGGATCTCCAAAATGCTCAACGAGTACGAAACGAAAATGATTTAGAATTCTTAGAAAAAATCGTCGATTTGAAAAATAAATACGATTACCAAGTAGAATTATCAGAATTGAGTATCACTGAGAAAGAACAAGAGAAAAACATCGCTTCCAGAGTAGCAACGCGAGTTCTTTTGTACAATATCAACCCGGAATTGAGAACAGCCCTTAGAGGTCACGGCATAATGAATTACGACGACATGGTTAATTTCATCAGGCAAGATTTCTATTATTATCAACAACCTTTCCTACACTATAAAACACAAATTTCACAGAAACCAAATACTCAAAATTATAGACGTCAAGTCCCAACTAACCACTTTCATACACCACGAATTCCTACAGATTTTCAAATGAATTATTCAAATCACAATCAATTAAATCAAAATCATCCAAATTTCCCCTCACAACCTATTCAATTGCAACAACGCCCAGTAAACCGATATTTCCCAACTAACCAACAAGTTTTTGGCCCTAGTTCATCGAAGCCTCAAACAAATGTTTTCAAACCAAACCCTAATCAAAGAATACAAACCCCACCTGAGAAAATGTCTATTCAGACCAGGAACTATCCACAAAAACGTCAAAATTATTCGACTCAATATCAGGTTAATCCACAAAAGAAATTCCAAAATTACAATCAAAGAAATAATTATCAAAATCCCAATTTCACTTTCGAAGAATTAACCCATATTGAACCAACTTCAGAATCAATTTGTACGGATAATAATTATGAACCAACTTCAGAACAATTGAATACCGATTATATTGAACCACAAAATTATTCAGATGAATATTTCGAAAATTCACAATTAAACCCAGATAGTTATAATGAAGAAAATTTTTTAGAACTAGCCCAGAACGATTCATTGACCTAAATTCTGCACTTGACAATAAAAACCAATTACCCTACATCGAATTTGAAAATCCAAGATGTAAACTTTTGATTGATAGCGGATGTTCAGTATGTTTAGTAGACCCTAAATTTGCCTATAATAATTTTCCAAACAATATTTTCAATGAACCGACAACTTTAACCGCGTGCATGAAACAAGAAACATCAAACGAAAAAGTTTTAATGCCTGTATTTAGAGAATTTCAAGTAGATGATTTTCATCCATTCATTTTGTATAAATTCCACAAAAACTACGACGGATTAATTGGAGCAGATTTCTTAAATAAATACGGATTAAATTTAGATTTCAAAAATCAAAGATTAACCAATGAATATTGCCAAATTCCCTTCAAATACCAAAAAGTTTGCCAAAACCCTTCAAATATTCCCATTGATCTATCTCATTTAGAACCGAAAATTAGAAGTCAGTTAATGAAAATACTTCAACAAAATGAAGATGTTTTACAGTTACCAGGACAACCCCTTAAATTCTCAAGTACGATAAAACACAAAATTCGAACAACCGATGAAATCCCTGTCCATTGCAAAATTTATAGATACCCAGAAATACACAAACAAGAGGTTCAAAATCAGATCGAAGATATGTTAGAGAAAAAAATCATCAGACCCAGTAATTCCCCATGGTCTTTTCCTGTCGTAATTGTCCCCAAAAAACAAGACCTATCCGGAAAAACAAAATGGCGCATGGCTATAGATTACCGAAAACTAAATGACAAAACTATAGACGATAAGTATCCTTTGCCACAAATTGATAACATACTTGATAAATTAGGAAACAAAAAATATTTCACCACAATCGACTTAGCCTCCGGATTTCACCAAATTGAACTTGATGAAGAATCAATCGAAAAAACTGCATTTACTGTGGAAAACGGACACTACGAATTTCTAAGAATGCCTTTCGGACTCAAAAATGCCCCAGCAACTTTCCAAAGACAAATTAACAAAATTTTGAGGAATTATATAGGAAAAATTTGTTACGTTTACATGGATGACGTAGTAATATTTTCTGAAACCGAAGAACAACATCTAGCCCATATCCACAATATTTTAGAAGCACTTAGAGTTGACAATTTAAAAATACAACCAGACAAGTGTCATTTTTTTAAAACCGAAATAGAATTTTTAGGACACATAATTACATCAGACGGAATCAAGCCGAATCCAAATAAATTAAAAGCTATAATCGATTTTCCGATTCCAAAAACTCAAAGAGAAATTAAATCATTCCTTGGCTTAGTAGGCTATTATAGAAAGTTCATTCCAAATTTTGCGAAATTAACAAAACCTTTTACTTCCTGTCTCAAAAAAGATGCAAAAATCAACATCGATGATCCAAATTATATTGAAGCATTCAAAATTTGTAAACGAAATTTATTGAATGACCCCATATTAAGTTATCCCGAGTTCAATAAACCATTCATTCTCACGACAGACGCATCAGGTTACGCGATAGGTTCAGTGTTATCTCAAGGTAATCCTCCAAGTGATCTACCGATTGCATTCGCGAGCAGAACTTTAAACGACGCTGAAACTAGATACAGTACGATAGAAAAAGAATTATTAGCTATCGTCTGGTCATGTCAACATTTTAGACCCTATTTATTCGGAAGAAAATTTACCATTTACACCGATCATAAACCTTTATGTTGGTTATTCTCTGTGAAAGAACCAAATTCACGTTTAATGAGATGGCGAATCAAACTAGAGGAATTTGATTACGAAATTAAATACAAAAAAGGTTCCACAAATAACGCAGATGCCCTTTCGAGAATTAGAATTGAGGAAAACAACATTGAAATTAATGGTATAGAAGACGATTTAGTTTCCATTGCTAATCAGGTGACAACAGAAGAATTAGACGATTGTTTAAATTTATTAAATTCAAATAACCCAACCGAAGACCCAAATGAACATGAAAACGAAAATATTATTGATTTCGAAACGGAAAACATGACTGTTCACAGTAATATAGAAAATCCTATTTTAGAACTACCATTTACAGAAAGAAGTTTGAATTCCGCAACCCTTCAAATTATTTTCAAAACAGCCCCAAATTATAGAGTAACGAAAACAAAAATTTTTGGAGATAAACTTAGATTCAGAGTTTCCATAAACCAAATTGAAAATGACCTAATCAAGTTTATCAAAGAATTCGTTCAAAGAAAAAGATCGTATACTTTGTATTTCATTTCCGAGGAATTAGAAAAACCTCTGATTAGAATTTTGCAAGAGAAGTTTGATTATAAAACATTCGATTTAAAAATTTCCAAAATTTTTCTAGAAGACGTAGAAGATAAAGAAGAACAACTTCTTCGCATCCAACAATTTCACGAAACAAAAACCATCCATCGCGGATTACGAGAAAATTTGATAAGTTTAAAAAAGAAGTATTATTGGCCGAATATGGATAAAGATGTTCGAAATTATATCAACTCTTGTGAATTATGTCAAAAAAGTAAATACGAACGCACCCCAATTCAATTACAATTTAGACCTAACCCAATCGGATCAAAACCATTTACCCACATTTACTGCGATACTATAAGATTTAATCAAACTCATTGCTTAAGTATCGTTGACTCTTTTTCTAGACTAGGACAATGTTACCCCTTATTACAAAAAACAGGAACAGAAATTTTAGATAAATTGTTAATTTACTTCAGCCATTATGGTATTCCCAACAAAATTACTTGTGACAACGGTATAGAATTCAAGAATAATGTCATTCAAGATTTTTGTAAGGTACATAAGATCGAAATTCATTACATAACAAACTATAATCCAAATTCCAACTCCATAGTAGAACGATTTCATTCAACATTAATCGAACAATTGAGAACAATTGCAGAGAAAAATTTAACTTTTCAAAATAGACTTTCCCAAGCATTACTGAGTTATAATAACTCAAATCATTCGAGTTTGGAGATGACACCTATGCAAATCATTAAAGCAGATTTGAATTACTCATTACCAATTGAACAGACCCACAATGAAAAATTACAAAATTATGTCAAAAATTACGTCGAAAACCTTAACGATATTTCGAAACATTTAGAACAAAACAGACAAAAAAATATCGAACGTTTAGAAAAAACTAACGAGAAACGATCAGCAAAAGAAGATCACCCTTTGAACAAAAATCCTACTTACATCAAAAACCCAATTACACGAAAATTAGATCCTGTTTTCAAAAAGATAGATGCAACTGAAATTGACAAGAATCGTATTCAAGATAAGAAAAATAAACACATTTATCATAAGAAAATTTTGAAACAAAGAAAGAACTAGTTCCAAAATTTTGTTACAGATTCAAAATGGATCGATGTATTATACTTCTGATACTATCTAAAATTATCACCTTTTCAATATCCTTAGAAATTATCCAAATCCAAAATAACATACTACCCATTTTATTAGGAAGAGCTTATTTGAGTAATAAGAATTTACAACTGGTCTATCACATAGATCTCAACAAAATAGAAGAAATCATTTGCGATTATCAAAACGAAATAAATAACTACAAAAATTCGAAATTGAACTTTGCTCAAACCGCAAATTACAGATATTTGAGACATTCAAATGAAATAAACATTAACACTCTCGAAGAACTCTTGAATCAGAAAGTACGATTCAAAAGAGGATTAGTTAACCTAGGAGGAAAAATTTCAAAATTTCTATTCGGAACATTAGATTCTGACGATGAAGCCTTATATCAAAGCTATTTTCAAAGTATCAAAAATAACGAAGAAAAATTAATTAGAAATCAAAAACAGATTGCTGTAATAGTTAACGATCTTAAAAATAAATTTATCAATAAATTCCAAGTGATGTCCGAAAACCTCAAATTGTTTCAAATTGTACCGCAATTAGAAGAAGTTCAACAACCTTTTGATGTTCGAATTGAAAGAAATTAAAAATGTTTTAGATGAAATACAGACAGCTGTAAGTTTTGCAAGGTTACATTTGTTACATGAATCAGTTTTACCATATTCCAAATTCTCAGAATTGATCAAGAATGAAAATATCATACCAGTTCATCACCTGAAAGATTACTACCAATTGTGTCATACGAAAGTAATTTTCAAAAACAAAACTCTATTATTTTTGATATCGATTCCATTAGTTTATAAAGAACAATATGATTTATACAAGTTTTATTATATTCCACAAAATAACGAATCCCTTCCTTATACCAATCCCTATTTGCTCTCACGAGAAGAAGAGTTGAAATGGTCTACCAATCATTGCCATCCAGTAGAGAACGACTACCTATGCGATCAAGACTCATTAGAAGAAATCCCGAAATGTATGAAGAATATCCTCAAAAATCACACCGAAAATTGCCCAAGAGTTAGAAGAATTCCACTACGAGACTTGAAATTATTGGAAGATGGAAGTATTCTCTCAATCAAAAATGAGAAAATCAGAGAAAAATGCCCTCAACAGACGAAGTACCATTTCATACCAGAAATAGCTATTTTACGAACTGAATGTACCATTAATAACACTGAAAAAGAAATTGTTCCAGCCACTTCGATAAGTGAAGAAAAATTTATTATTTTACCAAAATTCACACGACTTTCCCAGGACCACACGAAAGAAGAATTGACCGAAGAAGACATCCCAGATATCAAATTAGAAGAATTGGACCAATGGAGTCTTCAACCAATTGCATTTTCATATTTTTTCTATTTTATGATAACAATAATAACAATAATTGTGATTTATTCAATTTTCAAATTTCTTAAAAAATTAAAAAATTTCAATTTTAAAGCTACACCACAAGGTGATACCTTTAACCAAAATGGGGAGGAGTTAGGTAATACCAACCCTTCTTTCCTATAATACACAATACTTATTTCCTAATAAGAATCTCCATATGAGAACACTAGAGTTGCATAGTTGCAAATATTATTTCCCACATGAATTTATGCTTGTTCAGACAAACCGATGTATTAAATACGATAACCCAGTGAATCTCGAGGAGATAGTAGTCAGAGAGTAATCAGATAGATTGTAAACGCTTCCTATAGTTAATAAAGTCGATTTTTTAAAAACAAGGTTTCTTCCCTTAAAAACATAATTATATACTATAAGTAATTGACATATTCGAGTGATGGAGTTCCAAGTGTGTGAAATGTTCCTCCATATCTTATGGATGGTTTCCGAAAAAAACATTCAGACAAAATTTCGAAAAAAAACTTTTTCGAATTTTACGTATCGTAAGATACTAACAGCATTTTGTGAGAAGTTGCGCGTCATGATGCCCGGAAAGTTTCAAGTCGATAAGATTCTCCGTTCTCACGTTATCGTGCCTACGGCTGGCCGACCAGATGAAATTGATTTCGACAGCATATTTGTCATCAGGGAGTCCCACCTTTGAGACTAATTCCATAATTCGAAAGTTACTGACATTTCGGCCGAACGGAAGCATGCTGTTTCCTATAGGACTCCTTTAGGACTCCCAACAAACAGTGGAAACTTCAAGAGAAAACAGGGGTCGTAAAAATCGAGAAACCATAATTTACAACCCTCCCAAAAATCATTATTTATCCTTCAATCCCTAATTTAAAAACAAGGGTGGAACAATCCAGAGGCGGGGGTGATTTTTGAAACAACTCTATAGTAACGCCGGTCGTTGAACTCGATGTATTCAAATATTAACCCACATATATTAATGCACGGTCGTCCAGAGGGTTGATTGGGACCCTCTTTGTACCAGAGTGTCCCCCAGGGGTGCGTACGTCACATCCGCTCCTGGCCGCTACAGATTTCCGCTTCTCAATTAAGCGTAATGGAGGTACGCATAATTCGATGAAAATAGAAATTTTGACGGCGTGTAGTTGACGAGGGGGTGATTGCGTCGGATCGATAGGAAAACAAAATATGTAGGTATCGAGGGTTGCCGAATTCATGAGAGGGTTGTAGCCTTGTTACCTTGTCGTGCGGAAATAGATGAAAAGAATACACGGTGCCGACTCTATTTGGCAAATTTCGGATTCATTTGGACAAACGTAATCGACCTGCAGCGTTATTGTTCTGCTTCAGTTTTTGGCAATATGTAGCTGCCAGCATCGAGAGTTCCGCCATTTGAATTCTGAAATATTTCGTGACCTATATTTCATATCAAAACTAATTAAATCAGAGTTTTTTATCTTTCAAACTGGAACGTACAGTATTTTCAAGAAATTAATTTTGAAGAATTCAAGTCATGATGACTCATTTCATTCAGCCAGAGTGGCGAAAATAGGTTTCCTTCGTATCTGAATACACCAATCTGAAACCCGGAGAATATACTTATAACAGGAGATATTCATTATTTCCTTATTTGGTTTATGGAAATGGAGTCTTTCAGGGTTGCGTATTCAAAAACATCCACAGTGAATATTTGGAACGTTACGATGAATTCGTCGGGTTTAATTTTCTCCTGAAAAATTCGTATTAAAACAGGAATAGCGAAATGAATAATCCGTTTTTCAATAATTATAAAGCTGAAATTTTTCCTCGAAATTTTTCCACAAGTATCTGAATAACACCGAAAATTTAAGGGGTGATTCCGTGATGAAATTGAGGTGTTGATTAGGTATAAAATTTTTCGAAAACCTCCCCCCGGAAAAGTTACTTCCTTCCGAAGGTAAACAAAAAAATTGTTCTTCTTTTATATTTTCCCTGTATATTTAGCTGAAGACATGAAACTTGGTGAATATTATTTGTCACTCAAACAACATAGTTTGGAATTTTTCAACCCAGAAGTATGCTTAGAAGGGCTTGAAATAGTCAACCCCTAAGATATTTTTGCTCACTTTTTTTTGGATGAAAGTTTTCATTTTAAAGAAACATGGCTTAATAGCTCAATTCATTCACTAATCTTATAATCTCTACAAGTTTTTTCGAAAACATAAGCATTCACGAAAAAAAAATATCGATGAACTGCGAAACCGCATTGTAGCAGGGTGTGAAACGATGAGAAATTCAGAAATTTCATCGCATACGCATTTCAATGAGGCGAAGAGTAAATGCTTGTTTGATGCTGAAAGCGGTCATTTTCAACATTTATTATAATTGTATTGTCGATATTCGACCGGTTTTGTTCATTGTTTGCTATTGTTGAGTTGTAAAAGTCTTAGCATCATAATTTGGTTGGCTGTTGTTCAATAAAATGCTATTTAACATGAATTATACTTTTCTCGTAAATGTTCGAGTTTTCGAAAAAACTTGTAGAGATAAAAGAGGTAGTGAAAATTTCAACCCCTTCTAAGCATACTTCGGTGTTCCAAATATTCTGGACAATACATATCCGATTCTTGAAATCCATTACTCTATAAAAATGAGGGCGAAAAGGTAAGGGGTGTATCTGTGATGAAAATTAAGATGAGTATTTGGTATAAACTTTGTTGAAAAACCTCCCCCCAAAAACGTTACACCCCTCCGAAGGTTAACAAGAGCCCTGTACATCAAGCTAAAGACACGAAACTTGGTAAATATTATTTGTCAATAAAACACATTTTGAAATTTATTCAACCCTGAAGTATTCCTAAAAGGGGGTTTATATAGTCAACTCCTAAGATATTTTTCTTACATGTTTTTTTTGGATTGAAATTTTCCTTTTGAAAAACATGGTTTGAGAGCCCAACTCATTTGTAACTTTTTTATCTCTGCAACTTTTTTAGAAAAACTTGAGCATTTACGAGAAAAAAATGTTAAATAAAATAACATTTTATTGAACAACAGCCAACCAAATTATGATTCTACAATGCTGAGACTTTCGCAACTAAATCAATGGCGAATGTGGAAAATGACCGCCTTCAGCTTCAATACAGGATACTCTTTGAAATGAGTATGCGATGAAATATGCCTGCTGAATTTCTTATCATTTTACACCCTGCCACAACGCGGTTTCACAGATCATCGAAATGTTTTTCCCGTAAGTACTTAAGTTTTCGAAAAAACTTGTAGAGATAAAAAAGTTAGTTAATTGGGCTTTCGAGCTATGTTTTTTTGAAAGGAAAATATTTATCCAAAAAAGAGTTGTAATAAAAATATCTTAAGGGTTGACTATTTAAACCACTTCTAAGCATACTTCAGGGTTGAAAAAATTCTAAAATGTGTAGTTTTATTGACAAATAATAATAATAACCAAGTTTCGTGTCTTCAGCTGAATAGACAGGGAAAATATAAGAGAGAAACTTTTTTTTTTGTTAATCTTCGGAGGGAAGTAACTTTTTCGGGGGGAGGTTTTTTCAAAAAATTTTATACCAAATATCCACCTTAAGTTTCATCAAAGAATCACCCCTTAAATTTTTTCGATGTTGTTCAGATACACCCTGTATACGGAATTTATGGACGTGTTGTAACTCATTCACGAATTTGAATTTCGTATTGATGCTCCAAACCTACCCCACCTATAACGAGTTTTCTATTCGTTTCTTTTAGCGAAAGTAATGCTTACAGTCGGCATATTGTCTTAGGCCCGATGCCAAACACCAAATGGATTAACTTTACGAATCAGCCCTATAGGGTACAGCACTCCTTTTGAAAAATTCAATTTCCTCATCTCCATACAACTGCTTCCTCGTCCAAGCCATTCTATATTGCCTCTACCCACCCCTTTCGAAAAGATATGACGAGCGCGTGGCCCACATAATCCACAAACCCGACAAGGGTGGGGAATTATACAAATTAACTTAATTCGATCGGAGAGGGACAGGCGGGCGCGGTCCCGTAGTCTGCACACGGGCGTTTTGGGCGGCGATATCGACGGGGGTAGGACGAAGAGTTACGAGGCACGAAGGTCGGAGTTTCGCGCATTGTTTCGCATACAAAGGTTCCGTTTAACGATCCGGTCGGCTTCCGGATCGACGGTACGCGTACGTGTGGGACGAAATATGGGGCTAACGTAGCAGACGCCGCGACGCTCGCACGAAACCGATATGAGGAACGTGGTATATGAACGGTGGGGGTTTTTGGGATGGTTTCGCCGAAAGGGGTCGCGGTGGGTATGTAGGTACGTTCCGAGAGGATGCGTTCATTGTGGCGGTTTGAAAAATGGGTTCAACTCGAAGAGAAGGTTGGAGATGAATTGCGGAAGGAAATTGATGGTGTATAATACTTGTCGGTTTCGGAAGGATGCGAAGTATGACATGCTACATTATGCTTTGCTGTATATTTTATATTCTCCTTCGCGGTTGATTTCACAAGCGAAAGTTCAGACAAGGGTTTTCCTTTTTTGCTGAGCCATTCAAATACGCGGTCATTATATACTATTTAATTCAACATGACACAAGTGCTGTGGATAAATCAGCAGATATTTACCCTTGAGCTGAGCTGTTTATCCAATTAATCGAAAAGTCTTCACGGAAGAAGGATTGTCAAAGCAATTCATATACTTGCACTTTCACCGTTATTACCGATCATCAGCACAACTGATCTTGTCGAATGCCGAAAGGGTTTTAGCTTTTTGTTATGTTTCACACCAAGTTGGTCCGTCATTTATCAATTACAGTTGAACCCGGCCCCTAATCCGCCCTAGGCAGATCCGACGCACCCGATAATTCGACTTCACTTAGTCAAACGAGCAAGTACCGTCTTGTCTATGATCCACGAAGAGAGGATTCCAGATACTTAAGACCTGTTGGATGACTTGCCTTGAGTATAAAAATTATTTCGCGCCAAATCGGGAGTATCTCACGAACCCTAACCTTCAAGTGCAGAAAACTGTGACCGATGTGCATGTCGTTTATACTCAAGGCAAGACATCCAATAATAATTGATAAAGTAAAAGTAATAAGTATCTAGAATTCTCTCTGCGTTTACAAGGTGAGTCAGTCTGATGATCGGTGAACCTGCAGTAACCTAATTCCTTCGATAAAGCTTTTTCGGTGCTTTGGTTGATTGTATGATTGACTCAGATCATGGAGTATCTATGGATTTATCAACAGATAAGTCCTTGTTTCATGTTAGTTTATATCATTAAACTGAAGTCCTTTTCAACCCAACGACCATTCCTCACATAGTTTCATGGGAGATTTCACCGTCTTGTGGGAAAAGCACATCAACCGAATGTGACCTAACCTAAAAATTTCAACGCTACAGGTATGTTCCTCTGAAAGTTAGAGCACATACGGCCGAGCAGAATTGAATTTGACTCCAAACTGATCCTTAATTGAATTCCAAAATCATAGATATTTCGGCAAAACGACAACTAATCTCGAGAGTCGGGGTTCGTGAGGATTTCCTCAGATGGCGCTTGCGAAATTTTCGTCTGCAAGCTACCATTCAGCAGAGCAGAAGTATCCAGAAAATGTTTTTCATCTGAACTGAAGCTCTCACTACGAATTCGTCCTGTCAGCGTACCCATCTCGAATATTTCTGAGGAAGTGTATGAATATTTCAGTTTTATTATTTTAACTGGTGTATTATCCTTAGTTTTTAGTTGTTCCTTCCCTGATATACCCTGCATCTTCATTCCAATTTCGGAAATTCTTCAAAAAACAAGGTTATTATGAAATTTGTACATACTTTTCGGGACAAAATCGATCATTGAGTTGTCCCGTACCTAAAAAATCATTTATGCTTGTGAACGTATAGAAAAATGACCCAAATGATGAACGAGTTTTATTATTTTTTACTGAAAAACTTTTTTTAGTTTCGCTTATTCCAGAAATAACCAAAAAGCTTGTCATATTTCCTTCCAATATCTCCGGAAATAAACATCAAACATCCATTTAAACTCAAATTTGTTAGATTATCGATAAATATTGACTTCAGTGTCGGTAAAAATTCCATTTGAATTTTCCAACAAAAAATTAAAATAAGAGAATTGTTGGATGACTTCGACAATTGGCAAAAGTGTCGTTACTTTACCAGCTACTTCTTATTTCCTTTCCCCACCAGAAATAAAAATGATTGTCTTGGATAAAAACGTCGTGATAACAGTTCAATTTTCAAATAACATAATCGCGAGGACGAATATCCGTCGATAAATCAACAAATATTCCCCCTTGATCAGAGCTAATCATCCAATCAACCAAAACACCTACACCGAAGAAGCGGAACCAAGGAGAATGACTGCAGCTGTTTCACAATTGTTATTGATCGTCAGGTCAACTTACCTTGGATAAACCACAGAGGGATCTCTCGATACTTGTCACCTTTCAGATGGACCGCTGCAGTATAACAACGTACAGTGCTCCATCTGCCAGGAGCATCTTGCGAGTCCCACCTTCGAGTGCAGAATATTCTGATGCGATTGAAGGATGAACGTCATGATCAGAATGAAGAGCTTCAGTAATAAGAAATAACATAATCACAAGGACGAATATCCATCGATAAATCAACAAATATTCCCCCTTGATCAGAGCTAATCATCCAATCAACCAAAACACCTACACCGATGAAGCGGATCCAAGGAGAATGATTACAAAACAGTGTGTAACTACTCTCTAATCCACTTATACTTTCTGCGTCTAACGCACGTTTCGGAAACCAAGTTTCCTTTGTTACTAACTTATCAGTTAGTTACGATATGTCTTTGACAAAGGAAGTTAGTAACGATATGTCTTTGACAAAGGAAACTTGGTTTCCGAAAAGTGCGTTAGACGCAAGTGTAAGTGGATTAGAGAGTAGTTACACAGTGTTTTGTAGTCATTCTCCTTAGATCCGCTTCTTCGGTGTAGGTGTTTTGGTTGATTGGATGATTAGCTCTGATCAAGGGGGAATACTTGTTGAATTATCGATGGATATTCGTCCTTGTGATTATGTTATTTATTATTACTGGAGCTTTATTCTCCGTGAAACCAATTTCCAGTTCAATTTTTGTGAAGTAGAAGAAAAAACTGTTGTTAGTAATTGAGACAGAATTATTCACTGATTTCAACGAGATGAGGCGATCGCTCAAACTGCCCGAAACTCAATGCAAATTGTTTTCCCAGAGCCTAGCAATTCACTCTTCGGGTTCATTCCATGGGCCAGTTACCAGATCTAAATTTCTGTGACTTTGAGAGAAGAGTGATTATGATAGCAATTCGAGAACACAGATGTTGATGTTATCGAATGATCTGAATATTCTCACCCAAAATATAAAATTAAGTGCACCACCAACAACTATTTTCTACTGAAAAATAACGAACCAAATTAGATTTAAACGAAGGAATTGTACGAAAATATCATGTTATTTGAAATTTCTTGATGTTGCAAGAGTTCGTCAAATAAGAAAAGAACTTCACGTTCTAACTTAATTTCCTTCGCTGTATGTTAATGAGATTGCTGACTTTCGTTCGTTGGGAATTATTTGCGCCCTTTTATCTTGATGAGAATTAATGTTCAGGCGCAAAAAATGGAGTAATTTCATTTGATTATATTCCAGGGGAGAAACGTGAAATTACTTTTTCCGGCTCGAATTCTTCGACGCATGAAAAAATCTTGCCATGTCAACTCATTCGTGAATTTTACTGAAGATTACTAGATCGGAAATCTCGTTAGAGAGGAACCGGAAATCAACTGTGCATACAGTGTCAACCTCTTACTTGAAATTATTTCAGTAAATCTGAGATGGTTGTTTTGTTAGAGATATATTCCTTCGAGGATTAGCAGTACATTTTTTCATATCAAACAATATGTGTTATCACAGTATTATGAGAGGAAATGTCAACGGGGTACCATACATTTTTACGTATGGTACAAAAGCACAGATAAAAACCTCAGAAAAAATTCTGTCTCCCAGTATAAGTGTAGTGAAATTGTTGATTGTTATTGAGGGGCTTCTTTTTAATCAACGGAACAAAATTTTTTCCTTCTTTTCGATGCAGGTTTATATCTCAAAATCACACCTGAAAACAAGAAAAAAGGGCAAAAAAGCCAATACGAACTAGTAAATGTTTTATTATTCATTAATTTAATTTGAAGTTCACGATCCATCTCAAAAATGAATCAGACACCGAATGAATCGCCTCGGTACCATCGTCAAATTTATATATTGGGCAACTATCAACTAAATGTTCTAATGCTTCATTTTCTTTTCTGCATACGCACCTTGGACTTTCGACGGAATTCCATTTGAAGAGGAAACTATTACATCGACCATGACTGGCTCTAAGTCGATTCAAAATGCACAAAATTTTCCTAGGAAGATCAAAACCATGAACCTTTTCTGGAGGATCGCTGATCAAACCTTTGTTGAAAACATCACCCAAATTCCATTCTGATCGCCAAATTTTTTTGTCACTTTTATTGGAATAAAGGAAATCGTTAATCCATAATGGTTTACGAGATTTCAATCTAGCAATTTCAGAAAACGAAATATAAGACATGATTAGAAATAAATTCGGGAAGGCATGATGTTTATCCCAAGAATGTATCACTGCAACCTGTCTACGAATATGGGGCGGTGCAATATTTGAAAGAAGTGGTTAGCACTGTAGAGTTATGTTGGGAAAATCGATCAGTTTTCTGAATGACGCTTTTTTGATATAAGAAAATGTTAAACAGCAATTACAATTTTAAGTATTAAAGATTAGAAATCTCAGATGCTGGTGAATTAGACCAAGCTACAACACCGCTAAGTATACTCAATCGCCCACATACATTTGAATCAAAATCTATTAAAATTTGCCCCGAAGGTTTAAAATTATGGATGATGAAAGTTCGAAATTTAGGTGAAAGCTCTGTTATAGACAAATGCTATTATAAATTCGAAGAATTTTCTGCTGATGCAGTAGGTTGAGGTTTTTCTTTATTTCTTTTTTTCTGTTTTTCTGCTATTATTTAAGATTGCTGTTTGTTATTATATTTGCTAGTGTTTATTGCTCACTTGTGTGACCTATCTTCTACATTGTTCAAATGTCTTGAAAATCAATAAATTGTATTCTATTTAATAATTAAAAGAAGAACTCTGATTCTATACTATACTTATTCAATCGACATTGCAACTTGTCTGGAAGACAGTTGCAAGAAATAGTTAGTATAGTTAGTAAGTAAACTAAAGAAAGTTTTTTCCAGACGAGAGCTAGTATTTTTTTAATTCTCGAAATCGACAAAGTAAACTGTTAATCCCAGCTCCTGCGCCATTTTGGGACTCTAGTGAATAGCTCTGGCGAGGATGTCATTTGGTAGGTCAGGTTTGAGCTGAACATAATTGAATCAAATTGATCATCGAATGGATTTTACCAAAAACAAAAGCAAATCCACCGTCGCAACCCATTGAATTGAGAATCGCCGCTTATTTCCAGCAATAGGCTATCCGAAAATATTACACGTTCAATCAAAAGGAACGAAACTCAACTATCTGTATTCCATTGAAATTTATAAATTAGTGCAAAAAATGTATTTTTTTTAACAACTGTTGCAGACAATATCCTCAACTCTTACTTTTTCATTATCACTTCGTTGCACCTGAATCTGCATAAATATCCTGTTCCATATGCACAGAGTTCAGTTGTCTGAAGATGAACGAAAGTTCGAAACTAGTCACAAAAATGTAAACCTTACATATTGTTGAATATCTCACAAGTGTTGGTAGTGAAACATTGTATGTGTATGTATGTTTTGACCCAAGAAATAAGAGTTTGTTGTGTTGAATGAAAAGTTTGTGATATCAGTTTTTTTCGGTGTAATAGAAGTAAAAATTATTGCAGTTAATGCGGACCGCTGTCTTAATGATGAACAACCGAGCTTCAAAAATTTACAAGAAAATATCATAAACTGATTTCTTTAAACTCAAACCAAATTGTTCGAGAAATTTTCCTAGAGCCTATTACATCGCTCCTTTTCAGTTCTGGTATATTCTATGGCAATGGGTCACAAGATCAAACTTTTCGTGACTTTTTACTTTAGGAGGAAGGTAGAAATGATGAGAGCAACTCGAGAATACTTGAACAGTTTAAAATATCTACTCTCTATGTAATTCTGTCTATTTATAAGAAGAAATGACAACGATGTAGCATCTTAGGTGAAGATGAAATACAACCATTATATCTTCACATTTATGACATTTCGGGTGAATGAAATCACTTAAAAGTTGATCATCTTTTTGGATACGAAAGTCACGGTGCACTCTTTGTGACAGCCTCTTTATGAACTGGCAGTATTTGAGGAGCAATCCTCTACTATTCCTGATAGTCATAATTATACGTTGAAATTCCGAGAATTTGAGGACTCAGTTCTATTCCTTATGCCTGCTTCACGCTCTGTTAATAAGCACTGGTGTAACAAAACATCCTGCAATGAATACTTGCCTAGATGACTCGTCGTGATTAATATAATATGCCGTCTTCTGACGTAATCTATGATGATTTGGCTAATATTTCGTTCAGGCGAGGTATTTTTAACGCGAAATCATGACAGTTTGTTTTGACGATGTGCTTGTTACCTACTCCAATCCATTTAGCACATAAATATCCAATGCAGCTTCATGAAATCGGATGGTCTAGCGCTGACAAAACACTTTTGAGAACCTCAGTTCGATTGAGATATCGTAATTCCTTTAATTCCAGATCACAAATCCTTGCACCAAATGTTATACTTGCTTTTGTTTCAGTATAACCAATCAAATATATTGTAGACCTGCCTGTCGAATTTGCTATGCACTTCTCAGGTGGTCGAATCAATTATTTGCTCGAATAAGAGGTTCTTCTGAATTCCTACACAATTTTGCAATCATGGCTGCTGGTATATGTAAGGTGCCATCCAGGGTTCATAGATAGGAAGTTATTTTTTTTGTTATATTATCTCCAAAACTTGGAATTATTTGTTTGACGAATGTTTCTGATCGACGTTAGCCAATTCCAGTAGTGGTCGATATACTATATCATTCCGAACTCTGGAGATGTATATGATAACTGTTTTGGTGTTTCAAGCGGCAAGAATGTAAAGATAAATTACACTTTGTATATATGAAATAGAAATAAGTTTCGATAATCGACTGGGACCAATCATGTCAGTGCCCATCATCGAGTCAATAAGGAATCGCTTAACAATTTTTATGTCATATCAAATAGTGTTCTTCACATTATTCAAATACTTCGTGCTCACCAATGACGTCACAACATGGAGGACAAAATCGATGAAATTTCGCAACCCCCAAATCTGTGAACCCTGATACAATCAGATTATATGGCTTGATCACGAGCTTAGATCAAATAAGATCTTCAACAATGCTGCATATGAAAGAAAATGAACAGGCTTGATAAAGATGGTCCTAGCATAACTGAAAGGATATGACAGAAAACATTTTGCGATAGAGTAAAATGGTTATAATGCATGCAGTATCATACATTCTCCTTTGGTTTTCCTTCAAGGTACTCCTGTTGATAACCAAGAAAGAAGTTCTTTTCGCAGAGTAATTGATGTTAGCTTCTTGTTTGGAAGCGCAGGTGCTCAATTGTACTACCTGATACTTTGGTTTGCTCGATCCCAAACTGGTTCGTTGGTCTTCACCAGCTTCATGGAGCCCTTTAGTTCCAGATGCTCAATCACGGTGGATGGTTCTGTAGGCATTTTCAAATGATTCGATGGTATTCTCTCATAGAAAATGTGGCAAGTTGATGAAATTGAGCTCTCCTCTTCTAGAGGAAAACGGCAAATTGAACTCCATGTTTGTCTTACATCTGTTTCAATGGTACTTTCCTTCGGAAGACCAAAGAGTAACGCGTCATCAAGTTATGTAGATTTGGGGGTTTCTTCAGAAATGATCTGGTGAATTGCGACTTCCTGAATTTGGAAAACTGCCGCGTTCAAGGATTCGTTAGGTTGTTCTTCAGTAATGAACATCCCAAATTCCTGCCTACGGTCTGAATTCTGCAATGATGCCAATAGCAGCAAGAAATATTCGAATGCGTGAAATTATATAATTCTCGACGTTGGTAGGAAAAGAAGAGTGCTGATTTGCAGATTTCAGTGATTATTTTTTGATTTTTTTTTAAGTACTCAATACATTTGTAAGAAGTCACAATGTTATTTATTTTTCCATTTTTCACTCCATTTTAGATTTTATTTTCTGGAAAAATATTTTCAAAAAAATAACCATGTAGGACGTCTGAAGCCACCTTCAAATAATATGTATATCTTTTTGTGCAGTTTCGCATATTTCTCATCCGTTACAAGCGACAACTGCGGTTTTAATGGGACTGATATAATGTTTATTAGGTGAACTCTACCTTATCTAATGTCTACCGCCATACTTGAACAGCCTTAGTGCCATTTTGAACCGTCAAAAAATGGGAAAACGAGCGTTTCCGTGGATCGAAGACACGTTACGTTGGCCCATTTAAATCCCTGATGCAATAAGGTCGAGCTTCGTATCGCAGGAAAAATTTGAAACAGTGCCGTTGATGACGCTTAACCCGCAGTGGATGCTCCTGATATAATATATAATATACTATCTACTACGTTACTGAAGACATCTCTCTTTACCATAGTGGTATGTGTAGATATGAATCAATTATCGGAACAACCTTTCATGTAATCCTAAACATCAGCAGCCATATATGATTAATCATCGAAGAAATACAAAGGTGAATCTTCTAAATTATGGTGGAGATACATAATTCAGCAAGGTAGTCTCCGACGAACGACTTGCTGCAAATCAGCTTCTCGGTAAATTCTATATTTAATTCCCATACCGACGAATGCTTATAGAATTAGGCGAAAACATTCAAATGAGGTTTGTAGAGCTTCCTCTAAACTACTTCAGAGGGCTAATATTACATCGGAAGTATATAGGGCGTTGTTTTGTTATTTTCGAAGCCGAGGGGGAACCAAAACTCCTTTTCTCGCAAAATAAACACATTACAAAAAAATGAATCCATCACATTCATGAACTGGAGGGTCTCTCCAAAAAAACAGAAAGCAGGCAAGACAATTTACTTTTAGGTGTTGAAAATATCTTCACAACGGTTAATTGTACCGTTTATCTGTTGTATATTGTAGTGATCCACTATAAAATCGTCGCCTCTTTTTTCACGAGTGGATCGCCCTTAGGTAATTTCTTGGGCTGAACAACTCTGGATATTTTTTTGGTGTTTCTCGTGAGTTCGCGCCATCTGAAAGACGGCGCGCTCTTAGGGGAAGTTGTTTCGTCCCGATGCCAGAGGTGGACTCATCAGATAGGCTGATCCTCTGGCACTTGCCTATGACAACCGCCGAACCGGCGTAGTGAGAGGCCATGACCGAGGCGCCTATGCTGTGTTGGAATATGAAGTAGCTAGCGTGCGTCGGTCAGTGGTGCCACCTTCTGGCAACTCAGTTAATCTACGCTGCCTACACACTCCCACCAGCGACGATGATGACGAACGAAGGGGGAAGAGGTGCGATCTCATGCAGAGAACCACCATATTCAAAGATAGAATAGCACATAGATAAGCAATCTCATTGAGATTAGCTTATCTATGGCATCACGTCGGGGTCACCACTTTGGCGGTTCTCGTGATTGAAGTTGTTTCGTCCCAGTGCCAGAGGTGGGCTCATCAGATAGGCCTCTGGCACTTGCCTATGACAACCGCCGAACCTGCGTAGTGAGAGACCATGACCGACGCGCTTATGCTGTGTTTGAATGTGAAGTAGCTAGCGTGCGTCGGTCAGTGGTGCCACCTTCTGGCAACTCAGTTAATCTACGGCGCCCACATTTTCATACCATATGTTTGGCTGTTTCCAGTCCTGGAGGATTCTTTCACAGCGCTATCCTGATATTGAAGACGCATTGTTGGACCGTTGTCCTGTAGTGATCATCCTCCCCAAAGGGGTACTAGTTCATAGTGTCCTGGCTCCAAAGTCACTTCTTTCATATTAAAGCGTTCTCAGGCCAGTAGAGAGCTTTGGGTTGGGTATTCCGGGAGCTCATCGTGTCTGGGCTGTCTGTTATGATGTATCCTTAAGGATTCCTTACAGGCATTCTCAAAAACATCAGTAGTCAACCACTATCCCTGCCAATAATTTAGATATCCTATTCATCTCCTACTCCACGAGCTGGGCCAAAAAGTTTCTCCCATTAAGATAGCCAAACATATGATATGCGATTGGAAAGCTTTCCACAGGCAGAGGCTTCAAAAACTTGGCTACTGGTTCTTGAAACCCGAACATATTATATCAAGGAAGCACTCAAAAAAAAGCGGAAATGTAACGAGACTTACGATCTTGACGCGTTGTTCTATCGTGTAACGCTCTACGTTCACTAACTCCTATCTGCGAGCATTCGATCAGTCATATTAAAATCATCCGTCATTATGACCATACGGGCAATTCAAAATCGTGCACTCTTATTGAAACACCGGATATAATCTAAGGATTCGAAAAAAATTTGGCCTCGCTGACGAGCCGCCACTGGCTGTCTCCCACATAAACGCGACCACGTCTGTACAGTCGGCGTTGGTATTTTCAACCGCGGTTCTCTTCCGTTTTCGTTTGATTAAGCCCAAACGCAACGTGCCGAATTCCTGGATGCCGAAACTGAACGTTTAATGACTTTTCCAGAAAAAGTGCAATTTTCTTTCAATTAACACGTTACAGCAAAACGATTGCAGTAGACATTATTCGTGGATTTTCTCGGTGTGCCGTTGAAAAAACCTGGATGTCAATTAACGTGTATTACATCCTGTTTCGTAAATTCCGTTATGTTCAGAAGTATTTCCTGAACGAGGAGATTGGGTAAAATTATATTAGTGGAGGGAAATGGTTTTCTTTTGAGCAGTCGTGCCATCTACAGAACTGAATTTTTGTAATATCGGCAAATAATATGCATTTGTACACATCTCTAGCACTGTTATGAGGGAAAGTAATAATCTTAGGTAAACCCGCAAGATTTCCCGTCGCCGAGATATTAAAAAGACATTTACATCATTGTACGCAGTGTGTTTTTCTGAATAAAAAATGTGAATTCGAACATAGGCGGTCTCCCTTAATTTGGAAGATATGGGCCCCCAAAATTCCAAAATTAGTCTTTTTCAGGTCCCTTTTTCCACCATAAAAACGATTTCTCACTTCATCTGTATAGTTCACAAACCACCTTTGAACCTTCAACCAACAATAAGCAACACTTTTTTCAAGAATAATCAATATTTAATGAAAAAACAATGAAATTACGGGACAACCACTTAACCTCTATTCCTTCTGATTTCGACTCAGTCTAAAAGTGAAGTTTTGCAATTGCGCGAATTTCATCGGTCGGAATCGTGCCATCGCATCGTGCGTATTCGTGAATGACAAATTATGAAATTATTGCATGCGAGAAAAATGAAATATGTTCTTAGTTCTTCCTGTTTACTGCGATACTCTAAATCTTCCAATAGGAGAATTCGTTTCTAATAAAATCTACAAGGTTGAAACATATAGTAATGGAATGAGAATACACCCTGATATATATTTCAACGTACATATCTTTTCATATGTGTTACATCGTAACCTTCCCAGTTTTCCAAAGAAATCGAGGTTATTACATAACCCATTTTATTGGAATACCCTGAATCTCATTGTAAACTGGGACTATCTCGAAGACACAAAAAAAACGGAGTAGATAACAACCTCCCTATTTTGAAGGGGATAGAAAGAATGTTCAAACGAAAATATTGAGAGTGAAACCTTAAACAAATATTCTCACTAATTTTGTTTTGATGTTAGAATAACTTCCTCTTCTTCTGTGACAGAAGCATTTTCCTTACAATCATATCCTTCAAGTGTCCATCATTTCATATTTCCCGCCAGCAACTACTCTTCGGTCATAATACGTTGGTCAGCGATGAGAAGACGCTGTTGCCAAGCTCCGCTTCAACATTGAGAAGTATTTCGTAGAAATATAGGTTGAGTGGTTGTCTAATATTTTCACTTTTCTTCCTTTAAATAATGAATATTCTTGAGAGGAAGTGTCGCTATTCGTTGGTTGAAGGTTCAAAGATGATTTATGAACTAGATTTGAGAAGTGAGAGATCATTTTTATGGCGGAGAAAAGGATCTGAAAATGCAACAATTTGGAACTTTGGGGGCCCATATCTTCCAAGCAAGGAGAGACCGCCTATGTTGGCCTTCATAATTTTTGTTCAGGAACTCACACTGCTTACAATGATGTAAATATCTTACTTATAGCTTCGCGACGGGAAATCTTGCGGGTTTACCTAATCTTATTATCCGGAAAAACCATTCCCATTCTGCTCCTGGAGTGAATTGGAGAATAGTTGAAATTCACAATCCAGACAAGAAGGTTTGAAATTTTCGGGGAAAATATAGAAGATATCAAAGAACATTATGAATTATAAAGAACGCTCCAACTACTTGACCACAGGCAAAAAATTCAATCAAACTTCGTTCAGTCGTTTAGGAAGAACTCAGTCAAGTACAAACGCACACAAGAGCATTACACACTCAGTGACAATGGAATTACCATATTCAAAACATGCTATGATTACGATATCAACGTTTCAGTTTGCATGAACAGAGTTTTCGTTGTCTTCTTGTTTGTGAAGAACGTGTTTCATGAAACCTAAATAGTCGACTTCTGTGAAGTCATGGTTTTTAGTTTTTGTTTGGTGAGGGGTTACATTCCTCTGTGACCTCAGAGTCTATTGTGCCAATGAAAGCCAATATATGTGAGGGATTCGAGGAGGCTAAGTCCCTTCCGCCTATAATTCTCCTGTCCAAGACATTCTTTGCGCCGGCTTGGAGTGGCGAGGCATTCTGTAATCAGGTGAAAAGAAGTTTTCTTCTTATCCCCACAAAATCTGCCCATTCTCATCATGAGCTTCCTTAGGCGACAGTGTTCTATGAGGAGGCATTATTTGTTAATACTGAGATGATTCTTGGACTTGGCACTTCGGCTATACCACAAAAAGGTTCTGGGCCAGTAAGTGGCGTTTGCGCTACCTTTCTGGCAAGTGTGTTAGCTTCTTTATTTCCTTTTATTCCTGAGTGCCCAGGAACCCAGATTGAGGAGACCTTCTTGTCTTCCTCGTTGAGTTTCCTCTGGCACTCCCATATCAGCTTTGAGTCGATGACATAGGAGTTCAATGCTTTGATGGCAGCTTGGCTATCAGAATGGATCGCTATGTCATACTCTTGATAGTTTCTTTCCAGATTTACGTCTATGCATCTTCCGATTGAAAGTATTTCTACCTGAAAACACTCGAGTAGGATCCTTAAGATAGTGTACACTGGGGCACTGCCATTTAGTGGTTTATACTTTGGAATTTGCGGAATCGATTTCATTTCAATTTTTTTTCTATATAGCATTGAGTTGAAATTGTTCTCGATGCTTACTCATTCAATCATATCATCAGGTAGGTTCGCTGATAAAATATATTTGTCGAGAGAGGACCAGATCACGGTTACGCTCAATAAAATCCGTAGGTTCGAAGACGTCAAAAGGATCACCATGTCGGGGAATTTGACAAGGTTTTAATTGTTGCCTATAGAGATGTTGGTTTGTCCTTTGTTGAAATGATCAGAATGCGTGTGTGTCGTGCATGAGCAAATGAAGATAGAGAAAAACGAAAGAGACTGAATGGTCAACCGAGGCGTGCTACAAAACGTGGAGATAGGCTCTAAAGGCAACTAACTACGAGATATTTTTTCTTCTACGCGTCAAATCGCTGATCGATGGTTTGGATAAGGTTATTACTATCGTACATTATATATATATATACTTTTATACCGTCGATATTTTATTAGCTTTCAAGTGAGTATCAACCAATTGTGAATCTATGGGATCGCTGGTTGTCCTGAACTGTTCGAAAGAGCCACCCGGTAAGAGAGTGAATGTAGGCAATATTATGTACTACTTTATGTTGGTTTTCCGTTTCCCTTCATGTTGCAAATACGTTTTCAAGATATTTCGTCATTCTGAATTCAAAAGAAGAAATCTGGGTCCAGTAAAATGGATGCCTTTCATTATGAATGAGTTAGTTGATTCTTCAAACACAATTCAATTTCATGGTCTTGTATCATATGTGGAAATGTATGGTACCCCGTTTACATTTTCTCTGCTAATGCTGTGATTGTAACGTTACAAAATGCTCCACTGTTGATTTCAATTTCAATCGCGAAAAAACGTATACCTTATAATGCGTTAAAATGGTGGAATTTTGAAGGTTTATTGTTTTTTTTAAGACGTCCTTTCAAAAGGAGTCGTAATACCGGAGTTCCATCTGGATGGGAAGTCTAAAGACGGAACCACCCTCTTAGTTGCGGAGTCAAAAACTGGACAAATATCTTAGTAGCGGACCGAATTTGGACTGAAATATCTCAGTACCAGAATATCTTACTTCCGGAGCTCCTTTTGTCCGAATTATCTCAATACCCTAGTCAGGGTTTGGTTGAATTATCTTGGTAACGAAGTTTTTGTTTGAGTCGACTATTATGATACCGGAGTTACATTTTGGATAACCGTAGTACCGGAACCTTTTACCATCTACCACATCATACACCTTGAAAAACTATTCCAGGAGAACCACTAAGATAAGTGCTTACTCGAATCCCGAGTCTCAGCTCTACTAAACTAAAACTATAGTTTATTGTTAATAGAACTTAATATTACAATTGTGAAGTCAAAATAAATAGATAGGGAGTAAGAGGTTGCAGTTTTGCCATCAGATTAACGATATGGGATTCATTCAGGAGTAAAGGAGTCATTTTCCTCAGGTGGGATGTTCCATGTGAGGACGAACAAATTTGCTAGAGTAAGTTACTGATATAGTTCAACGGACAGGCTAATAGAATTTGATTTCATGATAACATATTGTTTGATCTGATCTGAGAGCTGGAACTCGATGTCCCAGGAAACAAGCCAATAACAGGCAGAAGCAGAAAACACAGGACAAAGTCCTATTCAAAAGTGGAAGAAGAAGAAGAAGATATTGTTTGATCAACAAAACCCAAAAGTGTGTGGCAATCGATATTGACATTGATGTTGCTGTTCAAGCTTATGATATTCGTTTTCTGGAGGTTCGTTTCCTGGCCTACCTTCTGTGACTCTTTCTTCAGTTTGCTTATCATGCTGCTAAGTTTGTCCTAGTCAGTGCTCATGATCACGATGTCGTCAGTGAATCGGAGATGAGTCAAAAATCTCCTGTCTATGTTGACTACCTTCTGTTGCCTCGTTAAGTTCTCACACACTTCTTCTGATGCCAGAGTCTTACCCTTCTCCACATGGGAATCCTTTTGGTTGTTTTACTTTCGTCTACTTTGACAGGTATTGTAGCACTTTCATGAGGTTGATGTATCTTGAGTCAATCCTCGCATTGTATTGACGTGTACAACAATGTATTCAGCTACAGGCTCTTCAAACACATTTTAGTATTTTTTTTTTCATTTCATATTCTCTGAAAATGTTATCGTTTCATTATTTATGTAACACAACCATATTGCCAAGAAATTGGGTTGACGAAGTTATTCTTTCTACATGTAACGCTATAATGTCACAGAGTATATAAAGATATGACAAAGCAACGTTGATGTCGCTTATTCGTGTGATGTTGGTCTAAAAAATTGGGAAATGAGCCAAATATAGTTTGTTATGTGGACCAATATGGATTTCTAATAGTGGACCTGCTCTGGTGTCCGATGTGAATGATTTATTTATTGGACCTTTGAAGAAAAACTGTCTTGGAACAATATTTGAGTATTGAACTGAAAAAATACTTTAAATTTTCATGATTCATTTATTTGAAATGAGAATAATTTAGAAAACAGGTAAATGTAGAATTAAGTTACCACACTTAAAAGAATCCCATGTGACAGAAACATTGATTAATTAATTTCAATTGAAGTAACGCCCTTGTATGACCCTTCAAAATCAAGACTTAAACATTCCAGAAATCACAATTATCACAGAGAAAGTCGACAATCGCATCCATTCAGAACAACCTTCGTATTTTTCCGGATTCCCCCTGCATCTATTGTCTAAAATCGCAATTATCCACCGCTAAAGGTCACTCGAATAATTACCGACAAGTGCTAAAAACCATCTGATCAATTGTCGAGATAAAAGGCAACATTCGCGTGCGAATTCGAAAGTTAGCCCAGTTCCTGGTTTCGGTCTAATATAATCGAGACCTTCAGGAACACCTTACGCGAATCAGGAGATAATGAGAAAACCCACGCTAATAACAGTTCACTTCAGATTAGGATGATTAATTTTGTTAGGCTGGTTCATCAATCATCCTTTTCTCTCGTTGTGTCTGCGCTGTTCCGTCTGTTTCGGATTCGTGTTTCTTGGAAGACGAAAAGGTTTTTTTGGAGGACAGCGGAAGGATGCTGTTCGTTATCTGGCTCGAGAATCTCAATCCAATACGCAATTGTTGCTAGAACGAGAGCGACATTTTATCGGTTGATGAGTTTTGCTTAGATAACTTTTAAAATGTATGAATGTTAAATTTTTTTCACCTGTCCTATACATTAATTATTATTCTGCACTCGAGGGTGGGATTCGCAAGATGCTCCTGGAAGATGGCGCGCTGTACGAAGTTATACTGCAGCGGTCCATCTGAAAGATGACAAGTATCAAGATTCCCTCTGCGGTTTTATCCCAGGTAAGCTGACCTGACGATCAGTAATAACTGTAGTCATCCTACTTGGATCCGCTTCTTTGGTGTAGATGTTTTGGTTGATTGGATGATTCCCTCTGATCAAGGGGAAATGTTTGTTGATTTATCGACAGATATTCGTCCTTGTGATCATGGTATTTTGTTATGACTGGAGCTCTTTCTTCCCCATCAGACCATTTCCTATCTTTATTGATTATTATGTCTCCAAAGATTAATGAAAATTATGGATATCATTATTATTATCGGCCAATAGATCTCATCACGAAATATCGTTATTTTTCAAGATGCTTTGAGTTTTTCTCACAATATCTGAACCAGAACTAATAAAAATCAAATGAAAATTAGTTAATCTTTTGGGTTTTGACAACTGGAGAACAAAACAAGATGTGCGCATGCTCCAACAGTATGATTTAGGGAGCACCGTTGCCAGACTGTAAAATGAATCCGTTACCACAAGAACGTCATGTCGTCTAAAACTCAATTTTTTCCATATAAGTTGTATAAAATATATGATGAAAAGGATATTGAATCTGAAAGAAATATGTTCGAATAAGTAAATGAGGTCAATTATGCACTATTTCTGTTCGAAACATATATGTAGTATGTTTACCAGTATTTTTTGATGATGAGACACCCTTATTTTTTTCTGATTTGGATTGGTACTGTTATTAATTGAATTAAACTAACCTAGTACTAAATGAGAAGATGAAATTCAAGTGCACTATCCCAAAATTAATTTCTTCTCATTTGGACTGGCAATGTCCTAAAGGAAACTAAACTAATCTAACCCCCTACAGAATTCATTACTTATTATAGATTATAGATACTGTTACTCGAATCTACTATTAAGCTCCTGCAAAATCTGGATTCAACTATTTGTCAAGGGCAGTTTCTAGGGAATAATGAACAATATTGGAAGATTGCAAGCGGTCAACAAACTGTATTTTAGATTTTGAATCTGACACCCTCATCAGCTAAACGAGATAATTTTTAAAATTATTTCTTTGTCAAACTGGATAAAAGTGTTTAAAGAATTGCTTATACGAAAGGACCTTATTCTACTAATTTTCTCGTCTGTCTGAAGAAGGAGTCAGATTTAGACTCTGGAACGTTACAGTTCACATTGTTGATCGTTTGCATTGTTCCAATATTGTTCAGAAGGCAACTTTTTCCTAGAAACTGCCCTTGAGAAAAAGTTTAATCCTGCAATCTGCGAGAGCGTTCTCTATAAACAACAATATTCATTCAATTTTTAATATGGGAAATACGTGTAACTTCTGCCTGAGTGGTCTTTTTCAGTCTTACAAATTCGATTGATTTTTAATAATGGCAATAATTCATATACCCAGAATTTCAATTGGACCGAAATCAATACCGAAAACTAATTTGTAAATGAAAATTTTTTCTAAAAATAATATTTTTCAAAGGTACTCCACTCAAAATTCAACGTAGAATTCTAATATGCGATAACATATAATATCAGTGTATAAAAGGAGATCGAAAGTTACGTGCTATTCCGGTTAAAACTTCCCCCAAGAATAATAATTTAAAATTGACTACTAATTTACTTCTATTTTCAACTCATTTTGTTGTTTGCCTGTTTACATGAATTTTCTTGAACCGGAGTTAGTTGAACCGGAACATACTGTTATGGTTTTTTCTAAATCGGTATTTAAGAAACAGAAAAAAATAACTTACAATACAATTAAGTTAATTCCAGGCCTCAAACATAGTAAATTCTATCATAAGATATAATATCAATAGTTTATTCAGGGCACATAATTCTTCCAAATTATCTTTCTCAACAGGCTTCTCATGATCTGAAAGTATAAGAATTTGTATCAATACCTTGAATATTATAAAATTGTCTTATCTAGTCAAAAAGTAGGAAATGATGAGGAATTTAAGTGATATTTTGTTGAAAATTATTATTATAGGTTTGAATTGAACAGAACTAGCAATCATAAGTAGAATTAGATGTAGAATTTCAAAGAACGTGTAAATTTAGGATAGAAGTTATGCCTCGACCCATAAGTTGCACATAATGTAATTATCAGGTTTCCGAAGGAACAAAATTGCAGCTATATTTTAGAAATAGGGTTTATTCAATATAATGGTGTAGCGAGCGCCCTCTCTCAGCTCTTACTTAAGTCGCGCGCGCAGTACCATCTTGCGTCTTAAGTATCCTGCGTTATCTGCCTGTAACGCTTGGCCAACATCATCGGTCAGCGTACAGGGGGCGCTAGCGCGCACGCTGTCCCGGTTAGACTCTCTCAAGATCTTGGATATACGCTCAACCCCATCGGTCTAGGTCACCACTGAAGCTTTTGAAGATTTGCGAGGTAGCTTCAACCTCTTTGGGGAAATGTCACGTTTCGTCCCGGCTTAGTTTGGGGGAACTCGTCAGGGCATGCACCAAACTAAGCCGTTTACATGCCTACGTGAGTGGACACCCCTTGTGAGGAACACAAGGGAGTGCACCAGACCGATGGGGATGAGCGTATATCCGAGATTTTGAGAGAGTCTAACCGGGACAGCGTGCGCGCTAGCGCCCCCTGTACGCTGACCGATGATGTTGGCCAAGCGTTACAGGCAGATAACGCAGGATACTTAAGACGCAAGATGGTACTGCGCGCGCGACTTAAGTAAGAGCTGAGAGAGGGCGCTCGCTACAGGACTCCCCTTCCAGTGAAAACGATACCAGAAAGATGTATCTGGAGGAGTGTGACCGAGACCGAAAAGGTGTTCTCCTCTAAAACGCGGCTGTGAGAGAGCCGTTGTGCCATTGCTGCGCTGTTGAGCACGAGTCTACGGCGTTGCACGGTTGACCAAACCGTTTGTGTTGAGCCGTGTAGACTGTGTGCTAGAGCGCTCTGCCTCGTCGTTCGAGGAGTGTGACCGATTTAGAGGAGGTCAGCTTTTGACGGAATGTAGTCATGGCCGAATAGACCAGAAGATTTCCCACAAGTGCGGCCGTGATGCGGAGCAGTTGTGTGCCTTTGAAATGCGAGAAACCCGGATTGAGAAACGCTGCGCCACTTGTGAGTCCTATACCACTCGATATCGTCAGTGGGCCGGGTGCATTAGTGAGCACAACTTTGGGCGGCGAGTTGCAGCACGAGAGCGAAGTGGCGATGTGGAACCTCCTCGGGATGGTTGACGAACCATCGCCGAGAGAGGAACAGATAGGATCACACAGTGACAAACGAGGTTCTCACTGGAAGCGAAGATGATCGCGAAGGGACAGAAACTGTGACACCGTCGTTGAAATACATCACGTCGGAAAATCACCACTGAAGCTTTTGAAGATTTGCGAGGTAGCTTCAACCTCTTTGGGGAAATGTCACGTTTCGTCCCGGCTTAGTTTGGGGGAACTCGTCAGGGCATGCACCAAACTAAGCCGTTTACATGCCTACGTGAGTGGACACCCCTTGTGAGGAACACAAGGGAGTGCACCAGACCGATGGGGATGAGCGTATATCCGAGATTTTGAGAGAGTCTAACCGGGACAGCGTGCGCGCTAGCGCCCCCTGTACGCTGACCGATGATGTTGGCCAAGCGTTACAGGCAGATAACGCAGGATACTTAAGACGCAAGATGGTACTGCGCGCGCGACTTAAGTAAGAGCTGAGAGAGGGCGCTCGCTACAATGGAAGCATTTTTTGGCGATTATAAGTAGAAATTCAAGAATGAAATTGTTAACTTAGAAAATTGTACATTTAGGCATAAAATATTAGAGATTTAGAATATAGGCAAGAGGCACATCAAAATACGGAGAAAAATACGGCCGAATTTTCTAGACCAAGTTCGAAGAAGGAAAACTTACCTCTGAAGAGAAAACTGCGAAAACATCATTTTTGGAAGACATCTTTGATTGCAAAGCAAACTAGATGTTGAAGAAAATTCCGAAACGGTATAAATACCGAAGCTCGAACACAGAGAATTTAGTCCATTTTTAGCCATCGTCAAGACTGTAGCTGCTCCTCGTGAAAATTTGTCGAAACATCGTAATTTTCCGGTCAGAAGCCCAAAATAAACAAAAATTTAATCAAAGTGACTGGCATCATGGAAGCATATCAAAATAGAATACATGGAATATTGAAGCAAAACCAAAATAAACTTACCAGAAAAGAAAATCCAGCAGTGATCAAATTCACATAAGTGAACTCCAGGAAATAAACTTCATTTCAAGAGTCAACCCTTGGAGAAAGCCGCGCAAAATTTAAATCAAATTCAAAATTCATATTTTTGTTATTGGATCCTGTTAAAAATTCAAAATCATTCAAAATCAAACAACAGTCAGATTCATTACAATACGTACTCTTTACTTTAGAAAGCAATTTCAGCTAATCATAGTTTTCTTGGATCAAGGGTATAATTTCTCATTAAATGTGTTTTGATGTCTTAAACACGTACACGTGACCCTCCCGATCAACTAGAAGATACGTAGAATAAGAATCGCGGAACACATGGATATTTGGAGAAACAACGCCATGGCGACAAGTGGGTTTGTGTTTTTTATGGTGCGTTTTGAATTTGGTATGAATGGAGAACTACTTATCAAGATCGTGTAAGTTTTTCAGGAACAGAGTTCCGAAAGTCAAGTAGAAATGGTTGGTTTTAAGAATAATCTTGGTTGGTCACGAACAAACTTCGAATTGAAAAATGTTTGCATATACTCCATTCACTTTTCTGAACTATCCCGGTTGACCATGACATTGTGATACATTTCACCGTGTAGATTTTGAAAATGTTTATAGTCATTTTCCTCTCAGATAACTATACAACGTTGTCCTCTCTACATAGACGTCGTAGTATTATTTATTATTTATTCATTACTTATTATTTATACAAATAACAATGTCCAAGTAGGAAGTTATTTATTAAATAAAAAGATATAAGTGGTTTCCAAAATGCGAGCTGTCATAGTTATTTCCTAACCTTAAAATTCTCAAATGTTCTCTTATTCTCTGTTCAAAAGTCCTCACTGTTCTTCCTATATAATAAGCCCCACATGTGTTACAAGTCAACCTATATACTCCGTTCCTGGTCAGTTTATCATCTTTGTCCCTATTATTCATCAATATATTCCCAATACTATTTGTTGGTTTGAAAGATATTTTTATGGTGGATGCTCTTTCTAAAATCTTTTTTATTTTTGATGAGATTGTTCCAACATATACAATATAGTTGAAGAAGAACTAACTGATACGGAAATGAGTGATCAAATGGTGAATGCAGTGAATCGTCTTTTGAAAATGTGTGTTGGTCAGAACTTCTTTATTTTCAATGGTAAAATATACGAACAGCTGAATGGATTAGGTATGGGGAATCCTGTCGCTCCAATATTGGCAGATAAGTACATGGATCATTTTGAGGGTGAACACATATTTAAGAATAATCCTTATGTAGCTCTAATAGTTTATTATCACAGATATGTAGACGACACCATAATGTTGTGGAAGGGAACAGAAAAAGAACTTGATGAATTTTTAGAGTACGTTAATAGTCGGGTTCAATCTATTAAGTTTAAAAAGGAGGGCTTTGGTAAAAAAGTAGACTTTTTGGACTTGGAAATTGAGATAAAAGAGGGAAAACATTTTTTTGGAATATATAGAAAGCCAACTCAAACAGGCATTTCAATTTCAGCAGAGTCACAACATAGTTACACACACAAGGTGGCTAATTTGCATAGCTTGTTGGAGAGACTATTGAATGTTCCTATGAATAATGATAAATTCAATGATGAACTAAAAATTATAAAACAAATAGCGAGAATTAATGGTTTCAGTGAAGATGTGGTGGAGAAGATTCTGAAGGGTAAGATGCAGAAGAAAATCATTCAAGAACACTTTATAACACAGAATAATCAAGAAAATAGGAAGTTCATTCCGCTATCATATGTTGGAACAATCTCATCAAAAATAAAAAAGATTTTAGAAAGAGCATCCACCATAAAAATATCTTTCAAACCAACAAATAGTATTGGGAATATATTGATGAATAATAGGGACAAAGATGATAAACTGACCAGGAACGGAGTATATAGGTTGACTTGTAACACATGTGGGGCTTATTATATAGGAAGAACAGTGAGGACTTTTGAACAGAGAATAAGAGAACATTTGAGAATTTTAAGGTTAGGAAATAACTATGACAGCTCGCATTTTGGAAACCACTTATATGAGTATCAACATGAATTTAAAAAAGAGGATAATTTTGATATCTTGCATGCTAATGTTAGTGGTTGGATCATTGATGGTTTAGAAAAAAAAAAAAAAAAAAAAAAAAAAAATTTGAAATTTTAAAACACAAAAAAAAAAAAAATTTAATGATAGTTTGATGTTGAATGCTCAGATGGATTTTGGTAATGATTGTCTGATGAAATGTTTATTGTAGAATAATATGTCAAAAAGAAAAATCTGTATTGTTTCTGTGATTCCAGTTTTTTGTTTTCTTTGTTAGTTGTAGCCATCTTAAGAGAATAAGAAATTGTAGATCGTAGATGAGATTATGTTGAGATTTTGTACTGAGAATAATACCTGTACCTTTTTAGTAATTATTGACGAATCTGGTTGAGAGTTCAGGTGAGGGAATATTGGTGTGTAATATGTAATGTCGAAACTCTTGTATTTTGTGATTTTTAGTGGGACTGGTCTGATGATGCTCAGATGTTCTTGAGTGAAACTAGTCACCAATAAACGAACTAGGAAGTAACAGATCTTTTTACTTATTATTTATTATTTATTTATTACTTCAGGCGATGACCAACAATCCGTAATATCATTGTCCACGATTGCAATTCGATATCTTGAAAAATTGTTTTGGTAGTGAACCTGATTCCTGTGGCACCTCGTATATACAATTGAAAAGTACCACAAGAAATATACTTCTTTGAAGAGTCTTCGCTCCATGAAGCAGATTTCTCATAATCCGCTGAATCCTGACATTAAACCAATTGAACCCCACACTCCCCATTGTTATTTCAAGGCCGTTCCTCTTGAAACAACGATAAAAATCAGACTTATTCTTCCCGTTCGCCGCACTCGAACCTTCCGCTCAAAAACGTCGACCCCTTCCCTGTTCGGCGTCCGTATTGATCGCTCGACGCGGGGCGTCGTCGCGCCAAACTCGCCCTTGCCGCCGAGCGTCGTGTGGTCGCTTTTGGCTCGCGCCGCCGCCTCTCGGCCACCCTGATCCGTCTCGTCCTCGGGAATGCCGTAACGAGAAATCCGCCAAATCTACTATCCTTCTGCAAATATAGCGCGCCAGGGAGGGTGGCGAAGAACGGCGTGGCACTTTGATATGCGAGGTGCGCTTTGGATCGGGGGTGCAAGTCAGCGAAAAATGTTAAGAAGATTTTATCTTTACCGGAAGAACATGAGGGCAGAAACCAGGTCATGTTTTTGTGTGAGATTTTCTGACCCTGTGAAGTTCTGGAGTCGAAGGAACTACCGTCTGATACAGCCGGCTCTTTTTTCCCTTATTCTAGCGATCAAGGCACTAATATTTTGTCATTATGTCTATTATTAGCTGATTTATAGTTGAAATTGGAATTTATATTTATAAATTGGAACAGTCTGGCATTAGGAGAGGACGGCATTAGAGAATTTGGGAAACTTATCAACCAGATAGTAACCTATGATCAAAACGGATTACACCCAACCAGCAAAGTTGTCGTATAATTCTGATGATTCTCGACTTTTTCATTTTATAAGTATTATATTGAACTCTCTAGAATGTCGATTCATTATATTGATGCTAAATAAATTTCAATCTGTTGTGGACATCTCAAGTATTTCATAAATTTATTACGAAAACGTTTATATGACCGAATTATAAAATATCTTATAAAACTGTTTCTATACTATTTCTTAAGGGATCTATGAATCACTTATAAAACATAAATATTTATACAATTGAATTGTTTTTTAGTGGGTTTATAACATTTTCCTACGATATTCCTGCCTACATTATAAATTCATTAAGAAAATGTTTCAAATTTACTTTGTATGAAGTTACATTATCGTTTTATAAAATAACTTTCACCAACAGTATGCTTTTATAAGAAAATTTATTTTTTCGTGATCGCACATTTTATTATAGAATTGTATTCCATGACGATAATCGAATATGGAATGCATTTTGATTTAATATTCGATATCTTTGAAATCTATAAATAAAATTGAAAATAATTCCCGATTTCGTTGGACATGTCCACTCACTTAATGGAGAAAAAACAATTCTAACCCCACTTTTCCCGTAACAGCTGCGTTTGTTATTATTATTCTATTTTCCATGACGATAATAAAACATTATCTGAATCGCATTTTGAGTAAGGTTACATCGAAATAATGAACATCTCAAAAGATTTCATGAAAATCTATATCTGAAACTGCAAGTTATAGGTATTTGATTTCGTCGAGTATGTCCACTCACTAGTGTTGAGAAAAAAATATTAGGGGTGGTACTTCTCATCAATCTTACCACACTTTTCCTACGACAGTTGGGTTCGTCATCATTAATTTATATTAATGGCGTGACGATAATAAAATATTATCTGTATCGAATATTGAGTGAGGTTACGACCAAAGAATCAACATGTTTGAAGTTTCCGTGAAAATCTATTAATGGAATTGGAACTCAATCTTGATTTTGTGAGACATATCCATTCACTGGAGTTTGGGAAATATATGAAAATGAGAAGTCAGAGCGTGCTTCTGATTCTAACCACACTTTTTCTATATCAAATCAGCTGTAGCTGTATGTTTCCATTAGTCACCAAGGCGATAGTGTTGAATATGTTTCATAGCAGTTGTATAGTAGCTAAATTATTACAGAAAGCTTTATAAAGATACAAAACTATTTTATAAGATGACGCCATTAAAGATGGCAGCATTTATGATGATAAAAAATGACGAATTCTTAAAGTACTGAAATTTGCATCCGTGTTGATATTTGAATCACCTAAGAAAAAAATTTACTTGATATTGATGTTTCGCAAACATAGGTTCATATTTCGATGAAAAAAAAATTATAAGACCCAGGAAGCATTTTAATGTTCTGTTCATTTATTTATGGAAAACGTTCGAAAATTAGAAGCGCGTTTATGATATACTAATATTATGCTTTATTTCACAATGAAATTTAATTCGCATCAATATTTTCGTTCCCCATTTCGGGAACTATGACTCTTAGTGCATTTACGTGTAAATAAAATGGTTTCTGCTAAAGAGTAAAGATAGGCGACGTTCAATATTTTCCCATCGACTGTCATATTCCGAATTGTTCCTTGCAACTGAAAAAATGATTAAAAAGTATTTCGATTTTTTAAATAACATTCCAGATTACTCTTTTATTTCAGAACAGGCATGTGAAAAACCTCATGAAGTTCCTATAAAACAGTTTTAATGCTGCTTTATATTTTTCTTGTAACTTTCACGAGAGGCTTTATAAAATCTCGAGGGTCGCAAAATTGTTTTATAAAATGTGCTTATTTTGTATTTATAGTTATTTCTTAAACGCATTAGAAACATTTTCGAGAACACAAATATTATATAAGCATTTGTCTGAAAACGTTTCTGCAACAGTTATAAAATATGAAATTGCTAGTTGGGCAGTTAACTGTAAACTGGAAATTGTAGAACAACGTGTAGGTTTTTTCAAACACACAAGAATGTGCAGACGATTAAATGCACAAAATTCCTAGCCTGACTAATGAACGTACTATCGTTAATACTTATATTTAAAATTAATTTATTTCGATCCTGAAACTAATTGTACAAAGTTTGAATCACAATAATTCAACAAAAATTAATACAGTACCTCGATGATTAGTGAAACTATGCGATGAGTACCTAAGTTATAACCCCCATATAAGGTGATACGATAAGGTCATTCTTTCCGCATTCTATCGAATTCTTTTAGTGTCAACAGACGTGGAGCATTCTTGCGTCGTTCTATCTGCCTTCGCAAAGATTCTATGTAATGTGTTAACGCTGAAAATGTGATTTCGTTTACACTAAAAGATAAACAACAAAATTCTTGTTCTATCTCTTGCTCTTTGTTCGTTTGGTTATTATTATTATACAATGGTAAAGAGTTGAGGCAACGCCTTTAAACTCACAAAAAAAATCATACCAAAAAATAATACACCGAAAACTCAAAAAAATTAAAAGTACTACTCACAACGAAACCAGACATGACAGCCATTTTTAAAGGCGTTCACAGAAACTGAGTTCCCCACCAATGAGGGTAAGGAGTTCCAAACGGAAATCACGCGATTTGTGAAAAAGTACTGTCTTTGCGGTGTTTTGAAACTCTCCTTCCTCAGCTTGTAAGCGTGACCACGCAGACGGTCGTCCAGGTTCATCTTGAAGAGACCACTGAGATCAACTCCAAAAGAGTTTTGGAGAGCACGGTAGGTTATGATGAGATAATCACGTGGCCTCTCGTCACTGAACGTGGACGAATTCATGATAGACCGTCTTTCACAATAACTGGGACGCAAGATGCCGTAGGGTAGACGAGTTGCCCGTCGCTGGACGCTCTCCAATAATGCTGACTGAGTCTCTACCCAATAATGGACCCCACACAGGGCCAGCAAACTCCAGCATGGGTCTCACGTGAAGCTCATAGAGGGTAGCACACGTGGAGGGGTCATATCCACCAGAAGCTTTCTGAACCATGAATAAGGTTTTTTTTGGCCTTGTTTACCGTTTGGAGAATGTGGTCGGGCCAGCTTAGCCTAAGCTGAGACAGACAGAGACAGAGAGCCTCTCTGTCACAATAACACCGAGGTCAGAATGACTACTACAAGTGGCGATGGGTTTGTTGTTCAGGGAGTACTGGAGACGGATATTGTTAGCACCCAAGTGCTGAAAAACACACTTCTCACAGTTGAGAGGCAACTTCCACTCCCGGCACCAACGGTTCAATTTCTCAAGGTCTTTTTGGATCAGATGAGCTGCCACGTTGGGGTTACCCAATCGTTTGGTATCGTCGGCAAATTGGGAACGCCGGGAATTGAAGATCTTGGGTAGATAAGAGATGTAGAGGAGAAAAAGTAGTGGACCCAAAACGAAACCCTGTGGAACTTCACTTCCAAAAGGACTCCCCGAAGAGAGGGATCTATCGACCCGGACCTAGATTCGGTAGGTAAGAAATCCAAGCAAGCAGGCGGCCACGGATCCCAAGATGTTCGAGTTTGTGCAGAAGAAGATCATGTGGTACATGGTCGAATGCTCGAGAAAAATCCAGATAGAGAACTTCAACTGAATAGGCTTTATCTAAAGACTCAGACCAGTAGGTAATGCATTCAAGGAGGTTTTTAATAACTGATCTCCCAGGAAGGAATCCGTGTTGATATACGGGAATGAGGTTGCTGAGACACTATTCAGTATAATTTTTTCACATACTTACTAATTTGAACCAGACTAATTGGACGATAATTCTCTGCGTAACGTTTATTTCCCTTTTTGTGAATTGGCGTTACAAGTGCTTTGCGCTAAGCAGAATGTAGGCAAGATGTTTGTAGTGAACGTGCTTACATAATAGAAAGAGGATAGGAAATAGGTCGGGCACATTCCACATATGTTCCCGTCAACCAGAAGGTGCCTAGTGGGCTAGCGTCTGGTACACGCTTGAGATACTCACGTACTGTAAGGTCTTGATACCTTCATTTGCTCTAGGGATAACACACAAACTTTATCCTCACACTTTTGGTTCAGGATAACCAGAATATCATGCAACGGAATTGAACTTTATGTCTGGAGAAGATGGTGCTCCAGAAATGTATTCCAATTCCTATGCTCGTATAAGAGGAACCATCTTTTCATCCACGTGAGTCTATGTCAAATCGACCCAAAACTACTTCAGATGTCTACCTTCTAAGTTCAAGTGGATGGAAACTCTTCAACGCAAAGGTTTAAGGACGAACGACGTCCTATACAAACACGATGCAAGAATATTAGTTTGACCTTGGGTTCTGAGATTTAATCAGAGGACCTAACCTGTGTCTCCAGAGTTATGAAAATCCGTCATAGCGAATAACGAATCCAAGCAATAAACCAAAATATTTTAATTTTTGATTATTCCGACTCGAAGACTGTTCAATCTGATCACAGCGATCATTATAGCGATTCTAAATAGTGCAACAAACTCTCACACATGATACGAACAGAGCTGATCGAGACATAAATATGACGTCGCATCGGCACACAGAAAATAAATGAGAATACAGGCAACCCAAAAATCAACGCAACAGTGTATTAACAATTAGCGGCAAGCTCAAAGGGGGTGAAGTGCTCGTGGCATCATTCTATTTGATCTGCCAGAAGTCGGTTTTGGGACCTCATTTAAAGGTTTTTAATCGCGCTGTACGAGAATTACAGGCAATGGGCAAAATGATGTTCCCCAAAAGAAGCGCAGGTGATTCATTTTTACTCTGTCACCTTGAATCTCTGTTTGTTTTCAACTTTTGAAATAAGGCTAGTTCAATTGAATCAGCTCTTTAATGTCACGAATTAACCTCACCTTGAGATTGGCTCATTTCTCAATGCAAACTCTGTATATTGTACCTGACTTATTTATGCACATTATAGTACGATGTATATTTGCTCACAATGCATGGACACCCCGAAGATCGTTTCATTAGTTTGATCCGTTTTAATTGAAGTTCTTTTTCTGTTTCAGGTGAGATTCACTCATTGTCCACTGGTTCTGTAAGTAAATTTTTCCTTGAATGATGATATTCTATTCTCTTGAAGTATCTAATGGATGTTCATTTAGGCTCTATGCGAAGATTATCATCATCGTTAGGTATTTGTTTATGGAGAAATGTGAGCTCCAGTAGTGATAAACTAACATAACCACAGGTACGAATATCTGTCGATTAATCAACAAACATTCCACCTTGATCCGAGCTAATCATCCAATCAACCAAAACATCTACACCGAAGAAGCGGCGTCCCAGGAAAATGGTTACAGCTGCTACAAGGATGAACGTCATGCACATTCTGCACTCGAAGGTAGGATTCGCAAGATGCTCCGGGGAGATGGCGTGGTATACGTTGTTATACTGCATAATGCCATCTGACAGGTTATAAATATCAAGATTCCTATGCGGTTTATACAAAGTAAGATGGTCTGACGATCAGTAAAAACTGTGAAACAACTGTAACCATTCTCCTTGGACGCCGCTTCTTCGGTGTAGATGTTTTGGTCGATTAGATGTTTAGCTGTGATCAAGGTGGAATTTTTGTTGATTAATCGACAGCTATTCGTCCTTGTGGCTATGTTAAATTATCATCATCGATCGTATTTTGCGAACGTCAATTTTCGTCAAACGAACGCCTCATTCAAAGTTTGTTATGAAAAAGATATCGATGTTTAGTTTTGCATAAACAAGATCTCTTTTTTCCTTCTGTTCGTGAAGAAAGCGATTCATGTAACCTGAATAGTAAAACACGAAGAAGACCAACTTTTCATCCGAGGCGTACCACAGAACATTTATGTCTTTATTATGGAAATTTCGTTTAATTTATATTATAACGTACTGTCACATGAAAAGTATACATGGAAGATCACTATTTTAGCAGCAGGTGATTGCCTACACACAACTTTGGTTTTTAGTGGGAGACTCATGTTTGTATGTGAAAATTTGTTTCAGTTTTAAAGTAACGATGCTGGCCAGAATGTCACAGTCAATGGTGATCGCTAAAGATCCATGATTCTTGACTTTTTTGTTGTTCCTAGAATGAACAACCATGATGTGCAGTAGTTGTGGTTCCAACAAGACGGTGCAACATAACCGCATAATTTCACGTTACGGGCGCGTGAATTGGCCTCCATGATCGTGCGATTTAACGCCGCCAGGCAACTTGGAGGACAACATTCGCCGCGTTATTGCCGATATAGAGCTGTTGGAAAAACTTATTGAAAATTACACCTCCAGATTAGAGTACGTCCGAGCCAGCCGTGGAGGTCATATGCCAGAAATTATATTTAAATTCAAATGCCAAAATTTCAGAAATTCATCCTTGTTTAATTCCATTTCAAAATTCTATAACTCTAAAAAAACACCCTTTATGTGGGATGTGATGGAGGGGAGATTGTCCCATTGGCATCAACTTTACTGATAGAACACAATAAATCACAAGAATTTGTGTTGCCCGAAATGGGAGCCTAGACGTATACAAGAGTGAATCAAACAAAGCGGTTGTCAACCACACATCATTTTTTTTTACTTGGAGGTAAACAAAATGTTATAGTTTCATTTCTGCTGTGGAACTACTGCAATGCCAAAACAAATTAAGTTCACGTGACATCTAATGCTACTGAATATCCTGGAGTCATCGGACTCTCGTATGTTGATAACGTTCCCATCTGATGAGCCTCTGGTCCATTTCCTTGACAAGATGAAAATTTACTTGGGTCGCGCAAGTCCTTCGTTCTTCCCTCCATCCTGCCCTGTCCCGGGATTAATTCAGATGGACCGGGTCAATTCCGAAAATACAACTGGTTTGAACTTTCCCTGAAACTCTGTCAACTTGTTTCGCCAATTCGAACCGCAGTTTCAGACACAACTGAAATTCGCCAACCGAAATAAAGAGTACGTACTCCTCCAGTCTGTATAATTTAGGGAAATGTGATTTGAATTCGTCTACCGATTCGACTTGTTGGGATAACTTCGGGTTAAGGTTTGTGTTTGGGTTTTCTGTCTACACGAATTATCATATTTTATGTTTTTCTCATTCTATATCGATACGAAATCATAATGTTTACTATCACACACTTCAACAATTCGCGAATTTTGAATAATTCGGTATAAAAAATTGTCAAACCGGGACTCAGGGTCGAAGCGGGAGAAACGCGTCAGATTGCCTTCTACGTCACTCGTTATTGTACGATTCACTGATCGATACAGCCAACGCTGTCTATTCGCTTGCTAGAGAGAAAAGTATACGAGAAGAGGAAGAGATTGGATATATCCCGGTACGTCACGGAAGCCACGAAGTTTCGCCCGTTTGAACAGCCGATATGCGGAGCCAAATTTAAAAGAGCATTTTTTCGTTGAAAACTGAAATTTTTGACGGCGGTTGAAGATTTTCATTAGTCTTACGGATAGAATATTTGATTCCAATGATAAAAAAAATTCATGCAAGGGACCTATGGTCTAAATTGCACACAATACAGGTTAAAAATCGAATGGGAGAAATTTGTTTTTTATCGCTATGTTGAAATGGTGATAGAAAACCAGGGTTTATAGATTTGAGGGGCTTGGGAAATTTTATCAGTCTTGTACTCCGTGTTGTGACGTCATTGGTGGCTATATTTGGATGATGTGAACAATATCACTATCCAGCGGACACCTCCGACAAGCGGAAACTATTGCTCAGTTCCGGCTTCATTTAAAAAACAATGGAGAAGTTCCCTTTTGAACGGACGCCGACACAAAGAATACGATGTTATGGCATCATCAGCTTTTTATGAATGGACCATTTGTATTACAAGACCTCGGTAACTGTTACTCAAAAACAATTTTGCTGAAGAGTTCGAATTCAGAATTTCAAAGCATTTTGAAATTTCATGTGTGGAAAATCACATCAGTCAGGTCGCATCCTTGTTTCGCGATATACTTCTGCAGTCTTTCTTGGAAGTTTCCAACGTTGCTCTCTCAACTGCGGCGACTTCCTCGCGAATTGCTTCCTTCAATTCCTCCAATATTCGGTGCTTGTGATGTCCCCACAGAAAAAAGTAGCAGATGGCCAAATCTGGGGACCGAGGAGTCCAATGAACGTCACCAAACCTGGAAACAAGGCGGCCAGGAAAGAGGAGACGAATAACGTTCATTGTTGCTCTGGCTGTGTTTGCGGTCGCCCCATCCTGTTGAAACCACATAAAGATTGGAACATGACGTCTTTTTAATTCAGGTGCAAGGAAGTTGGTTATCATTTCGAGATAGCGTTCAGAGTTCACGGTAACAGCATTGCCATCTCTGCGTTCCAAGGTGAATCGGTCTGATGATCGGTAATAATGGTGAAACTGCAGAAACCAAATTCATTGGATAGCTCTCTTTCAATGTAAAGGCTATGATTGATTGGATGCTTGATTAGCTCAGATGACTGCCGACCATTTATCGATTTTACGAAAACTTTGTGCTTGTGTTTATGTTAGTTCATTCTTGGTAATATTGTTAAACCAAATTTGCAGTGGGTGAATAACCACGGAATAATTGAGCAGATTTCTTCCATTCGCAAATACTTTTTCTAAAATAACATTAACTCCCTCTGCAAACATTGTGTCTAAGTAGTTTCTTCTGAAAGTTATTGTATGTATGAATGATAGTTTACCGCTAGCTGACACGATTTGATTACTACAATTGTATTATTGGCGATTCGCCAGGAATTTCCAAATTGTCCAAAATTCCACAAACGTTTTACATAGGAAATTTTGATATTATGAATGGTTATGACTCAGTCACCAATTCAAATATTGTTTAAGGTTTACCGGATACCCTATACCAAAAATGCCTCGAACTTCTCATCCAAAACATGCAGCTTAACAAAAATAATCTTTTACAGTCTCAATTGTAGCTTGTGGGATTCAGGACAAAATAACTAAACTTGATTCATTTGATATCTACACTTAGCAACGTCGGAATGTTCCGTCTGCTTCTTCAGGCGTAAATATTATTTTTTCATTTTTGAAATTCTGACAAATATAGCTTATTACGAACATCACAACATTAGTCTTAACAATTAATAATTACCTCTATAATATATGTCAATTCTTCTTTTGCCCACAGTTCTACTCAGTATAACAACCTCAACAAAGAAATAATCAACAATAAAGCTTCAATATTCATCAATCTTTAACTTTGTCTGTCCCGGCTACAATCTTTAGGATTTTCATGACATATATTTGAACTTTATAAGAATATTATAAAGCTGGCTTAGGTGTTCTGTACCCGAACTAAAGTTAACACTACCGTTAGTATTTATGTGGATCATCCCTAAGATGTTTCTCTTCCTACAATTTTTTCCTTGTCATATATTTTCATTTTCTCGAAGTCGAATCGATGGTCGGCATGAAAGGAGTGGGAACACTCAATATTGTTATTTATTGAGGAAACATATAGGAATCTAATTTTTTAAGATGTTCAATTATTGCTCGAAGTCGTCAAATTAAAAATGATTTCGGTAACATGGGGTGTTCCATTTTTTCTGGGCGTATCACAACTTTGTTTTTTAAATGGCAATCTGTATTTTTTATTACTTTTTCGGTTTCTACATGAAAACTAAAATACACTTCATAAATATATTTACCACAGAAACATCAACGGTTTTCGAGATATTCTGTCTGACATTTCTTTTTTCCAATATTCGTCACTGATGCTATTGATTTGTGCCAAGATCCATTAGTATTAACTTCTGGTCAAATATTCAACATTGTTTACTCCCTCGAATGGTATATTTGAAATCGACCTGAGATATACAGGGTATGAAAAACAGCCTGCCTCATATTGGAAATAAAAATTAACAGAATCTTCCTTATTTCAAATGGAACACTCTATGTTTATCCATACATAAGAAGCTCTTAGTAGTCCTTATGATTCATTGCATTAGTTTTCCTTAAAACAGTTTTTTTTTAATATTTTTATACTATACTATTGTAATAGTATGTGAGTCGTCATTGCATTAGTTTTCCTTAAAACAGTTTTTTTTTAATATTTTTATACTATACTATTGTAATAGTATGTGAGTCGTGGGAACTTAAACTCGAAAGATAACAATTCGGACGACATTTCGACTTCTTTGGAAGAAATCTGCGAGAAAAAGCTAACTAGTAAACTCCAAAACTTGAGGTTTCCACTCTGCCGAGTATTAAAAAAAAAATCTCAAAATCGACGAAGCAAGCCATAGATTTTGGCTCCTGCTCCTTTTTGCTACTCTAAACTCTCTATTACTAGGTTCTTTGCACCTTACATCTCAAATGATCGGACCAAAAAAGGGAATCTATGGCTATGAGTACATAAGTTTAATGAAAGTTGATATTGAAACATACGTTCAACTTATGTTCCATTTTCTGGAATGAAGTCTATGTTCGAAAGACTGTTCTCCCCTGTGCAAGGTAGCTGGTCTAATCTGCGAAGAGAATCCGTTATTTATTGACGCATTTTTTCGGAAGAAGTTGGTAGACCGATGTAAACCATATTTTATGCATCCCCTTGAGTAAAAATTAGTTTTGTTAAAACAGGAGATCTAGCGGGCCCTCACAGATGGAACTATCATATCAATATCGAGTCGTTGAACGAGATCATAACGAAGAACTATGAATAATTGCCATTTTCTATAGAATGAGTGAAACTAGTGAAGTTAACCGAAAGGACTACTGGAGGAAATTTGTAGAGCTTTTTTGGTGCTTCTTATGGATCCATGAAATATAGGGTGTTCCATTTGAAATAAGGAAGATTCTGCCAATTTTTATTTTCAAAATGTGGCAGTCTGTTTTTCATGCCTTGTATACCCCAGTTCGATTTCAGATTGAGATAGTAACAAATGTTCAATATTTTACCAGAAATAAATTCGAATAGGACTTGGCACAACTCAATAATTTCAAATATTCTGAGCGACGAATATCGGAAAAACCGACATGTCAGGCAGAATATATCTAAAACCGTTGATACTTTTGGGGTGGAGATATGTTTACAGTTTATTCACCGGTTGCATATTATAGAACACTAGTTCTGTGTTTTCTGTTTTCAAAGCTTCACTAATTTCCTCTGAGAGTTCTGGGACGAATGGTAGTTTATAATTATTGTTTGGTTATCATCCATTATCAATTATTTGAAAGAAAATATTGGGAATATTGGACACTATTTTATTTTACTGTTTCATTAGTAACAACGCCGACGTTTCGAAACTGTTCGTTTCTTTTTCAAGGCTGAAAATAAACACAAATATAAAGTATACAATAAGACATAATGTGAAAAACATTACCTAGTTACGGTATACAATATTGTACACTTATTAAAAACATTTAGACATTTAAGGAATCGAATCTAACAAATAGGCACGCGATATAAACGTCATTAATCACATTCAACTTGACCATGACATTAAGGTTACAACATGACATGATCTTAAATATCCCTATAAAATTATTGATGAGGCCAGCACTCATCTTCTAATTATACTATTGTAAACAATGCTAAGGTGTTGCACATCTTCTCTATGATTGACAGTATAGTTTCTTTTTATGTGGATCATCTCACTAACATTTCTTTTATAACCAACCTCTTCCTTATCAAGTATCCGTACACCATCAAAATTAAATTTATGACCCATGGTTCTCTGATGTAAAGTTAAAGCTGTTTTATCAAAATTTGCAACATTCTCACAATCATATTTATGTTGTTTTATTCTATCACGTGAATATTGTTTGGTTTGGCCAACATAACACTTGTTACAGTCAGCGCAAGGTATCTTATATAATACTCTCGATTCGAGGTTAACAGGAGTTTTAAATTTCAAATTAGTGAAAAACATTTTTGTGCTCAGCAAATTGTAGAAAGCGCACTTGATGTGTTAAATATTTTATCCATTCTGTGAGAAAGACCAGGCAAGAATGGAAATTTAAAATAAGAAGTAACAACGGGGCTTGAATGAGCATCAGTTGTATGACGTATGTTGGAAGTGTGTTTATTTATTGTTCTGTTTATTAAGTATGTAGGATAGTTATTTTGTTTCAAAATGCCTCTTACTTTATCTAAGTTCTTCGTATGAAACTTTTTGTTGCTTAGCTTTAAAGATCTTTTTATTAAATTTCCCATTACATTAGTTTTTTGTTGCATGCTGTGATTGCTGTAAAAATTTATGCATCTATTAGTACTTATTGGTTTTGTGTACCAGTCTGTAATAATGCTAGAGTTTTCTCTGATTATCAATAAATCCAAAAAAGGTAAACTATTGTCTGTCTCTACTTCAAGTGTGAACTGTATTTTATGATGGTAAGAGTTGAAAATATCTAAAATGTATTGTACTTTATCATATGGTACCAACACTAATGTATCATCTACAAAGAATTTGATGTTACTAATGAAACAGTAAAATAAAATAGTGTCCAATATTCCCAATATTTTCTTTCAAGTAGTTTATAATGTTTTTTCTCTACAAGTGTTCTCTAGTTTTTCAGTTGCATCTGCTGTAATCTTTTTGAGAAACACAATTCACAATTGAGACTGATGAGATCATGAAGGACAGTAGGTTGAACGATTTGATAATATTTTGCATGTTGCTTTTCAGTGAGTAAATAATAGATAATTGGCAGCAATTTAAAGGGTGTGTTATCTGAACCCTGCTAGTGAGTGTTTTTCGAAATTTGTGCATAATTCGGGATTTCGTGACACAGATACCGACCTATCCTCAAGCCGGCACGCATCTCACAGAAAACCGAATTTTCCGAGAAACGGAACACCCCTACGCGAAATAGGTCATGAAGTATCGCAGGCGAACGACCTAATTGTCTAATTTGCATGTTTTCGTTGTAAACCGTTCTCATATAATTTCAACGGCCGAACGACGTTCCCAGGGCATTCCATCCGCGACATTTACATCTTTACGGGCGGAATTTCATTGGGTAGTTTATTCCGGACGCAGGGATGAAAAATTCAGGGAGGAAGGTTTCGTCGCACGGGCCATATCTCATTTCGACCGTTTCGTCTTCCTTCGTCTCGTAGTGGGTCAACCGGGCCTAGTTAAATATTTAAGAGAAAAAGGTCTGGACTTGGGATGTTGACGGTATGGGGTCTTTTCGAGGGTATTGGAATAAGAGGAATTTTTTTGTTTAGTGACACGTAATTCTACGGATAAAACGGAAAATAGGGGTTGACGTGAAGGGTTGCACGAAAATGGAAGGGAACTCCGATTGAAATTAATCTTCCTCGTCGTGAAAATATGCGACATGTGGAGCTGGATAGATGTGAAGTTTTTGCTTGGGTATTAAGAGCAAACAATACCACGTGGTGTTGAATTACGGCTAGGCAATACAGCCACATTCAAGTTTCATTAAACCTCTTTAATATATATTTATCTATCTATCTATCTATCTATCTATCTATCCCAAGGTCAGGCACCTGCACTAGGTCTACATGCTTTAAAGTTGCCAATAGCCGCGTGAAAATATTAGAATTCAGAGAAATTTCGACGTTTATAGGAGAAAACGGGTTGTCGTTCTGCAGGCTTCAGTTTTTAAACTTTTTTTTGGGGTGTACTCAATTCTTTTCTGAGAAAGTGCAATTTTATTTATTCGACAAAGATAGGAATTGGTTTCGTTGAGAAAAGAGAGCTTCAGTAATAAAAAAACTAACATTATCACAAGAACGAATATCTGTCGATTAATCAATCAATATTTCACCTTGATCAGAGCTAATCATCCAATCAACCAAAACATCTACACCCAAGAAGCGGACTGAGGGATAATGACTACAGCTTTAATTTTATCTTTCAGAAAAATCAATTTTTCACGAAATTCGGTGAAAACTTACCCTTTCATGTTCCAAATACACTGTAATTTTTCGATTCGAAATATTTATGTGTTAGCTTATGTTGACTGCGAATATCGAAAAAGCACCCTAATTCTCAATCGAAAAGTCTCAGGTCAAAATATCTGCATTTTCGAAAAAGTTGGTGAGAATTTTGTTCGTTGGAATCTCTTCTTTTTGATGTTGTTGAAAACAGTGAATTTTCTCAGAAAATATCTGGTGAGAGGGCCCAGACCCTACTAGCCTTTTGCCCACTCCTCTAGCATTCCTCTTGATGGGCTAAAATTTTCCAGGTCACTCAGGTATATAAATTATTTCAAAATAGCAATAAAAAAGCATCTACCCATATAATTTAGGGAAGATTCAACAACTTTCTCGAAATATTGTAGATGTCTTTACCAGTGTAATGGTTATTTTTTCCACACCATCAAGAAGAAGAGATATCAATGAAAAGCACACCAACTTTTCTGAAAAAGTGGATACTTTGACGTGAGACTTTCCGATCGAAACTCAGGATGCTTTTTCGATATGCGGTCAAAATAACGTGAACAAATGAATATTTTGAATCAACATATTTGAATTGAATTTGGAACATGAAACGGTTAGTTTTTACAAAATTTCGTGAGAACAGTTAACATAAAAATGAAAACCAAAAACTTGGTTACTTGGATTTTTCCCATAAATTCCGAGGTGCAAAAAGTGTGAATACTCATAATAGATCTTTTTATTACCAACAACTTCGCCGTTCAACTTATCCCCATAAAACTTGTAGTTTCTCCTGATATCGAGAAAGACCGTGTTTTACCCTTGAATACTCACCACATCAATTGGAATTTTGAGATTATTTCCGTTATATTTCAAGGGGTACCTATTGATGCAATCGAATTGGAACTTTATGAAAAATTACGTTTCTTTCAAAACCTAGAAAAGCACTGCCGTGAAGGCAGTATGCGCAAAAGCTGCTGCTTACACGGCATTGCTTTTCTAGTTTTTTTTCGATAAAGCACTGGATTTCAATTCGATCTGATCTGTATTTTTGAAAAGGTTGAGGAAATAAAATGTTGAATGGGCATATCTTCGGAATCATTGGGTAGATTTTACCCATTCATGAATTCGGCCATCGTAATTAAGGTCCAAATCTTCTTTACAAATATCGAGTTTCTAAAACTCGGTTGGCTGTAAAGGCCGGTAACGACTTATAAACTCGGTATTTGTAGAGAAGGTTTGGGCCTCAATTAGGAAGGCTGAATTCGTGAATGGGTAAAATCCACCCAATGATTCCGCAGATATACCCATTCAAAATTTCATTTTCCCAATATTTCGAAAAATACAGATTAGATCTGCGAGGCAACTGGTAGAATCGGTATACTGGATAACAGACGATAAATCGCGAAAACTAATTCATCATTACAACTTACAACAAGTTCATACTATTGAGATTCTACTTTGTTCATATTACAGACTGTTCCATACTAAATTTTCTGTGTTCATATTATGGAGTGGTTCATACAATCGCGTGTTCATATCAACGCGATTGTACTGTATTTGTCAAGTGCAGTTTACAGGAAAAATATTGCCTAATGAACAATATCGGAATAATACAAAAAGAATCAACGTAGTGAACTGTAGTAACTCCTTCTAGACAAAAGTCTTGAAATACGAAATTATTGATAGAAAATAATTCTGTAAATTTTCTCGTTATATTGTAATATGAACTCTGAAACTTTACAATTTACTTCGTTGATCGTTCGCGTTGTTCCAGCATTATTCATTAGCCAACTTTTTCCTAGAAACTGCCCTTGACGAATAGTTGGAATGCCGAAATCGGGAAGGGCGTTTGCTATAAACAACAATTTTATTTCATTTTAAATAGTTCTTTCTCAGATGTTCGTAATGAAAGCCTAGAAAACACCTGAAAAATAGAAAAATTCAACACTATTCGCGTATCACAATTTGCCCGAACAAAGCGGCAAAAAAACCATATAATAGCGAATAATCCAGTCGGCCGTGTTGGAAGGAAGGAAGTAGACCGATTCTTCAAGATCCCCACGGATTTTTCGCGTTTCTCATGTTCCGTACTTCCCGCGCGATATCGGTCCAATCTATTGCGTGACTAAAAGCCCTTTACACGACCCATAAATTTTCCTCATTCAGCGCGATTTTTTTTTTATTTACTATTTCCACCTTGAAACGGAGCGCGCTGCGAATCGACACGGGCCACCTAGAACGTATAGGAGTGAAGGTGGCGGAATACAAAACTGCAACCCTAAAGCTATCAATAACAATCACCTTCAGGTATTGATTTTCTTGCATGTCTGAGAAAAAGAGTTCGAAAGGAACGAACCGTTCGTTTGGGTCGGGAATAAGAGTTCGACCTCGAACGTGATACAGGCCAGTATTTTTCTGTGGGCCGATGGCGTTTTTGTCGAGTTCTTATAGCGGGGGGAGGGCCTTTGTGTAATTACGTGAGGGTTTGTAATGGAGTACTGCTAGTATAGACGGTCACGTCAGATCGCAGGTTCTTCTAATTTTTTTTCAGAGCTTCAGAGTGAAGGTATTATTGGATTCGCTTTCGTTCGGGGATTCTTTGTTTGAATCATTTTTGGACGATCCGAATTTTGAACTCGGACCAAGGAACAAAAGTTGAAGATAATTGAATCACTACCTGGTTGAATGGACAAACTAATGAAAACAGCAAAAACTGCTAAAATTCCACTTTTCGAAAAGATCATACATATACTCCATTCACTTTTATAAAGTATCCCGGTTGGCCATGATTTAGGTCTATCATGTTTTTGTAACTAAAACCAAGGTAGGTTGACGCTCCTGAAATGTCGAAAATGTCAAAATAATTCGACGCGATGTTTCCATTTTCTACTTTCTTTCAATAACAAATAACAATTCAGTTCCAGCCATAATAAACTAATAAATTAACATTTCGCTTTGATTGTATTGTATTGAGCCTTAAGTAGGTAGTCATGTTTGAATTGAATAAATTCCTTAATGAATAATTTGAAAAGTTATGTATTTCGTGGAACTGTTTCGATAGGAAGTAGTACATTGAAAATGAACTTGGTATATCCTATGTTGGTAGAACATTGAATTTTTATGTACGAAAATAACATGAATTATACAATATCTCATTCAATGAATTGAATAATTGAGTTGACTTCAAAGTATGTCCATAAAACATAATTCCTTATCTTGCTTTTGACTGGAATACTGCATGATAGGTAGTTTTCATAGAGAATTTATCCAGATATCTTGTCATTACACCCAAAGATACCAGACTGAAGCTAAGCTGCATCCCAGTTTAGAAATATGTTGATCCCAATCCATTGTATGTATCATTCACGTAGATTCCCAAGACCTTTGTAAATGGAGCTATTTCTTTTGAGGTCAACTGTGACACAGGTTTCGTAGTGCTACTACATTTTCATACTGAAATATTTAAAGTTGTGCAACAAGGTATTAAAATGACTTTTGTAGGCTTATTTCTTGAGAATTCAGAAAAGTCGGGTATTCGAAGTAACGAACTACTATCCCTCATTTTTCAGTAAAATTCCAAAACACTCGATTCTTGATTTCCGTACAAGAAAATAGCATAACTGAATCTTCCAACCATGTTTACATACGTGAAATATTTCCAGTATTAACAGAGAAAAAAGTTTCTTCAATATTCGCCAGGTCTTTGGAATTATTGAATTCACATAATATTTTCTCAAATTCATTACTTTCCAAATATAGATTGACATTTTGAAAAATGAGTAATTACTACGATCTCTTTGTAGAGAGGACAACGTTGTGTAGTTATTTGACAGGAAAATGACCTAACGTTTTCAAAATATACACGGTGAAATCTGTCAGGATGTCATGGCAAACCGGGATACTTTATAAAAGTGAATGGAGTATAGATGAAACTTCCATGAATGGTCCTTGAAACAAACTTTGAACGTGTATAAAACATGTTACCATAAATTACATTACCAGAAACCCAACGATTGAGGGGAAATCGAGAAAATATCCATTTTTATTATTGTCATAAAATCAACCAAAAAGATTCACCAGATGAAATTTTGAAAGGTCACACCCATGATGTGAGCAAAACATGGTGTGCTCATCTGAAAAAAAAAGTGACGTCAGCAAGATTAAATTACTAGAAAATACATATTCTGTTTTTCAAATTTGAATGAAAAAGTGACGTCATCATTGGTAAATACGATCACAGATGAGCTCACAATGTTTTACTGACATCACACCATAACAGGTAGTCATTAAAATATTCACAGAAAACAGAGATTTCCTTCAAATTCTGACACCAGTTCTTCTGTCATCCTGAGGTACCACCTACCTTCTTTATTAACTTTTGTTTATCAACTTGATGTATATTCCACTAAGGGAAGCATGGTCGGTATTAAAATTGATGGTATTGGGTGTCTTTTTACGCGCTTGTTCTGGGGAACAGCGCGTTTTTGTTTCGTCACAATATCTGTAATTTTCGACTTTTGAGCTGAAATTGGTCTCAAACTCACTGATGAAGAATTCGTATTCGAATTTGATTCTGTCCGGCCGACCGTGTGTGCTCTAACTTTCGAAACAAAGTGTCTAGAGTCTTGAAATTCCCAGGTTAGGTTTCGATCCGAAATATCTTGGTTAAGTTCCTTAATGGGCCAAATCTACCGAATAGTTATTGTGTGTGACCGCTTTAGTTAAGAATTCGAACAAGTTCCTGTCCGTTTTTTCGCGCTTGTTCTAGGGAATAGCGCGTTATGATTCAGTCAAGATGTCTGTTATTTTCGAACTTTGAGCCGAAAATGCTCTTGAATGATTGGGTTGAACTCCCGAAAGAAGAATCCGTGGTCAAATTCAATTCTGTCCGTCCAGCCGGTCGTATCTGCTCTAACTCTCGAAATAAGGGACCTAGAGTCTTGAAATTTTCAGCTAAGGTTCTGATCCTGAATATAGCGGTTAAGTTTGTAAATGGGCCAAATCGGCCGAATAGTTTTTGTGTTATAGCCATTTGAAATTTTGATTCTTCGATAACTCAAGAAATATTTATCTGATCGAAATGAAACTTAGTTGGCGGATGAACAGTATCATGAAGAAAAATAATCCATAAAAAAATTCAATAAAAATATTTTTTTCCTGAAAATTTCCATATATTATTCAAATTTCACTGAAATCTTCAAGTCGCCATTTCATAACAGATTACTATATTTCAGCCGAATCAGATTTCCTGATTTTCCTGAGGAACAAATCAGTAGAAAATTCAAGTATGACAGATATAATGTGGAGTTAATCACGGCTGTTATCATTGATCAGTGTTGTTGGTGAATTTAAACGAAGAACTGTTGTCAGATTTTGAAGGAAATCTCAATGTAAAAACATTGAAACCTTCAACATACCTTCTTCAGCCTGTAGACTTTGCTTATTCAGTGGTTGCTTGTCTTGGGAAACTTCTCTCACAGTATTTCTTCAGTATATAAGATACTTTTCGGTGTATGAGGCCTCTTTTTCAATTTACAAGATGCATTATCCTCTGAAGAGTGTCAAGGATAAACTTTTGGCTATAAGATAAAGAGTAAAGGAAACTTAAGTACCAGGACCGGTCCTCCAAGCGATGATTTTCTATTACCTCAGGTACAAGAGGAATGCTGCAGGCCCCTTATATAGGAGAATCATCTTCCATTGTTCGAAAAGTTCTAATTCAACTTGAATATTCGAATTATTTAAGAGAGAGGTTCGAAAGCTTGTGACAATTATTATGAAATCTGTTGACGAAACTTCAGAATTTTAACATCTATTCCTCTATTAGCCTACTCAATCATTCCGAAGGATATCGTCGGGGATGTTCACGAATTGTTATCCAAGATACCATAAATAAATAATTTACAAGTGAAAATTAAGGTATTGAAAAGTACTGACGTGAATAGAAAAGCTATTGGACACTTTTTCGAATTCAATAAACCCTACACTTTGTCAGCTTTCAACCAAATAATAGATTTCAATCAGATGGTATCTATATTTTTGGGAATATTTGCGTTATAAAATTTACGACATCATTAGGCGGATTTCACCCATAAACGAATTCGACCTTCATAATTATGCCCTGAACCTGATATACATATATCAGTTCTGCAAGCCGTTTCATTCGGAAGTTATTGTGTTTCGATCGGTCCAACGAAACATCTCGCACATTTCAAATCTTCTTCTGTTTAAATCAAAAGTCAAACCAATACCTGAAGCTTATAGAAACTTCGATGCACAGCATGTACTTATCTTCTCAAAATTTGATCCAATTATGTAACGAATTATACGGTTGAATAGATACAATGGGATGAGATTTCAAACGAGGTACAACCTGACCTACATTCCCGATTCAAGAAGGGAAGTTTCCACTCTCATGGGAATGACAATTCCTGGAATATTTGTACTCTTGAATATAACCCCCTCAAATGAAGAGATTTGAGAATTTTCATTATTGTGGTATTTTGAACGTTTCAAATATATCACATAATAATAATAATTCTTGCTGATATCATTCTATCAATTCTAATTTTTTTTATAGAGTGTCCCAAGTTGGATTATGTGCTGAAAATGTGCATTCGAGGGTGTTTTCTCTGAAATATTTTCGGAATACCTCGGAAGTTCCATTTACACCGGTAACAGCCTGCTACTTTCTTATTTCAAATGGCATGCCCAGTATGTAACTGCATAATTAGATAGCTTATTTCGTAACATACAGTGCGCGTCAAAATTATGGAACAAATTCATTTTCTCAGAATGAAAATATTCGGCAATAAAATCCTGAAATAGGTCAATTTTTGTTTCATTATTACCAATTTTTTATGCATCTTCGATGGATTTTTGTTTCACCCTGTGCCATCCCTATCAACCCTCTAAATTCATGAATAGGGAAAGTGGGTCATGTGGTACTTTTTTGGTGAGTTCTTTGTATCTTCTTTACAGGCGTGCAGACATTTTCAGGAAAAAAATTTTTTTTTTTTAAAAAACCTTTATTTCAAAGAGGTTATCAATATGTGCACTTTGTCATGGCTAATTTAATTTGAGACGATGGTACCTGATGAAATTTGTCACCGAATGAAAATTGACCATTACAGTTTCATTCATGCACAACTTTCAACCCCTACGAACCTTTTAATGGAGAAAAAAAAATGGAGTGACATTGAAAATTTATTTCGGCATTGAAGTACCACCCGGCGAATTATTGTGCATTACAAGATAAGTTAAATTAAATGTTCAAAATGACCTCCATCGTTCTGGATGCAATAATCCAAGCGCAGTGTTTCACACATTCTAATTTTTTACGTGAGGGGGTTGAAAGTTGTGCATGAACAAAACTGTAATGGTCGACTTTCATTAGGTGACAAATTTCATCAGGTACCATCGTCTCAAAGTAAATGAGCCATGGCAAAGTGCACATACTAAAAATCTTTTTAAATTAACTAATTTTCCAAAAAAAAAATTTTCTTGAGAATTTCTGCACGCCTGTAAAGCAGATACAAAGACCTTGCCGAAAAAGGACAACATGACCTACTTTCCCTATTCAAAAAAATTACAGGGTTGATGGCAATGGCACAGGGTGCAACAAAAATACTTCAAAAATGCATATAAATTTGGTAAAAGTGAAACAAAAATTGACCTGTCTCAGGATTTTGTTGCCAAATATTTTTATTCTGAGAAAATAATTGGTTCCATGATTTTGACCCGCACTGTATACAAAAAAACACTTTTCATTTTCAATTCTGCCAGTATCTAGTAAAGGGTGTTTTTTTCAGAGGTATAGTTGGCAACACTGTTTTAACTGGCAGCCATTTTGTCAGCTGTAAAGTGATTTGTATTTAGTTAGGTCTGCCATTTCAACATAAATAGACTGACGCCTGATTAAAGCTTCCAAATTGTGCAACTTTATTTTAAAAATAATGGTTCTGTTTGAAATACGTATCGCTCTCTACGTCCATTTTACGGTCAACAGAATCGTCCATCCATCCACAGAGACGTCGAGAACATTTCTATCTCTGTCGAAATGCTTGATTATTATCTTAACGTCTTCGAACCCGGGTCATTTTGTTACTCCTCAATATGACTGACTTATGAGCAAAAAATTCCACGTATTGGTAAATTAGGGCTTCAGCAACACAGCCAAATTCCAGTTAATTTTACCTCCTCAATATCTCAAACTCCGGCACCTGCTTTCGGTCTGCATGCTTTAAAGTTGCCTATAGCCGCGAGAATTATTAGAATTAGAATTGTCGTTCTGAAAGTTTCAGTGATTATTTTTTGAATTTTTTTTGGAATATGTACTTGAATCTTTTTAGAGAAGGCGCAATGTTGCCTATTTTCACATTTTTCACTCCATTTTAGTTTCATTTTCCCGAAAATTCTTGAAAATAAAAAAGTGGTAACGTTGCGCATTCTCACAATTTTGTTCAACCATTTGCACCCAAAAAATTAAAAAAAAAAGTCTGGCCTACCTCGTTATATTCAAGGTATTGTTTGCTCTTAAGACGAGTCGACTGCCGAGCAAAACTTAAAATATGTGTGCAATTCAGGTTTTATGCACAAACAAAATGACAAACAATCTTACTTTATGCAAACTAAAAAGTTAATATTGTAATCTAGCATGCCTTGAATATATGGCCATTCTGGTGGCAAAAAAGGGAGTTCACAAAGTTATTTCTTCTGGATATATATTCTTTTGAGAATGAGCAGTACAATTCTTTTATATCATACAATAAGTGTTATCACAGTTTTAGCAGAGGAAATGTTAACAGGGTACCATACATTTTTACGTATGATACAAGAGCACAGATAAAAACCTCAGGAAAAATTCTGTCTCCCCGTATAAGTGTTGTGAAATTGTTGTTTGTTATTGAAGGGCTTCTTTTTCATCAACGAAACAAAATTTCTTCTTTTCTTTCGTTGCAGGTTGATATCTCGAAATCACACCTGAAAACAAGAAAGAAAACGAAAGAACCAATATGTACTAGTAAATATCTTATTATTCATAGAATTAATTTGAAGTTCACGATCCATTTCGAAATGACACCGAATGAATTGCCTCGAAACCATCGTCGAATTTATATATTGGACACCTATTTACTAAATGTTCTAATGTTTCCTCTTCTTCTCCGCATTCGCACCGTGGACTTTCGACCGAATTCCACTTGAAGAGGAAACTACTACAACGACCATGACCGGTTCTGAGTCGATTCAAAATGCACCAGATTTTCCTAGGAAGATTAAAACCATGAACTTTTTCTGAAGGAGCGCTGATTAAACCTTTGTTAAAAACATTATACGAATTTTATTCCGAACGCCAAATTTCTTTGTCACTTTTCATGGAATAAAAAAAACCTTAACCCATAAAGGTTCACGAGATTTCAATGTAGCAATTTTAGAATCCGGAATATAAGACATGATTGGGAATTCGGAAAGGAATGATATTTATCCCAAGACTTTATCACAGCAACCTGTCTACGAATATGGGGCGGTACAATATTTGAAAGAACCGGTAACCACTGTAGAGGTGTAGATCTTATGGTCTCATTAATGATTCTCATGGCAACATTAAGCTGTGCATTAATTTTACTAACATGAGCGCTGTGGAACCCTACCGAACAACAATATTCAGCAGCAGAAAAAACCAAAGCCAAAGCTGCCGTACGAAGAGTGGTAGGGTATGAAGAACCAGCTGGTTTGTAAAGACTATTATTCCAAGATGCGTAAATTTTTCATGATTAAAAAGTAAAATAACTTATTTCCGCTTTATATATTTATTTTTACAACAATTGTTTCACCATGATAACATGACTTCATCAGGTGAGCATGGTAATTGACTAAATATTCGGGATACAGTTCTTTAAATAGTTGAAAAAATACGGTGCGAAATACAACAAAATTATGAGAATTCCTGGGTTTCAAAAAAGGTTGAGTGGGGGAGATTCATTTAAGTCCATTTAGTCGTTGAGGAGTATCTGTTTTTTATTGTACCTATTTACTAAATAGGTTATCATGACGAAATAATTGTTGTGAAAATAAATATATAAAGCGGAAATAAGTTTTTTACCATTTAATCATCAAGATGAATTTCCGACAAGTAAAGACTGAGACAATAGAGTAAATTTTTCAAATGGACCCTGAAATTTAATTTTACTCCAAGATATTTTGAAGCGAAACTATGTTTCAGAACGGCATTATTGAAGGTAACTTCCAAAGTTTTGAACTTCTGTTGATTATCCAAATAAAAACAAGAAACTTCTATTTTATTAGGATTTCGACATAAACGCCACTCAATAAAATACTTTTACAAAATTCCTAAATCTGTATGGACGGTGTTTTCAATAGTTTGAAAATCAGAGTGAAGAAAAGCCATAGCAATATCATCTGCATAGATGAATTTCTCTGAAGAAGTTGCAGGAATATCACTTAAATATAAATTAAATGAAAGGGCTGCCATAACTGATCTTTGTGGGAGTCCATTACTCAAAGTTTTGAAACTATTGCTAACGTCATCAACAAAAACAAGGAGTCTTCTATCTGGTGACATGTTTTCAATTCATCGAATTACTTTTCCACATTTCAAATATTTATGAAGTTTGGATACTTAACCATCTTTACACTCCGTATCGTAAGCTGCTGAAAGATCCACAAATACAGCCCCCGTTTTCAACTTTTCATTGGAACCTGATTCAATGAAAGAAGTGAGACTAACAAACTGATCATAACAATTCCTAGTTTTCCTAAAACCCCCTTGACAATTTTGCAGAATATCTTCAACACATGATTCTATCCTGAACAAAATTAATCTCTCTGAAATTTTTAAAGGTACACTCAATGAACTTAAGGGCCTATAACTACTTCGGTCTGATGGATTTTTCCCAGGTTTCAGAATTGCTGTTACTTTTGCCTTTTTGCTCTAATGTTTTATGAACTCGAAATAAATCTCATCAAAACCAGCCGCTTCTGGATGTAGGACTTTCACTGTGATAGAGTATAATTAATATTACCTGAAAATAATTTTCCAAAGGAATTCTGGATGCATTGAGACGAGTCCTTCACAATATCCATCTTCTGAAAGTGTCATGAATTACTTTCCTCGACAAATAAGCATTTTCAACGACGTTTTCCTACGCGATTCTGGTTGGCATCAAGGACGCAACTCGAGCGATTCTATTAAGAGCGACTCCATTTCGTCAAAACATCCAAAACTAAAAAGGCATTCAGTTAATTTGAGAAAGAAGGATCCAGAGCGTAACTAATGGGTGCCATTTACACCGGTAGCATTTTCATCTCGTGCATTTTCTCTTTAAAGGACCTTTGTCCCTCCGAAATTACATTTTTGCGCGTACACCTCTCTGGAATTCCGGCCCGGTGAGCTAGAATTTTCGACTTTGATCTGTATTCCCGGAGGTTGCTTATTAAATTTGGGTGAACATTTGTCCAAAATTTCCCACCTAAACTGGGAACTGGTCTTTGGTCATAGAAAACGGTAGTTTATCATCTTGGTAATCGCGAAAATCCCTAGAAAATTGATGTATTGACCTTTCTCGAGAATCCCTCTAGGTAATGTTTTTTGTTCATGACCCATACACAGTCGTATTCATTTTAACTACGACGTTCGTTAAGAAAGTAAAGTGTTGCTGACATTGTTTTTATAGATGAACATGACAAATTCACAAAAAAAACTACAGAAGCTTTGACGTGAGGTCAGGAGCTTTTACATTCGAAGACATTCTGCATGAACCTCTACGCCGTCATTTTTGCGCGCATGTTCTAGGGAAACAGCGTGCTATCGTTTTGTCCAAATGTCTGTAATTTTGGATGATTGAGCCGAAAATGGTCTCAATCGACTAGGTTGGACTCACTGATGACGAATCCGGTGCAAAATTGATTCTGTCCGGCCGGCCGGTTGTCCGGCCGGCCGGTTGGCCGGCCGTAGACACGATAACTGTCGACAGAAGCCGGGGACACGATGAATGTCGAACGAAGTGAGCTAGCAACTCGAAACTTTCAGGGTAGGTCGCGCATTGGAATGCCGCGGTTAAGTTCGTTAATGGCCCAAATCGGTGGAATAGTTCTGGAGTTATAGGCATTTGATGTTTTGAAGTTATTTATTTTTTATTTCAGAAACTACTTGAGCGATTGGATTCAAACTTGGCAGTTAGGTGAAGTACATCGACGCGCAACTTTGAGCCAAATTTCGTCAGGATCATATTGTCAGTAATTTAAAAAAAAAAATTTTTTCGAAATTTTTTTTCCGGAAACCATTCATCATATCCAAAAAAGCATTATACTTACACTTTGACCTTCTAATTTCACAGCAGTGTACCAAATTTCAGTTCGATACGATCATAAGTTTTGGAGATATGGGGAAAAAATATTTCAAATTTCGAGGTTTTCTTCTCGATATCGTTGATTTTTTCGGTATAACTCGAGAAATAATGATTCAGTCCTGATTAAACTTCACAGCTAGTTTTATGATGCTGAAAGACAACTTAATGCAAAATTTCGTGATAATCGTGTTATTAGAACCATTTGAAAAAAAAAAAATTCTATGATTTTCTCATCATATCATCCTCATTAAATTCTGTATGAAACTTCGAACTGTTATTTTCGATGAAGTACTGGATTTTAATTCGATCTGATCTGTAGTTTTGGAAATATTGGAAAAATAAAATTTTGATTTGGTATATCTACGGAATCATTGGGTGGATTTTACCCATTCACGAATTCGGCCTTTGGCTTAATTACGAAGGTCGAATTCGTGAATGGGTAAAATCCACCCAATGATTCCGTAGATATACCAAATCAAAATTTAATTTTTCCAATATTTCCAAAAATACAGATCAGATCGAATTGAAATCCAGTAATTTATCAGAAAAAAATTTCAAAAAGCACTGCCGTGAAGGCAGCAGCTTTTGAGCGCACGTTCAAATTCGTTGCTGAAGCGGTCATCTACATTGGACATGCGCGCAAAAGTTGCTGCCTTCACGGCAGTGCTTTTTGAAATTTTTCAATCAAGTGCAGAATTTCGAGTCGATCATATCTGCATTATTGGTAATATTGAGAAAATAAAATTTCGAATGGATATATCCACGAAATGATTGGGGGATTTTTAAGTTTTGACGAATTCAACCTTCTCAATCAACCCCCAAACCTGGTATGAAAATATCGAGTATCTTCGTCTTTTTTAGTGGATGTTTTATGTTTTAGGTCGCCCTTACTACCAACTAAATAATGATAACCCATTAAGAGACTTCATATTTGTTGAACCGGTTCAATAACGCAAGCCGAATTCACGAAATAATAAAATCATCCATTCAAATTTCCATTATTTCAGTAATTTTTGTGTTACTCTATGAATAACAACAATACCGAGAAATCAACCAAGAAATTTAATAATTTTTTTTTCAAATATCTCCGAAGATAAATATCGGATCGAACTGAACACTGTTATGAAATACTAACCCGATGTTTATGCCAATTTATTTGGATCTGATGAATAGTTTCCGGTGAAAAAATTTTTTCAATAGAAATTTCCGAAATTTTTGACTACATTTTACCTGTTCTAGGAAACAGCGCGTTATCATTTCGTCACGATGTCTGTAATTTTCGAATTCTGGGCCGAAAATGGTCTTGAACGATTGGATTGAACTCCCCAAATATCCAAATATCTCGGTTAAGTTCGTTAATGGGTGGAATCGGTTGGATTGTTTCGGAGTTAGGCCAGGCCCATTTGAAATTATGAGGTTAATTCCTCGATATCTCATGAAGTACCTATTGACTCGATCAAATCGAAACTTCGTGGAAATTTTGGAATACCAACGCGCAACTGAGAGTAAAATTTCGTGTGGATCCAGTTGTTAGAAAATTTTAACCCAAATTTCATTCCAAAATTTTTTATGACAATTTTTTTCTCTGATAATATCGATTAGATTTCGATGAAATTTGGCACAAACCTGAGAGTCAGTATTTTATATCAATGTTCCAAATTTCAATTCGTCCGATTCTACTTTCGGAGATATAAGGAAAAAAATGGGCCCAATTTTGTTGTTATTTGGAATTTTAACGGTATTTCTGCAATATCTCAAGTAGTACGAATGCAAACAGATTGAAACTTCGTAATCAAGTGGAAATTTCCAACACGCAACTGAGTGCAAGAATTCGTGTTGATCTAATAGTTAGAATTTGAACAAGCGCGTAAAAGCTCCTGACCTCACGTCAGTGCTTTTGTAGATTTTTCCAGTTTTCTACCTCTACGATCCTGACGAAATTTTGTGTTAGTATATTCTTGAACTAACTCCATATTTCGAATATATCGCTTATGTTCTTCTTGAGATATTGATGAAATAACCTCAATCATTCAATATCTCCGAAAATAAAAATCGTATCAACCTGAAATTCAAACCACTGCTCTGAACTATTGACTCCAAGGTAAATTCCAAGTTTCAATTCGATCGTATCAATAGTTATCGAGATGTTGAGGAAATAGTCTGAAATTTGACAAATGTTACCCTAATATCTCCAGAAATTAACATCAGATCAAATTAAAATTTCAACAAGCGCCTGCAATCTGCTGTGAATTACCAACTTCAGGGATTGTGCCGAATTTCTCCGAAATCTGGTCAGTAAATCAGAAAAACAATTTTTGGAAGTTTACTAATCACACGATCATCACGAAAGTTTGGCCAACATTAGCAAAATAATTGCACAGAGTCCCAGCACGACTAGATCAGTATTTTTCGAATTATTCCGAAAGAAACAACTAGGAAGTTAAATATTGAATTAAGAAAAACCTAGAAAAGCACTGCCGTGAAGGCAGCAGCTTTTGCGCGCATGTTCAATGGAGATGACCGCTTTGGTAACGAATTTGAACAAGAGCGCGAAAGCTGCTGCCTTCACGGCAGTGCATTTCTAAGTTTTTTTCCGGTGAAGTACTGGATTTCAATTCAATTCAATCTGTATTTCTGGAAATATTGGGAAAATACAATTTTGAGTGGGTATATCTACGGAATTATTGGGCGGATTTCACCCATCCCGAATTCGACATTCCTTATTAAACCCCAAACCGAGTTTCTCTTAGTTGTTTCTTCCGGAAGTTATTGTGTTTACTGTTGGCCGTATCTAAAATTTCGTACACTGCTGTAAAATATGAAGCTCAAAGTCTTCGTGGAATTTTGTATGATTTCGACAAACTTTCGCTTAACGTTACGCGTCGTTATACTCCACCTAAATGTCAAGTTTCAATCCAATCGCTGCAGTTGTTTCTGAAATAAAAAATAAATAACTTTGAAATTTCGAATGGCTATAAGTCCGAAACTGCTCGACCGATTTCGCCCATTAACGAACTCAACCGCGGCATTCTAATGCGCGACCTACTTTGAAAGTTTCAAGTCGCTAGCTCACTCCGTTCGTGTCCACGGCCGGCCGGACGGACATAATCGATTTTGACACTGGATTCGTCATCAGGGAGTCCAATCTAGTCGTTTGAGACCAATTGCGGGAAAAAATTCGAGATTTACAGACATTTGAACTGAACGATAGCACGCTGTTCCCCTTGAACATGCGCGCAAAAACTCAAATCACTCGAATATGATGGATAGTCTCCAAAAAATTCAGAAAAATTTGGAAAATTCTCAATTTTTTTTTATTTTGTAAAGATACGATTCTTTCGAAATTCTCCATGAAGTTGCGCGTCGGTGCTTTCAAACTCAAAACAAGGTTTCAATGGGTTCGCGTTCGCGTTTGAAGTCGGAATTATAGACTAATTCCGACTTTAAACTCGGAATTATAGTCTATAATTCCGAGTTCAAAGTCGGAATTAGTCTATAATTCCGAGTTTAAAGTCGGAATTAGTCTGTAATTCCGACTTCAAACTCGGAATTAGTATAATTCCGAGTTCAAAGTCGGAATTAGTATAATTCCGAGATTAAAGTCGGAATTAGGTGGAAAAATTTTTGTCGACAAAGAGTGGCCCTTCTACGCCTTCGTAGTATTGTTCGGGTTTACATTCCACTGTATCCTTAAGGTCTTTTATGCTTCTCCGTCAGAGCTCTTTCCGCACTGCGCTACCTACAGCTCGCCCTCCAGCTCTTAAGATCTGAATGAACTTCAATATATGGACCTTCAAGGAGGCTAAGTTCTCGTTCCTCCCATAATTCTCCTTTCCAAGACATTCCTTGCGCAGGCTTGTAATGGCGAGGCATTTTGTAATCAGGTAACAGGAGTATCCTCCTCTTCCCCACAGAAGCTGCCCTCGTCAGTTTCTGATGAGCCCATTCTCATTTTATGCTTCCTTATGTGACAGTGTCATGTGAGGAAGCCAGTGAGGAGGCGTATCTTGTTCCTACTGAGATCCAAATGATTATTGGACCTTACAATTCCAAAGTTCTGAAGGAACGAATGATCCATTCCTGGAAGTTTCCTCCAGAGTGCTTCTCTTTCATTTCCTACATTCTCCATAGGTGCATTGCCGGAGACCACGTAAAGGTTCTGGACCATTAAGGGGCGTTTGTGCTGCCTTTCTGGCTATTGTCTTGAACTCTTTATTTCCTTTGCTCCATGAGTGCCCACTTGGTTCTCGGTCTGTATCCTTCAGTGTCGGCCCCCATCTTGGTTTTAAGACCATCTGTATACCATTCAGCTTCATGGGATACCCTATTGATCCCTACATGGGTAGGACCGAGATATGTGATGATTTCAAGTGCTCTAGTTGTTATGCTCTCACAGCCACGGAGATGCAAACACAGGCGAACCTTTTCACCTTGTCGAGTATTTTCCTCGTGCTTGTCTGCCCTGCAATAGCTAACCAGATTACTGCTCCATATGTTATTATCGGTCTCACAATCATGACATACATCCATCGCAGTTTTTCAAGGTTACACCTAAAGTTTTACCGGATATTCTTGTGTACGCTTTACTAGCAATAAGTACCACATGCTCATTCCACAGAAGCTTACTGTCTAGGGTAATTTGGACTTCAGACTTACCAAAATGGATTTCATAGCTGAAAGGTTTCTTTTCCGAGTAAAGGGAATCGCTGTTGTCTTGGCTGGGTTGATGTTGAGCACCACTGCTCAATATTTTTGAGGAAAGTCAGGTCGTCCCAAATACTCTTTCGAAATCAGAATTTATATATCACACTAGCTTCTGTTGAGCTGACAACTATATCTTTTCTTCCAGGGTTCGGCCCATACAAGAAACTTCTTAAATTTCTGTGAACGTTCCGCTAAAGTTCACTAAGTGCCTTCGTAAAGTGGAGATGGGGCTTTAGTCACGGGAAATTGACGAAGTTGGGTCGTTCGTTTTGGGTGTCTTGAAAATTTCTGGAAATTGGCGTGGCAAGTTCGATCTGGGACACCGGATGTTATCCTAGGTTCCGGGGCTATCTCTCTCCCGGAAGAGTCGGTGTGTCAAGGGCTTAAGGGGGGAAAATTGGAAAAGGTATCAGCTGAAAACGAGAATTTATCGATATAGAGTTTCTGCCTTACTTAGAATTGTTGATCTGTCAGCTAGTCTATTTCGCCAATTGAGAAAGGGCGCAAGTTTCACAAAAAATATCGATATTATTTACTCAGCAACAGGTTCGAATCATTAGACAGAGTTATTCACGCGCTAGTTCTTGGCAACAAAACCCCTTTGGACATTATGTCTGTAATCTATGGAATTTTGAGCCGAAGATTAACGTCTGGGTTGGACTTCCTGACGAAGCATCCGCTGTTAAATTCAATCCTACTCCGCCGACAGTCTGCATGTGCTTTAACTGCCGAAGAAAAACTAGAAATTTCCAGGGTAGGTTTAGATCCTATATTTCATATATTTTTTGGGTTTTCATCCCCAATATCTACATTATTTGAAATTGAATGAAATTTTTATAACTGAAATTGATTGCTCGCTCAACACTTGGTGAAACATCGTAATTAATATTAAAACAAATAAAAACACTTGACTACGTTCACAATTTTTAATTTAAAATATCTTGTTGACATGCATGTTTTGTTTTGATAATGGGGTAAAACCCGAAACATGCATGTCAACAAGATATTTTAAATTAAAAATTGTGAACGTAGTCAAGTGTTTTTATTTGTTTTAATAGAAATTTTTATTCATATAAAACGCCCTTGCGGATTGCGGGATCCAAACCATTTGTCAAGGAAAGTTTCTAGAAGAACTGTTGCCCAATAAACAATATTGAAATGATACAAACGATAAACTGAGTGTAACATTCCAGGGAAAATTTTCAGAATTAGTTTCTTGCGATTATTTTGTACTTTGAGACTTTCGCCAACTGGATATTTTCAGAAAACCACATTAACGCAGATTCACTTGATTTGAAAAATTTCTCAATTCTACTTCGTTTTGCAGTATATAACGCCAAATTTGGTTCTATAGAACAATGGACAGAATTATTTTCCCCATTCAGCGTATCTTGGTTTAGTTTGAGCCCAAATTCGCCCAACAGCGGACAAATTCCTACGAATTTCTGGTCCTGGAAACGATTGGTCAGATTTCCATGGAATCCACTTACATTCCATTTGATATTCAACAAGAGTGCACCAAATTTCAGCAGATTTAACTTGGGTTGATTTTTTTCAATGAAAGGAATAATTTCTCTGTGATACCTTCACATACTAAAATGTGTTTTTCTTAGATGTATAGAACTTTCGAATGGAATAAAACAAGGATGAATTTTTAAAATTGATATGGAATTGACCTTATTCGAAAGATAATCTTTTGGCATTATAATTTGAATATTATTTTTGGCATATGACCGACCACGCCTGGCTCGAACGTAATCTAATCTGAAGGTCCAATTTTCATCACCTCTTCCAACATTTGTGGACGTATATCAGCAATTACTCGGCGAATGTTGTCTTCCAAGTGGTCGATCGTTTCGGGCTCATCGGCGTAGACTAGCGACTTCACATATCCCCACAGAAAATAGTCTGGCGGCGTTAAATCGCACGATCTTGGAGGCCATGTTACGAGCCCGGAACGTGAAATTATGGGGTTATCACATGTTTCCTTCAGTAAATCAATTGTGGCACAAGCTGTGTGATATGTTGCGCCGTCTTGTCGAAACCAGAGCTGCTGCGCATCATGGTTGTTCAATTGAGGAACGAAAAAGTCAGTTACCATGGCGGTCACCATTGACTGTAACGTTCTGGCCAGCATCGTATTGAAATAAGTACGGACCAATGATTTCACCAGCACACTAAACAGTCAGTTAGAGTAAACGGGGTGCGAAAACGGTCCATAGTTAGTTGAATTAATTGCTCTGATGGATGATTATGTTGACCGTGAAATGGACGATACGTATTTCGAACAGAACCATTATTTTCAAAATGAATTTGCACAATTTGGAAGCGTTGTTCATGCGTCAGTCTATTCATGTTGAAATTTCAGACCAAGCTCAACACAAATCACTTGACAGCTGACAAAATGGCCGCCAGTTAAAATAGTGTTGCCAACTTAAAGTTCTATACTTCCTTTATATTTCGATATGGATGACTTGAATAAAAATTCAATTTTATAAACTGACCTAACGATTGGAGTCGAACACTCAAGAAAACGTTGCGACAATAAAATCCGATACAAAAAAAAACTTGACACAGTGTTTCATCCTGTTTCTCTCAATTTAGAATAATCACTAGCATATATTTCATATTATATGTCTAAACATTTGCTCTCAGAACACTTTCATCCAAACAAATGAGTTCGCCACGAAACTTTCGACAAGCTTGTCGAATGCTTTTGCATAGAACAACCTTCTGCTTGTTTTGATAAATTAAATGCTATAAAAACAATTTTAAAAATCTTTATTATTTGAAGAATCGAATCACAATTTATGATGAATTCAAAACATTTGTTTTATTTCGAATATTAAATGCGAAGGACTCTACTCGATGGAGGCTTTAATATCAATAATATGCCTTGAGGGACGAATTCCATTTGTCAAGGAAAGAAGAAGGTGGGTCCTGTGGCAATATTGTTCTTTCTATGCACAAGCTTGCCAGTAGGTCTATATCACCTTAGCTCCGTTGAATTGAAGTGTCGGTTAACGCAGGTGACATGTAGAATAAATGCTACTGATGATTCTAAATCGAATGATAAGAGGATGAAACACTGCGTCAAGTATTAATCTTGTGTTGTATTTCATTAGGTAAAAGTCTTCTCAAGTTTTTTTCTGGAATCATTGTATGCCAATAGATGATATAATAATTGAATTTGTCCTTCAAGACGTAGTACTTTGAAGAGAATTAAAGTATATCGAAAGATAGCAATATCGAAATATATTATTTGAAGTTATCACAGAAAAATCTGCATTTTTAATCATTGTATCAGTACAGTAGCCTTTATCAAGAAGAACCGTTTGAATTTAATATTTGCCATCACTTATGCAAACGTATTACAGATAACCTGTGGTATTTAATGATGAATAATAGCCTTCATCAAGTTGACTAGTTTTAATTCGATAAATCAGTTAGAGTTAAACCTTGAAATGGATATGGTATTTACGAAATTGTTGGATGGATTTTATCCATTTACACATTTGACTTCCGTGAATGAGCTCAAAATCTAACTAAGGTTCATGATGGGAAAAAGAAATATCGACTTCTTTCCAGCATTGAGCCTCACAGCTCTGAAACCGTCCATTTGACCAATACTTAATTTCTCAACTTTGCGCCCTCAATTGTGACGTTAACCTTTCACAATTCTCTTGGCGTTTTAGAAGACTGTACACATCGTCTTTACATGACTCATCACACACTTGAACGAACCGTCCCACACCACGCAGATTTCAAAAGCGAAACATCTTCGCACAGAAAAAAACAACTTGGCGCCAGCATTCGCGCCGTCGCGAACATATTCCCTCGGAACGTCGCCACAGAGGTCCCACAACGAAATCGAACGTTACGGTTGCACTTGTGCACAGTTTACCAAACATATTTCCAGACATATGACATCTATAAATAACCCTACTGTTTATAAACATCCGCCGTCCGACCGTACGAAGAACGACCAAGGAACCCCAACGCGACGTATCGAACCGGTCGAATATTCGAAATTCGCGCGCGCACGCTATTGGTCCGTACGCGAAACCGCGCCGCGCCTCGCCGTCGCGAACAGTCGCGGAAATAGCCGAAGGCGTATGGAGTCGCCCGAGTTCGAACGCAGTCAGTGCTGTCGAGCAGCGGACATGATAGCTTCTCCTCCCCGTTACGGACTCTGTTGGTTGCCTAATAGCAGTGTTCTCGGTGTACACCACAGCAACAACGGGGGTGTGAGCAATCACCACCACAGGCACGGCCTGACGACGTCTGTGAACGTGAATTCAGCGAAATATTTCGGACGTTTGGTGTGGAATCAACAGTGTTTTTTGACGATAGGACAAACGCAATCGTACACCACTCCGTATGTCGGATTTTGGAATAGTTTCGCTATCTTTCAGCCCACCACACAACCTTTTACTATGGAAACAAGGTATATGTCAATTTTGAGTAGTTGTATGCCTGAGTCACTGCTTGGGGTAGATGCTGGGCGTTTTCGGAAGTAGAGGAACCCATAATTGGAATTTTAGAAAAACGTTGCACAGAAAAGGGTGTTGCCTTAAACTTGCAAAATCAAATTTTTTGGTCCAGAATTCGATAAAGATGAAAAATTTTGAGCTGGTAATGATGAAAAAAGCGGTTCCCAAATGAATTGAAGATGATTGGGACTAACTCCCAATGACTGATGTTTCAGACTTAATTTAAAAGTCTTCAGAATTCCCTGACGCTAAAATATAAGGCAATAATATGCTGGCAGTCTAGTAGTCCGATATGCCCGGAGAACATTTGAAACAAAGTTGCGATAAATTTCATGGGTTTCCATGAGTTGACAAGTGCCATAGAGATTAATTACTAGTTCTTATGTTTCGACCGAATGCGAATAATTAACATGAAACGTATTTTTTAATGTTTGTTGAAAATTAATTAGCTGTTCTACATATTGTTCAAGTATAGAATCGGATAAGGATCGAAAATTAATAGGGGACATTTGATCAATTAATAAAAATGGTTTGGAATTTTCGCAAGGTTTTTAAATTGTTCCGAACTTTCTGGTATAGAACCAAGAGGGTTTTTTTGACGATAGGACTAACGCAATCGTAAACCACTGCGTATGCCGGATTTTTGAATAGATTTGATATCAGCCCACCAAACAATATTTCACTATGGAAACAAGGTATATGTCAATTTTAAGTCACTGCCTTGGACAGAGGTATAGGAACTTATAATTAGAATTTTAAAAAACGTTGTCTTGAAAAGAATGTTGCCTAAGATCATCTTTTTTGATTCGAAATTTTATATGGAAAATGAATTCGGAAAAATCTTGTGAGATATGATCAATAGATGTGAAATAAGAAAAGAAAATGAGAATTAATGGCCCTTTGTAGTCGACATAAGTCTTATAATAGCGACGTTCAAAGCTGTATATTGTGTGTAGCAAGTTCTTTAATTTGTTATGAGAGAAACATATTTCAAATAAGTCAAAGATTTCAGAGTCTGACAAAATGATTCCATGATGTCTCAAACTGAGTTTAATAGTCTGCTGATCCCTGACGCTATAATGTATAAGACAATAAGAGGTATGCTCCCAGTCGAGTAGACCGCTATGCTAAGAGAACATAAAAAACAAAGTTGTGGTTTCTTTCATAGATTTCCATGAACTCATAGGTGCCATAGAGATTAATTACTAGTGCTAATGTTTTGAACAACTGCGAATAATTAACATGAAACATACTTTTGGAGGTTCATTAAAATTCAATTAGCTGTTCTACAAATTGATCCAGTAGAAAATCGGATTTTAGAATCGAAAATGAATTGCTAATATTCAATGAATCATGTAGATGCTGGGCGTTTTCGGAAATAGAGGCCAACATAATGAAATGAGGAATAACCGAGGGAAAAACGTTGATGTCTTGAAAAGGATGTGTTGCCTAAAGCTGATAAAACACAGGTTGTGAACCTTCATCTTTTGCTCCGATTGCTTGAGAAATTCTAACGAAGTGAACGCATATCTCCTAAAGTTTGGTAAAATACGACCGATAGCACTAATTAATTCTGTGTACCAAAGAGTTCCTCAACTAGAAATGAAGGATGCCTTACCGCACTAAATTGGAGATTTCCTATTCAACCGCTATAATCCAATTATTACAAAATCAAATTGAAGAGTCTTTTGAATAATCTCGAGTGCTTAGATTTTTTCGATAAGTTGCCTGACAAGTAGATCGTTATGCTCGAAGACTATGAAAACAGAGATATGCTATAAATTAAAAATATTTTCATGAGTTTACAAGTCCCATACTAATTGATTGCTAGTGCTTATGTTTTTAACGAATGCGAGTAATTGACGTGAAGTATACATTTCATTGAGCATGACAATTCAATTAGCTGTGCTACATTTTACTCTTGAAGATTATTGGAATATTAAATTGTAAATAAATTGTTAGCATTTAATTAATCATTGAGTGTTACGAATTTTGCAAGTATCCCGAACTAACCTTCCATGGTATAGACCATAGGACGTACGCACTCGTACACCACTCCGTATGTCGGATTTTGAAAAAGTTTCGCTTCGTTTCAGGCCACCACACAATGGTCTTACCATGGAAACCAGGTATATGTCTATGTTGACTTATTGAATATCTTAAGTCACTGCTTTGGGTATACAGTGCGCGTCAAAATTATGGAACAAATTCATTTTCTCAGAAGAAAAATTTTTGGCAACAAAATCTTGAAACAGGTCAATTTTGGTTTCACTTTTACCAAATTTGTATGCATTTTTGAAGGATTTTTGTTGCATCTTGTGTCATCCCCATCAACCCTCTGAATTTTTTGAATAGGGAAAGTGAGTCATGTGGTGCTTTTTTGGCAAGGTCTTCGTATCTTCTTTACAGACGTGCAGAAATTTTCAAGAAAAAATTTATTTTTTTTGAAAAATTACTTAGTTCAAAGAGGTTTTCAGTATGTGCACTTCTTCATGGCTCATTTACTTTGAAACGATGTTACCTGATAAAATTTGTCACCGAATGAAAGTCGACCATTATAGTTTTGTTCATGCACAACTTTCAACCCCCTCCATTTTTCCCTCCATTAAAGGGTTCGTAGGGGTTGAAAGTTGTGCATGAACAAAACTATAATGGTCGACTTTCATTCGGTGACAAATTTTATCAGGTAACATCGTTTCAAAGTAAATGAGCCATGACAAAGTGCACATACTGAAAACCTCTTTGAACTAAGTAATTTATAAAAAAAAAAAATTTTTTTTGAAAATTTCTGCACGCCCGTGAAGAAGATACAAAGACCTTGCCAAAAAAAGTATCACATGACCCACTTTCGGAAATTTTAGAGGGTTGATGGAGATGGCACAGGGTGCAACAAAAATCCTTCAAAATTGCATACAAATTTGGTGAAAGTGAAACAAAAATTGACCTGTTTCAGGATTTTGTTGCCAAATATTTTTTTTCTGAGAAGATGAATTTGTTTCATAATTTTGACGCGCTCTGTATACGCGTTTTCGAAGTAAAGGACCAAATAAGCCGAAAGGAGAAAAAACGTTTTTGTTTTGAGGAGAGTTGCGAAATTCGAAAGGAGAAAGCCCAATATATCTAAAGTTTCATGAAATACTACCTACTGTGAAGCAGAACTACTTAAATTAGAAATAATATGGAAATAAATTTTGAGGGTAACCATGCCACATTGCGTTGAAGTTTTTTAAGTCAACCGCTTTAATCCAATGATTTATCTTTCCTAGATTATCCTAGGTGTATGTTTTCGATAAGTTCACAGTTAAGTAGATCGTTATGCACACAGACTATTAAGACAGAATTGCTATAATTTTGAAATATTATCATGAGTTGACAAGTCTCATACTAATTAATCGCAACAGCTTTTATTTTTAACGAATGGGAGTAATTGACTTGACACATATTTTTTATGGCTCATGAGAATTCAATTAGTTGTTGCTGCATATTTCATTTGTGGAGCTTTGTTTGTTAAGATTGAAAATGAATATGTAAAGGGGGAATAAAACACATAATTTGCATTCATTTTCAAAAACTTTTATTGGTAATTGAAGTACCAGTTATGACATTATATACGAAAAAAATATCTGTCAAATGGCCTCCTCTTACAGCTCTACAGACGTCCACTCTTTTGTTAAAATTTTCAATGACATTTCGACATAATTGAGGCTCTATCTCACTAATAACACGGATGATATCATCTTCCAGTTAGGAATCGATTGTGGATTATTCTTATAGACCTGGCTCTTTACATAACCCCAAAGAAAATAGTCCATCGGTGTCAAATCACATGATCTTGGTGGCCAATTGACATCACCGTTGACATCAGTTCCGGTGTTATTCGAACCTTATATGCCTTCGGAGCTGAAATCCTTGTGTAAAATTCGACATGTTGTAGACCCTCTAAGTCCAACTTGTTGTGAACGTTGTCAAATGGACATTCCAGGGTCTTCAGCAACACTTTCACGAACCAAATCAATATTTTTTTTTGGACGACCGCTACGACTGTATTTTCACTTTTCGATCTTCCACCGAACCGGTCTCTTGAAATTTTTTAATAATTCGACCACTAATGCTTTGAGATGGACGATTATGTTAACCAGAAAATTCACGTAATTTTTTGAAAACATTTTTTACAGAACGCTGATTTTCATAAAATAATTCAACAATTTGAACCCGTTGTTGTATCGTGTGGGAAGCCATTTCTATAAATGTCATTCATCACACTTCTTAATTTCGAAACACCCAGACGAATTCAGTGCGCCATCTATATTTTATTCAATTATTAAAAAAAACGCGCAATTTTAAACACCATTTAGTATTCAATGAGATATGATTACGAATATAATAATCCATTTCTAAAGGTGAAAAATGAAAGTCGCTACTACCCTTTACTATGTTTCGGTCTCGGTTTTGGTCCACTTGGTTTCGAAATTCTTTTCATTCAGAAAAAAATGATTTCAGGATCAGGGCTGGGCAAAATACATGCTTGGCTTAATTGAAATACAAATTACAAAATACTTTCTCGCAGGTATTTGAAATACAAATTACAAAATACATTCAGGTGTTACGTAAAATGTGAAAAGAGTACAACTAATTCAGCTCAGCTATTTTATCGCTAAATAAAGAATTTCCTTTCAGAAACACAAGATTTTTGAATGTAGTATCAGACAAACAGCCTCTTGTTGGGGAATGAATAAAACCTGCTAAAGAAAACAATCTTTCTCCAGGTCCTGATGGGCAGAAACTTGTGTTATATTGTATGAACACATTTTTACGCGCTTGTTCTGGGGAACAGCGCGTTATCATTTCATCACGATTTCTGTAATTTTCGAATTTTGAGCCGAAATTGGTCTCAAACGACTAGGTTGGACTCACTGATGAAGAATCCGTGGTCAAAATTGATTCTGTCCGTCCGCCCGTGTGCGCTGTAACTTTCGAAAGGAAGGACCTAGAGTCTTGAAATTTTCAGGTTAGGTTAAGATCCTGAATATCTCGGTTGAGCTCGTTAATGGGCCAAATCTGCCGAATGGTTTTTGTGCTACAGCCATTTGAAATTTAGATTTTTCAATAACTCGAAAAATATTCTTCTGATCGAAATGAAACTTGGTTGGAATATGAACAGTGTCAATAAGAAGAATTATCCATGGAAAAATTCGAAAAAAAAAATATTTTTTTTTGAAATTTTTTTTATTTTCCTATTTCATTGAAATTTCCAAGTCACCATTTCGCAATGTAAACAAGCGCGTAAAAGCTGCTGACTTCACGTCAGCGCTCTTCTAGATTTTTTATGCTAGGATAATGTTCAAAGATGGTAAGCTCTTTGTTTTTATCGTTTTTAGAAGTTGACTAACTTTAACTCCATGATGAAATGACCATTGCGCAGGACCTTTTCCTCCTTTCCATTTACCGAAGATATGATTGCTAGCAAAAGAACTAGATGAAGCAGATGAACGTCGCGTCATCTGAAAGGAGATTCAGGGACTATTTTCTGTAGAGTGCTCAGCGCTAGATGTATTTGTTCGAAAGTATTTCGAAGACAAAAGTATCGAAATACAAAATACTCCAGCGTCAGGTATTTGAAATACCAATTACAAAATACAAATACAAAATACGTATTTGTATTTCAAATACGTATTTCAATTACAAGTAATTGAAATACTTTACTGCCCAGCCCTGTTCAGGATCTACATAAATATGACCGCCGGATCTGTTATATTATTTGTCCTGTCAATGAGGGATAATTTCACTTTTGTATTCAATAATTTCTGAATTAAGAAACTTTGGTTTGACTATTGTTAAAATTATCGTAAAGTGTTATTTTATTGTTTCATTGAAACACAAGAAATCTGAAAGCAGGAGTTTAGGGCAAGGAATTAAGAATTTTCATATTGTTGGTAACAAAGTTGTTTACAACATCAGCTTCAGACTGACTAGAAAGCAAAGATTTCAATAATATTTCTTTTTGGTGCTCATCAAAAATTGGAACGTCTGTAACCTTTGAAAGATTTTATGGACCATGCTGCGAATATTCTAAAACAATATCATAAAACTTGACTTCATCGTTCGAGTGAAAATAGGATTATTTGATTTATTGGCATTATTTATTTCAATGTGGAAAATAACATGTTGAAATAGTTGCTCTTCAAAAATGTAAATGTAGATTAAACTTGTGGTATTATAGCTTGCCAAATGAATGGGTTGAACTTTGAACGAACGCCAAAATTCAGAGTCAGTTTCTGTTTGGACAGTCGTTCATTTCCTGAAATGCAGACTGTCTGGGAATGAGAAAACAAAAAATATTCACAGAGTTCTCGATTTTGTCAGTCTCTCCTATGATTCATTGAATAATATTCATTTGGATTTGATGCCAGGTGAGATCTTGAAAATATTCCTAGAGTATTGATGCTATTGTTAAAGATGCTCTCGAAAATAGCCTTTCGTCAACGACGAGTTGACATTTTCTGCACTATTCAAGTACATTTTCGGAATTTTCTGCCCTAGGCTGATTTAGGTATTTTTTGATTTCGTACTCGCAAGATTTTGAGTTATCATTATAAGGTCTCTCAAATAAGTGAGAAATATTTTAATCAAAGTGTATCGAATTCTGTAGATCATTCTAAGTGGATTTGTTGGAAAACAGAGCCCTTACTATTTCTTAGAATTTTTTAATTGCTTCTGATTGTAGAAGTTTTCTCCATGAAGAATAAAATGCTTCGACTTTATATCGAGGATCTGATAGAAGAACTATATCCAATTAATTTGTCCATTTTGCTCAGCTTTAATACATTAAAGTTCATGAGACCATATTTCTTGTAAAACCAAAAGTGACTTTACTCCAATTGTCACCAACAGATAATATTTTTTTCCTTCGAGTATTCAAAAAAATGTTTTGAAGCGTTTCCGATACCGTAGTGTTTCACTATGACTCATGATGTAATAAGACTCTCATTCAACCCAAAGAGTTTTTCAGAATAAAAAAACCTAGAAAAGCACTGACGTGAAGTCAGTGGCTTTTGCGCGCATGTTCAAAAGATTTCACCAAAAGTGAATATGCGCACAAAAGCTGCTGACTTCGCGTCAGTGCTTTTCTAGGATTTTTTCGGGTTATTCTGGAGAAGACTTCGATACCGAGGAAAAACCACGAAATTTCACATATTTTTTCACAATATCTCCAAAAATTATTAACCTATCCTAACTGAAATTTGGTACACTGCTGTGAAATATAAAGCTCAAGCTATGAGCAAAATTTTTCCGAATAAAAAAAATTGTTCCCGAAAAAAAGTCGAATTTTTTTTTTTATTTACTGACAGCACGATCTCAACAAATTTTTGTAAAAAGTTTCTAGTCCCTATGCTTCAATTAATTGCCAAGTTTCAATTCAATTGCTCCAATAGCTCTCGAAATATCGGAAAAATAACCTCAAAACTTAAAATGGCTATTACTTCGAAACAGTTCAGCCGATTTTGTCCATTAACGAACTTCACCTTTGCATTTTGAAATGCAACCAACCCTGAAAGTTCTTCCGTACGCCCGTAATCTCGCGAATCGATTTTGGCACAGGGTTCGTCAGCAGTCAGTCCAACCTAGTCGTTTGAGACCATTTGGATAAAACGATAGCAAGCTGTTATTCTTGAACATGCGCGCAAAAATTGAGATTGTATTGTTATGTTAGTGTTAGCACGCAACGTAATGAAAATTTCGACACTGAAGTACCGTATGATCAAGAAATTCCAAGATCTTGAGTCAAGACAAGATATAATATCATTTCATTGGTTTTTTTCTGGGTATCACTCCCAGTATCTGAAACAGAACTAGTAAAAATTAAATAAAATTGTTTTTTCATGCAAAACGCCCTTGCGGATTGCGGGGTTAAACTATTTGTCAAGGGCAATTTCTTGGAGAACAGATTGCCCAATGAACAATACAGGACAATACAATCGATAAACAAAGCGAACTGTGACATTTCCCCCCGAAATAAGCTTAAGTCGACACTTAAGAAATAATAAGTCAAGAAAATATCAAGACAAGATTTTTTGAAATTTCTCGACTTTTTCAAGACAAAGCAGTGTTGTCGACCCCTAGCTGAAGACAAGCTTTCGTTCACACTAAAAGATCAACAAGAATGTTCTTCTTCTACCCCTTGCTCTTTGTTCTTTTGGCGTTTAATTAAACCCCCCCTTAATCGAAAACGATTATAAAAGCAGGTGTCCGAAAAAGCGTTGTGCTTGTATGTTTGATGTATGTTGAGCTCTAAGCAGTTTGCAGGATTTGCATACTCGAATCTTGTTACCATCGTTACCATCATAGCGGGAATTCATTATATACAGAAGTGGCCACGATGGGGTTACATTCGAAAAATTACCATTATTCCTATGGGAATTTTCCACCGGAGGTTTGAAAAACCGTTGAACTAGTTCACCAGTAGGTACTGCATTCAGAAGTGATTGTTCATCTCAATGGCTCAAACTACATGAATCTAAACTTGACTCAGATTGAAAAGATAACTGCAAATGCAAGAATAATAATAAACGATTTCGCCATAAAAATGAAAACTCCGACTTTTCGATTTCTAGAAGCGCCAATTAATTGTATTCTGCATCCACAATTTTTTAGAGCAAATCGGCTGAACAGTCTGTTGTAACATAATAACTTCATAAAGAACTTGTAGAATCAATATTAGTGAAGCAAGTTTTTGAAATTATGAAGAGCGAAATCGAAAATGGATAAGATTCACCCCAAAATTCCGCTAATATTTTTTATTGTGTTTACACAATAACTTCCGAAAAAAACGACTTTGAAACTCGATATTTGTGCAGAAGGTTCGGGCTTAATTACGAAGGTCGAATTCGTGAATGGGTAAAATCCGCCCAATGCTATCTTCTCGCCCATCAACAAATTCAGCTGGTATACATTTTAACATGTAACAAAATTGATTGAAAAATGTTCAATCTATACAGGGTCTTTCACGAGGAACCTCACCCATATTTATACGGGAAACTACTGAACGTATTTTCATGAAATTCAGCACTTATAAGTATTTCACGATGCTGATGAAATCTAAAATATTTTCAAGGCATGAGCACCTCCGGTTTTTCCGGAAATGACGTCAACTTCCGTTTTTCAAATTAGAACACCATTTTTTTATTGCAGAAATAGATTCCTTAGAAAATTTCAATTTATTTTGATGTAACATTTTTCAGTTTTGGTTGGAAAATTCTCTCTGAGCGGGAAAATTCGAAAAAAAAATTGAAAATAGAGCTCCGCTGAAACAAGAATAACTTCGAGGTTTTTGGATGGAAAATTTTCATTTTTGGGATTTTCCAAGATGTAAGATTGATGTATCCACTTTAAAAATCGAAATCGCGATTCATGATACAGGGGGTGAAAAAATCGCTTTCAAAGTTAGGGATGACAAAATCGTGAAAAATCAATTTTTTCAAATTAGAACCCCATTTTTTCATGGCAGATATTGAATCTACGTTAAAAAATAATGTGAGTGTATACATCACACCCTTGCCCTAAAATGGATATTTTCTGAGTTATTCACAAAAAACTGTTTTTCGTCTTGAATTTTCAGCTATTTCTTTTCCCTTCACGCCAAAAAGATGAAATTTTCAGGAACTGTTATTTGAACCATGCTGTAGATTTTTCACCCCTTCTTGAAACCGACTTCAAGTTACTATTAGGAGAACCATGGCAACCTCTCGCAGTTATAACTAGAGAAGATGCTCAAAGTTTTGACCGTTAATTTCTAGACATTTATTTATACGTCTCAGGAATGCTTCGTGCGTTGCTCTTCTTATTTCATCGGGAGGAAGAGATCTGCAAAAGTGTTTAAAAACCAAATTGAGTTTCAAAACTATGAATCCAAAAATCTAAACAAACCTGAACGCATTTCTGACTCGTTCTATGCAGTCCTCTTTATCAGTCAGGGGAGTTGAGTAGACAATATTTTTTATCCTACCCCAAACATAATAGTCTAAAGGAGTTAAATCGGGAGAACGTGGTGGCCAAAGATGTGGACCATTGTTCGCCAACCATCGATCTTCAAATAGCCTGTAGAGGATATTTGACACATTGAGTGAATTGTGTGGAGGCGCGCCATCTTGTTGATACCATAAGTCATTATGGTTCTGTACTAGCGGCTCAATTATTTGAGTCAATATGTCAGAATATCTATCTCCTAAGGGAGAACATTCTTTAAATAATGCAAACATGTGTAGTGTTCTATCTTACCAGTTAAAGTCCCATCATAAATGTGAACATCGAGAATTGCATTATTTTTGATGGCGCAAAAAACATTGAAACTCCAGGTCTCTTGAAAGTTCCATTGTCTGAAGTGGTGGTTGTTCTCTTCATCCCAATAATGACTGTTATGCCTATTGAAAAAACCATTCTTTGTGAATTTAGATTCATCTGTCCAAATTATACAGTCCAAAAAGTTTTCATTCTCTTGAAATCGAATCATCATAGCTTCGCAAAACTCTGTTCTCCTGACGAAATCAGTTTCCTTCAAATGCTGTACCCTATTGAATTTATATGGGTGCATTTTATGTTTTTTTAATATTCTCGATTGAGATAATCCCAGATCAATCTCGGCATCTTTGAGAGAATTTTGAGGATTCACACGAAAATATGCAAGAACTGTAATTTCGTTGTTCTCATCTTCTACTACACTTTTTTCTCTGTGTGTAGTTTTCTTAACGAAAGATCCGACATTTCTCAAGTTTTTCATGGTTCTGATAATGGTATCTCTCGTTGGTCTGGGTCGGTCAGGAAACCTCTCAATGAACAGTCGAATCGTTCTCTCTACAACTTTATTACATTCTCCATGAAGTAGAATAAGATTTAAATAATCTTCATTGGTAAAATTAGGCATAGTGATCGATTTTATAACTTAATACGAATTATCACCAAATTATTAGTAAACACAAAATGCTACTGAATAAAGAGGAATTTGGCAGATGTAATTAATGATATCTATCATTAAAAAAAAATAATGTAAAACATGGTAAGTTTTTGCATATGGTTCATAAGGAATTATTTATTTATCACTGGAGAGAAAACCGATGGCCGATTAGTTGAAATAAAGAGGTTTCCGATACAAATTCGAATCCAAATTCGCCATCTATTTAGGAACAACCTGTAACTTTTTTCTCTTGCATATTTAGGGTAGTAGAATCTAAAACATGGTTTAAGTAACAGTTCCTGAAAATGTCATCTTTTTGGCGTGAAGGGAAAAGAAATAGCTGAAAATTCAAGACGAAAAACAGTTTTTTGTGAATAACTCAGAAAATATCCACTTTAGGGCAAGGGTGTGATGCATACACTCACATTATTTTTTAACGTAGATTCAATATCTGCCATAAAAAAATGGGGTTCTAATTTGAAAAAATTGATTTTTCACGATTTTGTCATCCCTAACTTTGAAAGCGATTTTTTCACCCCCTGTATCATTAATCGCGATTTCGATTTTTAAAGTGGATACATCAATCTTACATCTTGAAAAATCCCAAAAATGAAAATTTTCTATCCAAAAATCTCGAAGTTATTCTTGTTTCAGCGGAGCTCTATTTTCGATTTTTTTTTCGAATTTTCCCGCTTAGAGAGAATTTTCCAACCAAAACTGAAAAATGTTACATCAAAATAAATTGAAATTTTCTAAGGAATCTATTTCTGCAATAAAAAAATGGTGTTCTAATTTGAAAAACGGAAGTTGACGTCATTTCCGGAAAAACCGGAGGTGCTCATGCCTTGAAAACATTTTAGATTTCATCAGCATCGTGAAATACTTATAAGTGCTGAATTTCATGAAAATACGTTCAGTAGTTTCCCGTATAAATATGGGTGAGGTTCCTCGTGAAAGACCCTGTATGTTCCATTAACGTTTAAAGAATGTTGTGGACGGATTTTGCATCATATTTCAGGTGTTCAGGATTTCACTCCTAATATCTGAAAAATAACTATTACAAATTGATTTTTATCGAAAACGAATTGCAGTATTCGTATTATTTTCCAAGGGCGGTTCCTATAAAAATGTTGCGTATTGATCAACGAAAGAACTGTAACGTTTCAGAGTCTATATCTGACTTGTTCATCAGGCAAAGAGAAAATTTGCGGAAATATTTTCCCTTCATTATAGGATAAAGGTTTCAGACTTTGAAACGTTGCAGTTCACTCCGTTGATCGTTTGCAATATCCCGATATTGTTCGTTAGGCAATATTCCTTATAGAACTGCCCTTAACCAATAGTTGAATCTGCAAGGACGATTTCTATGAATGAAATTTGTATTGAATTCTCAATAATTTTTTTTCAGATATTGGGAGTGGAAACCTAGAAAACACCTGTAAAATATACTAACTGACAGAAGAAACGGCAACACACAGAAACAGCTTTTAAATTTTGAATTTTTTTTAATGAAACAGATAGAATAGCAAGGAGTAAATGATTAAAATTTGGAAAAAGAAATGAAGGGTTCAGAATTTTTGTATTAAATTTGTTAATATTGTGTTTGTCCACCTCGGTTATGGTCTATGGGCGAAAGATCGGGGGATCTGGGCGGCCATGGCAAAAGATTCACATGGGTCACTTCTAAAAAGTTTCAAGTAACTCTGGCAACATGAGGTCGAGTATTATCTTGCTGAAATATTGGATTCTCGAGCTGGTTAAGGTAAGGGAGAACATATGGCTCCACTATTTCTTGAAGGAAACGCAGCGCTGTCATGTCACCTCGACTAAAGAATAAAGGTGACCTACTTGCATGTGCAATAGCACCCCATACCATACGCTGACTGTCCGGTGTACCGGCGGTTAAACGTTCGGACAGTTACAGGATGGCCCTGTTCTCTTGACCACTCATCAACCAAAGATGGGGTTGTCGCAAATCGGTTTCTGGTGGCCATAAGTCTTGGACGTCGATCTTGAACCTAATTTGTGCCCCGTCGACATCCGGTGCCTACGCTTCTTCGATTTTTGGCATTTTCAAACCACGCTCGAAAACATCTCAGAACGGTATTTGGATTTCTATTCGTACGGTTAGCGATTTCTCGAAATGACAACCCCGTCTCCCGTAGACCTCTTTCAAATTCACTTAGCTGGCGATAAATTTCGCGTACACGTGCTCTAGGCATTTTAACAACAACTAAACATTGACTTTGGATCTCCTGGAACAGCTGGTTTGTTTTAAATTTTTAAAAAAATTGCATAAAACGACTACAATAACTAAGTAACAAAAAATATTTACATGAAAAAACCTTCACGATTTTTTCCTCCAAATTTCAATCATTTACTCATTGCTTTACTATCTATGCTTCACCAAAAAAAAATTAAAATTTGAACAGCTCTTCTGGGTGTTACAGTTTCTTTGTCAGTTAGTATATATGTTCCGTTAATTTATACGCGTTTGTTTCCGAATTCGATTGTATCAATTTCATCCATTTATGCTGCTACGAAATTCGCTCGTTCTGTAAACACAACACATTCGTGACAACTATTCACTTGTTACCAAGAGAAGACGAATAAGAACGATTATGAAATTAGGGTCTTAACAATGAAGGAGAAAGGGCTTTGTTCGCAAGACACAACAAAGACGATTTACGAGCCGGGCATTGTTTCACTCGCACAATTCTCTCTTCTTACAAACACAATTCAATGATGATACACAATATAAAGTTGAATCGAATCGTAAAAGGTTCCCAGAATTGAATAATTTTCCAGTAGTGCGCTGTTTATCTTGTCGGCTAACCACATCCCGTTTATCGAACTTGCGAGAGTTGATAACGACGGGACAGATGACCGCACCAACGACTTTATTGATGGAATTGGACATTGTGTCGTGTCGTTTTGTTCGTTGAAAGGCGCGTTTTTATATGATTCAAGTTCAGTTGATCGATTTCTGTTGATCAACAAGAGTTGAAAGAAATTACGAGGTGAAATCTGAATTTATTAATTTTGCATTTGACTCAGACATGTTTCATCTATAAAAACTTTTGTCTTCATTGGAGAAATTCGACTTTCGTTCATAAAAAGATGCGTTTTCGAGTCAAGTTGAGGTGATCGATTTCTGTTGATCTTCAGAGGTTGAAAGAAATTACATTACAAATTATGTTGAACTAGATCGATGGACTAGATCGTCTTAATCGAAAAAAATCGACTTTGGTTAAAAGTGTGAGTTTCAAGTCAAGTTTGATTGATCGATTTCTGTTGATTCAAAGTAGAATTAGACTGATGAGTTCTGCAGTTGCAACATATTCGACCTGTAAGAACTTTCGTATTTACTTTTAGGTTTAGTTGATCGATCTCTGTTGAGCAACAAAGTTTTTATTCAGACACGGTGAAGGAAATCACAAGATGAAATCTGAATTGATCAATTTCGCATTTGATTTAGACATGTTTGACCTATCAAAACTTTTGCCTTGATTGAACAAATTCGACTTTGGTTCATGAAAAGGTGCGATTTTGAGTCAAGCTTAGGTCATCGCTTTCTGTTGATCATCAGTGGTTGAAAAATATCATTATGTTGGACTAGATCGATTAATTTTTTACTTGCAGCACACTTGACCTATAAGAACTTTTGTCTCAATAAAAAAAAATCGACTTTTGGTTGGTTGCAAGTGCGATTTTTGAGTAAAGTTGATTGGATCGATTGCTGTTGATTTTCACAAGTTGAATGAAATCACAAGGTAGAACCAGATTGATGAATTTTGCACTTGCAGCATATTTAACCTATTAGAATTCTCCTGTTTACTTTCAGGTTCAGTTGATCGATTTCTGTTGATTAACAAAGTAGAACTAATTGATGAGTTTTGCAGTTGAAACATATTTGACCTATAAGAACTGAAACTGTTCGACTTTGGTTCTTAAGAAAGTACGGTTTTTGAGTCATCTTCAGTTGATTGATTCTTGTTGATCAACAGAAGTTGAATGAAATCACGAGAACCTCTCCGTTTCATTGAATTGGTGAAGTTTGCAGTTGATTCACACAAATTCGACCTATTTAAAGTTTGTTCTCAATTGAAGAAATTCAACTTCCGTTTACAGACGCTTTTGAGTCTAGTATAGCCATCGTTTCATGTTGATCAACAACAGTTGAATGAAAAAAGTGAGTTTTTTTTTCAACTCCATCGATCAAGTATGCAATTGGTTAGCGCTAGTCGAGCCATCAATTTTGGTGTTGATTGTCATTTGATTCTTTGAAAGCCTCGTTAATTGCATGAAGTCTGGTTGATCGATTTTTTTTGATTGGAAGAAAAACGTGAAAATGAAACTAATTTCAATTGAATTGGTCGTAGTGTAGAATTTGTAGTGGATTCTTTGCAGTTGATTCACATATGGGTCATGTTTTGTTAATCGGAAAAGGTTGAATATGAGTTCAAGTGGAAAATTTTTAAATATATTCATTCAAACGTTCTTCTGAATTGAGCGAATTGTACTTCTGTATTGTCATTCTATTCATTGACATTGAGAGGCGCCTTTTTATGGGTCAAGTCTGTTTGATCGAATTCTGTTAATCAGCAAAAGTTGATTGAAATTTACTTCTTTTCAACTGAATTGATCAAGTTTGCAGATGATTCTCATGAAGTCAACCCATCGAAACATTGTTTTAATAGATGAAACTGAACCTGTGTCTTGTCGTTCGGTCCGTTAAAAGACGCGTTTTTATCAGCAGAGTATAGTTCATCGACAATTATTTGAATCTCCAGTGGAAACGTTTCCTTCAACTGAATTAATCATGTTTGAAAGTTATTCACATGAAGGAACCCATTAAAACTTTTGTTTCAGTTGAAGAAATTGGATTTTTGGCTTTTCAATTGGTTCGATGAAAGGCTTCTTTTTGGTGGGTCAAGTCTGTTTGATCGATGTTTGATACAAAAGTGAAAAGGAATCGCATGTGGAACTTTCCTTTCAACTGAATTGATTAAGTTTGCATTTAAGTTGATTTAAAGGAAGTTTACTCATTGAAACCGTTGACTCAATAGATGAAACTGGAGCCGTGTCTTGTCGTTCGGTTTGTTGAACGGCGAGTTTCACGAGTCAAGCTGAGTTGATCATTTTTTGATGATCGACAAAAGTTGATCGAGTGAAAACTTTTCGTTCGAAACAGTTAATGCATTTTGCAGTTGATTCACATTAAGTTGTCCAATTTATACTATTTTTTCAATTGAAGAAATTGCACTTGTGTCTCATCATTCGTTTCGTTGGAAGGCATCTTTCTATCGGTCATGTCTTTTCGATCGATTTCTGTTGATCAGAAAAAGCCGAATGTCATCTCAAATGAAAACTTTTCTCTCAACCGAATTGATCAAGTTTGCGGATGATTCACATATAGTTAACCCATTAAAATCTTCGTCCTGATGGTAGAAACTGAACTTTGTCTCATCGTTTGGTTCGTTAAAAGGCGCATATTCATGAGTCATGTTGAATGGTTCGTTGTATCTCCATGCACGAAAGTAGAATAAAATCTCTTCTCCTCAACTGAAATAATGCAGCCTGCAGGTATTCACATGAAGTTTAAACATTGAAACTTTCTTCTTGTTTGAAATAATTTGACTCGTGCCTTGTCGTTCGGTTCGGTTGAAGGCGCGTTTTTATGAGTCAAGTTTGAAAAATCAAAGAAGAGTTTTTTTTTGGAAATTTTTCAATTTCATTGAGAAGTTTTTTCTGCATGAATTCTATCAGATTTTATGGAATTATGCACAGAACTGAGGTTCAAGATGAGAAAGCACTCCATCAAATTTCAGCTCTATCTGGGCCCTTTATCGTCGGAAATATTGGAAAAGAAATATGTATATCGAATTTGGAATCGCGGAAGAAATTGAAATAAAAGTGTTGTAATAATAATAATTTATGGCATCCTTCAGGACATTTTACATGTACAGGAAGAGTCAAAACACCTAATTATTATCCGAAGACAACTATAAAATGAATGAAACAGAAAAAAAAATAGAAAAAAAAAACAATTATAATTATACAAGACAGATTCATAAATGAAAAATTAGATAGACAGATAAAAATAGATGCACTGCTTTTCTGAATTTTTTCTTCAACTTTTCAGGAAACTATTGAACATTTCTCTTGTCGAATCAATACGCGACAAGGAGCGTTCTGAATCGCCAGACTATCTTCGTCTCGATCCATCATTTAATGCGTTAATTCTTCGCATCAGTGAATATGACTATCATTTTCATAACACTCCATTCTGTACCGAGAAGCCATCTTCGAACCGCCTTTCCAAGTGCTTCCTTCCATTCCCACACCTCAATAATCGTTCGTATATCACGGACCCGTTAGCCATCCTCTGCTATCGTCGCACATTGTCCCGGTGCGTGGAAATTTTGTAATCAACAGAGTAACACGATTCTTCCGTTTGCGTCCGACACCTCGTCGACTTCCTCCGACGCCTTGTCGGGCTTCCCGATGGGAACCTACACCGCACACATTCCAAGTCCTGACGATCCTTCGATGGTCGCCAGTCACCTTGCGGTTGATGGTAATGTGGGCAGCGATCGTCCAGGGTCAAGGAACTTCGGAATCAAGGTCCCATTCAACAGATCGAACGTCGTGGTGTGACGAGATTCGATTAAAAAGTAACCAGTACAGAATACAAATATATAAGAAGCGAAACTTCCCTTCAAAACAAGGGAAACAAAACACGCCCTCAACGGGGATGGCACGAACTAACAAGGTGTACGGTATTATATAAATTCCGAGAATTTGATACCGTGAATATGGGTGGCGATGCGTTGGCGGGAATATATTGCATTTCAAATAATTGTATGATTTAAATTTTTGAATTAAATTCCATATTTTGAGAAAACAATTTATTTAAGAATCAATAGATACACCAATTTCACAATATTATTCGTAGTACAATGATCAATGAGTATTTCTGACAGAATATGAAAATACAATATTAAAAGAAATAAATATTCAATATTTTTCATGAAAAAATTAGTGGGTCCAGGAATTCAGAAGAGAACCTTTCGTTGTAGGTATATCACAAATTTTTTAACAACCAGATTAAAAAATAAATCAGGTCAACATTTGCACAAAATTGGAGATTAAAGGACCGACAATGATGCATCTTGAAATCAAAGACATGATTTGAACTATTTCGCTCCACTCAAAAAACCAATACATACTGTTATGGTTTTTTCTAAATCGTTATTGAAGAAAAATAAAAAAATAACTTACCGATGAACACAAATTTCATAGATTCAATCATTTATTATCATAATATACAATTAAGTTAATTCCAGGCTTCAAACATAGTAAATTCTATCATAAAGTATAAGAAATGTCCAAATCAATCACGATCCAGTAACAAATCCAGAGAATGTATTCCAGCATTTCAATAGTTTATTCAGGGCTTCTTCCAAATTATCTTTCTCATTAGGTTTCTCATGATCTGAAAGTACAAGAATTTGTATCAATACCTTGAATTTTATAAAATTGCCTTATCTAGTAAAAAAGTGGTAAATTATGAGGAATTTAAGAAATATTTTGTTGAAAGTTATTTTGATAGGTTTGAATTGAAAAGAACTACCAATTGCAAGTAGAATTAGATGTATAATTTCAAAGAAAATGTAAATTTAGGATAGAAATAATGTATCGACCCATAAGTTGCATATAATGTAATTATCAGGTTTCCGAAGTAACAAAATTGCAGCTATATTTTACAAATAGGGTTTGTTTAATATATTGAAAGCATCTTTTGGCAATTGTAAGTAGAAATTCACAAATTCTAGGCAAATGAAATTGTGAACTTAGAAAATTGTAACATTTAGGCATAAAATTGGGAAAATTTTGTATATTAGAGATATAGAATATAGGCAAAATGCACATCAAAATACGGAGAAAAACACGGCCGAATTTCCTAGATCGCGTTTGAAGGAGGAAAACTTACCTCTCCTCTCCATCGTAAAGACATCGTAACTGCTCCTGGAAAATTTTTTCAAAACATCGTAATATTCCAGTCAAAAAACCAAAGCAAACCATAATTGAATCAAAGTGACTGACATCCTGGAAGCATATTAGAAACAAAATACCTGGAATATTGAAACAAAACGAAATAAACTTACCAAGAAAGAAAATCAAGAAATAATTAATTCCATACAAGTAAATTCGAGACAGATAAACTTCATTTCAAGAGTCAACCCTTGGAGATTTGTAACTTGCAGTAAATAAACACGACAGACTTTCGAGGTTTTACAGAAAACCGAACCATAGAAGAATATCAAGCAACAAAGTGACATAGACTAGATACACCGTAGGTGAGAGCAAAAAGGACATTATTATAAGTTTTTTAAATTTAATTTGATTAATTGAGTTAGGTAATTAGTTAGTTTGGTATTCAAACTAATTTTCTTATATTATTTTCATTAAATATTTGTATGCAAAATTCCACAAACTGTTATCATTTCACATCATAGAATCCTGCTGAGAAGGAGACAGAAAACCGCGGGAAATTTAAATCCAAATTCAAAATTTATAAACCTCTTTGTCTGATTCCAAGATTCTGAACAACGCTTTACCCCCCTGGTAATCAGTAAACGAAGGGAATGATTCCCACGACATCCAGGGCATAGATTTTCTAGTTTATATGCGTTTCGAAACGAATACGAGAGACAACGTACAGATCATAACGAACGACACCTGTTGGGTCTATTCTTAAACTTCGCTTTCGTATTGTTATGGAAGCAAGAATCTCGTTGAAATTTCGCTATAATAATCCAAAATAATTGCTCATCTGCATCATTCATGAACGATAATTTTCATTATCCTGGAATGTGTATCATAAATTCAGTTTGAAATAACGAAATTACTCTCCGCCTGTGACGTCTGGTGGTGGATTGAGTAGCTACCAGGTGTCACTGCCGGTCCCAAGCCCGGATAAAGGAGGAGGGTTGTCAGGCGAGGGTAGCATCCTACCTGGCATAAAAAGTATTCTGCTCACAGAACCAATATTTGGCCTCGGACTACGACGGATTCAACGGTGACGAACATAGCTTTGAATAGGATAACGAATACGGTTTTGAGAGAGAAGAAGAACAGATGGAGGAAGAGAACTTTAAGAGTGGCCTGCTGGAATATCATGTCCTGGAACACGAAATCCCATGAGATATTGTTGGAGATCAGAGAACACGAGGTGGACATCTGTGCACTATCCGAGACCAAACGGAAAGGCAAGGGTACTGTGAAGTTGCCGGGATACATCTTCGTTTATAGTGGTGTAGACCAGTGTAGGAGAGCGTCAGCTGGTGTAGGGATCCTGGTCGCAGAGAAATATGAACCATTTATCGATAACATCCAATACATTGACGAGAGAATACTTGTGCTGTCTTTAAACACAGAATGCGGAAAAACACATATCATAAGTGTATATGCCCCAGATAGTAGTCGGAAAAAGGAAGAAACAGACGCTTTCTATGAAAGGGTTGAGGCAGAAGTAAGAAGAATACCGTCAACTGAAAAAGTGATAATCTTGGGAGATCTTAATGCCCGAGTGGGCAACAATGTGTTGCCTGGGATAATGAATCGATTCAATGAAGAACAAATCAATGATAATGGTGAAATACTTATCGATTTCTGTGCACGTTACTCTCTGAGGATAAACAATACCTTTTTCCCACACAAACTTCAGCACAAAATAACATGGCAAAATTCCCGAGGTCAGCAATCAATGATAGATTTTGTCCTATCAAATAGGGCCATACATCCATCCCAGATCTTAGATGTACGAAGTGTAACATCAGCAAATATCGGCTCAGATCACAATCTTGTGTTATGTAAGCTACGTATGAACATGCAAAGAAAAAGGCAAGACAAAAAATCTGTTACAAAGACAAAATATAACACAGAATCACTAGCCAACGCATCAACCAAAATGCTTTACCAATCTCGTCTTCAACAAAAGATTGAGATAAACGGAGTATTAGAAACAGATGGCGTAGAAATAAGCTGGAACAAGATCAAAAATAACATCGAAACAGCGGCGATAGAAGCAATTGGTCAAAGACAGGTGAGAACAGTAGACAGATCAAAGAACAAAGAATGGTATTGTCCGGAAATAAAAGAGTTGACAAAAGAAAAAAGAAAAGCCTACATAAGATACAGAAGCAGAAAAACACCGGAAGAGAGGAGTCGGTATACAGAAGTAAGAAACAGAACCAACGCAGCGATAAGAGACATAAAGCGGAAATACTGGGAACAATTTACTTCTGAGATGGAACACGATCTTTATGGGGCTCAAAAAAAGATATGGGGTATGCTGAGAAATAGAAGAATGGAACTGGCGGAATACACAACAACAGCACAGATAGATAAGAATGCGTGGGAAGATCACTTCAGGAGTTTGCATTGTTCAAATGAAGAGCATGATGATGGTCAATATAGAGAAGAAGCAGAAAACACAGGGACATCTGAAATCACAGTCGAGGTGGTGAAACAAGCACTGGGCAAACTAAAAAATCGTAAATCTCCAGGTCCAGATGGAATACCAAATGAACTGCTCAAATATGGTGGATCCCAGCTTGCCAAAGAACTGAAAACTTTCTTCAACACAATTATTGATACAGGAAGGGTTCCTGCTGAATGGAAGAAGAGTTTGACAATACCCATATTCAAGAAGGGAGACAAGAGGAAGCCTGAAAACTATAGAGGTATCACCCTGCTGAACTCTACCATGAAACTGTTCACCAAAATCCTGACGGAAATGATAGAGAACTACACAAGCATCTCTGAAGAACAACAAGGATTCAGGAAAAACCGATCAACCATAGACGCTATATATATAGTACGACAGCTGGTAGAAAAGTCTATAGAATATAACAAGCCCATGTACTTTTGTTTCATTGATCTGACGAAGGCTTTTGATCGAGTTCAACTGAAAGATATTACTCGTATCCTGAAGAGAAAAAATGTTCCTGACAATATCGTTAAGATAATAAGGGACCTAAATCACCAAACATCCACTAAAATAGTGACGAACAGCGGCTTAACAGAAGACATAACAACAACGATAGGAATAAGGCAGGGGGATTCCTTGAGTCCTCATTTGTTCAATTTGATAATGGACGAAATAATAGAAGAAGTGAAGAAGACAACAAGAGGTTACAGGCTGACAACCGGTGAGATCAGGATAATTTGTTATGCCGATGATGCAGTGATTGCAGCTGAGAGCGAGGACGATTTACAACGGCTCCTATTTAAATTTTACACAAAAGCCAAAACATTGAACATGGAAATATCGACTGCGAAAACGAAATCACTCGTGGCTTCAAAAGAACCAATAAGATGTAAACTTGTGTTGGAGGATCGACCAATCGAACAGGTAATGTCGGTTGCTTACTTGGGCGTGCAAATAACAGCTAATCAGGACAGAACCAAAGAAATTAAAGACCAAACAAACAAGGCGGCAAGGATATCGGGTGCTCTCGGAGACATTGTATGGAACAACAAACACATGCGGAAAGACTCTAAATCCAGAATATATAAGACTATTGTGAGACCAATGATGACGTACGCAATAGAAACGAGAGCAGACACCAAGGTGATGAAGAATGCACTCCGAACTACCGAAATGAAAATACTCAGAAACATCCTAGGCTTCACATTACGAGATAAAAAGAGAAATGAAGACATCCGCAACGAGTGTGAAGTTCCAGATATAGTTCGATGGGGTCGCAATAGAAGAAGATTTTGGAATGCCCACGTGGAAAGGATGGATGAGGAAAGAATTGCCAGAATAGTAAGGGATGGAAATCCAGGAACACGTCGACCGCTGGGAAGACCGCCTAAACGGTGGAAGGACTCGTGGACGTCAATCTCCCAAGAGGCATAAATAATTGGGAAATACAAGCCACTGGCTTAAAATATGTAGAAGAAGAAGAAGAAGAGAAATTACTCTGAATTTATTATTCACACAATGAGTACTACAAATTGGCCCATAATAAAATCAAAAGCGTGAACGATATATTTCCGTACGACTGAAATATTCACCAGTATACAGGGTGAGTCTTCAAGTTGTACCTTAATTTTTACTATAGTTTCCTCTCATTTTCCAGATTCGGCTCGGATGAAAAGTTATAAGCATTTTAATATTTCTGAATGTGCTAATACACTCCTGTACTTTATCTGCAAGTTCACTACAAATATCTCTCACGGTTATCTCTTTTGCAGAATAATCAATCCAACGTTTGAAATTCAAAGTAACATGGTTGAGAAAACTTATTTACTCACTTAATTCTCATGATTTGGTGCTTTTTTGCGATATTATTGTAACAAAAACATTTCACTACAATGGACTATTGGAACCATGACCTTCATCTTGAAATTCATGCAATGTCCAATTTTATTCTACCATAAAATTATACACAATTCTATCCTCGCAAATTCTCATATTGAAAACTCCATAGTTATCCTAATTTTCATAGAATTTATTAATGAATTATATGCATTCACCTACACCCATTATGTACACTCTTAAATTCCATGGAAAGTTTGGTCCATAGAAATAAAAACATAGCCTCCATGTCTGTCATATTCTTTTCATTGTGTGAACCCCACGTTGGGCGCCATTTGTACTTTGGAATATCATGACAGTACTGACTGAGAAATGGAGTTTCTGCTTCTCAATTAGTATTGTCGGGCTTTTATAACCTTCATGGATCATCATCTGGATGCAGAAATGTCCAAAACATTAGCGCTCACGTTTGTGAATTCGAATGAAAAATTTTCAATGTGAATATTTCATCAATTCACTGAAAATTGTCGGTGCTGTATCTTTTAAAACAATAAATGTAACATTCTCCAAGTTCTCATGCTCCCTTCGAGTTCGTAATGCACACATTTAGTTGTCGTTGCTTATTTAAACCTTTTTAATAACTCTTTGTTCTCAAACCGCACCAGATGTCACAATTAAACCTCCAACGCAGCGGGATCGTATACGAAAATAGTCGACGACAATCGCCGGATGCCCGTACTAGACAATTTACGGAGTTAATTTTGAAACGGCATTCTTGGAAGATTTCTAGTGCATTGGTCTCCTGCAATAAGGTATTTATAATGCCTACACGTGTTTTGTACACGTCTCCGCCCGTATAGCCGAGAAGCACGGAGCTTTGTGTGTGTACGTTTGTGTACGATGATGGAGTCTGTCGACCTCGTTTTTTTTCAGACCCGCTCTTATTCCAGCGCGAGTATTAACCACGCTCTTTGTCTGTGGAGACGAGGACGTCGGGTATTTTGTCTTGTACCTTTTGGTAGATGGGGAACTTGTGATTAGTACAATGATACTGCGAAAATCTTATTCGTGCAGTCTAAGAATAATTCTTCGTTTCGGAATATAATCATAACGATATTCACTATACAGGTGTTCCTGAGATGGAGGCACTAACAGAGAAGAGAGATAATTTTGTTGATTTGAACATCGAAGGTCTCATAAATACAGGGTGTTCATCAATGATATGTCGATACTTTGGGGTAAGTTTTTGAAAGAATTTCAAGAAAAAAAACTTGGTATGAACGGTTGTCGTGAAGTTTCATGAAAAATATCCACAAATGATGATATTCCATGAAATTTGGTGCACATTTTCACTGCATCAAGATACATTTTGGTAAACCCGCAAGATTTCCCGTCGCGAAGCTATAAGTAAGATATTCACACCACTGTAAGCAGTGTGATTTCCTGAACAAAAAATATGAAGGCCAACATAGGCGGTATCTCTTTGTTTGGAAGATATGGGACCCCAAAGCTCCAAATTGATGCATTTTCAGATCCTTTTTTCCGTCATAAAAATGATCTCTCACTTCTCAAATCTAGTTCATAAATCATCTTTGAACCTTCAACCAACGAATAGCGACACTTTCTTTCAAGAAAATTCATTATTTAAAGGAAAAAAGTGAAACTATTAGACAACCACTTAACCTATATTTCTACGAAATACTTCTCAAAGTTAAAGCGGAGCTTGGCAACATCGTCTTTTCATCGCTGGCCAACGTATTATGACCGAAGAGTAGTTGCTGGCGGGAAATATGAAATGATGGACAGTTGAAGGATATGATTGTAAGGAGAATGCTTCTGTCACTGAAGAAGAGGTGGTTATTTTAACATCAAAACAAAATCATTGAGAATATTTGTTTATGGTTTCACTCTCAATATTTTCGTTTGAACTCTCTTTCTATCCCCTTCAAAATAAGGAGGTTGTTATCTACTTCGTTTTTTGTTGTGTCTTCGAGATGGTCCCAGTTTAGAATGAGATTCAGGGTATTCCAATAAAATGGGTTATCAAATAACCTCGATTTCATTGGAAATCTGGGAAGGGCGCGACCTATCACATGAAAAAAATGTACGTTGAAATATATATCAGTGTGTATTCTCATTCCATTACTATGTGTTTCAACCTTGTAGATTTCATTAGAAACGAATTCTCCTATTGGAAGATTTAGAGTATCGCAGTAAACAGTAAGAACTAAGAACATATTTCATGATATTTAATTTTTCTCTCCAGCAATAATCTCTCATTCACGAATACGCACGATGGTACGATTCCGACCAATGAAATTCGCACCATTGCCAAACTTCACTTTTAGACCGAGTCGAAATCAGAAGGAATAGAGGTTAAGTGGTTCTCCAGTAATTTCATTGTTTTTTCATTAAATATTGATTATTCTTTAATGAAATGTGTTGCTTATTGTTGGTTGAAGGTTTAAAGGTGGTTTGTGAGCTCTACAGATGAAGTGAGAGATCGTTTTTATGGTGGAAAAAGGGACCTGAAAAAGACTCATTTTGGAACTTTGGGGACCCATATCTTCCAAATTAAGGGACACCGCCTATGTTCGATTTCACATTTTTTATTCAGAAAAACACACTGCGTACTATGATATAAATATCTTTTTAATATCTCGGCGACGGGAAATCTTGCGGGTTTACCTACATTTTTTATGTCTAAAAACAGTCTCAATATTTTTGTTTGTAATGGTTTCGCATTTAATATTTTCGGAGAAAAAAGTGGTACTACACTGCTTTTTCTCGAATTAAAATTATTTTGGAAATTCTCTTTTATTTCTGAACAAATATGATTTCTTGATAGACATTGTTTTGCTTCAGCGGCAAAGCGATGAAAATTTCAGCAGTTTGACGCCGAAGGAATTTTTTTTTTGATGGAGAGATTGCGCTGGATAAGGTTAAATCGTGGGTTCGAATTTGTTTAGAAATTGAAGAAAATTCTAAAAAAAATTTTAATTTGAGAGAAAAAGTGTCGGATTTGTTTTTCCAGAAAATTGTTTATACATCAGAATATGTTTTCTTGATACAGTGAGAATGTGTACCAGAGTTCATAAAAATATCATCATAGTGGTTATCACAAAGAAAGGATTCTGGAAAATTCACCATTCTGTATCTCAAATAGAGCACGTTTTCGACATTCGTTCATATGAAGTTTTCTTCTTGAATTGTCTTCAAGAATGGCGGCATTAAATTTTAGCATATCATTTAGGAACACCCTGTATAGATCGGCAAACGGTTTCGAGTATGTTGAGGTTTATTTTTTTCGGAGGTTTCCCCTTACTATCTACATTTCTCAAGATATCCAGCTGGGAATTTTCTGTATATACTTCACTAATCGAGGATGAATCTTTTAAAACTTCATTGTTGAAATTACCAGCAACCAGACTACTTTAAAAATATTCATTTAAAGGGACGTAATAAGCTCTGAAGAATTTTGTTGGAGCAATGTAGTTATGCATCCAACAGCTTGAGACCAACTGTCTGCTAGATCATGATTGAATAAATTTCAGTAAATGTCAATGACTCCATCATCCACAGTTTTTCAACTCGAAATTAAAACATTGAACTTGATGTCATTTTATTCCACCATTTATGTATTCGTCTTATATCACAGAGCTGTCTTGAAAAAGAATCTTAGTTCCTGTATTTTTCTAAAATAAATCTACCAGTTTCTTAGATACTTTTCAAACGGAGCTGTATCTTGTATCTTGAACAATTGCGGAAAAACGTCGACGTGAAGTCGGCAGCCTTTACGCGAATGTTCAAATTCGTTTCCGAAGCTGTCATCTTTAAACGCATTGTCCTCACCAAACGCACCTTTACTTCCTGATCAAACATCTTCTAATCAAATTATCCTCACAAAATTCTTCATCAACATTCAATCTGTGATTATCCAATCAACTGGTACTGGATTTCTATTCGATCCAATCCGTATTTTTGAAATATTGGTAAAATTGAATTTTGAATGGTTATATCTTCGGAATCATTGAGCGGATTTTACCCATTCACGAATTCGGCCTTCGTTATTGAGGACCAAACCTACTCTACAAATATCGACTTGGGCTATGGTTGCATCTGGAAGTTACTGTGTTTACGGTCTGCCGTTAGGAATATTAATCAGCATAAGCTTGTTCGAATAAATCACAGTACAAGCAGAAGAAATGTAACTGGGTACCGTACATTTTTGAGTATTATGCAAGAGCGCAGATGGAAACCTCAGCAAAAACTCTGTGTCCCCGTCTAAGTGTGGTGAAATCGAAATTTGTTTGAAGAATTAACTGATATATTCACAATGGATAGCGGCATCCTTTTCGTTGGAACGAAATGTCTTATAATAATATAATAATAGATAGGAAAAATATATTGAAATAATATCCGCAGCAGAAAAAGAGACTGAAAATAAACAGGTAAAAGTATTGAATAATATTACCTACAATTGCTGTATGACCGGGAGGGTCTTCCGAACAGATCCGGTCCTCCAAGCGATGATATATCAGATTCTCAGAAGTACGAAGAACACCACAAGTCCCTTATATTGGGAATCATAATCCATGGATTCATATCAGTTTTTAGGCTTTTTATGGGTTCTCACTCCCAATATCTGAAACAGAACTATTGAAAATTAAAAAAAAAATGTTTTGTCATGAAGAACTCCCTTGCGGATTGCAGTATCAAACTATTTGTCAAGGGCAGTTTCTTGAAAAACAGATTGCCTAATGATCAATATAGGAGCAATACGATGGATAAAGAAAGCGAACTGTGACGTTTCAGACTATAAATCTGACTCATTCATCAGACAAAGCTATTCCTACTGAAAATTAAGAATAAACTGACAAACATGTCACATGTCATGATACTTTCAAAAAAGTAGTGTTTCGTTGAAACTCATCCGGCCTATAAAGTTTAGAACCTTCTAATCGCCGAGAAATCTGAGCATAATCAGGGCGGTATCGCCTTACCGTGAAAATTCCACGAAACTTACTGCCTCCACTTCCTTCCACGTCACGCCCTTTTTCCTCCTCAGGCGATGCGAAGAAAGTAAAACACCGGGCGAATCCAAAGGCAGACACTTTTCGCTACCGCGGTCCGAAGACAATGGGGCGATATTGCTTTGTCTGGCGCTCCCAGGGTCAATAATTCCGCACGCTCATGGCCGTCTCTACAGCGTGACCCGAACACGGGCCATATTCCTGAAACGCCCGACGCGTGAGCGCTATATTCGCACTCGGCAACTCGGTTCCTCGAAAAGCGTACAGCGTTCTGAAATTGCGGACGGCATTCTTCACGTACTATTTCAAGGTGGGTCGTAAATCATGGTTATTTCCCATTTTTGGGAGAAGTGAGGTTGAGGGTGCTGGTTAAGAGTTAATTGGTACTCGAGGAGGGTTCGGCAATGACGAAATGGCGTTTTTTCGATTCGAGGAAGTCTCACGAGTGCTGCAAAAAATTGTCGTGCAAGCAGTAAGAACGAAATTTCTCTTTCAATTCTTCATGGGCATCCCTGTTAATATTTTAAATGAAAGTACCGGACATAAAAATTCTAGAAAAGTACTGACGTGAAGTAGGCAGCCTTTACGCGTTTGTTCAAATTCGTTGCCAAAACAGTCACCCATTGACTTATTGACTCCGCCGAACTCAGCCGGACAGACATAATCGATTTTGACATCGAATTCGTCCATTGAGTCCAACCTAGTCGTTTGAGACATTTTTCTGCTCAAAATTCGGAAATAACAGACATTTAGACGAAACGATAGCTCGCTGCTCCCCTAGAACATGTTTTTAAATTGGCTCTGAAGCTATCTCGAGGATAGATTCAGGTTTGTATAAACTGAAGGTGTCCATCTGACGAACATGATCTGAGTCTGGGAGTGCCAAAAGGATCCGTCCTTGAGCTTCTACTGTTTTTGCTCTTCATCAACGACCTCCCTGTTGATTTATGAGCAATGTTTCTAAATCTGCTCACAAGTAGACGCATTTCGTCATTTAGAGGAAGGTTTTTGTTGAGTCTGTTCTCTGATGATGCTTCGGTAGTGGTTCCGGCCAAAACATTTGAAGAACTTCAGGCTATTACAAGATTTGTAAACTGGCGTCGTATAAACAACTCAATGATCAAGAAAAAGGGGAATCTCACGGGAACGAGGACAAGTCTCAATGTTCAACATATTTATTTAGTGGTCAACTTTCGTCCGAATATTCAAACTTCATCAGGACTGTAATGGAGATAAAAATACAATGAGCACAAAAACCAATATATCACAGACTTAGACTGCTTACCCTAAAATAAATAATGTATAGACAGCTTAATGATAAACATCAATGAAATTGAATTATTTACTTCACAATTGGAAATATTGATCGTAACTGGTGATTCGCGATTTGGATAATTTTATTCAATTTGAGGATGGTACTGAATTTCTTGGCATTAAACAATTTGAGATGGGTTATGCACATTGATTCTGTATGCAAAAAACTGAACTGAACAGTTCTTCAGAGTGAAAACCTTTAAAATCATTCAGAAATATTCATTTTAGTTTGGTCTACAACCTCCTGTTGTATAATATTCTACTTTGGGAAAACTCTTCGGAAGAGCTTTCGTTCTATAGACCCATACTTGTAGAAAGCAGTATTCTGACTTCACTATTTTTATTTTCAAATGTCTCTTATAAGTGAAGGGAAATGAGAAAAATATTATATAGTTGCCTAGTTTCATTTCACTATAGTACCAGAAGTGAGAGAACATTATGTGTTTCCAAGCACACTTGTTTTCTCGTCGTGAGGATGGTGAACAAACTTCAGAAACAGTGACCAGATACGACATTTGGATGAACATCGCTCAGGTTTATTTGCATTCGCCGGATTGGCTTCTGATATGGCGCTGTAAAACTTTCACACTTAGGGCATCTAATAGGTAATCCTCTCTTCGTTGTCAAGGAGAGTTGGTCTGATGATTGGTAATAACCGTTAAACTGAAGTAACTGAATTTCTTGCACAACGCTTTCTCAGGGTTGGGGCTTGAAATGATGATTAGCTCAGATCAAGGGGGAATATATGTTGATTTATGGACAGATACTTGTCCATATGTTTGTTTAACTGGAGTTCTTTACTCTACATGAACTATTCCTTATAATATTTAATATTTTCTGGAAAAACAAGGAAAAAATCTGACTGGGTGAGCGGATTTCTAAAATAGAACTGCAATTAAAATGTTTTCAAATTCGCAGTACAAACGGGAACGAAGATTATCATCAAAATTGAAATTGCCTAAATGATGTTTTGGCTTCTAACTCGGAAACCAGAAAACGAAGGGAAATGCGGTTGATCAGCCCCGAAATGCAAATCATTCAGGCGTACAGCCGTGCGTTTAGCTCAGAAATTAAATTCCTTTATCTTACCATCAGTCGAAAATCGATAAGCTGTTATATACAAGAAAGCCAATTACACAGCTTCGCATGTATTGAACTCTATCGCACCACGGCAGCGAAGTCCAATATTCATATCGCAAATACAACACGATCAGGATCGGGCAAAGCCGCGCCCCCTACAGATGGCGCTGCATCCGACAACCGTATACGTGCCCGTATCGTGTCCGGGGGTGTTGTCGTTTGTCACTATTAAGTCTTAATCTGGAATTATGACATCTAGCGCAATAACGCCCAGATACGGCGTGACGTTGACGGTGGTTTGTGCTTGGAGGCGATGTATGGGAGATATATATGAAGGTGTATGAGAGATATGTTTGTTGAAGTGGAATTTATGTTGACTCTCGTATTATGTGCGGATTGTAAACTTGCTACAGGGTGTTATGAAATGATTGAATGGAGTAATATTCCGATAATAATCAACTAAACCGAAGTGAGAAATGGTTCAATGAAAATAAAGATCTCCAGTAAATGATATGAGCTTGCATGACACAATGATGTACATGTTATCTAATCATCCAAAGTTCTTACAATGAAGGGGCGCTGTCCAAAGAATCAAGTTACCCTAGTTTCACGCTTTCACCGGTCATCACAACGACTCACCTTGGATACGCAGAGAGGATTCTAGATACTTATTACCTGTTGATGATTTTCCCCCAGTATAAAAAATATACGGCGCAATCTCAGGAGCATCTCACGAAAACAATAACCTTCAGGTGCAAAAACTCGATGTGCTTGACGTTCATCCAATTGAGCTCTTTATGCTCTATGAACTATGTCTTACTTTGTTTCAGGTAGTACGTTACCGTCTTGTGGAATGAACACATTAACCGAGTGTTTCCTCGTCGTAATGGCATTGATTTATAAACTTACAGGGTCTCCCATAAGTAGACTCTTCCGACTCAAATTATATAATGCAAAAATGCTTCGTTAAGAAGCTAGAGCTCTCTGACGATGAAGTCCAGGTCACGCTTTCTTTTAGGTTAATTGAATTATTTCGTATTAGTTGTTTTATACGGTGAAGCTTCTCTAAAATAATTGAAATTAAGTACAAGGAATTTATATTTTACTTACTCCATTATGATTCTTTTGATGAAGAGCATTGGGAATTGAATGGAAAGAAAATCTCAAATCAATTCGTATGAAAACCAGTGCAACGGGGCGATCACACTAAAGCACCTTCTTCCAAAAAAAAATATCAGAGTTTCTGAATTTTATGTATCACTTGTAAAATAATGAAAGGTTAAATAGGTTTAACTTCGCTCTCCCATTTTTGCCAATGTGTAAAATTTCAACACTTTAGGTGCCGTCGTTTTGGTGAAATATGATAAAAGATGTTGCCTGGACGTCATCTTCAGAAGGTTCTAGCTCCTTGAAGAAGAACTCTTGCAAAAATGTTTAGAACGTCCACTAGAAGCTTGTCGGATTAATTATTGGACATCCTGTATATTCAAACTACTCAAATGAACTTGCTTTCACATATTTAAATGACTGCAACCTTTATATTCTCTAATTTATCCCCATGACAGATTAATTTTCGATGTACCATGTGGTGTTACTTAGTTGCATTTGGTTGTTTGCGCTTCTTTGACATAGTGTGGTTAATAAGTCAATCAATTGAGAAAGGTAGGATTCGTGGCAAGCTTAAAATCGAAATAGAAAAATCCGGATCACATTTTGACTCTTCTGGAAGAAAGTTGTTAGAAAGAGCTATCAATTGGACTGAAGAAAGTGATTTCACGAAGATTACGAGTATTTTTAAAACATTCCAAAAAATGATGCAGTGTGTGATCGATTCAGACCAATGCGCCATTTTCCATCTCTAGAAAGTGGGTTTTGTGCGATATCTTTCTATTTTCGCACTAACCTGTCAATTGATTGTTTTAATCCTATCTATCGCTAGGTAACTTGATGGTCTATTTTTTGTTTGGTACCAGTTTTGACCTGAATTGGTTTATTCAGGTGTTTTGGGGTTGCAATAATAGAGACTCGTGGATGAATTAATCGCACTTGATTAATTCTGTCGTTATCCAGATAAAGATTCGACCGAAGAATAATATCTGATACTTTATCAGAAATGTTGATGCTTCTAAAATAAGCAGATAATTGAAGAACTTATTGACCAGTTGTTCAATATCGTCGCACTAATGATCCGAAAATGGTGTTGAGGTGTATTGAAAACGCACTTTTAACACGTAACCAAAATGTATTTTTTTGTATCTGTATTAGATAACAAGACCGAAGTGGTATACAATTCATACAATAGAATCTTCCTTCTATATCTTATGATAGCAAGGTTGAAGCGACATTCAAATGAGAAGTTACGATTTAACAACACAAAAATTAACGTACAAGTCTTGTTTATAAATTCGAAAGCGAACTGTTGTTTACTGTACAACGGTCAAATGAATAGTGTCTAAAAACTAACGCAACCCAAATTAAGAAAATTCCCTTCTTCACATTTTGTAGGGAGAATATAAATTTTGATTGGTTTTTTGAATTAAGCGACGCCCTTCTAAAATCCGAAAAAACACCTCGGATTGGTTGGGGTGAAAGAGGGAGCACAAATGTGTGAAGGATATTTCCCTAAATGGTCTAGGATGATAAATTCTATAAACTGTCACATGTGGTGTCTGGATTCTTCGAGTAACCGAAGTATGCCACCCATCAAGCTCCGATTCCTGGAATGCTAAGAGCTTGAATTTCATCTGAGTTTTTTTTGTCATGCAAAATTATACTTTATTGTTGGCTTGGGAAAGAATGCTCTTAAAGCCGGTGTTAATTGATTCAAACCAAAAGATATTGAATTTCGGGCATATTCCTGGAAACCAAAAGAATTCAGACTCTGACGTTGGAAAATCAAGAAAAGATAATATATCATAAAATGATGGGTCCAGGATACGGGACGCAACAGTACCTATTCGATGTTGAATACTTTCGAAACCAAGCATTTCATATTGGATTCCTCAAATTGAACCCTGAAAGTAACTAATAAAGGGGGGTTGAAAGTTGTTTTCAACTACATGATATAAATGATGAGATTCGATATTCCAACGACTGGAGTTTTTTTGTTTTCCGATTTGTGTTCTCCAATACTGGCAGCTTCTGGAGTCAGATGTTTGCCATTGGACTGATATATATCCATTCACCAATTCGAAATGAACACCTGATCCTATACTCCACGAATCTCGAGCACCCAAATCTCTCATGTCGAAATCATTTTGCGCACTTCCAAAATGAACAATTTGAAAACTTGATATTTCTGCGGTTGAGCTACAAAAATTATTCATGAATGAATGTAGTCAGTCCACTTACATAAATGGGATATCTAGTTGAACCTCAGTTCTCAACTGGATTATTACTCCATCTTGAAGTGAAGTCTGGCAACAACGCCCTATCATTGCTGGCGAACATTTATAACTGATGACGAGATGATAAAGCTCCCTAGGAATGTTTAAAAAACACATTTTTAGCAATTTTCGGCATGTTAGCAATCATTCACGGTCTCGTAAATCCACTTTGGAACCAGTCAAATGAAACTGACTAAACATCAGAAACAGACAAGGCAATATGATCCAGATACTTGCTTTCTTTCCCGTGGTGACTTGGTTTCTTTATAATTCATGAGTGAAATTCTACAACTAACTACGATACTGAATATATAGGTTTGTGTGTCTAAGCCACACAGTTCATCGGGGAAATAACCTTAAAATTAAATTGGCTTCATCTACCTCAAATGATCTTTTTCTCAAATCACTGAAATGAAACTCGTTATCCATGTCTAAATATATTCAGGAATAACAGGAGAAGCGAGCTCCTCAAACTCATAAATCATAAAAAAAAAGAGCAATACAGCAATACTCAATAGATTGACAAAGAGATAAAAATAAAGGGTGTTTCAAATTGCCAGATTTCTTTCAACAATAAATAAAACATAGATGGCGCTGAATTCGTCGGGGTATTTGGACATTTAAAAAGTGTGATATTTTATAAAAATGGCTTCGTACAAGATACAACAACACGTTCAAATTGTTGAATTATTTTATGAAAATCAGCGTTCTGTGAAGAGTGCTTTTAGAAAATAACGTGAATTTTATGGTTTACATAATCGTCCATCCCAAAGCACTATTGATCTAATTTTTGAAAAATTCCAAGAGACAGGTTCGGTGGAAGATCAAAAGAGTGAAAGCAGTCGTTCACAAGAAAATATTGATTTGGTTCGTGAATGTGTTGCTGAAGACCTCGAAATATCCATTAGACGGCGTTCACAGCAAGTGGGACTTAGTGCGTCTACAACATGGCATATTTTACACAAGGATCTAGCTCTTAAGGCATATATGGTTCAAATAACACAGGAACTAAAGCCATTAGATCATTTGAAACGTCGTTCATTTGTCAATTTCATCAATGAGCAGCTGATTTTTCTCAAAAAATCATGTTTTCCGATGAGGCACATTTTCAACTAGGTAGCTTTGTTAATAAACAAAATTGTCGTGAGGAAAATCCACGAATTATTCATGAGAAACCTTTACATCCCAAGCGAGTCACTGTTTGGTGTGCATTATGGTCAGGTGTTGTAATTGGACCTTACTTCTTTGACAATGCTGCTGGTGAAGCTGTATCTGTCAATGGTGATCGATATCGTCAGACGATAATCGAATTTTTGTGGGTCGAATTAATGAATATTGATCTAGAGGACATTTGGTTTCAACAGCACATGACACAATTGATTTATTGAGACAAAAATTTCCTGGACGAATAATCTCCAGAAACGATGATCTGAATTGGCCACAAAGATCAGGTGATTTGACACCGATGGACTATTTTCCTTGGGGTTATGTGAAAAGCCAGGTCTATAAGAATAATCCACAATGGATTCTTGAACTGAAGGATGAGATTATTCGTGTCATTAGTGAGATAGAGCCTCAATTATGTCAAAATGTCATTGAAAGTTTCAACAAAAGAGTGGACGTCTGTTGAGCTTCAGGAGGAGGCCATTTGACAGATATTATTTTTCGCATATAAAATTTAATAACTGATACTTCAATTACAAAAAAAAAAGTTTTCGAAAACGAATGCAAATTATGTGTTTTATTTATTGTTAAAAAAAACGCGCAATTTGAAACACCCTTTGTAATATTTCCGGTTACATGCAAGTCATTAATTCTCATTCAGTGAATCTAACCTACTACTTTCGTAACCATTTTCGGCTAGAAATTCGAAAATTGCTGAGTTAAGAACGAAATGATAACGCTCTCTAGAAATGTTTAAAAAAAGCACATTTTCAGCAATTTTCGGCCATGTTAGCAATCATTCACGGCCTCGTATATCCACTTATCCACCGTATCCAGGTTATCGCTGCTTCCATCCCATTCCAACCGCCATAAAACAATCCGTCACTCTGCTCTCCTCTTCTGGAAGCTGCAACTACGAACTGACGGGGGAATTGTAATTAGTTTTGTCCATAACGGAAAGCAAAACGCACAAAACGAACGATACCAAACGCGTCAGTTTGATATCCCATTCGGAATATGAATTGATAATAAGCTGTCTAAACCCGATGCCGGGCTGTCTGCCAGACAAGAAAATGATGTTAAATCAATTTGCAAACGGCATCAGCTCGCTCAGTATGCGACGATCCGGAAGGGGACTGATCGTTGTTGTTTACTTTGCTAATATTTCGATGTTTACCTCGATTTATCTGTTGACGGATTGGGGATGTGGATCTGTTTCATGTAGATGCATTTCCTTATGCGAAATCGTGACGCTGCCTTCATTTGTATCATTTTGTTTATGTTGTTTAAATATTTTCCCAAATGATAAACCTCGGTTTTTTATGGATATCGCAGTAGTCACACAATAGCTTTGTTTTGGTTCCGAAATTCAGAACTGTCCTAGGATTCTGAACTATCCTAGAACAGCAGTTCTGAAAGCGATGAAACCAAAACACAATTCACAGTTCAGGTTCTTACCGGCAACGTAGAGATAGAAAAACTTACGTTTCTGTTTGCAGAAAAGGAGAATATCAATCATGTCATGGTGTCTGTGATATAATTGAAAAATATTCGAAAGTTCCTGCCGCATCTATATGTATTATATATATTTTTGGGGGGTTCTTGCGTTCACTTAATTTTTTTTTATGTAAAATAATTTTTATGAATTCTTCTTCATTAATTATATTTTCAAATGAACCAACAGTTTGAAAGTGAGTAAAATTAAAAATGAAAGATTCATTGATATAATCATGAATTTAACGATGAACATATATGTGCGTTGTATAGGAAAATGCATTCGAAACATTATTATTCAATAGGGAAAGGATTCTTGCTCTCATAGAGCTATTCAAGAATTCAAACATTTCGGGTGTGAACAATGAAAAAAATCCATTAGATTATTATGGGAGCTCGTAGCAAAGGTATTATTCTCAATAACAAAAATTTTTATTCAACAGCCAACAGTTTCCTCAACAAATAAAACAATCAAAAACACAACACGCCGAAAAAACCATTTGAATCGTTGAGAGCAACTCTACGCTTGTGCAAACTACCCAATAGGTCTCTTGTATGTAACACGAATTAACATATTTATATGTTTTTCTTATTCCATTTCGATAAGAAATCATAATGCATGCTATCTCACATTTCAACAATTCGCGAATTTCGAATAATTCGGTATTAGAAATCGTCAAATCGGGACGACGCAAAACCAAAGTGGGTGAAACGCGGTAGATCGCCTCCTACGTCACTCGATATTCCACAATGCCCTGATCGCTACAGCTGACGTTCCCTATTCGCTTGCTAGAGAGAAAGGTACACGAGAAGAGGGAGAGAGTGGATATATCGCGGTACGTCACGGAAGGCGCGAAGTTCCAAGTGTTGAAACAACCAATATGTGGAGCATAATTTAAAAGATCGTTTTCTCGTTGAAAATTTTTGACGGCGGTTGAAGGTTTTCAGTATTCTTATGGATAGAATATTTGATTCTAATGATAAAAAAAATACATGCAAAAGACCTATCCTGAAGCAGTTCGGTCTCTAACGTCCGAACTTCTTTCACAGTTCTAGATGAACGGGGTTTCTCCTATCCTGAACCGGTTCTGAAATCAACAAAACACAAAATCGCAACCGCGCATGCTCGAACTTTTCTGGACAGATCTGAACTTGAAACCGAATCAAACCTAATGCAAAATTCCCCAGGTAAGCAAGTGGTTGGTGAGAAAATACGTTGGCAAGCCTTTTCATAAATTTCGGAGTGGATGTGGATATAACCCCGTAAGTCACGGAAGGCTTGTAGTTGCGACCGTTCAAACAGCCAATATGTGGAGCCAAATTCAAAAGATCGTTTACTCGTTGAAATTTGAAATTTTTGACGGCGATTCAATTTTTTGGTTATTCTTACGGATAGAATATTTGATTCCAACGCTTAAACAATCTAAAAAAGTACTGCCGTGAAGACAGCAGGATATAACGTTCTTTTTTCCGTTTGTAATTCTATATTATATTTTAATGAATAAGTACCCCCATGCTGGCAAACAAATTGCTGGATGTACCATTGCAATCGTATGGAGGTATTTATTATATAACATCTGGTGCACCTGTGTTGAACGAATGATTGGAGGCAAACAACAATTGGACACTTAACAAACATCTTTGGAAGTTGTTTCAACTTTACTTTGCGGATAAATATTCTTTCTTCGTCTGAATATGACACAATTTCATCTTGGGTATTCTGGAGTTTTTCCTGAGAGCTGCACCATAGCAGGGAACTAGATGAGGTGGAATGAAGCTTTGGTACACTTTTTTCCAGTTATAAGAAAGATATTCTTCGTTCACTTAAGCAATTGGAGCGAATTCATCAATTTTACTTCCAATGCGACTATGCCAAGTCAAGAAATTCTTACTGACAAGTGCCAGATAATTATAATATTCTTTAGAGTTTTATAGGTTTTCTCTCTCAATATCTGATGGGGAGCTTTCCAAAATTACATGGAAAATATTATTTATTGGAACCGCCCCTGCGATTCTCGAAAATGTCAATTTGACAGGAATATTGCAGGGACGATTTTCTGGTATTTATTTGCGAACTGTAGGTACAATTTATTTTCCTATTATGCTGAATAGTTGGGAAATAGTAGTGAGGTCTGTTCCAGATGATCAGTAGTCCTTTATGCTGGCCAAGATTTCTTTATTTTTTTTCCTTTTTTTCGTGCTCTAGATAAAAACTGATGATTATTTCTCACTCTGGTATTCTTCGTGCAATACTATTAGTATATTGGATGTCCATGAAATGACTGTTTTTCCTCAAGGAAAATTATCAATTTCGATTCTGGGTTCGTGTTCGGACGTCAGCGATCCATCACTCCACGTGAACCGAAAAAAAAATTGTGCTCTCGAAGAAAAATAATTTCCCTCTGCGGCATTCTCGCATTACTCATGTCGGACAACAATGGATTCTGTTCCTCGTTTTCCTTTTATTTACACGGAGATAATTTCCACGGCATCCGCTGGGAAAATAACGAATTTCCTTTCATCCCTCAACTTTTTCGATGTTCGAGGTCTTTCCGCCGGAAAACACGTGTCGGGAAATTCATCGAATGAAAACTTGCTGATTGGATACAATTCGGAGAAAAGTTCTCCGATAAAATGCGGAGGAAGAAGGTATTTATTAATTTACTTCGTGGAGTTGCTCTGGCTTCAAGGTTTCCAGCATTGGTATTGCCATGACATCATCGAAATTAGACTATTCGATTCGATTACTGATTGCGTTTTTTTTTGTTTCAGGTGAGAATCCATTACGTCTCATGTTCAAGAGTGGTGCTGTACGTGAGTGATAAGGCTCATTTACCTTTATCGATTATCCATTTTGCATTATTCATCAGGTGATTCCTAGACTTCCAATTCCAATATCTGTACTATTGAAATTAAATTGAAAATTATTATTTATATGAAACGCCTTCGCTGATTGCGGGATTCAAACTATTTGTTGAGTTTCTAGGAAAAATGTTGCCTAATGTATAATATCGGAATAAAATAATACAGTTATGCAAAATATTTAATTAAATCCTTCATCAGACAACAAAGACAAAATTCGATATTCTTTCAATAGGAAAAAAAGTCTTGAAATACTGAACTATTGAAGGAAAATAATTCTGCAAATTTTCTTTTTATTGTCTGATCAAGTTTGCAAATGTACACTCTAAAACGTTGCAGTTCTCTCCGTTGATCGTTTGCATCATTTCGATATTGTTTATTAGGCAACATTTTTTCTGGAAACTGCTCTTGAGAAATGGTTTGATTCCGCAATACGAAAAAGCGTGTTCTATAAATCGAATATAAATGAAATTTCAATTGAAGAAAACGCCTCTGAGGATTGCGGGATTCCAACTATTCGTCAAGAGCAATTTATGAAAGAAATTTACCCTTCGAGGATGCTGTCGAAGCTTTGAATTTTTATTCGTCTCTTACATTTTTGCAATATTTCCTGATATATGCATTTCGACATATTCTGGTTCTTGAAAACGGTCCAAATATTGTCGGGATATCTGCTATATAAAATCTGAACTATTCAAGGAAGTTGCCATTTCATATTAACTAGTCGAATCAAAGCTTTCTGACTGAATCATAATTTCCGAGATAAATTCATTTTGACAAAGTTGAAATATGATAAAATATGAATCCATGTAGTCAGAATGGCGAAAATGCATTAAGGTAATACTAATAATAATGAAGTTTATTCCACATATTATCTACAATGATACCACTTCATTATTACAATATTATTAAGTATTTAAAATATTATGCTAACTCTATTCATACATACTAGTGAGTATGTAGAGTAAACGAATATACCACAGAAACTCCAGTTATAACTATCGCTTGTACGTGGCATATACATGATTTTTTCTGTGAATGTTTTGTTACAGTTAGCAACACTGCAAAAAAATTCAAATATATTCAAAACCTTTTTCGTCTTTTGTTTGTCATCTTAATTTTTTTCTACGTTTTTTCATCTTATCTTCTCTCATCCTTTCTTATTTTTCGTTTTATATTCTTCTTCTTTTATCCTTTTATCCGTGTGGTTTCTGATTAACAAAGTCATGGAAGAGATATCTCCCAGAATAATATATCCAGTTCTTGACTTCTTTTTTGATCATTTTCATATTACTTATTTGCTTGAATTCAGAAGGCAATAATCCATAGAGTCTGGGTGAAAGATAATCACATCACAATGCCGTTGGTCTATGATCCTATCGCAGCGGAGAACACTCAAACATATCCCTTTAATCGTTGCGCTGTAGGAGTGTGAAATTGGTTGGGACCCGATTTTACCCTGTTTTATATTGAGCAGCATAGAAACATAGAAGAGTTGCCTTACATCCAGAAAACCAGAGTCCTCATACCTCATCGCAGAGGTGGACAACGTTGAGGTGTTTGAGATGTCTGTCATTTACAATTTTCCATCCAAGAATTCCGCACGTTAATTGTGATTGGACTAATGAATAATATAGTACTCTTAAGAGTTTCATATCAAGATATTCTTTCAGGTACCTACTTCGGAATAACATACCTTTTAACGTTCTTACTATATATTTCATCTGCAGGTCCCATTTAAAGTGCCGGTCGATAATAAATCCTAGGTAGTCGACTGAATCTGTTTCGGGATTATGCGTGTCTGTCCTTATAATTAAAGATCCCATTTCGGGCAATCCACAAGAATATGGCGAGAACGGTAGGTATCTTGTTGGCTCCAAATTAACAGTAGGCTTATTGTGTTTTAGCCATCTTTCTGTGATTATGAAGTCATTTTCTGCACCAGCCTTCAACAATTGGCATGTTTCCGCTCCGTTTCTTGTGGTTCTCCATATGTCACATACATGGCATCGCTCAGCTGTCCGCCATATATAAATACATATTTGAATGCACACAATTGAGACTCGATATTTTCGAAGGTATTTTGTTATCTATTCATATGTCGTCTGGTTGAATATACTTCTGCAAAATTCTCTTGACAACATGACCAGAAATTAATAATTCTCGACTACGATAGGCAATAGCCCACCTAAACTGTAACTCCAAACGCTCTCCACTTCGGCAAGTTACCCTCCTGCGGACATCGTACATATCTTGTCAAAATTAAGATTGGTCGCTGACTACGACATTATGACATTCTTCATTCCACTTCTGCCGTCCTCTGCACCAAATCCAACGATGACAACAGTGATCCCCACATTTAAAGACAGCACTAATCGTGGACGTGTAAGAACGGTCCAATTGCTCGAATACGGTGATATACGTGCGTATAATAAGTCTTTCTTATACCGGTCACATACGCACCGGTCTACCGGAGAGGTGAACCTGTGCAGGTTTCAGCCCTGACGCCGTTATATGTATGGGATGATCGGAGGCCTCGCACACATGCTCAGGTTCATAGTAGACTGCTTCGAAAAAGAATCGAATTTCGCTTCTTCTCCGGTCGCATGTGCAGGTTGGAGAACCTACGCAGGTGTGTTCCAATACACGCGCCGTTTGATCCTTGCAGGTAGATCTGCGCAAGTCAACCTCTCCGGTAGAACGTAACGTATGTGGTCGGCATTATTCTCCGATTCGACTCGTAGTAGCAAAACGGTCTCGTGAAGCCAGTTGTCTGAAGCGCCTCGGTTGACTCGTGATACTCTTCCTTCGTTTGTCCATACACGACAAACGCATATTACTGTCATTGCATTACAATTAACACGCCGACTAACCTCGCGAGAGAACGAACCAATGTCTCGATGGAAAACAATTCGAACGCTGTCAAAATCGCTAATGTGGGGATCATTTTGACATATTCGAGCTTGAGACATTCTACACAAGTCGACTGTCAGTCTGATAACATCTTAAACTACCTGTAGTATTCGGGTTTCGTAATCCGCTCTCTTCATGAACAAAATGGCACAATATATTTTTGTCTATGCGAAATAAAACGTGGATGTCGTTATCACTTAATGTTACAAATACGGTCATTCTGTGGATAATGTTATCTCTTCTAGATGTGACGCTTCTGATGTCACTTAGTATATTTGAATCTAGATTCGAACATCAAGTCAGTCTCATGGGGGCTACGATCTCAACATCAGACAAGTCTGCTCAAAAATAATGCCTCTTGTTCCCCCCCTGATTTAGTCTGCTCGCATTCAACGAAGTCAGGCTGGAAGCTGGGACAAAGAAAACGAGGATTCTGGGCTGGACCAGACGATTCATCGAACCATTTGTGACGTCCGAAAGGGGCAGAGTTGGCTACACTGTATCTGGTCCGGTCGAGACGAGAATTGAGGGTTTTCAACACGACGTTCCTGCCTCACTTGGCAGGCAATGGATGGATGTGCAGGCCTATCGAATTAGTCATAGGCGTGCTGATGGGATTTCGCGGAAGTTGAAATTCGTAGAAGACAGAAGGATGATTCACACAGGTCAATGACGAATTAACAAGCAATGATTTTTATACAGAAAACTGTAGTTCAGAGTTTATGGATAAGGTGGTTGCGTAACATTATCAATTTTTTCTCCATGTTTTGACGTACTTTCATCAGTTCATCTTCGATTGTGAGTTTTTCATTTTGTAGGTTTTTGCTGGGTTTTCGGTCCCAATATCTGAAACAGAACTATCAAAATTGGAATAAAATTGTTTTTTTTTGGACAACGCCCTTGTGAATTCTAGGATTGAACTATCTGTCAGGGCAGTTTTTTGGAAAACGGAATGCCTAATGAACACTACCGGAACAAAACAAACGAGAAACAAAACAAATTGTAATGTTTCGGAGTACAAATCTGACTCTTTTATCAGAAAAACGAGAAAATTTTGAGAATCATTTCCTTTTCTTCCTGATGAAAGATTTAGATTTGTTTTCTTTGTTTATCGTTTGTATTGTTTAGGTATTGTCCATTAGGCAATCTGTTCTCCAAGAAACTGACCTTGACAAAAAGTTCAATCCGTAAGGGCTTTTTCCATGAAACAACCATTTTATTGAATTTTTAATAGTTTTGTTTCCGATATCGCAAGCGTAAACCTCAAAAAACCTACAAAATTATGAAAAATCCTCCCAAAATATCCTCTAAGCGATGCTATGATAATGACATCAACGTTTTAGATTGAACGAACAACGTTTTTTGTCATTTCATATGTGAAGGAAGCTGTTCATTGAACCGAAATAGTAGTGCGTGTGTGTCGTTCATGGACAAATAAAGGTAGAGAAACAAGAAGAATACCAACAAGTCAACCGAGGCGTACCACAAAACGGCAAGATAGGCCCTTCAGATAACTAGCTCTGCAAGACCGTTTTACTAGTACGTGTCAAATTGCTGATCCATGGTTCGGAGGAGAAGGTTGACTTGTAACTTTACGTACTTTTTATCGCTGTATTCGATGCCTCGATTTCCTTTCGTACCGTCTACGATTATTGCTGCCTTGAACTGCGGACCATGTCAACGTTTGAACTGGTACAGAGAACGCCACCAGTGGGAGGCAAAATGACATAATGTCGTATTCAGCGGCTATTGACCTATCCTATACACTACGTAGTGTCTCAAAGGATTGAATAATAGTTTTTGTATGTATCAAGGGAGTTATGAGGATGTTAATTACCGAGGGCAACAGATTGTAAGTTGCCCGAGGTTGTTAATATTCAATAACTCACGTGATAGATAATTTATTTTATTCCATACTAATGGAATATGAAAACGAAATTTTGTTGGTTTTCGAAACCAAACGAACGTTGTTTGACAATGAAGTATTTAGGCATTAGTACAATGGATATGTATTTATTCATGAAAATGAGGGAAAGCTTGGAGAGAATTGAGATTTAAGGCGATTTGTTGCAAAAGGCTGAAAAAGCTCATGCCGTACTACTACCAATGAAGTCGGAATCAAAGTATAAATAAAAAAGAATATGCTGAGGCTGAAAGTTAGCCGTATTGAAAACAAAAATATGAGTGAAAGTATGATGTTTTTTTTAGTTTCAAGACATGCGTTTATTCTTCTGCATTCTAGTCTAAGTGAATTGATTCATTTTTCTTACTGCCGGAAGTGATCAATATCAAATTTAATGATGAGAATGTATAATGATACAAATAGTTGTTTTTGTCAATGTATTAGAGGGAGTTGAAGATCTATAACTGCCTAGTATAACTCCCGAGGGAGTTACACCCATGTTTATAGTTACGGTAAGTAAGGCTTCATTTGTCTATTCGCATCTACTGCTAAGCGATACGCCCTCTGGCGATAGAAATTCGAACACTTCCAAGCTAGCAGTTTTTTTCGACGTGCCCGTTATTCTAACGTATTATCCTCACTTCTGGTTAATTATTTGATAAAATCAAATGGTAAACCTTAGTGATCGACCAACAAAAAAAAAAATTTAACCCCCCCTGAAAATTTCACAGTTTACGTTTTGGAGTATGTATATTTGAATGAACGTATAAAAAAAAAATCCGTCCGTCCGTTGTCCGGGGCTTTTCTCTGGAAGTACTGAACGAAAATTCTTGAAACTTGGTACAAAAATCGTGTGTCACTCCGGGTTTATCCCCAAACTTTTCAGCAGGATCAGTGTACCCTAGGGGGTCTGAATAGGGAGTTGGGGGGAAAAAAAGTATTTCTCGAAAACTTACCACCGAATTTTCATGAAACTCTGAACGTCGATAACTGTTTCATAACTTAACCTAAAAAATTTTACCCGGATGATTTCCGACCAGTGGTTTCTGAAATATAAAGAAAAACACTGCAAATTTCCAATAATATCGAAAATGAATCATCGCATTCGGTTCTAAGTTGTTTAAGATAACAACGGTATATTGGGTTACTTAACTAAGAAAATAATAAACCCTTGTGTAAAATTTGCAGTGTTTTTGAGTTCAATTTCGAGCTTTTAAGTTGTTTTCCTAGTTCGTATACTTCTTTCTGACGAATGAAATTTTCGATTGTATTTATTCGAAAATTTAAGTTTATTTGGAAATACTATTTGGCAGGGAACTCAATGATAGAAGAAAGGCCGGGATTTTGAAATTGAAGATTGGAAAACATGTCACGAAATACATGAAAATATGTTCACTGTATTTCTCTGAAGATGTTTATTTTCATTAATATAAATTACAATGTATTCATTTCGAAACAACTTCATATCCAGATGTTTTTAGGTGTAAATGAAAATAAGGGAATTTTGATGAAAAATGCTGTTCCCGCACAGAAACTACCGAGCACTTCTACAACTACCTACTTCACATACTACACAAAATCATATTCAAAGAGAGTGATCTGGTTGAAATGCTGACAAAAACTATATATACTGTTATAGTTGATAATAGGAGAAGTTATTCATATATACATATACATTAATATTTTGCATTTCAATACTGTAAGGTTGAACCAGCTGTGACATTTCTCATTTTGTATGTGCATCATGAGCTGCTGTGATATGGAAATAACATCAATTATATGTCTATCTGTTTCCTTTTCTTTCGAAATACGCTGCAATTGCCTATTTTTCCAGAAATTCAACTAAACTTAGATATTGGTTCATTTCGATCCACCAAGCAACAGACACTAAAATAACATCGAAATTATCCTCCAGGGACGATTTAAAGCATGATTTTATATCGTGATCCAAACGAAAATTTCCTTCTCAAGAAATCTTACACAAAATTATAATAATTTCTAAAATTATAATAATTTCTTTAAATATTCTAGCTCTGCTTAATGAACGTTCGTTCTTCTTCACATTTCTAAGGTTTGTTTACATATAACTACTAGTTTGGACAAATTCCAAGTTTAACCGTTAGAGCGCTGGCATCTTCGCAGAAGTTCCCAATAATGGATCAATATGAAATAAAATTATTATTATTATTATTTTCACCATATTCCGAAAGCCCAAATCTCATCGAAGATCAAATCATATCTACACGCTTCTGATGGCTTATCGATATCAACGCCGCTATAGAGCAGTCCTGCCTGATTTCAACCTATGAATATTCACTCCTCATCTCGTGTTGAGCTTTCGATAGTATGATGCTAATGCATAATTGGATATATAAATGGTAATTAGCCGTATGCGAGCTATGCCACTTGGCCAGTCGATTTCGAGATGAGTAGCTCCAGTGTTATCTGGTTAGATCAATTATGCCGATGCTATCAACTGGCAGTTTAACCGAAATGAACCTATGACGCATACTGATGGGAATCGAGTAGGCTTCTCGATAGAATAGTTTCGCGAAACTCGAAAGCGTGTAAGAAAAATTCTCTGACGTGTACTCGGGAGCTTTTGGACGGTTTTCCAGATGAATATTTGAATTCGGACATGACAAAGTCATGGATTCCAAAAATTTGCCAACAATCGTATATTAAGTAACGATATCGGTAGATATAGTCCATTCACTTTTATAATCTATCCCAGTTGGCCATGACATTCTGACACATTTCACCGTGTATATATTTGAAAATATTAGGTTATAGTCATTTTCCTGTCAGATAACTACGCAACGTTGTCCTCCTTACATAGAGGTCGGAATAATTACTTATTTTTCAAAATGTGAATTCTCTTTGAAAAATAATGAATTTTAGAAAATATTATGTGATTTAATAATTCCAAAGACCTGGCGAATGTTGCAAATTTTTTTTTCTGTTAATACTGAAAATATTTCACTTAGAGAAACATGGTTGGAAGATTCAGTTATGCTATTTTCTTGTACGGATAGCAAGAATCGAGTATTGAAATTTTACTGAAAAGTAATGGATAGAGTAGTCCGTTACTTCGTGATAGTTCATTCGAAAAAAAAATAAAAGTACTCGAATAACCCTGCAGTAAAACTTCTAAACGAATAGACGAACCTATGGAATTCCCTACTTTTCGAAATTCTCAAGAAATGAGTCTACAGAAGACATTTGAATAACTTGAAATACTCCAGTATGAAAATGTAGTAGTACTACAAAGTTCTTGGGAATCTATGTGAACGATACACTGGGTTTTCACTCACATACGTCGAAAATGTTGGATAGCTTGTGATAAATTACTGATTCCAAATTATCAGGGTTACCATCAGAAAAAGCAGATTTCAATTCTACATAGCACTTCCTGATACTTTGTCTCTGTTCCTTCGAAACTACCTTCGACATTTTCAGTTTCCAATATTTGTATTCTGTGGTGATGATTATGTTGAGATTGAGAATAAAAATTTGCATTGGCATTTGGCAAAGTCGCTGAGAATTATTTTGACATTGCCTACCTGCGTCAGTTTTAAGTGAAAAAAACCTGATAGACCTAAATCATGGCCAACCGGGATAGTTTATTAAAGTGAGTGGAGTATACTTATAACGTTTTTTGCACGATGGACATACTTTCTACTTAAACTACAAAATAATTATTCAAAATATTAAAATAATCATTCGTCAATACTATGTAGGAATATAAGGAAGGTACTTGTCTTGGTGATGAAAGCTTCTTGATTTTAGATTGTCAAAATGACAAAAATCAACTGAATTTACCTATAATATAATTTAAAACCTAGAAAAGCATTAAAGTGAAATCAACAGTTTTTGCGCACATGTTCACATTTGGTGATATCCTTTGAACACGTGCGCATAAGCTGCTGACTTCACTTCTGTGCTTTCATACTTTTTTTTTCGATTAAGTATGCAATTTCATTTCAATCTAACCTTAATACAGATAAGATATATAATATGATCAGAAGATAACATAATTTTGAATATTAAAAAAAAATTTAATTTTTTTTCAAACTGTTCTAATGACTCGATCATCACGAAACTTTGCACAAAGTTCTCCATCAGCATCAGCAAGTTTCATCATAATTGAGTCGGTGTTTTTCGAGTTATTCCCAAAAAAACTACAATAAAAAAACACGAAATTCGACATATTTTTTCACAATATCTCCGAAAATCATTATCGTATCAAATTTTGTCTTCAGAAAACAGATATATTTATTTTCTATATAGGGTATGAGTGATTTGTGGTGGGAAGATTAAAAATTTAGCTGCATATTTTATTAAAATAAGTTATTTTTTTCACATTATTGATTTTCCGGAAAATGAATGATGAGTTTGTTTTTGATGATAATTATATTATAAAATGTTATGTCTGTTTCGGGATTCACAAAATATTTAATATTCAGTAGTTCGTTGTTCCAAAAATTTTTTCTTTAAAAAAATTTCATATTTTACATTTTTCCTAAGTTATTTCCTCTTGAAAAGGAATCATTCCACCTTTTTTGTACTGTGGAAAATGGCCAATATTATCATGCCGTCAAATGAACCGAGTATTTTCCCCATAAATGATTATTTCGAAAGTTAACAAAATCATCTGTGAGGAATTCGCGCTGTTCGACGAACGCCACTGTTAACGAACCAACTGTCCTGCCCAGACAGGGGCACATAAAACCCACGTTGGGCATACGAGATTTGTATCTCGTAAAACGGTGCATTGTACCTAATGGCCGAAGGTCGCAACATCTCGACCATAGGTTATTTTGTTTACATCGTAAAACTACAAAGTTTAACAGCCACAATACGTCTGGTTGATGGTTGCGGACGGCATACGGGCAAATTCCAGGAATTATTGGTAGATTTAGTGGGGAAACATTCGTGTCTAGATCGTTCGGAAGTTTTATGAGTGGTTTTGTGCATTTGATGCCGCATGTGGGGTTGATTCCATTATGTTGATTCATATCACATCTCGTTTTAACTTGTGGTAATCGAAAAAGTCACTTAATACCTCAATGTTGAATTTCTTCCGTGAAACTTTTTAATGAATAAAAAGTTTGGATCTGTTTTTGTATTATTTTGAGTCGATGCCTATAGGTAGTGCCTCATAAAAGTATTGCGCATTTTCCTGGGAAAATATATTGATCGGTTCAATTGGTAAAATGATTTAAATGCTTCAAATTACACTTCCGGGAGAAGATTTTGCTAACCTTGGAATGCCTTCGAGCTCCTTGAATGCGTTGCCTATCAGGAACCTTGCAAAGTTTGTTTAGATGTTATACACCGACTCCCAGTGTTTTTCCGTTAACTCTCTCAGTTCGGTAAAACAGAATAAGTCAGTTAGTTAGTGCCGACTGATGCCGCGTGGCTTTGGGAATTGTCATGGTGGAGCACGGGCCTTTCGAATTCAAAAACCTTCAGTCACTTTCCCAAGTACGGCAAATTTTGGCAAGGTTGCTAGCGATCTCCTAAATGCATCACCAAAGGTCTGAATTCAAACTTTGCTAGAATCACTTTTCTGTTGATGAGTTTTCGCTTGAATATTCTTTCTAAACTGCACACAATTCTCGATCGCTTACCTGTATCTGGATACGCCCCGTTTCAATGAAACATAATCGGAAAACAGATATCATTTACGCCTCCTAGAGCTCAGATTGAACAGTCATTAGGTGCGTTTGGAAGGCCAAACACTCCATCATATTATCCAGCCTTTTCGAACGCCCTGGGATGGATAGTAGCGTCACAATAAAATCATGCGCTTTACTTTTATGATGCACCCTGAATGTCAAGTTCGAAATGGAAGAACTCATTTTTTTGACGCCAGTAAGACTTCAGAGTTGTCAAACTGAATTTAAATAGTATTCCCTCAATAATAGCGTTTTAGTTGCTATGAGAGAATCACGCTTCATTTTAACACTTCATATATCGATGACTCAAGTTTGATCTTTCGCTAAAGGTGATCTATCGTTGAGAATGATCATTCGTAACATCAGAAAAAGAGTAATTCACACAATAATACTTTTATCTCTAAAATATTCAATCACACTGTAATAAGCCTTTTTTATCAGTAAAGCTTTCACAGTCATACTGAACCCTCGCCCCTCCATTGCACGGACCTTCTATGGTAAATGATTGTACAGTTTTATTCCACTATATGGTATAGATGATTGGAATTTGGTGGTCCTGTGCAATGGAATAGAGAGAGTATCAGGAATTTTGGTGGAATAGCTATGGAAACTGGACAGTCTTTCAAATTTACTTCGATTTTCCACATGTACATTAAGGCATTATGAATATATATATACGAGGTGCAGTTAGTTTATTCTGAGTAGCAAATACTGACCGGTAGGAGGACCGAGGATGAATACCAAAAATCAAACGTATTATACGTTTTTGTGAAATTAAAATTCTATCAGAATCCACAGAATTACCCCACACCAATATACAATACGAGATATGGCTATAAACTAAGCTATAGTATACGCTAACGACAGTTTCTAGAGAAAGAGATTTTCCATACGGCTGATAGCATAGAAAGCTGAGCTAAGCTCTTTACAAACATGGTCAACTGGATGACACCATCCCAACTTATCATCCACGTGTACACCCAGAAACTTGAAGAAGAAGTGAATTTCACAGAGCTTCGTCTCGAAGTCTGAATGACCCAAGGAAACTCGTACTTTTCTGTGAGAAATGAGAGATTGAGGAAACTAATAACCTGAAACATTTCCATTTCTGAATTTTCAGTGTTTTCTTTCAATTCCTTATATTGACCCTGTAAGAAATCGCCCCCTTGGCATCCATCTTTTTCGAATCCACACAAAATAGGCTGATATGTGTAGATTTGATGGCCTCAAATAGAGATGCACAGAGTGATTACCATCATGAGAGGTCTCTGCTGACTTACTAGTTCTATACTAAACTAATAGATCAATAATGTGTAAACGAGATGTGAATAACGTCAAGCAAGTCGAAATAGAATATTCGAAAAGTAATTTGACTTCTTTAAGGGAAAAGTTGCGAGTAAGAGCAAACGAGACAGACAGGGATTGTTTTCGTCTCATTCACCAGTTTGCCACTCTATACAATGTTCGCGGTGCCTATGCCTTTTAGGAAGATTTTCATTCATCATTCATTCACCTAGACATATAACAAAAATTCCATTACCATAAAACAAGTAGAAGAGACCTTTTAACTTGTAAAATTCTATTGCCAATATCCTGCATCCTCTCATAAATTCATCGTTTGGTTCTTCCTCGACACACTTGAATTATCTACCGAAATTTCTCGATCTCATCTCCCCAACTTGCGTAGAGAGTTCCATATCGAAACTAAATCTGACTTCTCCTTCGATTCCTGCACACCTCAATTTCCCTCGCAATCAATCAACCTTCCATTCCAGCATCATCAATCCTTCTCGGTTCGGATCTTCATTAGGTCGGATCCGAGATCTATCGAATGCAGATTTATCCTCACGGCATTGAAGTATACCCGAGCATGAAGGGGAAATCGTGAATTTACCGAGCTGGAAAATGCGGCCTTTGGAAAACGCCCGATTGGTTGCGCGACAATGTCTGACTGTCGGGCGGAAATACATCCGTACAGTTGGGTAGATCGAGTACGTTCTACTGCTCCAAACAGAGAAGCTACGATTGGAGTGATTCCCATGGAAAAGACGGAGTTTAGAACGTTTGGTTGGATAAATGTGCCGGCAAATTCCGGGTGTATTTCGTGGAATGCCCCAATTGCACTTGTTTGTCGCTGCAGAGGCTGATTTAGGTTGGGATGTAGTGTAGGAAGAGAATTTAAAAACTTAAATTCTGCTTCTTGTGAGGCTCAGAAAGCCTCCGAAAGGAAATTGAAGATCAGGGTTCGAGAAATCAGATAAATTTTTCAAGCTTTCTTGAAATTGTAACAGATCGACAGGCGGTTATGGAACTCAACACAAATATTGTGTGTCCTTCAAGCTCTTTAGCTTTATCTATTCACTGTGGTGAGTGAGTGCGATATCCTTCAAAAATGTCCTGGTAGTTATTGCCACCCTTTCAGACACTAGCGGTTTGTTGCCGATTCTTATTTTTTGCAACAGAACGTACGCTATTTGTTGTGCCGAATGAAGAGAACGTTTGGTTGTATAAATGTACAGGTCAACTCCTGGTGTATTTCGTGGAATGTCATAATTGAACTTCTTCGATGCTGAAGAGTTCAGGTTAAGATTTGACCTGAGAGAAAAATTAGAATATCTCAATTCTCCTTCTCATGTGGGTAGTCCTTTATACTCGAATCGACTAAGCCAGCGAAAGGAAATCGGAGTTTAGCTTTGGAGGAACCAAAGTCCTTCAACTACTCATCTTGAAATTTCAACTGCCTGTACAAACTTTATTATGATTATGAAACTCAACACAAGCATCGTGTGTTCCCAAAGTTTTTAGGCTTTCTCTATTTACTGTGGTCAGTGATTATAATTCCTAAGAAAAAGATCCTGACCTGGCGTACAAAAAATCTATTGGTAATCTCATGTCCTCATTGTCATGCTGTACAATGGTGTAGCGCCACAGATTGGTATCCATTAAAAGATCCCAGTCTGATATACAAAGTATATGTTGGTCGCTTTTATTAGATACCAAAGCATACCTTCAGGGTGACAACGTCAACTTGTTAGTTGCCGATTCTTATTATTCCGCATAATATCGATACGTTTCTTCATAGTCAGCTTGCTTGCTTTGTTTGAAATGGCTTCTCAGCTACCTCGTTCGGGATTAAATCTTCTGAAAGGGATGATAAGAACAACGATACATTTATCGTATCTGTAGAATCTTTGAATACCCTCCTACCTAGCATTTTTCAGTAATGTGGAAGTCAGGCCCAGATACCACCACTAGGTTCTGAACCTTCTCCGTTGATTTAATCTAGTGTGCATTGCTAGACTCTCAGACTATGGATTTTTCATCCAGAACACCAAGTGAAGGAGGATTATCGTCAACCTATCTCTCCAGAACCTTCATCGAATATCTAGATAAACCAACCAGCCAAAGATTTACATGAGCGCCACACTATTCAAAAGTTCCAGGTTTTAGACTCTTCTCTGTGGGTATCTGTAAGTAAGAGAGAAAGAGACCATAGAGGAGACATAGAAGAATTGTCACTCAAAACTATATTTTCCAAGCACACTGTTGAATACTATTCGGGAAAACGAGTTGAATATCAGGCCAATCAGTGTGGTAATTCTTTCGTGAGAGGAATGTCATGATATCTCAGTGTCACCCTCAACGATTTTGGAGATAACACCTAGTAATATGTGATTATGATGATTCGGTCGAACATAGATGCAATTCGAATTCGAAATCAGTTGATTTAACTCTCAATGAACAACGCTATATAAGAAAATCTTACAAGCCGAATTACTCACAAAATAGTGAGTGATATTTCATTCGCCGCTGCAAAAGAAATCCAGTGTTGACGATATCCTGTAGTTTACCTCCGAAGAACTGCTCCAGAAATATTTTCCGTCCGTCTTCAGGGGCAGAGTGGACAAGGAACTCAATGTCCTAGATCGACCCTCCAAATGTCATATACTCAAACATTCAGTCACCAAATTCTTAGCCTTCTCCAATATCAATTGGTCTCAAGATTGTAACAAGACCTTGTTTTTGCTCTACTTATCCGATTTCTGATAGCCTGACCTTAATTTATATAGCCTGGAACAAAGTTACAATATTCCTCCAAAGTTTCAAAGTTTTTTCAAGGAAATCCTCGAATGGATCCAGTAAGAAATAAATCCTGGTTACTCCGATATTTTGCGACACTAGACAATCTATTGCTGGGAATATGACGGCGTGTGTTAATCTCTCGACTGTATGAAGTATAAGTATGAACTCTTTATGAACTTACATGACACAAGAAAAGAAAAGCTGTCGATGAATCAACAAATATTACCCCTGATCTGAGCTAATGATCCAGTCAACCAAAGCCCCTACACCGAAGAAGCGTTGTCCAAGGAACTCGGTTACCGACTCACCTCCGAAACGCAGATGGGATTCTAGGTACTTATTACTTCTTAGATGACCTACCTTGAGTATTAAAAATTATACGCGCCGTCTTATATGCATTTTACGAATATTCATTGATTTATTCACAGATAGTCTTCTTTGTGTTAAGTTAGTTTTATAAGCAAACTGGAGCTATTCTTCTCCATGAAACATTAACCACTTTGTATAGATGGAACTTTTGTAAATATCATTCATTTTGCTCTTGAAGATTCCATTTACGATACTTGACTCAATTTAAATTAAATTTTCACGACAATATGTGGCTTTTTCGCCATTGAAGGTACAACGGTTGAAACATCTACAGTGGTCCGAAGATATGGAAAAGTTCCATCTCCTGTGGTGAACGAGAGAAACCAGAACCACTCAACCTTCACTACACCAGATTTTACGCTATGTAATTCCCAGCTTCGCGCCAAAACTCTCCAGAAAGCCCATTATCTATCTGTTATCCGATGTTCATTAGTCGCTTTCAGCAGAGAGAGATAGGACAACCCCCAGAACTTCTTAGATGGGGCGTAATTCGAGTCTGAAAAATGGCACTAATCAGCGACGTTGCCGTAGTTTATGGGGTGGACGAAATGAGGTTTCGAGGGTGGTGCGAGCTTTTCAATTATGCCGTCTCGCGATGGAAGCAACCTAGGCCATTAGTTCTGGTTGCCATTTTCCTTGTTTTCGTATCGGGTTTCGTCTCGGCTCCTTTTGGTTTTGCCGAAAGGAGAGGAATCGCGTGGAATAGGGTTCGAATTTATTATTCCACTGTCTCTGGATGTCACTGATGTAGTTTGATTTTTCCGGGTGAAAATGTGGGGAGTTGAAAGAACGAAGGGTCGTGAAGTCAGACCGTTTCTCGTGCTGGCTTACATTTATAGCTTTTTGAATAGATTTTCATGAAAATCAGCAGGTGTATTTACTTCACTAGTTTCGTCAATCAAAAAGAATGAATTAATAAACGAGACCGTTCAAAAAATGTTTGTCTTTGATGTGGCCAGGTTTGTCTTGTTCATCCAAATTTTCTTGTGATTATCATCACCTACGTTGCTCATTACCTCATCGTCAATCTGGAAATGTTTGGTACTAATTATTTTGGCTGAAAGTATTCAACAGAAGAAGAATAAGAAGTCATCTACACACAGATCAGTTCACGCTTATCTGGGTACAACCAAAGTTTCAAATTGAACGATCAATATTGCAAATTGACATTTTGGAGCAGTCTGAGATTCTACAGGCTAGGAATGAGAAGGTATAAGAAACTCAAAAATAAGCAACAGCGTACACACCGAGCAATAAATAGGGGATAACACTTGTATGTGGTAACAGTAGGATCTCGTTACTCCTCTTCAGCCGCAAGATGATGAATGGACGAACTCTGGTGGAAGTCAGGTTACTCAAGCAACGCCTCATCTTGCAACAGTTAACAACTCCAAAAGTTGAAATTCGGCTTCTACTCTATGGTTATTATACGAACTTCATTTGCAACACCTTTGGCTTAGCAAAACAAACATAATCAATGGGAATAGGGACTTTGAGGACACCCGCTTGAAAAGATTAGCCTTCAGGAACATATTCTGCTTCCTATGTTCTAAAACATGATAACGTTGTAGTACGGTGAATCAAACAAAACTGCAGTATCTAGATATTTCAACTTCCAATGGATGGAAATCTGTCAACAGCAATGTTCTATTTGAAATGCTGTGGGGGTATTAAAATGTCCGACTCAACGTATGGGGAATCTATTTGAATGGATCTTGATTTCAGACAGCGTCACAAGCTTCCACGAAATGTCGCACAGGTGATCGAGAAGGAAATGACTTCTAAAAAGCACACCGAAAACAAAGCGTCAAATAAGGAGTGGTCGAAACCGTAGAATAAGAATTCCAACTTACCTACGACCCCATGGTACCAGCGTTCGGAAATTCCCTTAGAGAGGTCTCAAGTATTGAAACTGAACAAGAATACAGGCATTAAAAAAAAACAGTTGATTCTTCTTGATTATAAACGCTCACACGGTCTCGGTCGTGAAGGGGATGGTTATTTATTTACTTGATATGGAAAACAGCAACGGAATTATTGAAGAAAGTTGAGACCTTAGCATACTCTGACCAAACTGAAGATCCCAGATTAAGACCGTGCCACAGAAGACTCAGAGATCAACTGAGACCCCAGAGCTGATACCAAGATAATGATTCCAGCAACATATAAATCAAGATATCAACCTATACGAAGGTATAAGCTTCGTATAGGTTGAATTGCTTTTGCGGGATTATTTTAACCGGTTTAAAAAAAATGAATGAGTGTAGTGCTCGTTGTTTCATTCTGCCTGTATCTCCATCCACTTTAAGATTTAAGTCTAGGTTCAATCCTCTCTTCTGTGAAGTATCTCTTTTGGTCTTTCGCCCGTTCAAGGTTGATTATCACTTTACGTTCCGTAACGTTCCCATTTCCTTCGTTTCGTCTACGTAAAATATTGCATGTGTAAATGAATTGTGTGCACATTATCCTCTCCGGCTACGTTCCGTCTCCATGCCATTCTTTCGTAGGCGTTTCTTGCAAGTTCCGTTATATATTTTTTCTTGATCTCTCCATTCCTTGTGTACCACTAGGGTGCATCTAGGGCTCCTCCAAGAGTTATGTTCTGAATTATTTCCAGTTTTTTGAGGTACTTTCCATTCATAATTAATGTTTCGCTTCCGTATATCATAGTTGGTCTAATTATTGTTTTGTAAATTCTTACTTTCAAGTTTGGGTCCAGTTTGCTCTTACGATTTATGAGGGGATAGATATATCATTTAATTTTTTTGGTTTCATTGCTGCTTCCTGTATGTGTTCATTAGTATTTAGGTTTTTGTCCAATGTAATTCCAAGATATTTGACTTCGTTTTGCCATTCTATTTCCTTGTCATTAATTCTTATCTTCATTTTGGATTTAGGTTTCTTGTCTTTATATGGGAACATAATGGCTTAGCTTTTACTTTCGTTTATTTTTATTCTCCATTTTTGTATCAATCGGTGAGTTTATCAATGTGGGCCTGTAGTCTCTTCGTCGCGCTGTTTTCAGTTTTTCCCGAAGCCAGTGCGGCTGTATCGTCTGCGTGCAGTCCTCGTGTGATCTCTTGACTTGTTGGTATGTCACTGGTATAAATATTATACAGTTATGGTCCTAGTGAGGATCCTTGTAGTACTCCTGCCGTTATGTCTTTCTTCATTAACCTTAACGTAGCATTTTCTATCTGTCAAGTACGGTTCAATGAGTTTGACAAAAGCTGTAGGTAAGTCAGCTTTCAGCATTTTGTAAAACAGTCCTTGATGCCATATTTTGTCAAAAGCCTTCGAAATATCCATTAATACTGGTGCTGTTTTATAACCTCTCTGTTTTTCTTTCAGAATTGTTTCCGTTATTCTGGTGAGTTGGGTTTCGGTTCCATGAGCTCTTCTGAAGCCATGTTGGTCCTCATGCTCAGTCATGAGAATAGGCTAATCGCATAAGCTAAACATTGCTTATGTTTTTGATTTTCCGTTTATTGTATTCATGGGGAGGTGCTTTAGTGTTTTGTTATTGATTTTGTCCATCCCTGGTGCCTTTTTGGGGTTGATGTTTTTGATTATAGCTTGGATTTCGTTGGTGTTGACTTCGTCGAAGATATAACTTTCTTCCTTTGTCAGTTTTGACTTGTTATGTTTCAAAACGTATAGTGAGGATTGTTTGGACCTAAATTGGTTTATTCAGGTGTTTTGGGGTTTCAATAATAGGGACTCGTGTGGATGAATTAATCGTACTTGATTAATTCTGTCGTTATCCAGATAAAGATACGACCGAAGAATAATTTCTGATACTTTATCAGAAATGTTGATGCTTCTAAAATAAGCAGATAATTGAAGAACTTATTGACCAGTTGATCAATATCGTTGCACTTATGACACGAAGATGTTGTTAAGGTGTATTACAAACGCACTTTCAACAAGTAACAAAAATGTATTTTCTTGTATCTGTATTAGATAACAAGACCGAAATGGTATACAAGTGATTTGCACAATAGAATCTTCCTTCTATATCTTATTCGATAGCAAGGTCGAAGCGACTTTCAAATGAGAAGTTACGATTTTTACAATACAAAAATTAACGTTTAAGTCTTGTTTGTTAATTCGAAAGCGAATTGTTGTTTACTATACAACGGTCAAATGAAGAGTGTCTAAAAACTAATTAAACCCAAGTTAAGAAAATTCCCTTCTTCACATTTTAGAGGGAGAATATAAATTTTGATTGGTTTTTTTAATTAAGCGACGCCCTTCTGAAATCCGAAAAAACACCTCGGATTGGTTGGTGTGAAAGAGAGAGCACAAATGTGTGAATAAAATTTCCCTAAATGGTCTAGGATGATAAATTCTATAAACTGTCACATGTGGTGTCTGAATTCTTCGAATAACCGAAGTATGCCACCCATCAAGCTCCGATTCTTGGAATGCTAAGAGCTTGAATTTTATCTGAGTGTTTTCTGTCATGCAAAATTATACTTTATTGTTGCTCGAGATAAAATGCTCTCAAAGCCGGTGTCAATTGATTTAAACCAAAAATATTGGATTTCGGGCATATTCCTGGGAACCAAAAGAATTCGGACTCCGACGTTGGAAAATCAAGAAAAGACTATATATCATAAAATGCTGGGTCTAGGATACGGGACGCAACAAGGATCGACCTTTATCTGGATTTTACATATCATGCGTCATCGAGTGAACTACTGGGTAAAGCATGAGGGAATACGCCCCCCACGAAAAACCAAGAAAGGTTCCTTGTGCCGATAATGCAGATACTATTCTCGAGGTTCAACGCTTGTGTCGCATACTTGAGTCGTAGGTGAGACACGAAGAGTCGATAATTCGGAAATGCCCTTTGAAGATTGATGTTGATCCATGCACGATCAGATTTTTTCAATCCAATCTCCTCGAGTTACCATTTATCCATACTGGTAGTCACCACAAAACAAGTTCTCATCTTATTTCTCGCAAGAATTCCAAACGCGACAAACAGTCTTGTATGGTAACACCGCGTCTGCATTCCTCCCATACCTTGGCGTCGAAAAATTCCCGACGATTATGATCTCCGTTCCCGACTGCCCGTCGACTGCCGTCGCGCGTCCGCTGGTCACGGACAAAGAGGTCCATTTGGGTCCGACCGGTTCTCGCTTGTTAATAACAATCGCCCGTTCGATTTCGCATACCTCGATTTTTTCACGTCTCATTGCACCGGCGATAGCGAAGTTGTCCTTCACGGGATTCTGCAGTCGTAGACCCCTTGTTGTGACGGCGTGGTTGATTTGTTGGTGGACTTCCAACGATGAATGTATGTTGAATGGGAGTGATCAAGGATTTCGATACGGTCTGGGAATTTTGCGTATCTCTTCAGAAAATTTACTGGTGAAGGGTTTTCCAATAAGAGGTGTTATTTTGATATTCGAAGAAAAATGCCATTTTTCAATATGAATGATCGGATGTTTATTCCATTATAAAGAAGAAGCTATGCCGTTGATAGTGGAAAATAACATCAGGCAAATGACCACCACGACCACGCTTACAGGACCATGTCCTTTAAATGAAATTTTCCATGACCAAATCGCAAAGTGGCTGCCCTATGTCCTCGATAGCCTCACGAATTGCATCTTTGAGGTCTTGAGTCGACGCTGGGCTATTGGCGTAGACCTTCTCTTTCACGTGACCCCAAAGAAAGAAGTCGCAAGGTGTTAAATCACAAGATCTCGGTAGCCAATTGTGATCACCTCTTCGAGAGATAACACGGTCCGGAAACTTTTCCCGCAAAAGATCAATGGTTTCGTTGCTTGTGTGGCACGTAGCGCCGTCTTGTTGAAAGTAAACGTTGTCCAGATCAATACCATCCAATTCCGGTCATAAAAAAATCATTAATCATCTCTCCATAGCGCAATCCATTCACCGTTACTGTTGCTCCAGCCTCATTTCCGAAAAAGTAAGGTCCAATGACTCCGCGGGCCATAAACCGCACCAAACAGTCACACGTTAAGGATAGAGAGGCTTTTCAACAATAACTCTCGGGTTTTCCGAGCCCCAGATGCGACAATTTTGCTTGTTGACGAAGCCACCGAGGTAGAAATAGGCCTCATCACTCAAGATGATTTTTCGATGGAATTCCGGATCATTTTCATGCATTTCAACGACCCAATCAGCAAAGACACGACGTTGTTGATGATCGGCCGTCTTGAGTTCTTGTGTTAACTGAACTACAGCAGCAATATTCTCGGCTGTGCTTGAGCGACGTGCACGGGTTCTATTCTCCATGTAACTAACTTGTCCCAACAGCTCGAATTTTTTCACCAATTTCTTTATTGCGGTTCGACAAGGTGCTTCACGACCACCCAAAAATGTTCGAGTTTTACGAACCGTCTCTGCCAAATTTTCACCATTTTTATAGTGAATTTTAATGATTTCAATGCGTTGTTGAAGCGTGTATCGTTCCATTTTTATTAATGGCGTAGTTTCTACTTGTTAAATGTCAAAAAATGACAGTTTCAAAAGTGACATCTACCGAAATAGCGGGCTATTCAAAATAACACCTCTTATTGGAAAACCCTTCACAAACACAACTGAAATATGGAGCACTTGGATGAGGTGGGGTGAACGATAATTATTTGAAGCCTTTAGAAATCCTTCAAAATGATTTCTCAAAATTATTCACGAAATAATTCCAAAAAACTCTGACGTGAGGTCAGGAGCTTTTATACGCTTGTTCAAATTCTAAGTACAAGATCAACACAAAATTTTGCACCTAGTTGCGCGTTGGTATTCTTCAACTGATTTTTCGTAGTTTCAATATGACAGCATTCGTACTTCTTGAGATATTGCGGAAATAACGTTGAAATCGATGTCTGTAGTTTTCAAATTCTGAGCTGAAATTGGTCTTAAACGACTAGGTTGGGCTCACTGATGAAAAATCAGTGGACATATTTGATTATGTCCGTCCGGCCGTGTGCGCTCTAACTTTCCAAGGAAATTACCTAGAGCCTTGAAATTTTCGGGTTAGATTTGGAGCCTGAATACCTCGGTTAGGTTCGTTTGCGGACAAAATCAGAAGAACAGTTTCGGAATCCTGATTGAATCGAATTCAAACTTTGTAATTAGTTCTTGAATACCAACGCGCAACTTACTGCAAACCTTCGTATGGATCTAGTGGTTGAAAAATCTTTAAAATATGTTCATTCGAAAATTTCTGAAATTTTTGTTGAAAAGATTTTTTCCTCGGAAAGTGTTTATCAGATATAAATGGAATTTGGCACATACCTCAGTATTCAACAAGGAAGTTCCAAATTTCAATTCGATACGGTGTTTTATTTCAGATTTATATGGAAAAAAATATTTAAAATTTCGTTGTTTTTATTTCCTCAATATCTCAAGAAGTAAAGATGCGATCATATCGTAACTTTGTAATTAGTTGAAGAATATCAACACGCAACGAACAGCGAAGCTTTGTGCGGATCCAATCGTTAAAACATGTTGAAACAATTCTTTTTCGAAAATTATCCACATCCTCATCGAAAAGAAATTTTTTTGTGAATTCATTAACCAGAGTTCGTTGTCATTCGGCACGCGCCTTGAAGTTAGTTTTTCACAACAGTTCTCCAAATGTCGATCTGATCTGATGTTTATTTCCGGGGATATTAGGAAAAAATCATGTCAAATTTCGTTGTTATTTCAAATGTTGAGAATATTTCCTCAATATCTAGATAACTATCGTCCAAAGGTCTGTATCGATACGAGCTGTACATTCTTTGGTTTATCCAACAAAAGATGAGTGTAGTCATAGTATGAGCAGAGGAAATGTGAATTGGATACCATACATACATACATACATACATACGCTCATTCTGGGGATCAGCGCGATATCATTCCGTCACAATGTCTGTAATTTTCGAATTTTGAGCCGAAATCTGTCTCAAACGACTAGTTTGGACTCACTGATGAAGTATCCGTGGTCAAAATTGATTCTGTCTGTCCGGCCGTGTGCGCTGTAACTTTCGAACGTAAAGACCTAGAGTCTTGAAATTTTAAGGTTAGGTTGAGATCCTAAATATCTCGGCTAAGTTCGTTAATGGGCCAAATCTGTCGAATGGTTTTTATATATATAGCCATTTGAAATTTTGATTTTTCAATAACTCGGAAAATGTTGATCTGATCGAAATGAAGCTTGGTTTGAATATGAACAGTGTCAATAAGAAGAATTATCCATGGAAAAATTTAAAAAAAAAAAATTTTTCTCGAATTTTTTTTTCAAAGTTTTTATATTCAATCGAAATTTCACTGAAATTTCTAAGTCACCATTTCGCAATGTGAACAAGCGCGTCAAGCTGCTGATTTCACGTCAGTACTTTTCTAGATTTTTACTGATGATACAAACGGACAGGTAAAAACCCCAGCAAAAACACTGTCTCCCCGTATAATTGTAGTGAAATTGGAATTTTTTTAGAGAACATGGATGACGTCTTATTCATTGGAACATAATTTTTTCGTCATTTTGGATTCATTTCGACGAAATATCTTGACACAATATCTCGAACAGAAAGAGGGCCAGAAAACCAGCAAGAATCAGTAAAAAAAATGTTACCTACATTTGCTCTCTGACCGGGAGGGTCTTTCAACCAGAGCCGGTTCCCCAAGCGATGATTTTCAGATCCTCTACAGGCCTCTTTTCATGGTGAATTATTTCCGATTGTTTTATAGTTGGTAATTTTATACTAAAATTCTGATAAAATATCTTCAGGTAAATATTATGGAAGGAAGTTTCCTTTCGTAACCACAATTAATAAATATTTAATCTGTACGATTTTCCAGTGAAAGGAAAATGAATGACATTGTATGAATCCTTAATCGCATTGTTCCTTCTTTTAATGATTCTACAGATACATTAATGTCCGAAATTACCCACATACAAATACAGGAACAAACAGCTATTATTCCAGAGCGATTCATTATGAATCATAATGGTCGTTTTAAATATTCACACCGTTTTTAAGTAGTTGCATAATGATACATTAGTTCCAACAATGATCATTGAAAACTTGGAAGGAAGAGAGATTGTAATCTGGAAAAAATTATACTCTTCACCCACAAGCGCACAATGGAAAAACTCAAGGTTGGTTGCAGACACATGACCATTTTTAATGGGTATAATATCTGGAAGTACTTTGATGCCTTGATGTTTGTTGTGTTGGATTTAAATGACTGTTTATTACTCGGTTTTGCAACTATTTCATTACAAATCTGCAGATTAGCGCAGTTTCAAGTTTTTACTAGCTTTATCTTTCCGTCACAATGTCTGTATATTTCGAATTTTGAGCCGAAAATGGACTCAATAGATTGGGTTGAACACCCTGAAGAAGAATCCGTGGTCAAATTCAATTCTGTCCGTCCGTATGAGCTCTAACTTTCGACGGAAAGGGCATAGCGACTCGAAATTGTCATATCAGGTTTGGTGTCCAAATATCTCGATTGAGTTGGTTAATGGTTGAAATCGGTCGAAGTTTCGGAGTTAGGTCCATTTGAAATTTTGAGATGAATTCCTCGATATCTCATGAAGTACTCATTCCATCAGATACAAACTTCGTAAAAAGTTTTGGAATATATAAGGTACGCGTCAAAATTATGGAACAGATTTATTTCCTCAGAAGAAAAATATTTGGCAACAAAATCCTGAAACAGGTCAATTCTTGTTTCACTTTTACTAAATTTATATGCAATTTTTTTTTCTCCATTAAAAGGTTCGTAGGGGTTGAAAGTTGTGCGTGAACAAAACTGTAATGGTCGACTTTCATTCGGTGACAAATTTCATTAGGTACCATCGTCTCAAAGTGAATGAGCCATGACAAAGTGCACATATGGAAAACCTCTTTGAACTTACTAATTTTTCAAAAAAAAATTTTCTTGAAAATTTCTGCACGTTTGTGAAGAAGATACAACCTTGCCAAAAAAGTACCACATGACCTAGTTTCCCTATTCAAAAAATTGAGAGCGTTGATGGGGATTGCACAGGGTGCAACAAAAATCCTTCAAAAATGCATAAACATTTTGTAAAATTGAAACAAAAATTTACTTGTTTCAGGATTTTGTTGTCAAATATTTTTCTTCTGAGAAAATGAATTTCTTCCATTATTTTGACGCGCACTGTATACAGTCTTTCGAGAATGAGCAGTACATTTCTTTTATATCATACAGGGTTATCACAGTATTAGCAGAGGTGATGTAAACGGGGTACTATACATTTTTACGTATGATACAACAGCACAGATAAAAACCTCAGGAAAAATTCTGTCTCCTCGTATAAGTGTAAGTGGAATTGTTGTTCGTTATTAAAGGGCTTCTTTTTCATCAACGAAACAGAATGTCTTCTTTCCTTCCGATGCAGGTTGATATCGCGAAATCACACCTAAAAACAACAAAAGAAGACAAAAAAACCAACAAACGAAGACAAAAAAACCAATTAGAACTCGTAAATGTATTGTAATTCATTAAATCTATTCGAAGTTCACTATTCATCTCAAAAAAGAATCAGACATCGAATGAATTGCCTCGAAACCATCGTCGAATTTATATATTAGACACCTATTAACTAAATGCTCTATTGTTTCCTCTTCCTGAATATAAACAAGCGCGTGAAAGCTCCTGACCCCACGTCAGTGGTTTTCTAGATTTCCTTAATGAAATATTGAATTCGTGAATTCATTGGACATCATAGGCTAATCGTAAACATTATAACTTCCGAGTGGAACGTCTTGGAAATTCGATAGTTGTGGAGCAGTTTTGGAGCTTAGTCGCGCAGCTCGAATTTGTGAATGGGTGTAATGCACTCAATGATTGGGAATACTGGGAAAAACATATGTCAAATTTCGCTTTAGCAATGAATTTGAACAACATCGTAAAAGCTTTCATATTCTCTGTGATTGTCCACGATACTTATATTTTCTAAATGGATGGCTCAGCTCAAAAAATTCCACAGAGGGAGGACATATCATATGAGCTTTACTTTGAAGTCATTTCCATGTTTCAGCAGAATATCTCGAGAAAAGAAGACGCTTCCAGGAAAACTCTGAAAAAATTCAAAATTTTTCACTCTGTATATCGAAAACGCATAGTTCGAAAACCAATGTTTATGACACCTTAACTTTTTATGTTCTTCCCTAGTTTGGGAACATCCTGTATTACAGAATATTGGATGCTACGAAAAATATCGAACATTTTCGAATTTCACGCAATTCAATGGAACAGTAAATCATCAAATATTGAACCACAGGCGCTCTCTTATTCGAGTTCAAAATAGTGATTGGAATGAGAATTGATTGCTCAATAATCGCGAACATCAAACATTCCAACATTATTTCATGTTACCCAATCAGTCATGCGGTACAGATTTTTATGCAAATATTGTAACTTTCAATCATCGGTGACATTTAATTTTTTCCGTATATCACATCATATAATCGTTGCGTGCCACACAGCTAATGTAAATATATTTTAATTCGAAAAAATTCACATCTGTAGCCATAACTACCGACCGAAATGCCAAAGCTGGAATATTAACGATGATATACCAACCCATATTGCCGCTAATAAGTAACTCATTATAGGCATATTTCAATTTGGCGCATTAGTTTCGGCTAATTATCTTCATCTATGCCTTGCCAACCCGCCGGTTTCGAAATGAAGGAAGCAAAATATCAAGGTTCGCATAAACTATGCATTGTATGGCTTCGGGCGATGATCAGGAAAAGCCTTGAACCGTACGCGGTTAAAAAACTAATAAGTCGCTCTGAAAAGATTAGATCATAGACAGGTGATCCATGAAAGTGCGGGAGCTCTTCGCGAGAAGCATGCTGACTGATGTCTGAAGTGGTGATACGAAAAAGTTAACTCACATGATGTTTCGGAAATATATTTTTCCATCCTCAAGGCTCACCAAAAAATTATTTGGAATAAGGAAGTGAAACATATTATAAATGTGTACAAACATAAATTGCAAATTATAATATGCGTGAAAGACTAGAAATACATTACAGAGATGATAGTTTGTTATAATTTCAATAGGTACAGAAATATTAAAAGGGAAAACATACTACATTATAAAAACATGTATGATCCTTTCATTCAAATCAATTCTAAGTAAGTTTGAAACATGTATGACTTTTGGAAGTGTCTGTGTTTTCCAAAGAGTCTCTGTCGAATATGAAGTGATTCACGGATATGGGCTATTAGACGTCTATGCAAAACTGATCATCATTTTGTGCTGAAATTTTGTAAGTGGAGAATTGAGACAATGAACTTTCTCCATGAAATATTTCAAACCTTGCAACTTCACGTTATAGCGAAAACAGCTTTCTATTTTTTTATTTTAAATGGCACACCAGACACCCGGTATATTATTGCAACATAAGATAGCTAAGTTTTTGAGAAATTTTATTAAAAAAAATTGGTGTCGACGGAGAACAATTTGCATTCATTTTCAAAATCTTTTTATCGGTAATTTAAGTTTCAGTTGTGACATTTATATACGAAAAATAATATCTGTCAAATGGCCTCCTCTTGCAGCTCTACAGACGTCCACTCTTTTGTTAAAATTTTCAATGACATTTTGACATAATTGAGGCTCTATCTCACTTATGACACGAATATTTTTTTTTATCCTTTAGTTCAGGAATCGATTGTGGATTATTCTTATAGACCTGGCTTCTCACATAACCCCAAAGAAAATAGTCCATCGGTATCAAATCACCCAGGAAATTTTCGTCTCAATAAATCAATTGTGTCATTTGCAAAGTGGGATGTAGCGCCATCCTGTTGAAACCAAATGTCCACAAAAATTCGATGATTATGCGACGGTTTAGATCACCATTGACAGTTACAGCTTCACCAGCAGTATTTTCAAAGAAATCCAATGACACCACCTGACCATAATGCACACCAACCAGTGACTCCTTTAGGATGCATAGGTTTCTCATGAATAATTCGTGGATTTTCCTCACCCCAGATACGACGATTTTGTTTATTAACGAAGCCATCAAAATGAAAATGTGCCTCATCGAAAAACATGATTTTTGAGAAAAATCAGCTGGTTGTTCATTGATGAAATTGATAAATGAACGACGTTTCAAATGATCTATTGGCTTCAATTCCTGTGTTATTCGTACCTTATATGCCTTCAGAGTTAAATCCTTGTGTAAAATACGCCATGTTGTGGACCCACTAAAACCAACTTTTTGTGAACGTCGTCTAATGGACATTCCAGGGTTTTCAGCAACATGTTCACCAACCAAATCAATATTTTCTTGTTAACGACAGCTACGACTGTATTTTTCACTTGGTTGATTTTCCACCCAAACAAACTCTTTACTCGAAATGAAAACTTTACTGATTATCAACAGAGTGAGGAGAGTGTGACTTCTGGACACCACAAAAAGAAACTTAAATTCGATGTCGCGATAAATTATTTTGACATTTCATTAATTGAAATGAATGTTCGTTATCATGAATCAGTTTTTTCTTGATAACTCGGCAAGTCTTCATTCCAGGATAAAGGGTTTGCTTCAGTAAGCTCCCCTTTTCCTTGTATAGGATTGACTGAAAGTTAAGGGGTTGGGTTCATACTTCAAGATCTCGAGTTTTGATGAATTTGATATGTCCAAGTTGATGATTCTCCCATGAACATCTTGAACATTTTCCATTAAAATAGGAAACATCGTTATAATACATTACATATCGGCAAAATTCCATAGCAAATTTACTGGGCAACTCCCGGACTATACCGTGTACGATTGTGACAGGTTGGACCAGCGTCTCTAAACGTTTATTTTTTCAGAGTGATTATCGTGAAGGTCAATTTTTTTGGTACCTATTGTATAAGCTCGCTTGAAGTTCTATTGAACTGATTTACTGAGCAGACTATTATCGCTATCAAGAATGAAAGTTTCATGGACCGAATGCAGAGAATTTCCGAGAAAATCGCCAACGTCAATTCACAAACTTTTGGGTTCTTATTAATTTTATAATTTCAGTTTCTCATGATCCAAGCAAACGAATGAAAAAAATGCACGCAAAAGATGCTGCCTTCACGGCAGTGCTTTTTTAGGCTTTTTCGATAAAGTACTGGATTTCAATTCGATCTTGTCTCTATTTTCGGAAATATTGAGAAAATAAAATTTTGTTGAATGGGTATATCTACGGAATCATTGGGCGGATTGTACCCATTCGAATTCGTCCTTTGTAATCAAGCCCCAAACCTACTCCACAAATATCGAGTTTCTAAGTCGATTCTTCCGGAAGTTATTGTGTTTAGGGTCAGCCTAACGATAAATATATTTCTTATCGTCGCAAACTCCAATTGCTGGCAAGTGTATACTGGATAATGTTTACTCGAAACCACCAACTCGTAAATATATTGTGTTTGATAAAAATCAAATATAACCCAACGAAAAATAAATATTCAGGGTGAGTTGTACATTAATTGCAACCATAGATTCCTCTTATCAAATGAAAACTTTTTTCTCTGTTTTTTTTCCAGATTCGGCTCATAACACTGGAGTATTGAAACAGTGATTTTCCACTCTTCTTGCGATATTCAACGTCATTCCACTATAAAATTATACACAATTCCATCCTCGCTCATTCTCATATTAAAAACTACAAAATTATTCTTATTTTCATCAAATTCATACATAAATTATATGAAATCACTCAACTAACCTAAACTTATTAATTTAACTCTATGGAAAGTCTGGTTCCTAGACATGTTGACCGAGCCTCAATATCTGTGGTCTGATCACGAAATAGCATAGACCTAATATAAGTACATTACTTCTATGCGAAATAGATAAATATTTCCCTGTATTCTATGGTCCGGATAAACATCGACGGAGATTAATTTACCGCCTTCACTAGCTCAGGGGCGGATCCATAAAAATGAGGTGATTTTTCTGAATTTTCATCAAATTTCATAACATTCAACGTTGTATATCTCCAAAATGGTGCGTTTAAGGAGAAATTATACTTAAGTATTCTGGAAAGATTGACGATTCTTATTATGACATGAGATAAACTTGATCTGCAATCTTCATGCTGGTTTCCTATAGTTTTATGAATCGTTGAGTCTATAACTTGGAAACTATTTGAAGTTGGATTAAAGTGATTACTGAAGAATATGTGTCATATTTATAGAAAACTGCACACCAAAATTCATCTGATTCGGAGTTACCATATCAAAGCTAAAAAATAAAAACTGATTTTCTTTTAAATTTAAACAGCCTGCATACTTTACTGGAGCCGATTCTGGAAAAATGGTAAATGAAAAAAGTGTTTTATTTGAGAAGGGGAATCTACGGTTAAAATTGAGGTACAACTTACAGACTCACCCTGTGTATTCTCATTAAATAAATGTACTGCAAATAATAAATATATTATAACTTTCCGTTTCGTCCATGATTGATTAATCGAATGAAAGTCTATCGTGCAAGTGGACAATTTTTAATGATTTTGATTCTTCACATACAAATATTCACCTACGTTCCGGCACCATTCGAGCCTTCATCAAGTCCCATTTGTTGTTCAAGAAATCGAAGAAAAATTAGAAAAATTAGTAGGATAAAAAAAATGTACTGCTCATCTCAAAAGAATATATATAAATAAATATATAATCTATATATAGTAGGATGTAACATGAGATGACGAAATATTAATATTTTCAAAAACTTTCCTTTTGCGCGCATGTTCTAGGGGAACAGCGTGCTATCGTTTTGTCCAAATGTCTGTATTTTTGGATGATTGAGCCGAAAATGGTCTCAATCGACTAGGTTGGACTCACTGATGACGAATCCGGTGTCAAAATCGATTCTGTCCGGCCGAAGACACGATAACTGTCGACAGAAGAAAGCTAGCAACTTGAAACTTTCAGAATAGGTCGCGCATCAGAATGCCGCAGTTAAGTTCGTAAATGGGCCAAATCGGTCGAATAGTTTCGGAGTTATAGGCACTTGAAGTTTTGAAGTTATTTATTTTTTATTTCAGAAACTACTTGAGCGATTGGATTTAAACTTGGCAGTTAGGTGGAATATAACGAGGCGCAACTTTGAGCCAAATTTCCTCAGGATCATATCGTCAGTAAATTTAAAAATCGTTGTTTTTTCGGTTTAACTCTAGAAATACTGATTCAGTCCTGATAAAACTTCGCAGCTAGTTTGAAGATGCTGAATGACAACTTTATGCAAAATTTCGTGATAATCGTGTCATTAGTACAATTTAAAAAAAAAATTCTGTGATTTTCTTATCATATCATCCTCATTAAATTCTGTATGAACCTTCGATCTCTAATTTTTCGATGAAGTACTGGATTTCAATTCGATCTGAACTGTATTTTTGGAAATATTGGAAAAATAAAATTTTGAATGGGTATATCTGCGGAATCAGCCTAACGGCCGACTGCGTAAACACAATAACTTCCGAAAGAAACCACTTAGAAACTCGATATTTGTAGAGTAGGTTTGGGGCTTAATTACGAAGGTCGAATTCGTGAATGGGTAAAATCCGCCCAATGATTCCGTAGATATACCCATTCAAAATTTCATTTTTCCAATATTTCCAAAAATACAGATTAGATCGAATTGAAATCCAGCAGTTTATCAAAAAAAAATTCAAAAAGCACTGCCGTGAAGGCAGTAGCTTCTGCGTGCATGTTCAAATTCGTTGCTGAAGCGGTCATCTACATTGAACATACGCACAAAAGCTGCTGTCTTCACGGCAGTGCTTTTTGATAATTTTTAATCAATGTCACCAAGAAATGTAAACAGTAAAGACTAGATTTTCCCAATTTTTCTTCGGTTTCTTGAACATCAAAGGAGCCTCAATAAAGGCACGAATGGTGCCGAAGCGTAGGTGAATATTTGTATGCGAAGAATCAAAATCTTAAAAATTGTCCACTTGCCCGATAGACTTTTATTCGAATGAATATGTTGTCTCGGAAATAACTATATTTGCAACCCGCTTGTGTCCCAAACGGAGCCTCATGGTTGTTCGTGAAACTATATTCATTTTGATGAGTTCTTTTTCCCGCAAAGAAAACTCCAGCTTTCGAAACATATCAAAATTGCGATACAAAGACATGTAGACGCAGTTCGTTGAAAGTTACATTCGAGACTTGTGTGTGAAGTTGAGTAATTCTCGAATGTGAACACTGGCAGACGTAATTTAACATGACAATATCCAACTTCCCAGGCGTGTCATGCCGGCTTGTGAGCACACTACGGCACAATAATCCTACATTTCGAGATCTCACTCAATTTATTGTACGGATACGGGTAATGTCAATCTATTTCAGCTGTGGAAGACTCTGAGAGACAAATACTGAGGGAGAATAACTAACTAACTTGTCTTTGTATTTCAGGGAGGCATTATGGAAATTGAATCCGTATGTTTGTGTTCAGTATGTGGAGTGTGTATATTTTGATGAGAATTCAAACATAGGAAATGTAGTTACATATGAAGATTTGAGGTAGAGGTAGAAATGCGCATGATATTGGCCACCGAGAAGTTTCTTTTGAGATCTCTTCTTCTAGGGTGAAGTAAGATATAAAAATATTTTTATGGCCCCAAGTACAAATATATACAAATGTACAAAATTTCAGTTTAGGGAGTGTGGTGTAATGGATGGATAATATGGTGCCTGCGGGTAGGGAAACTGGAGTGGATTCAGAAAAACGTGGAAAAGTAAAAGTCCCTCGGTTTTCGAGAATTTCGAAAATTCAAAAAAATTTGGGCGTATTTTTTCAAACAAAGATCTTGCTCATATTAAGTTTTTTTTTAGTCCAACCTAACGTGGCTTGTGAATAATATTGTCGCCAGACTGCCGAATTGAGAAAAAACGTCTCACCTAACTTTTGCCAAAAATTGCATTTCAAAAAGCGATGGTGAAGTTCGTTAATTGGTCAAATCGGCCAAGCGGTTTCCAGAGTTTGAGCGATTAGTTGAAGTATATAACTACGAGCAGCTTTTTGCAATTTTCTGAACATCACATTTCTTGGAAGCCATTTATCAGATTTGAACAAAATATTATCTCAAAGTGTAATAACTTTGTTAATATTTTTTAGATCCTGATGCTACAACTCTGAAAAAATTCGAATTTCCACACCCTTTTTTGCGCGCATGTTCTAGGGGAACAGCGTGCTATCGTTCTGTCCGAATGTTTGTAATTTTCGATGATTGAGCCGAAAATGGTCTCAAACGACTAGATTGGACTCATTGATGACGAATCCGGTGTCAAAATCGATTCTGTCCGGCCGGCCGTGGACACGATAACTGTCGGACGAAGCGAGGTAGCGGCTTGAAACTTTCAGGGTAGGTCGCGCATTGAAATGCCGCGGTTGAGTTCGTTAATGGGACAAATCGGTCGAACAGTTTCGGAGTTACAGCTACTTGAAATTTTGAAGTTATTTATTTTTTATTTCGGAAACTACTCGAGCGATTGCGTGGAGTATAACGACGCGCAACTTTGAGCCAAATTTTGTCAGGATTATACTGTCAGTAAGTTTTAGCAAAAATTTTGTTCGAAAAAAATTTTTTTTGGAAACCGTTTATCATATCCAAAAAAAAATTCTACTCGGACTTCGAGATTCATGTTTCACAGTAGTGTACCGAATTTCAGTTCGATACGATCATAATTTTCGGAGATATTAGGAAAAAATATGTCAAATTTCGAGGTTTTCTTCTCGATATCGTTGTTTTTTGCGGTATAACTCAAGAAATACTGCTTCAATCCTAATAAAACTCCGCAGCTAGTTTGAAGATGCTGAAAGACAACTTTGTGCGAAATTTCGTGATGATCGTGTCATTAGAACAATTTGAAAAAAAAAATTCTGTGGTTTTCTTATCATATCCTCACTAAATTCTGTATGAACCTTCGAATTGTATGAACCTTCGATGCAGTACTGGATTCCAATTCGATCTGATCTGTATTTTTGGAAATATTGGGAAAATAAAATTTTGAACGGGTATATCTGCGGAATCATTGGGTGGTTTTTACCCATTCACAAATTCGGCCTAACGGCCGACTGCGTAAACACAATAACTTCCGAAAGAAACCTAACCTAACGACTTAGAAACTCGATATTCGTAGAGTAGGTTTGGGGCTTAATTACGAAGGTCGAATTCGTGAATGGGTAAAATCCGCCCAATGATTCCGTAGATATACATACCCATTCAAAATTTATTCTTCCAATATTTCTGAAAATACAGATTAGATTGAATTGAAATCCAGTAATTTATCGAAAAAAAATCTAGAAAAGCACTGCCGTGAAGGCAGCAGCTTTTCTAGATTTGTTTTCTTAGAAACGAATTTTGTAGGCCTAGACTAATCATCTAATTAATTACTTTTTTTCGTCCCTATCCCCAATTGGCAAACCTGTATTGTAAATATTTATTTATATCATTAGAATTTTTTCCGTCAAATCATTATAATTTTTCTTTTGTTCCAGGTATGGCAGACAAAATCCACAATTTTACTTCTTTGTGACACAGGCAGGTAGGAAAATGGTATTCACATGAAACAGAAAATATTGACAGCTAGTGACATTTACTTGATGTGTAGTTTCACTTCAAATCAAGCAAATATAATTACTCGTATGTATATCAGTACTTACTTTTAGAGTATCCTGGCGGATTCCTTCCCCCGATTGATGAATCAATATTGTCCTAATCCAACAACGACACAATCGCCTTGCAAATTTCGACTCCCACTCGTACATCACCAAGGAGCCCTCTCTATCGACATCATTACCGGAAAACTCAACGTCCTTGAGAGCGGTACAATCACCGAAAGGACCGTTTCGACTTTCGAGTCCGTCGACCGACCGCTCAGAATTGCCGGATGTAGAAAGGCATTCCCCGGCATATTTCGAGTGTGATTTCGTGTGTGTTGCCAGGCAGAAATCCGTCAGCGTCTGCCGCCGTCTTGCGGCAGTCGAGAGGCTCCCGCCACGTAACGCATGGTCTGCTTTGGCGTGCGTTACGGCGTAATTAATTGATGCATAATTTATGTCAAAGATTCGTCTGTTATGAATGGGGTATCGAAGTAATCGGATGTATGCGTGAAGGGAAGAGGTGTACGTTAGGAAATTTGTGGTCGAGTTGGTTCGAGTCCGGACACTCGTTCGCGGTTAGTTTTGGGTGTAATGAACTCGAATTGTGGACGTTTGGTTACGATGGTCGGGTTGGTTTTCGAATTCGAGACGCGAAACTGCGTATACCAGTTTTCAGTTTCGAATGATTGTATCCAAATGTTCACCATTTTTGCGCGCATGTTCTAGGGGAACGGCGTGCTATTGTTTTGTCCAAATTTCTGTAATTTTCGATGATTGAGCCGAAAATGGTCTTAAACGACTTGGTTGGACTCGCTGATGACGAATCCGATGTCAAAATCGATTCTGTCCGGCCGGCCGTCACCACGATAACGCGCGTACGTAGGATTCTATCGACTTGAAAATTTCAGGAAGGGTTGCATTTCAAAATTCGAAGGTCAAGTTCATTAATCGGCTAAATCGGCCGAATGGTTTCGGAGACATAGCAATATGAAATTTTGAGGTTATTTTCCTCATATCTCAGAAACAACCTTAGCGATTGAATTGAAACTTGGCAGTTAGTTGGAGCATAACGACGCGCAACTTAAAGCAGAATTTCGTCGAAACTGTATGGTCTAAAAAAAATTTCTCCAAACTTTTTTTCGAAAAAAAATTTCGAATTCGTGAATGGGTAAAATCCGCCCAATGATTCCATAGATATACCCAATCAAAATTTTATTTTTCCAATATTTTCAAAAATACAGATTATATCGAATTGAAATCCAGTAATTTATCGACAAAAAATCTAGAGAAGCTCTGCCGTGAAGCATACGCCCATGTTCAAATTCGTTGCCGAATTGGTCATCTACATTGAACATGCGCGCAAAAGCTGCTGCCTTCACGGCAGTGCTTTTCTAGATTCTGTTCTATAGAACAAAATATTTATCATTGGACTCAGATGTTTGTTATTGCTCTTATGTTCTGAGTTCTGGGAAACAGCTATCGTTATGTCCAAATGTCTGTAATTATCAAATTTTTGCCGTAAATGGACCCAAACAACTAGGTTGGACTCACTGATGACGAATCCGGTTTTCAAAATAGATTCTGTCCGTAGGCACGATCCTATCCACACTATGTCCTATTTCTTAGTTTTTTTCCTCGGTATGATTTTTCTTTTCGAAATAACTCGAAAAATAATTTTTCAATCATGATGACACTTGGTTACTCGTTTGAATTTGGTAATGAACAACATCATGCGAAATATCATGATAATCGTGTTATTAAAACAATTTTAAAGAAACATTTTCAATTTTTTTTTCATATAAATGTAACACGTCTCCAAAAGTTCGTTTTCAAAAAGAATTTCTCTTTCTGAGTTTCTCAATCACAACTTCATTAAAAGCTAAATGAATAGAGAGAAGATACATTACGGAAGGAGGTGTTTATTTTGTGAGCCCTAATATGCTTTACAAGATGGTCAGATTAGAACTGAATGTCAATTACACGTTCGCTTCAGAAGAAAATCTAGAAGAGCACTGACGTGAAGTCTGCAGCTTTTACGCGCTTGTTCACATTGGGAAATGGTGAAATTTTAATGAAATAAAAAAATTAAAAAAAAAAAGATTTTTTTTCCAATTTTTCCATGGTTAATTCTTCTTATTGACACTGTTCATCTTCCAACCAAGTTTCATTTCGATTAGATGAAAATTTTTCGAATTATTAAAAAATCAAAATTTCAAATGGCTGTAGCACAAAAACCATTCGGCAAATTTGGCCCATTAACAAACTTAACCGGGATATTCAGGATCTTAACCTTACCTGAAAATTTCAAGACTCTAGGTCTTTTCTTTCGAGAGTTACAGCGGACACGGCCGGATGGACAGAATCAATTTTGACCACGGATTCTTCATCAGTGAGTCCAACCTAGTCGTTCGAGACCAATTTCGGCTCAAAATTCGAAAATTACAGACATCTTTACGAAATGATAACGCGCTGTTCCCCAAAACAAGAATCTACTTCTTGGAATAGCGAATCGTCACTATGGGATGAATCCGTCTCATAGGCGGAATCCGGTAGCATGGAATTCCTAAAACTTTTCCCCTTTAGACGGCAACGTCCTTGTTGTCAGCGGATTCACCTGGGTCCTTGAGATCGATGTGGCTAATGAGGGTTTTTCCTTTGAACGAGAATGCAGTAATTTTCATGAAAAACCTTCAGAACATCACATTTCAAACATATAATTTCAATATTATATTTTTAATAAAATGTTTGATCACCTAAAACTGAAAAATAAAAATGGGGATTTGCATTTAAAAGGATTTGTCTTGAATGCACGATATGGCAACGTCGAATTCAGCTTTCTCGGAAAGAAAAGGACGTCAAATGTGTTACTTTGCTTAAAAAAACAGAGATAGCTATACTTCGATCTGGTTAGAGTAGAAGACAACGACAAAGGAATAGAAAAAGAAGAGCACAGACTTTCATACTGACAAATCGATAACGGAAATTGATTGGTTATATTGACAAAGAACACGTGTGTACCACAGAATAGGAATAAATATTTCATTATTCTATAGCAGAAAAAGGCTATTCTACTAAACACCGTTGTCACTTCGTGCATGCCTTTCAAATCGCAAAACCCAATTTTGAAATCTGATTTCGAATACTTTCTGAAGGTAATTTGGGAAAATGATGAATCAAACCCATAATAATTAGGTTCAAATTTGCATTTGCAGTAATAACCCAAATTCAGGAAAGACCCCCATTCTCCTTGGTTTATACAAAAGGTCTCTTATTCTTGCTCTGTTAGCGTTTCGATGAAAATTCCAGTAATTATGCAACAGAGCAAAATTTCATGGTACATGGGTTAGTCCAGAAGTTTCTCAGCTTCTTGTAGGATCGAGTCTGGCTCATTCAGGTGCCTCAACTGAAGTTCAATTTTCTGAGTTGAAAGAAATTTTTGAAATATTTTGGCTGTTTATTTCGAAAATTGGGGTGAAATGGTAAAAATTGAATTGGATTCATCAGATATTCTGAATCCTCTGGCACCTGCCTATGACAACCGCAGAAGCGGCGTCGTGAGCGACCGTAAACGACTCCCTTATGCTGTGTTGGAATGAAGTAGCTAGCGTGCGTCGGTCAGTGGCGCTACCCTCTGGCAACTCAGTTAAACTACGCCGCCTACATATCTGAATTTTATTAATTTAATGACACTCTCATGAAGACTGAATGGAGAATTGGATTAAAAGTCAAAATATTAGTTTCCCCAATTCAACAAAATCCCCAATAATTTCCTCACCTTGATAATAAATCGCCACACTTGGCAGCACTGGTCGTGCGTGAATCGAACACAGCTCGGCTGACGCGCTGCTGTATCGCCGCCTCCTACTCTTCAATCCGCTGAATTGAAGAACAATGCCCGCGGCGAAAGGAGACAACAAAGGTGTAACGATTTTGTCCTTGACGAGTTTCACGAACGGCGGAACAGATGGTCGCGGTCGGGGCGGAAAGAGGTGCGTTCCACCAGAACCGATCGTTGGTAGTTGAGTAGTTTCTTTATTTTCCTCACAGCATGTACTTTCTCATAGCCGACACATGATGTTGTCTCAAACTCAGCTGTATTCATGTGAATTTCATTGGAAGATAAGGTTGATTCTTCTTTAATCAAAAATATCTTTTTAATGCTCCTTTCGTTTCCGAAAAAAACTGTAATCGTGCAATTTCTAGGTTATCAAATTACTGTAATTGTACAATCCAGTACAATCTCCATTTCAGTCCAATCAGATATGTATTTTTTCAATTATCCTAAAAAATAAGATCTAGAGTTTAGAATATTTATTTGCATCAATTCTTCACGACATCTAGTGGTGAATAGTCGAAGCGGTAAAACCGCAAGATTTCCCGTCGCCGAGATATTAAAAAGATATTTACATCATTGTACGCAGTGTGATTTTCTGAATAAAAAATGTGAAATCGACCATAGGAGGTCTCCCTCAATTTGGAAGATATGGGACTCCAAAGTTCCAAAATGAGTCGTTTTCAGGTCCCTTTTTCCACCATAAAAACGATCTCTCAGCTCATCTGTATGGTTCACACGCCACCTTTGAACCTTGAACCAACAATGAGCAACACTTTTTTCAAGAATAATCAATATTTAATGAAAAAATAATGAAATTACTGGACAACCACTTAACCTCTTTTCCTTCTGATTTCGACTCAGACTAAAAGTGAAGTTTGGCAATGGCGCAAATTTCATCAGTCGGAATCGTGCCATCGTGCGTATTCGTGAACGACAGATTATTGCTGGCGAGAAAAATGAAATATGTTCTTAGTTCTTACTGTTTAATGCGAAACTCTGAATCTTCCAATAGGAGAATTCGTTTCTAATGAAATCTACAAGGTTGACACACATAGTACTGGAATGAGAATACACCCTGACATATGTTTCAACGTACATTTTTTTCATATGTTATAGGTCGCGCCCTTCCCAGATTTCCAATGAAATCGAAGTTATTATATAACACATTTTATTGGAATACCCTGAATCTCATTCTAAACTGGGACCATCTCGAAGACACAACAAAAAACGAAGTAGATAAAAACCTCCCTATTTTGAAGGAGATAGAAAGAAAGTTCAAACGAAAATATTGAGAGTGAAACCTTAAACAAATATTCTCAATGATTTTGTTTTGATGTAAAAATAACCACCTCTTCTTCAGTGACAGAAGCATTTTCCTTACATTCATATCCTTCAACTGTCCATCATTTCATATTTCCCGCCAGCAACTACTCTTCGGTCATAATACGTTGGCCAGCGATGAAAAGACGCTGTTGCCAAGCTCCGCTTTAACATTGAGAAGTATTTCGTAGAAATATAGGTTAAGTTGTTGTCTAATATTTTCACTTTTCTTCCTTTAAATAATGAATATTCTTGAAAGAAAGTGTCTCAATTCGTTGGTTGAAGGTTCAAAGATGATTTATGAACTAGATTTGAGAAGTGAGAGATCATTTTTATGGCGGGAAAAAGGATCTGAAAATGCAACAATTTGGAACTTTGGGGGCCCATATCTTCCAAATAAAGAGAGACCGCCTATGTGGGCCTCCATATTTTTTGTTCAAGAACTCACACTGCTTACAATGATGTGAATATCTTACTTATAGCTTCGCGACGGGAAATCTTGCGGATTTACCGTCGAAGCTTTCATTGGATCCTACAGTAACTTTATACAGCACAGTGACGTCAATGGATCATCGTTATTCGATGTATTACAGTAATCTGTCCACGCTGTATGCTTCATGAGGTTATTTCCTGGAAATTTGATCATTTCATTCAATGTAATGAAGCGATCCAGTTGTATCAGCTGGCATCAGCATCATAGACGATTCCGATACACTGCTCGCGCGCTACGGGGAAGTACTGATAAAATTTCCAGAGAATGACCTCATGAAGCATAGAGTGTGGACATATGACTGTAATACGTTGAATGACGATCCATTGACGTCACTGTGTTGTATAGAGTTACTGTAGGATCCAGTGAAAGCTTCGACTATTCACTTGTTCTTGTTATAAAACAAAGTTGAAGTGAATGTGAATATTTATTGAACAATCAATTGTTTTGGATATAAACTTCTTATTTCCTTTCACTACGTGCTTTTTCTAAAGAACAAAATTGTTTTCGTTTTGCCTAGTGTCTGTGAATTATTTCCAGTTCTTAGCCAAAAATGGTCTTTTTCAATTAGTGTTCATCTGAATTCAATGAAACTTAGCACAGATCATGAAGGCAAAATATAACAATTTCATGGCTATTTCAAATTTTATGATGATTTCCCCAATTTCTCGAAATGAAGTGAGGTTGTCAAAATCAAGCTTTTTCAATAGTAATGCCTATGCCTAACTTTCGAGACTTCTGTTGACCTTGGCTTGGAATTGGGCACAAACCTTGGGGTCACTATTTAACAACAGTATATCTAATTTCAGTTTGATCTGATGTTGATCTTACGAAAAAATAAGTCCAATTTCGCGCTGATTTCATCGATATCATTTTTAATTATTTCCGAAATAACTCGAAAATTACCTAATCGATAATCCGTGGAAAAGGTTTGTATATCTGCAGGATCACTAGATGGATTTAAAGAATTAGAATTTTGTAATTAAACTCCAAACCTGCTCTACAATTATTAGGACTCTGAGCATATTCTCCTGGTAGTTATTTTGTTTACGATCAATGGTAAGGCCAGACGAAAGAGATTAATATTGGAATTGTTTCGTGAAGAAAAGAGAGCACCAATAGAAAATTTACATAATCACAAGGTAGGATTTGCAAGATGCTCCTGGAAGATGTATAGTTATACTGCAGTATTCTATCTGAAAGGTGACAAATATCGAGATTCTTATTTGGTGGTTTAATCCAAGGTAAGATGGCCTGACGATCAGTAATAACTGTGAAACAGCTGTGGTCATTCTCCTTGGATTCGCTTCTTCGGTGTTGATGTTTTGGTTGATTGGATGGTTAGCTCTGATAAAGGTGGAATATTTGTTGTTTTATCGAGAGATATTCTTTCTTGCGATTATGTTAGTATTACTACTGGAGCTCTCTTTTCTCCACGAACCAATTCCTATCTTTGTCAGATGTTGAACGTTATCGTCTTGTGGGAAAACCACATGAACCGAGTGTTCCCAAAGTCGTGACAGACGTTGTAAACTGCAAAATCGCCGATGCAGCGACCTGATACGAAAAAAAGGATGAACGTCTACACATCGGTCAAAGTATTCTGCACTCAAAGGTAGGATTCGCAAGATTCTCCTGGAAGATGGCGCGCTCTACGAAGATATACTGCACTATTCCATCTGAAAAGTGACAAGTATCGAGATTTCTATTTAGCAGTTCATCCAAGGTAAGATGGCCTGACGATCAGTAAGTACTGTAAAACAGCTGTAGTCATTCTCCTTGGATCCGCTTCTTCGGTGTAGATGTTTTGGTTGATTGAATGATTAGCTCTGATCAAGGTGGAATATTTGTTGATTTATCGACAGATATTCGTCCTTTTGATTATGTAAGAGATTAGTTATTGCAGCCTAATTCGTGTAATTGAACTAGCGCGTAAAAGCTCCTCACTTCAAATCAGTGCTTTTCTTGATTTTTTAGACATCTACCGAACAAAACTCTTTCCGAATAAACTAAAACTCTCCATAGAAACAACCCTCGACCTTCTAACCCATATCCTCACTGGCACGAAAAATCGACCAGCGAATCAAATCGCGCCGCTGAAACAAATTCGTACTGGCTTTTCGACAACCGCCTAGACCGAAATGAATTTGTCACTTTTATCGGTGCCATTTGTATCGCGCTCCCATTGATAAAGGTGAAAAATTAACTCATAAATAACAGCGCTGAGGGCGCAACATACAACTACGACTGCGGACACTCCGTACAGGTTATGAAATATAACCGAGGGGGCGGCGGGGGGACTCGTATCGCGATCGGCACGTCACGCATATAATTGAGGTTCGCGCGCGCGGTGTGGGCTGGAAAAATGGGTCGCTATGGAAAAAGGTGCTAGAGGGTGTGTAAGGAAGGGAAGGGAGGTGGCCAGGAAGCGATAAATTTGAAGGGGATCGAAGGAGATGGATGAACCGTGCGGTTACGAATGCCCAATGAGGTAATTCGTTTTTTTTTCGGAGATTAATGAAAAGGACGTTGTTTGCATTTGAAGGCATATAATAACCCGAGTAGCACTCGGCTCCATTTGTAGATTACAATTTGATTTTTACGCGTTTGTTTTGGGTAACAGCTCGCTATCGTTTCGTCGCAATGTCTGTAATTCTCGAATTTTTAACTGAAACCGGTCTCAAACGAGTAGGTTGGACTCACTGATGAAGAATACGTGCTCAAATTTGATTCTGTCCGGCCGTGTGAATATCACAGTCAAGTTCGTTAATGGGCAAAATCTGCCGAATGATTTATGTGTTACAGCCATTTGAGATCTCGATTTTTCAATAATATCTCGAAAAATATTCATCTGATCGAAATGAAACTTGGTTGGAAAATGAACAGTGTCAATAAGAAGAATAATTCATGGAAAAATTTGGAAAAAAAAACATTTTTTTTTCGAAAATTTTCATATTTCATTCAAATTTCATTGAAATATCCAAGTCGCCATTTCGCAATGTGAACAAGCGCGTAAAAGCTGCTGACTTCACGTCAGTTCTCTTGTAGGTTTTTTAATTTATACACTTTTGTTCTAAGGAACAAATTTCTTGAATTTTGAATTCTCAGATTAGGTTTGGTGTCCAAATATCTCAACGTAGGTCGGTAATGTGTAAAATAGATAGAACGCTTTTGAATTTAGGCTGGCTGGTAATTTTGAGGTTAGTTCTTCAATACCTCAATAAGTCCTGATGCGATCAGTTCAAAACTTGAATTTGTTGAAGAATGCCGGCACGCAACTTTGTGCAAAATTTTGTTTGTATTCACCTGTTTTTTTTTCTCAAAGTTCTCCTGATCTTTTTTTTTGAACTCGAGTTTTCGGAGACAATTTATCGGATAACGATAAAATTGGGAACAAACCTTGATGTTGATATTTAAGATCAGTGCTTCAAATTCCGATTTTATTTCCGCAGATATTGAAAAAAAAAGAATGATTGAGCGATCCGAATGAGACTTTGTATCCAATTATAGAATACTGACGCACATATAGGGCGAAATTTCGTGAGGATAGAATTTGTGAAAAATTGAAAAAAAAATTTCCAAATTTTAAAAGTTTCTTGGAGAATTATTTTTTTTCGTATATCTATTCATCAGATTTCGATGGAATTCAGCACATCTCTCCATCAGGTAGTAATGCTTGTTTGGCGGGATCAATGCATGAAGCGATGACAGCTTCGACAACGCATCTGAGCAAGCGGGTGAAACCATCGATATCAATGGAAAATAAAAGTTTATAATCACGTAAACAAAAGGAGAAAGGACGAGGCATATGGTGTTTTGTGAAATGTTACAAAACATTAACTAAAGCGTCTGCAATAATAGGCAATGTTCAAATAATTCTAATGATCGAAGATCGCGAAATATATTTTGAATGAAAATTTTGATTTTTTTTGTTACTTATTTTGATGTAAAGATCGTCAAAAAATTTTGCACAAGTTTGCAGATCAGCATTTGCCAATGAGCTTTTGAGAAATATCATGATCAGGTCACAGCATTTTGGAGTTATTCCTATGAACACTATGATACCGAGAAAATAAGCACGAAATTCAACATACTATGTTTTTCCGAAGATGAATTCTATTAAACTGAACTTTGAAACACTTCTGTTGAATAGTGAGTTTTAAGTTTTGTGCCAAACTTTATCGCAGGCTAGTGAATATTTCTAGGAAAACAAATTTTCGTCGAAAAACCGGAGAATTCTCAGAACACATCTTTTTTGGTTTTCATTGCCAAAATCTGAATAAACTGAACTATTAAAATCAAATAAAAAATCTCGTACATAGGAATCGCCTCTGCGAATGGCGTTATTCCAATTATTAAATTCGAATAATAACGCAATTCGCAAAGGCGATTCCTATGTACGAGATTTTTATTTGATTTTAATAGTTCAGTTTCTTCAGATTTTGGGAATGAAGGAAGACCCCAAAAAATGTGTTTCGAGAATTCTCCGGCTTTTTGAAAAAAAATTGTTTCCCCAGGAATATTCACTAGCCTGCCATAAAGTTTGACACAAAACTTTAGATCACTATTCAACAAAAGTGTTTCAAAGTTCAGTTTGATAGAATTCATCTTCGGAAAAAAAATATGTTAAATTTCGTGCTTATTTTTTCGCTATCATAGTGTTCACAGGAATAACCCTTAAATGCTGTGACTTGGTCATGTCAGGAGCAACTTCTTAGAAAAATGTTGCCCAATGAGCAATCTGGAAACGAAATTCTTCCGCTTTCCGGGCTGAACCTGCAATCTGACCGGCCGACGAACGGAAGGCGGCCTTCAGGTACTCATCGAATAGTGTGTAGTGCTCACAGACTTTCATCTAGGTTCTCTGAGGCCGCCTGCAGGTGAAAGCCTTATAGTGTGCTTATAGGCTTTCCTTGAGATTATCTGTTGAGGCGACTAACGCATAATGTATGGGCCCTTTAAGAAAGCCTGGTACAATCGACCCTAAGGTTTGAAATACCTGAGATCAAATTGAACAAGAAAACTCTCAGAGTAATATTCCAGGAATGGTATGATTACTCTTGCGAACAATATTCCTTGCCAATTTTCAACAAATTATTGAAATCGGTAAATTAATTGAAATGTAGAATGCAGATAGCTAAAGATCTTCAGATGTGAATCTGTTACTGAAGGTAAATTAAGATTTTCTAATATACAGGGAAAAAATGTGATTTCAAATCCTCAGCCTCAGTCGGCCCATCAGCTCCAACGGAAAATAAAGCCGAGTCCAGATGAGTGTAATCCGAACAGCAATTGCAACAAAATTTGATAAACGAGTCGGCGAATAGTGTGAACGGCACTCGAGCTCAGTCTCGAACAATACATTCGAATGCATCGTTGAAGTTGAAAACCGAGTCCTGACAAAGCAAGAAGAGCGCTGCCTGGAACCACTAAACTCCTTGTGATTTATTGCATTCGCTGTTCGCCCTACACTCACCCGGCTTAAGATAGCAAAAGTCATCGTTCATAGTACAGCGCACAATAATATTTCAATGGTAATTCACAACTCTCAATAAATCTAAATTTGTATTCCCAGAAAAAGGAATACAGGCAGATGAAAATTCAAGATTACAATAGTTGGCTCCATTTCGAGTTTGTGACAGGACAGTATGAGGTTAGTCAAATATCAGAATTCCTATTTACTCCACGTAATAGTTGAAAATGGAATAACATTCGAATAAACAAAATGTACAGGACCAACGCAACACCTGACGAAATACCTCGCATAGAAATCACCGCAGACGAGTGGCAAGTTCAAATATTCATGGCGTAATAAACAGACACCAATCAAACATTCCGTTTTTAGCGTTCCCCACACAGGATCCAATTTACCCGCTTCACAGCGGGACAAAGAAATCAATCACGTGCGGTATTGTTTGTCGAAAAGAACGAATTCCGCCATAATTCCGCATCCGAACGCGACGTCCCCAATGACATTTGCGCGCGGGGGTGGCGAGCGCGCATGCGCCACCCGCCCAGGGGGAAATGTAAATTCCGCGAGTCGTCCGAAACGCAAATTTTCGATTCCGCCAGACAGGCCGCGGGCGAGTTAACCGCCATCCCTAAACAAACATAATTAATTCTAATTACCGATCGGGCGCTCGGCGATGGCTTAAAAATGCGGCCGAGCGCGCGCCGTGACGGAGAACTCGGACGTAAATCGGTTAATTCGACGTGCGGACGCGTTAATTCTTCATGCGGATATTTGTCGATGGCTGTTCGATGGTTTATGTTGGCGGCTTTCGTTAGACGTGAATTCGGTATCGTTTGACTTAAAAAAATCAATTTCCAATATCATCGAATATGAGTTTTCCCTGCGTTTTTCTACGGCCCCCCATAGCCTCCATATCAGACGCAGTTTCGACGGTGAACTAGCAACGCTCGAGTGTGTGATAATTTTAAATGCGAAATTCTGAAACCCTATTTGATACAGAACGAATTACTTCAACTGAAAAATCAAAAAAAAAATATGTTGAAGAATGAGCGGGAAGTACAGGGTGCGCCAAATTTGACACTTTTGAAAAGGAAGTCCTATTTCTGTACTAGATATAGTAAAACTGATGTCGGTGTTCGGGGGCCAACTTTCATGAGAAACTCATTTGCAAAAACCGCAACCTCACAGGCTATCACCTTTACATAGTTACCGGGTGTTTTCGGAAATGTTCATTTTAGAAATATTGTTATAAATTTTTTTCTTTTTTTATTTAATCATGAAAACACAACTTTCATTCAATTTTTGCGCGCATGTTATAGGGGAAACGCGTGCTATCGTTTTGTTCAAATGTCTGTTACTTTCGAAATCTCAACCTAAAGTGGTCTCAAACGACTAGGTTGGACTCACTGATGACGAATCCGGTGTCGAAATTGATTCTGTCCGTCCGGGCGGCCATGGACACGATAACTTTCGAACGGAGCAAGCTAGCGATTGAAACTTTTATAGTAGTTCGCGCATCGGAATGCTGTGGTTAAGTTCGTTAATGGGTCGAATCGGCCGAATGTATTTGGAGTAATAGCTATTTGAAATTTTGAGGTTATTTCCCTGATATTTCAGCAACTACTGAAAAGATTGGATTGATACTGGGCAGTAACTATTGATTCTTTTCCAAAACAATTTCGCACATACCTTGAGCTTTATATTCCACAGCAGTGTACCAAATTTCAATTCGATACGGCTATTGGATTTGGAGATATCGAGAAAAAATATGTAAAATTTCGTGGTTTTCTCCTCGATATCGTTGTTTATTTTCGTTTCAACTCGAGAAATACTCATTCAATCATGATGATGGTTGGAAGATGCCGATGGACAACTTTGTGCGAAATTTCGAGTTTCTAAGTTGTTTCTTTCGGAAGTTATTGTGTGTACGGTCGGCAGTTTTTCATAAAAAATTATTTGAAATTTTCCCTGTTCACTACTCAATGCTCGTTATTCAAAGAATCAAAATAAAGTAAGTGAAATATCAATTCCAATTATTTTATAGAAGGCAATGTGTAAATTTCCGGTAATTCAGGTAACGCCGTTTTGGACGTATGTGCAAACTAAGAGTGTTTCCCGGACGTCGTCTTCAGCAGGCTCCAGCTCCTCAACGAAACATTTTTGCATGATATGAGTTTGGTAGAAAGTGTCCAAAACAGCGTGCAGGACATCCAGTAGAAACTTGTCATCTAATTATGAGACTTAATATGATAAAGAAGTCTCCAAACTGGAAAAATTCTGGAGAATTTAGTTGGACGAACATTAATTCACCCAAAGGAAAATAACAGATCTCTCTGTAATGTACAAAAGGCGGATGAATTCGACTAAGTTGAATCAGTCGAATCCGCCTTATGATTCTGTAGATACCGCAGGTTCGCGAGGTACCTTCAAAATCTTTCGGATGTCACGTTCCGTCCTGGTTCAATATGCGGTAACTCGTCAGGGCCTCCGACATACTAGTCCATGCAATGCCTACGTGAGGGGACACACCTTATGCGGAACATAAAAGATTGTGCCACATCCTTAGAGCTGATGACCAGCGTCATAAGATTTCGGAGGATATTCTGGGTCCAGGTGTGAGCGTTGGCTCCTCTTGCATCTTTACCAGTGCGATCCACGGGCATTAAACTGATGTATTTTTGGTGAACCCGTAAATTTTTTCCGTCGCAGAAATATTCAGCAGATATTTGCATCAATGTAGGCAGTGTGGTCCTGAACTAAAAATCTGTAGATGAGTTTAGGATGTCGTTCATAGTCCAGAAGATGTGAGCCACCAATGTTCTGAATTGAAACATTTTCCGGTCTCTTTTTTCACTGTGAAAAAATTCACTCGTTCACATGTGCTTGTAGTGGGAAACAGCGCGTTATTTTTTAAATAGTCCATAAATCATCTTTGATTCTTCACTTAACCGTAAGTGGCAGTTTCTTCCAAGAACGGTTGATATTTAATGAAAAATAATTGAAAAGATCATATAATCAACTATTCTCTATTTCTTCTGATTTCCATTCACTACAAAAGCGAAATTTGGCATTGTCGCAATTGTCAGCATTATGTTACTTTGTCTAGGACAGCAGGCGGAAAATCCTTAGCGGTCAACTTCGTTTGCCAGCAATAATACTGCGTTATTGCCATATTTCACTTCAAGATTCATTCATAATGTGTAAAATCAGAGGATAAATGGTAGCCCGGTATTTTCAGTATATTCTTGAAATAAATCGCCACTTACCGTTTTGTTCAGGTTGAAGGACAACTTGTGAACTATGCAGAAGCAGTGAGAGATTGTTCTTATGATGGAAAAGGGAACCTGATGATATGCATCGTTTCAGAATCTTAGGGACCCGTATCTTCCAACCTATGAGAGTCATAGTTTCAACTGCAAATTTCTTCGTCAGGAGAACACACTGCGTTTAATGAAATACCTAATCAATATCTTCGTGACAGGAAATTTGCGGGTTAACCGGATTTTCCTGTTCATATTCGTTTGGTCAGAAAATATACACTTTATAAACAAAAGTCCGAATGATTCGCATGTTCTAGAAACTATGAAAACTTCCGTCTTCGACCTTGTCGGTTTTCCAAGTTGCGTGTCAGATCTCCTCATAGGCCAACAAGGTTTTTCCGGCCACTGTTTCGAACTACCGCCAATTGTCTCCTTGCGCACGTTTCCCTTCATCGGACAATATCGTAATTTGCATCCGACATGATCGATATACTCTATGAATACCAACAATGAAGGCGTTTCTATTCCATCGGCTAATATGTGACTCGATGATAGCCGTGTGTCAAGCTGAACGATAATTGTCAGTGAACTGATATGGGTTCCTATGGTCACCTAAGGCTTATTCAGCATGGTATTAATAATAGTTCCTTGAAGCCGTCCTCTTGGATGCCTTTCAGAAGGCCTAATCGAAGTTCATATAGTATAGTAAAGATACTGCTTGGCAACATCGCATTTTGTGTGGAAATGAACTTGCACAGATGATCATTTTTTGATTTGAGGTTATGAAATTTGGTAATGCGAAATGGAAGTGGCACCAATCAATGCATGACTTCCATTTCTGATGATAACGCACTCTCAGATGAGAAAGTCCTTGTTCCCAAAATATATTTCAATAATAATCTTTCTTGTTTTACATTGCAAGGAGGTGGAACTGATCAACTCTTCTAAGAGGAGTAAGGAGGTAACGTCTACACCAGTCATTTCTACATCTTATCTTTTTCTTCATAACTGTAGTTGCCAGAGTTAGTTTAAACTTTTTTGAAGCGACCCATGTGAATCTTTTGCCATGGCCGCCGAGATCCCCCGATCTTTCGCCAATAGAGCACGTTTGGGTTAGAAGGCTTGGAAATTCACCCCAGCCTCCAGGGACTTTGGCGGCTCTGAGACATGAAGTACAGGAAGCTTGGAATAGTATACCTTAAGAAGAAATAGAATGTCTTCTTGCATCAATGCCAAGACGTGTTGGGGAGTGTATAGATAACCGCGGTGGACAAACACATTTACTGCTTGCTATATTGTATATGTTTTACCAAAAAAAACTTAAACAGCCCCTTCTGGGTGTTGCAGTTTCTTTGTCAGTTAGTATATTTTTGGAGATATTTTTGGGCCCACTTTAAATTTTTTGTTGTGAAAAATTTTCTTTCAAATTTCTCTTTACTCAATTATATTACAAAATGAACCAACAATCTGAAATGAAGTAATAGAAAGAAATAATTGATTCATAAAGAATTGAATTTAAGGATGAACGTATCTCGAAAATGCCTTCTGGACAAAAAAATCATTCGAAACATTATTATTCGATAGGCATTTATTCAACAAATAGGTATACATCCTGGGTGTGAACAATGGAAGTAAAATCCTTAAGATCATTATGCGACGTCCCGAATCTGAAGCACCTTTCACAACAGTTAAGAATCTATTCTGAAAATAACCAAAACCTGAATCGATTTTGAAATAAACCAAAACACGAATTCGCAATTACGCAAGCTCGAACCGTTCCGAATAGTTCTGAAATTGGAACCAAAACAAAGCTATCATGTTATCGAGAGTTATCGAAACCCGGATACGGGCCCGACTTTATTAAAGGATCCTTTAATAAAAGATCCCTTGTCGTTGGTTCGACCATCGAAGGACTTGTTTCCCTTCGACTTTAAGATGACATTTTTTATGTGGTTCTTGTCAGAGACAAATAATAGAGATGTTTCCCCGTAGAATAGTATCAGATGTAAAAATGAAATTCAATAATATTATTGCTTATGTTTATTAAGTTTTGTTGCTGGTTGAAATTTGCCACAGACCTTGAAATGAATATTCGACAACAGTGTTACTAATTTCAATTGAATCTGATATTTATTTTCATAGATGTTAAAAAAATATATGAAATTTCGTGTAAATTCTAAATACGTGAATAGATGAATGAATTAAACAAGCGCGTAAAAGCTCCTGACCTCACGTAAGTGCTTCTCTAATTTTCTTTTTCATTTATGCCATTATTGAACAATATTTATTCTATCAAAAATATCAAATCAAATACCAAGACATTAAACGGCATTTGAAATGTATAAAGAAAGAATCAGCTCAAGATGTATAGAATATATCACACTTTCCTACTGATTCCCACTAAAGTTTTGGCTCCAACACGCGATCCTAGAATTGCCAAATATTGTCCTACTTGGCTCTGTGAACGATGATAGTGCGAAGGTCGCTTTGTTAAGTCCATACAATTATTTCCAGTGAATAGAATGAATTGAGCTATAATCTGATTGATCTGATGTAACTATTCCCCAAAAAATGAATCAGATATTTGAAACTATGGATTCTTACTAATATATAATAAGAGTTCAACAATTGTGGAACATCTACTCATCCAGAATATAAAATATGTATAAAGTAATAAGTAGCAATATAAGGTTTATTATAAGAATACTTTCATGGGTACAAGAAGTCATTTTGAAGCCAAAACAACGGTGAAAACGGAACGCGAGATTGATATTACTCATGGATTTTATTGGACAGTTTGGATCTCCTTCCATAAAAATATGGTTTATAAATTTTTTATGTATCTATTAATAAATACCTATTCAATTCAAAAGGCATGAATTTTTTCACATACTCATGAAAATATTTCGAGGAAATGTCCATGTTTATTATAATTGAAATTGTAGTATGAATTTCCACTTCATTGATGTTCATGTTTATATTAATTTATCAGACGAATTTCAAATCAGACAGATTAATTGTAGTATCTATCGTTCCAAATGATTTCTTGAGGTATTTCTGAAAACTCAAGTCTGGAAGACTTTCTTTGCATGAACTAAATATCGAAATGATAAATACCTCTTGTATCAGGCATTCAAAAATATCAAGTTTCAGACTTGTGTATTCAGAGCCGAAGGAAACCTTGATATGTATTCTTCCATTTGAATTTGTCAAAATTCATTTATTTTCGAAAATTCTTGAAATTATGTATGGTCCAACTCGGAAAATCAGAAAGAAGTTCTGATTTGACTAGTTTCGATATGGCAGGTCGGTAACTTCGGTAAATATTTCAGATTTTATATGGCATATTTTCCTATGCCGGCATCATCAGCGAAAACTGATGTTGGACAACAAAGCCTCCTTTTGACAATATTTGGACCTCATTTTAGACCCCAAGTATTCCAAAGAGTGTCCACACCATATATATTATATGCATCTATAATCAGCTCTAACCTCCAATCATCACAGAATTAGAACGAATGAATTTAAGTAAGCCTTTTTCTATTTTAGGTGAAGTTAGGGGGGCTCGTATTTCATTAAACGACACCCTTAAATGTTTTGTGAGTACGCATGCGTTCAAAATAAAGGAAACTTTATTCAAGGAACGCCTCTGTTTGGGTTTCGATAACTCTCAATTGTGTATGTTTCGAGTTAACTTATATCAGATTCGAAGATCACCCTATCTCATTCTGAGTGGAATCACAGAAATGATATTTTGTTAAGTTAATTGTAATCGACGCAATCGCCAAAGGTGAGTTATTAGCGTTTAATGATTGTTGATTATGTGTTTGTACTTCTAATGGAAGGTCGACTTGCGAAATAGTAACTAACCAAGGTGCTAAGTCGCGATGGTAGGTCGAAGCAGTTAGGATTGCTCATGGTATCGATCATCGCTCTTAACGCAACAGATAAGTAATTTATCCTACGGTTTTCTGATGGAGATGTTGAAACTCTTCACCTTCACACTTTTCTTTGATTATTCGTACGCTTTCGATAAAAAAAATTGCGAATCAACGTTCATGGTTAATCGTAATCTTAAGTGCTGACTTGTATCACAGGAAGTATGTACATATGAATGTACTTGACATAGTCTTGACATAGTTTGTGAGATCATCTGGACGTAACATGTTTCCAGCTGAAAATGAACGACAATCAGAAAATGAGCTGGAAAATTTTGTTATTTTTTGTGTCATTTGATCAATTAAAGACTCGTCAAAAACCAATTCATCTTGCTGTTGCTGCTAAAATTTAGTCTTAAATTTCTAGTCGAAACTTCTGTCAATTTAACCGTGATATAATTTCTGGCATATGACCGCCACGGCTGACTCGGACGTAATCTAATCTGGAGGTCCAATCAATTTTTCCAACATTTGTGGCCGTATATCAGCAATTACGCGGCGAATGTTGTCCTCTAAGTGGTCGATCGTTTCGGGCTTATCGGCGTAGACTAGCGACTTCACATATCCCCACAGAAAATACTCTAGTGGCGTTAAATCGCACGATCTTGAAGGCCAATTCACGGGCCCGAAACGTGAATTTATGCGGTTATCGAACGTTTCCTTTGGTAAAACAATTGTGGCACAAGCTGTGTGACATGTTCCGCCGTCTTGTTGAAACCAGAGCTGCTACACATCATGGTTGTTCAATTGAGGGAGGAAAAAGTCAGTAATCATGGCTTAATAATGACATCATTGACTGTAACGTCCTGGCCAGCATAGTCTTTGAAGAAGTACGGAACAATGATTCCACCAGCCCATAAAACACACCAAATGACGTCTCTGTGCATGCGTACTATCAGTTAGAGTGAACGTGGTGCGAAAACGGTCAATAGTTAGTCGAATTAATTGCTTAAAATGGACGTAGAGCGCGATACGTATTTCTAACAGAGCCATCTTTTTCAAAATAAGTTGGCACAATTTCTAAGCGTTGTTCAGGCGTCAGTCTATTCATGTTGAAATGCCAGACCGAATTGAACACAAATCACTTGACAGCTCACAAATGGCCGCCAGCTTAAGCAGTGCTGCCAACGTAAAGTTCTATACCTCTAAAAAAACGCCCTTCACTCTCTTTTGTATCATTTTTTGTACGTTTTTTTTTGGAAAAAAACCTACAAATGATGGAAAATCCTCCCAAAATGTGCTTTAACTGATACTTTCTCATTTCTGGTTGGCGTTCAATTCTGATTTCACTGATAAATCACACTGAATTGTCGGACTTACCAAACTGTCAGGGAATAAACTCACGACAATTCTGAAATAGCTATTCTCCAGTTCGCGACTATACCGTTTTCGAACAATTCAATCAATATAATTATGGAAACACAGAGTCACTCAATAAGTTGCAGTCAATGCTGGTCTTGAGTGAACTGGTTAAGTCGGTTTTTGAAGGAATTTACCGAATTTGTACCAACAACACTATGTGACAGCCCATTCCATCTTTCGAAAACCTTGTTGGAAATAAACGTTTTTCGCTGTGTGATCTTGAAATTTTCTTTCGACAGTTTGAAGCATGGCCACGAAGTTGTGTGCTGCTTCTCATTCAGAGATGATCGAGATTCACACCAAAGAATTCACGCAGAGCCCGATATGCCACACCAAGATCACCTCTAACTCCTAGTAGATAGGCCATGACAGCTCTAGCGCAATTTGGATCATTTTTACATGTAAATCCCCATAAGGAATTCTCAGGTTCATTTTGCAAATTTTGATACCTTTTTGAAATATTTTAAGTCCTGCTCAAGGTCATTCAGATTTCAAAAAATTTTTCCAGCCCTGAGGTTGTGGATGCTTAGGTTGAAAGGTAGGGAATGATAGGAAAGGGATGAAGGGTGATAGGTAGGGATGATGAATGGGCAAATGCCTAGAGCCGGGTTGCGGGATGTGAAACGAGCGTGATAGTCATCTTATCATCCCAAAGGGAATCCTTGAATTGGTTCTGGGGTTTCCGTTCTTGGTCGGAAGAGCTCCCCCTTTCCCCATAATCGTGTCTTCTGCCGGTTGGCCGTACAGAATCGATTCTGACAACGGATTCATCATAAGTGCAAAGTAGACGTTTGAGACAACGTTCTCGGAAAATTCGAAAATTACAGATATTTGAACAAAACGCTAGTACGTCGTTGCCCAGAACATGTTGTTTCAATATAATTCCTGGTCAATAACGAAATGTAGGTCGATTTCGTGCCGTTACATCCGAACCTGCCTGTAAAAATTTCTCGTATGTCCCATATGGCACCCATCCTCTTAAACACATGTGTCAGTACAACCCAAATCACAACTTTCGCCTCAACCCAACCAATTTCTGCCATTTAACCCAATTATAGCCCTCAAAACAACAGAATTTTCCTCCCTTCGTCCACCATATGTTGCCTCTTCGACAGCAGGTCGAGCGGGTATCACTGCAAAACACTTGTTCTGAGTCCTTGTTTTCATTTTTGCGCTCAAATAAAAAGTACCGTTGTTGTCGTCCGAAATCGGAATCGGCAGGAGGGAGCTGAGAGATGTCTTCTACGAGGCCAGAACGAGTTTTTGCGATTCCTGCATATTTATGAGCAGTCCACGGTATAATTTATGGGATGCGCCAGGTCGGTCATTGATGTCTCCTTAGAGTGGTCGTTTTTTGGTCATTTTACCTATCGGGATTTTCAGGACCGTCTGGCTAGTCGACTGGTTAGCTGGTCGTTTACCGTAAACGTCTAATGCTCTTTAGACCGCAGACGAGACGGACCAAATTGGGGATGGAGTTTGATTTCTTTCGGCCCATAACCTGTTCCTTAGGTAATGCGGTTGGCGAATGTAATCCTGACTAACTCGAGGTATCGCGTTAAGGTGATCTTGTGGAAAAAAATCATTGACATTTCTTGTGAATTTCAGCAGGAAAATATTCAGTCATCCAAATAATAAGGGATATTTTTGATAAATATAAAGGATATTCCTTCTTTAGACTCATAATCTGTTTCTCAGATATTCAATTTGACGAATCAAATCCTCGCGACCTAGAGTTATTGTACCTATTTGTGATATTTGATGAATCTCTGACTGACTAAAACATTTAATATGATTTTCAGGTTAATTTGTTGCCAGGCTCATAACCTTTCAATCAGATATTCAGTTTGTTGAATCAAAACTTATCGAACTAGAAGAAATTATTGCGAGAAAATGATCTCTGAAAGAATCCCTAATTTATGCAAGCATTTTGTTGTAATTTCTATCAGAAAAGAATAGAACTAACCAACTTAGAGTTGAAGATGATGAAAGATGTTGAATCTTCATCAGGCCCATAACCTGTTTTGAATTTAATATCTGTTCATCAGTGATTTGGTATGTTGAATGAAATTCTGGCTGTCAGGCTGCAGTTCAGGCGATAATTATTTGATAGTTGGTGATTCACTGGTTGAATCAAAATCCTAGCAAACTGAATGGAGGTAAGATCTTTGAAAGATCATATGCTGGAAGTTTTTATCAGAAAAAGATCCATCCAGGTAAGGGTTGTTTTACATAAAATAAAGATAGAAGTTGAATCTTCATCAGCCCCATAACCAGTTCAGCAGTTGAAAGAACGGAATATATTGATGCAACTAGGAACTGTGTATCGTTGTTGCGGCAGTTTTTTCAGGAAGAATCACATCAAAGGAAAAATATGTTGAAAACTTTTTCAGTTTAACTGGAAAATAATAATCGATAATCTTCAGTGGGGAATTTTAATAATATTCATTAATCACTTCAAATACAAAAATTCTAGGAAAACAATACCGTATGGTCAGGGTCTTTCGCGAAACAACTTGTTTTGAAAAAAATTTGGAAAATTGCCGAAAAAGGATTTTTAAATTTTCCCATATTTGCATCCTCAAGAAATGTTGCACAAAGTTGCCTGTTCTTGGTCTTCAACGAGTTTTCCCAAATTTTTGGTACAAAAATTGAACTGTCTATTCAGATAGCTTAAAGGTGTCAGTAATGTGTCAGTACATGATGTAAAACCATCCATTAATATAGGGTGATAATGTAGTATGCTTTGAATCGATTGCTAACAGTAACAAAGATTTTTTTATTGACTGTCTTGCCTGTCGGTTCAGCATCGTTTTGAATTTTTGGTTTTGAATAATGTCGAATAAAATGGATGCAGAGATTCGGGAAAAAAGTTCTGAAGTGACGGTGAAACTTATCCCGGCCAAGTCTTCCGGACGATATCAAAAGAAATACGAGATATTCTGTGAATGGCGCAAAACTTACAATGTGGAAAAAATCCTAAATGAAAACATACTAAAATATACCAGTCCGGTAAAGTTACTTCACCGGCCTACTGATGTGATGTATCATTTCCCGGACTAAATCGAGTTAAGGAAATGGCACATAACAGTACAGTATTCAATAAAAGTTTTTTGTGGAAGCTACTCTGTATCTCCAAATTTAGATCGTTTACGAGATATGTACAAATGAAGTTTACTATTAGCATATCATTAGAGAACACCCTGTATAAGACTCCAACAATTCGAATCCACTGTATAAAACAGTAACCTCGCTTTGCAGCAACCGACAATTAATTCAGGTGTAACCACCAGACAGCACGCTAAGGCCCCGAACACACATGCAACTTTCCGCCGCGACCGTGGAAAATTTATTAAAGCCGAAACGGAGATTACAGCGCATATTCATGGCGGAAAATGAATAGGGAAATTCGCTGGCGAGGCGTGAATTGAAATTCCGAGGATTTTCCGGAATGCCAAGAATTAACGCAGAGATAAAGGATAAGATCGATCGAGACATTGTTATGTCTTTTTTGCTTACGCCATCCATAATGTGGGGCAGAAGGGAGATGGAAAATTCGGTCGTTGATTGTACTTTAACATGGAAAGTCGTTTCTGGATAGTTGGAAAGTTGCATCTGAAATTGTGAAGGTGAGACTTTTGAAGAAAGACAAATTGATCAAAAAATTCAAGACAGGCACTGATGTCAGGAGCATTTTACGCTCTTGTTCTGTGGAACAGCGCGTTATAGTTTTTTCCTAATGCTTGAAATTTTTGAGCAGAAAATGGTCTTAATCGATTAGGTTGGAATCCCTGAAGAAGAATCCGTGATCTAATTTCAATTCTGTCCGTTCTTTTGCCAGTATGTGCTCAATGTTTCGAAGGAGGGAACCTAAGGACTTGAAATTATCAGATTAGGTTTGTAGTTCAAATATGTGGCTTAATTTCGTTGATGGGTGAAGTAAACCTAACGGTTTCGAAATTCCGCCCATTTGAAATTTTGAAGTACGGCTGCAATCTGTTTGAAACTTCGGGAATATTTGAAATATACCAACACACAACATTGAGCGGTACTTGGTGAGAATCCAGTTGTGAGGAAATTTTTTAAAAATTTCAAAAACTTAATCAATTTTTTTTTTAAACTTACGACAGATTACGGCACAAACCTTGAAATTGATATTCAACAACAATATCTCAAATTTCGGTTCCAACGGAAATTGGTATTCCCGGAAATTTTGGGAAAATAATTTTCGTAATTATTTCCTCAATATCTGAAGAAATACTTCAAAGATCACATTGGGAATTTGTTACAAAGTGACAAATACAGTCTCTAATGCAAAATCTTGTGCGGAAAGTCTCGAAAATTACGAAATATTTCTTTGAAATCATTGTGTTTTTCGAGGTTTTTAACGCACTTGTTCTAGGGAACAGCGCGTTATCATTTCGTCAAGATGTCTGTAATTTTCGAATTTTGGGCCGAAAATGGTCATATACGATTAGGTTAAACTCCCTGAAGAAGAAAGTTTGTTAATAGGACAAATCTGCCGAATGGTTTTTGAGTTACAGCCATTTGAAATTTTGATTCCTCAATAACTCGAAAAATATTCATATGATGGGAAAGAAACTTGCTTGGAAGATGGACCTCATCAATCCTTGAAAGAATTTGAAAAAAAAATGAAAATTTTCATATTTCATTTAAATTTCATTGAAATTTTTAGTCGCCATTTCGCAATATGAACAAGCACGTAAAAGCGGCTGACTTCACGTCAGTGTTTTTCTAGGTTTTTTTGAATATTTATTTTCAGGTTTCGATGAAATTTGGCACAGGCCTATATTCATTTTCAGAAATATTGAAGAAAATATTCAAAATTCCGTGGCAAATAGTAGTTTCGACGCTATCAAGATTAAAAGTCATTTCTAGTTACAAAATATGGACACGTTACTCTGAGCAGAATTTTGAGATCGCTGAATCTTGCCTTCATGAAGTAAAATTCCTGTTGGCTGGGTTTAAGACATGAATAGGTGACTGCGGGAAAAAGCTTTCACTATTATTTTTTTCAGTACCAATTTTAGTCTTAAGTCTTTAGGTTTAAGGTCCGTTACGAAGGTCATATTGATGAGAGGGTTCAGATCCCAAAAGACGCTTATTTAGATTTTGTGTCCCTTAAACCCCCCCCCCTTAAACAATACTTTTCCGATCCGAAAAACTTTCGCCGTTTTATTTTGTTCATATGACGAAGCTTTCGGCTTTTTTAGTTCAAAGTTGTCTACAGAATCATTGGGCGGATTTAACCCTTTCAAGAATTTTTCATTTCGTATTTAAACATCGAAGCTGGTTTATAGATAAGTATCGGGTCTCCAAGCCGATTGTTTGTGTAGTTATAACGTTTCCTTGGAGGCTCGATATTTGTAGAGGCTGATTCGGAGCTTGAGTGCGAATGTAAACTTCGTGACTGGGTAAAATCCACTCAATGATTCCATTTGATTGAATTCAATTGGAATCTTGTACTTGATAGAAAAATGACGTGGCGTGGACGTTATGCAGTATTTCTTAAGGCAGATTCGAACCGTTTATGGATTCTTTTGTCGTCATAAAACTTTCCTTCGTTAGATTCATGTTAATCGTGCTCAATACTTCAAAAAATTTTCATTTTTAAGATGGAAGGATTCGATTATATGTTTCCAGCAGTACCATTTACTCCCACATAGTTCCACAAGTGATTCTTCGTTGTCGTTTTTTGGGATTTTGCATTTGCAATTCGAATAGGTATCTAGTTTCCTCGGAATTTTCGGATTGCTTTCCATCTTGCAATTCGTGAGAAATCAGTTTTCAAATTTCAATCGAGTTATCTAATCCTCCCGACAGCTGTTTTTCGTTTGGAGGGTGAAAAGGTAAGGTCTGCCGTTTTCATCCATAGCGGAAAGACGCGATTCTCGCAAACGGTGACGTGATTCGTTTTTTTCTTCCGGGATCACACTCCAAATGACAGCAACAGAAATTCATATTATACATAAATTTTCAGTCCCATTTTCCTAACAAATGTTACTTTGAAACAATTTTCATTTTGGAAAGAATCAGGAACTAATAAATGAATTGTATCAATTTCCAATTAATATGTGAGGACATATATTAGCAACGAATTTTGTTTGAAGAGAAAGAGTGCATTTCCACATTCTTCACCGAATCTGACTGAACAGAACGAAGAAGCGCCTCAGTTCTTCTTCCAGTTTTTCAGCACATTTTTTTCATGACCATCTAAGGGTTCCCTTGTCACATTCGTACAAAAAAACGAATTGAACGGGACACCGTCGGTAGTTTCGAAAGCACATTGAATAATTTAACTTTCCACTCTGCCGAATTCATTGAGTTGACACAGAGAAGTCGAAACATCTGTTCGCATTTTTTTCGACGATAAAAATCTACTCATTGTTAGTTTCACGCTGTGAAACGTAACGACACACGCCTTGTTTTTTCAGGTCACGTGTCTTTACGCCTGTGAATTTACGGCAGACGAAAAATGTTGTGTCTAGGACCCGATAAGGTACCCTAAGGATATGACCAAAGTGCACGCGAGATAGCGATATCCTGAGTGGACTCGTCAATAAGTGATCGAACTTTGAGCATTTAGAGGTATATCCATGCTCAAAACTGATCGAATTTATTCTACCTGCACCTTTTCTACTTCCTGCCACGCAGTTACCCAAATTGTCTGAATTAATTGCTCCAAAGCGTAAAACCTACTCGCGGTATCGCAATCATGACCGACCGACCCTCACGGGACGGCCAGAGTACCAACGATATTGCGATATCATAATCATATCATAACTGTTACTAGCTAGAGGTAATGAATTAACGTTTTCCTGGAATTTCTCCAAGCTCAAGACTAATCTAATTTATCCTTGCTGCAATATGACCACCTCTCGCGTTGATATTGCCCAGATTATCAAAACGAAGTTCTCAAGAGTGAGAAGTCGACGTGCGATATCGCTTGGGCTTGTCGCTTAAGCCGGGTCCAGATGAATGTAATCCGAACAGCGAATGCAATAAAATTTGGTGAACGATTCGGCGAATAGTGAGGACGGCATTCGAGCTCAGCCTCGAATAATACATTCAAATGCATCGTTCGAGTCGAAACCCGAGTCCTGACGGAGCAGAAAGAGCGCTGCCTCGAACCGTAAAACTCTGGGATTCATCGCAGCGCTGTTCTGACAATTTCTTCCAATTGCAGTTGTTATCCTTGGCATTTAGCAAACACTTGAAAATATAAATACAACGCCAAGTTAAAATTTCATTTTCAACAAGAACTGGCTTGCATGAATCCATTGAATTTCGCTTGAATATTGCACGTATGTTGCGTTTCTGTGCTTTGAATACTTTGGAGATGTCAGTACAGCTACTTCAGAGTAGGATGTTATATAGACAACTACACACTAAGCTGAAATAAACATTAATCAGACAGCTCTTGGGAAAAATGTCCTTAATTCTATTAATTGCAAACTATGAGCTGTTCAATCTTTCACATAAAACGTCAATATGCGTTGTCCATTTCAAATTCATATCGACATGGATGCCAAGAATTTTATTCGACTCAGATGTCGGGATAGTGTTATCACCAAACTTTATGTTGAATCCTCCAATTCTATTATTTTTCAAATAAAATTGTACGCAAACAGTCTTACTTATGTTCACCATAAGATGGTTTGAATGACACCAATTTGTAAATTCCTCTACAATACATTCGTAGGCTTTCTGAAGTTCCTCAAGACTACCCGCCGAAACAACTGCGGAGGCATCATCTGCGAATAATGTTAATGAATAACATGCTAATCACAAAGGCAGATTGTTTATAAATAATATAAATAGAAGGGATCCGAGCACGGAACCCTGAGGAACTCCTTGGCCAATATGGTAACTCTTAGAATAACTTTCGCCTGTTTTAATCTCCATCATCGCTCTTTCGTTGAGAACTCTGCGCAGGAATACGCCCCTGAAACCCAAATTGTAGCATTTTTCGAGTAAAAACTTACTAGGGAGTGAATCGATCTCTACAAAATTCTGCTTGAAGTTCTGCGTCGCTATGCTCCAACTTACTGTTGTTTCCATCAAATCGCTCAAGTACTTTCCAAAATATCAGGTAAATTATCTCGAAATTTTAAATGGCTATAACCCGAAACCGTTCGGCCGATTCGACCCATTAACGAACTTCACCATTGGATTTTGAAATGCAACCCAACCTTAGAACTTCAACTTGATAGGTTATTCCGTGCGCCCGTAATCATGCATACGGACGGCCGGCCGGGCAGAATCGATATTGACACCGATTTCGTTATGAGTGAGTCAAACCTATCTAGTCGTTGAGACCATTTTCGGGAAAAAATTCGAAATGTCATAGATATTTGTACCAAACGATAGCACTCTGTTCCCTAGAACATGCGCGCAAACATTTGTTGCGCCATCAAAATGTTACATCTGACCGGACTAATCGGCGAAAAAGTCAATTGAATCGAGACAACATCTGTCGCCCTTTTTTCGGCGATTAAAATCTTCGCCCCATTGTAATTTCCACGTCGCGCGTACCGAATTTTTCACGGACATGTGCGTCTGTCTGTGCGTCGGAATAATGAACGAAAGCTCGTGCTTATCTCCATTGTCATCTGTTCTTTTTGTTTAGTAAGCGGGCCCTGTTTATGACCCGTAGCCCCCTCGAATGGGCTGACGAACCCGTTCTAGCGCGTTATTCGCGCGCCATTCTGTGCAGCGTCACGCGTCTCTCGTCATCGGCAGATATTCGCAAGAAATGTTGGGACGTTCCAGACAAACGCTGATATTAACATAATGTTAATTGATCTCCATGAATGTGTTATGAGCTCTTTGTGTCAGGGATGTATTGTTTTTGCGAGGTTGTGTGTTGAATTGGAACGTTTTGGATCCTGCATTTGAAGGGTGGGACTGTAAATGAGTTGATGAACATGGTTTGGGAATGGCAGCAATGGGAGGGTTTTCAATTATATGTAGGACGTTCTGGTTTTTTGAGGCGCCCCGTGTGGCAATGTGGGTTTACAAATACAGTCAGGTCCGGTTACAACGAGTACCATTTATAACGAGAGTTCGGTTTTAACGAGCAAATTCTCAAGGTACGGACTGCCGCCTATCTGATGCAATGCAAACAAGTTCCAGTTAGAACGAGCCCGGTAATAACGAGAGCTCGGATACAACGAGTCGAAATTATATGTAAAATAATTCTTAGTGTTTCGTTCATAACGAGAAATTTTCCTTCTCAGCGAAATCGCTTCTGTTAGAACGACCGTCTATTGCTATTGGATGATTTAGCATTGTTTATAACCAGCAGAAATAGCCAGGAATAGCTTCGAACAAAATTAGAAGCATCATTTATAAATAAGTTCAAGCTCATATTACAGATTATATGTATAGTACCTAGAATATACAGGGTCTTTCACGAGGAACCTCACCCATATTTATACGGGAAACTACTGAACGTATTTTCATGAAATTCCGCACTTATAAGTATTTCACGATGCTGATGAAATCTAAAATATTTTCAAGGCATGAGCACCTCCGGTTTTTCCGGAAATGACGTCAACTTCCGTTTTTCAAATTAGAACACCATTTTTTTATTGCAGAAATAGATTCCTTAGAAAATTTCAATTTATTTTGATGTGACATTTTTCAGTTTTGGTTGGAAAATTCTCTCTGAGCGGGAAAATTCGAAAAAAAAATCGAAAATAGAGCTCCGCTGAAACAAGAATAACTTCGAGGTTTTTGGATGGAAAATTTTCATTTTTAGGATTTTTCAAGATGTAAGATTGATGTATCCACTTTAACAATCGAAATCGCGATTCATGATACAGGGGGTGAAAAAATCGCTTTCAAAGTTAGGGATGACAAAATCGTGAAAAATCAATTTTTTCAAATTAGAACCCCATTTTTTTATGGCAGATATTGAATCTACGTTAAAAAATAATGTGAGTGTATGCATCACACCCTTGCCCTAAAGTGGAAATTTTCTGAGTTATTCACAAAAAACTGTTTTTCGTCTTGAATTTTCAGCTATTTCTTTTCCCTTCACGCCAAAAAGATGACATTTTCAGGAACTGTTACTTAAACCATGTTTTAGATTTTACTACCCTAATATGCAAGAGAAAAAAGTTACAGGTTGTTCCTAAATAGATGGCGAATTTGGATTCGAATTTGTATCGGAAACCTCTTTATTTCAACTAATCGGCCATCGGTTTTCTCTCCAGTGATAAATAAATAATTCCTTATGAACCATATGCAAAAACTTACCATGTTTTACATTATTTTTTTTTAATGATAGATATCATTAATTACATCTGCCAAATTCCTCTTTATTCAGTAGCATTTTGTGTTTACTATTAATTTGGTGATAATTCGTATTAAGTTATAAAATCAATCACTATGCCTAATTTTACCAATGAAGATTATTTAAATCTCATTCTACTTCATGGAGAATGTATTATAATAAAGTTGTAGATAGAACGATTCGACTGTTCATTGAGAGGTTTCCTGACCGACCCAGACCAACGAGAGATACCATTAACAGAACCATGACAAACTTGAGAAATGTCGGATCTTTCGTTAAGAAAACTACACACAGAGAAAAAAGTGTAGTAGAAGACGAGAACAACGAAATTACAGTTCTTGCATATTTTCGTGTGAATCCTCAAAATTCTCTCAAAGATGCCGAGATTGATCTGGGATTATCTCAATCGAGTGTTTGGAGAATATTAAAAAAACATAAAATGCACCCATATAAATTCAATAGGGTACAGCATTTGAAGGAAACTGATTTCGTCAGGAGAACAGAGTTTTGCGAAGCTATGATGATTCGATTTCAAGAGAATGAAAACTTTTTGGACTGTATAATTTGGACAGATGAATCTAAATTCACAAAGAATGGTTCTTTCAATAGGCATAACAGTCATTATTGGGATGAAGAGAACAACCACCACTTCAGACAATGGAACTTTCAAGAGACCTGGAGTTTCAATGTTTTTTGCGCCATCAAAAATAATGCAATTCTCGATGTTCACATTTATGATGGGCCTTTAATTGGTAAGATAGAACACTACACATGTTTGCATTATTTAAAGAATGTTCTCCCTTAGGAGATAGATATTCTGACATATTGACTCAAATAATTGAGCCGCTAGTACAGAACCATAATGACTTATGGTATCAACAAGATGGCGCGCCTCCACACAATTCACTCAATGTGTCAAATATCCTCTACAGGCTATTTGAAGATCGATGGTTGGCGAACAATGGTCCACATCTTTGGCCACCACGTTCTCTCGATTTAACTCCTTTAGACTATTATGTTTGGGGTAGGATAAAAAATATTGTCTACTCAACTCCCCTGACTGATAAAGAGGACTGCATAGAACGAGTCAGAAATGCGTTCAGGTTTGTTTAGATTTTTAGATTCATAGTTTTGAAACTCAATTTGGTTTTTAAACACTTTTGCAGATCTCTTCCTCCCGATGAAATAAGAAGAGCAACGCACGAAGCATTCCTGAGACGTATAAATAAATGTCTAGAAATTAACGGTCAAAACTTTGAGCATCTTCTCTAGTTATAACTGCGAGAGTTTGCCATGGTTCTCCTAATAGTAACTTGAAGTCGGTTTCAAGAAGGGGTGAAAAATCTACAGCATGGTTCAAATAACAGTTCCTGAAAATGTCATCTTTTTGGCGCGAAGGGAAAAGAAATAGCTGAAAATTCAAGACGAAAAACAAATTTTTGTGAATAACTCAGAAAATATCCACTTTAGGGCAAGGGTGTGATGCATACACTCACATTATTTTTTAACGTAGATTCAATATCTGCCATAAAAAAATGGGGTTCTAATTTGAAAAAATTGATTTTTCACGATTTTGTCATCCCTAACTTTGAAAGCGATTTTTTCACCCCCTGTATCATGAAACGCGATTTCGATTTTAAAAGTGGATACATCAATCTTACATCTTGAAAAATCCCAAAAATGAAAATTTTCCATCCAAAAACCTCGAAGTTATTCTTGTTTCAGCGGACCTCTATTTTCGATTTTTTTTTCGAATTTTCCCGCTCAGAGAGAATTTTCCAACCAAAACTGAAAAATGTTACATCAAAATAAATTGAAATTTTCTAAGGAATCTATTTCTGCAATAAAAAAATGGTGTTCTAATTTGAAAAACGGAAGTTGACGTCATTTCCGGAAAAACCGGAGGTGCTCATGCCTTGAAAATATTTTAGATTTCATCAGCATCGTGAAATACTTATAAGTGCTGAATTTCATGAAAATACGTTCAGTAGTTTCTCGTATAAATATGGGTGAGGTTCCTCGTGAAAGACCCTGTAGATTGCATGCGTGATATGTAGGTACTATGTACATATGAGCATTATGAATTTTCACCACCACCATATGTATTTTTATTTTATTTCTTTATGTACATACCTTTGTATTTTCTAATGCACAGAACAATTTTATTTCTTAGTTCTTATCTAATAAAGTACATAGAGCATATTGATACAAACTTTACGACTCATGCATATTGATGATGCTCAAAGTAGTACGAGCAACCAGCAACCTCGTTGAAACCGATCTCGTGAAAATTCGTGTAATACGAGCTTTCGCTTATAACGAGCATTCTTTCTGGAACCGCTAAGCTCGTTATAACCGGACCCGACTGTATATTCATTTTTCCCCCCAATATATTTGGATTCTAACAAATACAATATGTTTATACTTGAAGATCCCACTGCTGAGTTAGAACGCTCATCGAGTATTTGCTTGAAACCAATTTTAACAAACATTTGTTAATAGGAGAGTATATATCTACGGGGTGGCTCATCGGGATGTGGCTGTTTCATATTCAACAGGCAGCAACCCTTATTTTCGGCTAGATTTACTCAGGCAACTCTCGGTCATCGTACACAGAAAAAAATTAGCTTTAATTTGATAAATAAATAATATATGTACGTCATAAATCTAAAAAGTGAAATCATATCTGTTCATTCCTGGCTGCGAAGAGGGCTGGCCAATTGTTCAACGGCAGTGGTGATTTTTCGTATAGTCTTCACATATGCTTTGAGGTGGATGATATCACATTTGAAAAAACAAGTGAATGCAATTCCTTCTGAAAAAACAGTTAATATTTTTTTTATTCAAAAATACTTGCGGCCACATTTTGATAGGAAACGCTGTAGATATATATTCTCCTATTAACAAGTGTATGTAAAAATTTTTTTCAAGCAAATACTCCATGAGCGCACTTAATCTGCAGCCGGATATATAACCTAGAAAAGCACTGACATGAATTCAGCAGCTTTTGCGCGCATGTTCAAAGGAGACGACCACTTAAGTAACAAATTCAAACATGTTTTTTTGAGTAATTTCGGTAAAAAACAACGATACCGAGGAAAAACACGAAATTTGACATTTTTTTCCAATATCTCCAAAAGTTATGGCCGAGTTTTTTAATTCACCAAATTGGTGTGGTGGAAAAATGATGTATCCACAAAATCGTATGTCCACCTTATGTAAGTATCGATTAAAACTTATTTTGGGATAATTTTGCATAATTTTTAAGGATTTTTTCGTTATCACTTCCAATATCTCAAACAGAACTATTCAAAATTAAGAAATTATTTTTTCATGGAAAATGTCCTTGCGGATTGCTGGAGCTAACTATTTGTCAAGGGCAGTTTCTTGGAAAACAGATTGTCCAATGAACAATCCAGGAATGATATACACGATAAATAAAGCGAACACATTACAGAATACAAATCTAACTCTTTCATCAGACAAACGAGAAAATTTTCAGAATTATTTTCTTTCGATTTACTTGAAGAAGAGGTAAAATTTAAATACTCTCAAGCCGAGTGAATCTGTATTGCTCTGTTTTCATAAAAATGTCAATGTGACGAAAGTATCAAAACGGAAAATCTAATGAAATAATTCTGAAAATTTTCTCGTTTGATGAAAGAGTCAGATTTGTACTCTGAAACGTCACAGTTCGCTTTGTTTATCGTTTATTTTATTCCTGGATTGTTCATTAAGCAATCTGTTTTCCAAGAAACTGCCTTCGACAAATAGTTCAATCCTGTAATCCGCAAGGGCGTTTTCCAGAAAAAACAATTTTAATTTCATTTTTAATAGTTCTATTTCAGATATTGGGAGTGAAAACCCAAAAAAATTTTAAAAAATGCTAATGTACTCTGAAAACTTTAGATACTCATCAATTCTAAGAACCCATTTATTGTATCTTTGGATGATTGATTGATTGACTGATTGTTTTTTATTTCAGGTATGTTAGATTCAAATTCCGACGAATGTACTTGGCTCATTCATTTGGTTGGTAAGTTCAGTTTGGAAAATTATACAAAACTAAGGTTAATGAACTCATCAAGAAGAAAATAACTGATAGAGCTTTTGGAACAACCTGACTTACCCAATAGATGTTACCGACTAGTTGTTTGGGTTTATCAGATTGTTTTTGCTTCCTGGGTGATTAATAATAATGCTTTAAACATAACAAAAAAGCTTCACTCAATGAAATAGATTACATAATATTACTAATCTGAAAAGAGTCCTTTTGTTAACTTATAGTACTTCAACATATATAGATTTCCTAGGCAAAGTTTCAAAGTTTACTGCATCGAAAATTGTACTTGTCCCGCAAGTACTGCTCGTCAAAACCCGTAGAACTTCAAGCCCAATATTGGACAGGAGTAGTCAATTTGCTACAAAAGAGAATCCCTGTAGCTATTATAGCTCCAAAAATAAAAAGGAAGTTGAACTAAACTTGAGTTTCTGAAATTGACTCATGTTCCATTGGAATCTCTTAAATTAATTATAGGTAAGTCATAAGTGAAGAAAGATATCAAAATTTTTCCTTTGGTGTCACAAAACTTTTGACTGTTGTTAAATTCATTGATTACGGTTCGAATTCGATGGTTGGGTTGAAAATGAATTGAATTTGTGCATAGAATTGACAATCGAGCCCTTGATCGAGAAAGTTCTGTGAAACCGACCGTTAGTATTGTGGAACTTATTAAACATTTCACTATAATATGAACATGAAAATCCAGTTATTACTCTGTGAAGAGATATTAAATATACAAAAACTGAAAATAAATGTTCTTGAACAAATGTAGCATAAGGGGGCCGATTCTTGATTCTCCATCAAGAATTGAACAGTACGACAATTGTCATAAGTTTGTGAGAGTTCTATTCGCCATTTCGAATTTGTTTTCAAGCAAATATTCAAGAAATAAACTGAATGCAAGATATAGAGAAATATCGAATCGGAATGAAAACATAACCTCTTAACCTTTTTCCTTCGACTTAGCAACGAGTGGTACGGAGTATAGAAGATATAGCGAGTGACATTCGGTTCCATGCGCAGGTCATGTCTACTTGTTGTTTATATTTAACTTAGAAAATCCAAACTAAATCAGTCTCAGCAGACGTGAGTCGGTCCAAACATCAGCTTGGTGAAATTCATCTCCATATGATCTGTCTTCTTGAAAATACATGGAGAATAAAACAGTTAGTGTGTTTCTTTGAAATCGGAACCATTGGACATATTTCATCATCAGGTGGATTCTCGTGATATCCATTTAGTTAGTAAGTAAGTTGCATGTAAGTCAGTGAAAACCATCTCAGTAATTGTCGAATATTTGTCGAGAAACGATATTGAGTTACCGAGCAGTGCCATTCCAGAATATGCATCGGAATCGATTGCAATAGTTTCGAATAATTGTCGAGTATACCTCGAAGTCCGTCTCACGGAAAAAAAATAGAAAAAATCATTTTCTGTAGAATATCCTGGCTTCTGAGAATATTTCGCATTTTTGGCATCAGCGCAACTGCTAACGGCGTATATTTCATATCATTGTTGACTGATATTAGTTGTTTGTTAAATCTGCTTTCTTCAAAAATGGAAATATTCCATTCTCACGAATATACACCGGCGTGAATCCTACACAGAACACACCCGGTCTCCTAACTCGGACAAGCATTAGCTTCGGAGGAGTTCGAAATAGGAACCTAGGAGGATCGGCAACAATATAATAATACAAAATAATAATAATAATACACCGACGTAACTTCTCGATACGAACAAGTAAATCAGAATACCTTTTTTCGTTCAGAAATGAGCTGAACAATTATAGAACGACCAAAATATATTTGTCTCAAAAGAAAAAATCAACCTCAAAGATTAATATACAAATGCAGTATTGCTGAACCTGCGAAATATCCCCAGAAACCAGGAAATTCGTTCTATTGAAACGTAAAAAAATTCTTTGAAGGATTGATTTTTTCTGTTTTCTCCCTGTGAGAGGGTTTCTCAAAAATATCCGACAATTATGTATAACCAGTGGTTGAATTCGATGCATATTCTTGAACGGTTTGCAGAACCACATGAGCGCGAAAAATTTTCTTATTTCACGGCAAATTCACAGCCAATATTCGAAAATTACTGATATAATTTTCATTGACTTGCAAGTGACTGCATAATTAATGGATATATTTGCATGGGGCTCTCCAGAAACAATGGAATTTCCAGTTTCCATATCGCCATTATAACCTCCAAAATTCTCCTCGTTTCAATAAAATTTTCAGATCCGCGCCAAAGGACCAGAACCCAATTTCAAAGGTCGCCGTTACGTGTTTCTGACGCCAGGCGTCCCCGTAAATTTCCGCAGATGCTCGTATCCCCATACCTGGCGCTATAAATATTCATGCCCTACATTCATTTATGAAGACGTAAATTATATTCAGGGGCGTTGTCGTTGTAATGTCCTAGGTAAGTCTTTTACGTTGGTTTTTTCGTGACCGTTCATCATGTTGGTACGCGTTTGGAGGTTTAAAGCAGAATTTTCCGCGGCCAAATCTGATTTTTGGGCAATTTGGGATGTGAATAGAAGAGAAGGAATTTAATTAAAAGTAGGGATGCTTTCGGTCTCACTGGAGCGTATCAAATTAGATAGTTTGAGTCGGATGCTAACGCTTATTTCATATATTTTATAGCCCTACATTCATCTTCTTATTTTTTTGATTGCACCTCTCACATCGCTTAAAGTTTTCTGTACTTACGTTAGGGTCCTTAGGCTGCCTCTGGGATGGCGCTCTTGAAATTTTGTTCACAAGACCACCATCCAACAGGCAACAAGTATTTAGAACCCTTTCGGCATTCGTCAAGGCAAGTCGTAATGATGATAAATACAAACGTGAAACTGAAATGAACGAATTTCCTGGAAGACGCTTCCTTTGTGTAGAGGCTCTGATTGATGGTATGATTAATTCAAACCGGGGTATAGTTGTTATTTCATCAAAAAATATTCTTTCTGTGTTTCTGTTGATTAATTACCCATTTACAACCAGAAACGTCCCATCCAGGGCACCTGCGTACAGGTTTTCTGGCCCTACCTAATCATCAGCGTAACTTGGCCCCGAATAATACGAAGGAAATCTAATGGACTCGATTCTTGTGCTGCGAACTTCTGGAAAGGTGATCCTACCAGAGCCACCTAGCGAGATACTCACGAACGCAAACCTTCGTGGTGCAAAAACGGTGTACACTTCTAGCATTTCTGAATGGAATCACAAACAAATTCACGAAAGTTGTGTATATTGAACTGAACAGTCTGAGACCTTTTTACAATATAAAGTAGATATTTTTAGAGCAAGAAGGTCTGGGTTTCAAACAAATCCACTCTTTCAAAAACAAAGGCCGACAGGTTTCGATTTTATTCTATAGTCTTCTTCAGGGCTCTGAAATGGACAATGGTGAATAAAAGCTAACGATACAAAAACAATCAATATAACACAATGACAATGTAAAACGTACTAACATCTATACATTTTAATTACTCTAATTAGCATACAACAATATTCAAACTTACAGTTTTTTAACAAATGGTCTTATTGTCATTTGTGATGGAGAATGTGCGAAATAGAAAACAAAAACGAATACATACAAAAACATCGGGAGACAATTCTTACTGAATAAGGAACCTTCAACTCATATGTCAATTTCAAGAAGACCGAGAAAGGGAACGATCCAACTCACGGAACTGCAGGAATAGTTCACAGTTTAAATATTTCTTTTTCTAATTTTATTTATTAGACTGTTATATGCCGTATTCAAATTATCGATATCTGTTCTTTTATTTATCGAACGATTATCCTGTCTGATAGAAATCATTTCATGTAATAAGCGTTTTTTTAAGTTAGTTTCAACACCTAAAATTTTTATTGAATTTAAATCGAAGTTAAAAGCAGGAAGGTTGTTCTAGACATGCTCGGATAATGCTGTATTATTATCTTTTTTCTTTCTCAAAGGATTAAATATATTTTGGGAATCTCTTCTGCGTTCATTTATTCGGTTCCTTATGTACCTACTCGTCTGTCCAATGTAGATTGATTGGCAATCGTTAGAATAAATTCCATAAATAACATTACTTAGCCATTCTTTTTGGGTTTTACTTTTAATCTTTGTGAAAAACTTTTGAATAGTGTTATTAGACTAAAATGCTAGGTCTAAATTTAATCTATAAAATTTATTTCATTCAAAACCTTTTCAATGAATTTTTTCGGATAATCGTTTCTTTCCAAAATAGATCTTATTTTTGTCAAATTAGATTCGTGAAACTCTTCATCACACAGCTTCAATATTCTGTGTTTAAGGTTGTTTATTATATTGATTTTCTGTGTGAATGGGTGTTTCGAATTAAAATTCTAAACTCTTCCTGAAAAAGAAGATTTCTTGTACCAATCCGTCCTAATTTTATTATCTGTTCTGATCAAAAGGACATCTAGGAATGGTAGGGAAGAATCTTGTGTTTCAACTTCCAGAGTGAATTTTATGCGTGAGTGTATGTCATTAAAAATTGTCAAGACTTCATCTTTTTATCAGTAGGTATAGATGTGCAAATATCGTCCACATATATTTTGAAAAAAGGTACATTAAAAGAGAGTTCTCTAAGAGCCGAGTTCTGGACTTCCATCATAATATATCTGCCACCACCGAAGCAAGGCAGTTTCCCATTCCCAAACCAAAAACCTGTATGTAGTATTTGCCATTGAATTTGAAATAGTATAGTAGTTGTGTATATTGCTGAAAGTTTTTTGCATTGCAGCGGGTCGGAATTTGTAGAGATACCTCTAGGTGGTGCTGGTATGATTCCCTTTCCAGAAAATCGCCGTTATACGAATTCAGTTTCCTCGAACTCTCTATTCGAGTCAATCAGAGTTATGTTGCGCTGATAATTGATAATATCTTTGAAACCGGTAAGTAGCCACCCTGGGGGACAATTCTTGAATCTCGATCAAGAATTGAAGGGTATGACAATTGTCATATGTTTATGTCGATTTCCTAAGTTTTCTCCAGCATTTGCAAAATTTGTGAGAGTTCTATTCGCCATTTCGACTTTGTTTTCATGCAAATATTCAATAAATGAACTGAATGCAGGATATCGAGAAATTTCAAATCCGAATATGGACATAACCTTATCACCAATTCCTTCGACTTGACAACGGGTGGTACGGAGAATACGGAGATATAACATTCGATTGTCGAGTGACATTCGGTTCCATGCGCAGGTCATGTCTACTTGTTGTTTATATTTTACTTAGAAAATCGACTCGAACATATGGCAATTGTCAAACTCTTCAATTCTTGATCGAGATTCACTAATTGGCCCGCTGGGGACCGATTCTTGAATCTCGATCAAGAATTGAAGAGTATGACCATTGTCATATGTTTATGTCGATTTTCTAAGTTTTCTCGAGCATCTGCAAAATTTGAGAGAGTTCTATTCGCCATTTCGACTATGTTTTCAAGCGAATATTCAAGAAATAAACTGAGTGTAAGATAGCGAGAAATTTCAAATCGGAGTATAAACATAACCTTATCACCGTTTCCTTCGACTTAGCAACGAGTGGTACGGAGTATAGGAGATATAACATTGCCGAGTGACATTCGGTTCCATGCGCAGGTCATGTCTACTTGTTGTTTATATTCAACCATTCAGAAAATCGACGCGAACATACGGCAATTGTCATACTCTTCAATTCTTGATCGAGATTCAAGAATCGGCCCCCTGGTTAACACCATCCTCTTCATTTGCTGATACATGGCGTTCTGATCAAGGGAGGATATGTGTTGATTTATTGAATGAATATCAGTAATTCTGCTCATGTTCCATTTTATCCTGGAACTCAATTTTGAAAAAATTGAAACTCCTCAGAAACTCAATATTTGTAGAGTGGGAGTAGGGCTAAATTACGAAAGTCGAATTCGTGTATGAGTTAAATCAATGATGATACCCTTTCAAAATTTCATTTTCTCAATATTTCCAAAAATAAATATGTAATGATAATAATGATCGAATTGAAATTCATTACTTTATTGAAAAGTGACTGGTCGAAGGTTCATACCGAATTTCGTAAGGAAAATATGTTTAGGAGCTCAAGAAACCTTTCCATCGGGGAAAAATATCGTAAGAATGCGCAATGTTGCCACTTTTTATATTCAAGAATTTTCGGGAAAAAATGGGATGAAAAATGGAAAAATAACTAACACTTTGCATTCACACAAGAGAATTGAGTCCATCCCAAAAAATACTCACTGAAACCCCGTTTTCTCCTATAAACGTCGAAATTTCTCCGAATTCTAAAATTTCACGCGGCTATTGGCAACGTTAAAGCATGTAGACCGCGTGCAGGTGCCTGACCTTGAGATATTAACGAGGGGTAAGGAAACTTTAATGTGGCTGTATTGTTTAGCACCACTTGGTATTATTTGCTCTTAATGGACATGTTGATGCAGCTGCAGTTGAAATTTTGTTTAAGTGATAATTTTGTGATTTCTGTTTCGGCTAGTTTTTATGGTTTAAATTAATGAACAACTAAAAGAATCTCTCTAAATAATTCTGAGTGTTTTGCTCGCATAATACTCACGATTGAATATGAAATTTTATAGGTGGGTGAGTTTTTATTTTTATTCGAAGAAATTCCATGAACATTTTCTTCTCATAAAAAATAATTACCACTCCTCACACTTGATCGGTGTATATCTATCTTACGGTTTCGAGAATATTATATTCCTGTTTCATAATTTCGCCGTATTATCCACTCTTTTTCACACCTTATATGCATAACACAGAAACGCCTCTTCGTAAACGAGAATTTGGCCGAATAAGCTCAGTTCAAACAAAACCCAGTCACCAGGCTCGGCTAGAGGAAATATCGATTACTTTTTTCGCGCAACCTTGAACTTTGCAGTTTCTTCCGCTGGGTATTCTGGGCGAGATGTTGAAATCACACCTATCCTTCTAAATGTCAGAGTTTATTCCTTCTTCCTGCCACTGGCGCAGAATGGAAAATTAGTTTTTAGTTCACGCGACTGAAACCGCAATTAGTTCGAATACAACGCGAGATTTGGAACGGTCAACTGTCAAAACTTCAAGCATGCTGCAGACTGCAGAACTCTGTCACAATAACTCTTTACTTCTACTATACTAATTGAATGAGTTGTGACGAACCCAAATTCGAAATAAGCAAAATTTCGACTCCTCTTTTCGATGACTTGAAGATATAGCTAACAGATACACCTCAGAGCAAACAATAATACCTCGGATATAACGGGGTGACTTTTGGAAGCCAGAGTTCGTTTTTTTCAAATCAAATAATAAATCTTAGTGATCGACCAACCAAAAAAAAATTTTTAAGCCACCCTGAAAATTTCACAGTTGACGTTTTGGAGTATGTAGATTTGAATAAAGGAATAAAAAAAAATCCGTCCGTCCGCCGTCCGCAGACTGTAAGCTTGTGCCAGACCTTGAGATATCAACGAGGATCAATGATACTTGAATGTAACTGTGTTGCCATGGCCGTGGTAGTGTTCGCTCTTAATAAAGTGATCTTTTGCCGATTCCGAGCATGATTGATTTAAATATCTTCTGTAAAATACGTATGAGATCCAATAAAATCAATATTTTTGAACTACGTGGGCGGGAAATGACTAATATTGAATAAAGCAGAGGAAAACGACTAAATTAAACCGTAGGAACCCGAAATAAATTTTCACGAGCGTTCTTCATTTCTAAAAACAATGAATAATAGGACAAGAAGTATTTACTGAACCCCAGAAATTCCCTAAAAAAAGTATAAAACTTGGAAAGAGTGCTTGAAGATATTTTAAAAAAAAAGGCCAACATGGCTTTCATTTCAGAGTTTGTAGAAATATTCTTCAACTCAGTTCTTAACAAGTTTTAGGAGAATCCCTACTTGTATTCACTTTTTTTTCATGAAATTATCGAAATATTTGAATATTTCCATTAATATGATCCTTTTGAATTTAGTAATATTGTTCTCTGAAATTTGATTTAAAAGTTTTTCAACAAAGCTTTAGATAAAGTTGAAGCAGAAACGTTAAATTGTAAATTTGTGTATGAAAATAAGGAAAGTTTTATGGAAAGCAAAAGAGTTTTTAGTGATCTGATTTCAGAAACTATGATGCAATATGCCTAATTATTCATAAACAATATCCTTTGTTCGTGATTCATTAAAAATTTTATTTTCCCAATATTTACAGAAATATTGATTAGATCGAACTGAAATCTAGTACTTAATCGAAAAAACCTAAAAAAGGACTGCCGTGAAGTCTGCAGCTTTTGCGGGTATGTTCAAATACCTAGCCAAAGCAGTCATCTCTATTGAACATGCGCACAAAAGCTGCTGCCTTCACGGCAGTGCATTTTAAGTTTTTTTTAGACCTGTTCCATATATAAATTATTGTTGTCTTTAAAGGATTAATCAAATTATTTTTATTATTATTATCATTTCTTGACATTTCTTAGACCTTAGACCTACCCCTCTAAAAAGATTCGCAGCAATCCCGCACAGCACTAAATATTCAAAATATTGTCCACAGAAGATTTATGAGGCGCCGTTTGGGACAAAAGTGCGTTTTCAAATATATATATTTTCGAGCCAATACACTTATTAGTTGCAGCATTATATTCATTTTGTGTGCCGATATATTCATTTTTCGTTCCGATATATTTATTTTCTACGAAACACAATATATTTATGAGTTAGGCGTAGGCATTGGTTAGTACAACATATCACGTTGTATCTCCTCAATGTGTAGTACCTACACTGGCTAATAGATGGCTTATAGATTGTCGATATTGAAAGCATAAAACTAACTTTTTCGTAGCATGTGTATGATGAGATGAGAGATGAGTAGCAATGCTCATTTATAATAACATAACCAAAGATATGTTATCTATCTTGTAGATAAGTAGATATTTTTATATTGAGGAATCCTAATAGCAGTTGGTTTGTGTCTCAGTACTAGAGTACAATGCAGTTAATTCGGTTGGTGGTTTTCTACGGCAAGAAATGTAAAATTACGATCAGTGTTATGGCCAATGGGGGTTTTTCTTTTAAACGAAAATGCAGTAATTTTCATGAAAAACCTTTTGAACATCATGTTTCAAACATATAATTTCAATATTATATTTTTAAAAAAGTGTTTGTTCACCTAAAACTAAAAAATAAAAATGGGGATTTGCATTCAAGGGGATTTGTCTTGAGTGCACGATATGGCAACGTCGAATTCAGCTTTCTCGGAAAGAAAAAGACGTAAAATGTGTTACTTTGCTTAGGAAAACAGAGATAGCTATACTTCGATCTGGTAAGAGTAGAAGACAACCGCCAAGGAATAGAAAAAGAAGAGCAGAGTCTGTCATACTGTCATATTACTGACAAATCGCAAACGGAAATTGTTTGGTTATATTGACAGAGAACACGTGTGTACCACAGAAGAGGAATGAATATTTCATTATTTCATATCAGAAAAAGCTATTCTACTATACAGCGTTGTCACTTCGTGCATGCCTGGCAAATCCCAAACCCAAATTTTGAAATCTGATTTTGAATACTTTCTGAAGGTTATCTGGGAAAATGATGAATCAAACCCATAATAATTATGTTCAAATTTGCATTTGCAGTAATAACCCAAATTTAGGAAAAACCTCCATTGATCCATCATTCATTCATAATCCTTATTCAACACTTCTTACAGTAGCATAAACCAAACAGTCAACTTGAACTTGCTCTTGTTAGTATTTGTATACAGCTGTCTGAATGGGTGCGTTTTCATTTTCATCGAACTGATTAATCGGTGTATCCCCCTCTCTCTTCTATTATGCTCTCCACCAAAGAAGAGAGAGATAGAGGTTAATCCATTTATCAATTCGATTTAAATAAAAACGCACCTTATCTCTTTGTAATCTGCTTCAACTATGTAGATGGTTATGTTATTTACATCGTGGTCTTCTAATGCTATCATTTCGGAACTTGGAACCATGAAGGTAGGAAAGAAGGTAATAGAACTCTGTAAGTTGAATAACTTTTCCAACCATTGCTTACTGTGAGCGACTAATGTACTAATTCGCAACTACTGCTAAGCGATACGCCCTCTGGCGATAGAAATTCGAACACTTCCAAGCTAGTAGTTTTTCAACGTGCCTGCTATTCTTATGTAATTTGCTTACTTTTGGAGTTCATTTTCGAGCTTTTGTGTTGTTCTCCGAGTTGAAATTTTGGTATGCCGAAAGTGTTTGGAATATTCATCAATCGATTCCTTTCTTTCTGATTAAAATTTTCGATTGTATTAATTCGAAATGGCATCATCCCGAAATAACTATTGTTGTGTGCCTGAACTCAATGTTTTTCATGGTCAAAGAAGAAAGGATCATCTAGTGCCTCTAGTTTTCATTTTTTCCAAAGCCAAATGAAAGAAAGGTGACTTGGAAACAGCATTTGGCAGATAACTCAATGATAGAAGAAAGGCCTAGCTTTAGAAATTGAAGATCGGAAAACAGGTCACGAAATACATGAAAGTATGTTCACTGCATTTCTCTGAAGATGTTTATTTTCATAAAGGTAAATTACCTACAATGTTTTCATTTCGAAACAACTTCATGTCATGATGTTTTCAGGTGTAAATGAAAATAAGAGAATTTCGAAGAAAAATGCTGCAGAGAAACTACCGAGCACTTCTGGAGCTACCTAATTCACATACTACACAAAATCATATTCTAAAAGAGTAATCTAGTTGAAAACCTGACATTAACTAGATATACTGTTAAGAGTTGATAATAGCTGAATTGATTCATATAAATACATTAATACTTTCCATTTCTATATATAAGTAGGTTGAACCAGCTGTAACATCTTTCATTTTGTATGTGTATCTTGACCTGCTGTAATATGAAAATGAAATCAATTATATGTCTATCTGATTCCTTTTCTTTAGAAATACAATGTGAAAGAACTAAAGCAGAAAATCTGTTTCCATTTTATTGATTCACTCGTTCGTAAACAAAGAACAAGTCGTATCATATAGACTGATTCTAGATTTACCACATAATATAGCCAGCATTCAGCACTTCTTCACATAAATAAGATTCCTTAAATTACTTATTGAAGTGCCTATTTCTCCAGAAATTCAAGTAAACTTAGATATTGGTTCATTTTGATCCACCAAGCAACATAACTAAAATAACACCGAAATTATCCTCCAGGAACGATTTAATGTACGATTTTATATCGTGATCCAAACGAAAAGTTCCTTCTCAAGAAATCTTACACAAAATTATAATAATTTCTTTAAATATTCAAGCTCTGTTTAATAAATATTCGTTCTCCACCACATTTCTAAGGTTGTTTACATAAAACTACTAGCTTGGACAGGTTCCAAATGTATCCATTAGGGCGCTGGCATCTTCGCAGAAGTTCCCAATAACTACGCTTTGTTGCCGAAAGCTCAGAACTGTACCAAACGTTGCCGGCGCGACCTCCGTGAAGACTTGGGATAGGTCGAATTAATAAATATATTGGTTAACACGAATTTGTATATTTGTAACACCCAACTAATAAATCTATTGTGTTTCGTGAAAAATAAATATATCGCATACAAAATAAATGTATTGCTACAACTAATAAATATATTGGCTCGAAAATACGTATATTTGAAAACACACTTTTGTCTCAAAAGGCGCCTCATGAAGATTCATCATGTTGAACCCTTGCGGGGAACCAATAAAAATTCTCAAGACTACCTGATTTGATCCAACTCTATCGTACCAGAGTATCCATAATTGATGAGGTCGTAAGGCGCTATAAAAATGGATTTCCGATGCTTTCGTCGGCGCATGCACGATAACGGAATAATAAAACCGTCCTATTCACGTTTCGAATTGGAAACGTTCAATTCATAAAACTCGTTGTGACAAATTCTAGAGTGCAATCACACCTCTCCGACGCGCCTGGCTCGAACGGCAGCAAAGCGGTGGAAATCGTACGCGCATCAATTTCCGTATGTTATCATTTTCTCGGCACGGCTGACATTAAGGATGATCGATGGGAAATTACTTTGAAACCAGGGACATTTTCGGTCGGTTGACATACGCCCGGATCATTATTCATTGCTCGTTTTTGAGGAATCGCTTTGTGGGTACAACGAACAAGTTCATTACTTGGTAGGAGTGTATTGATCGGCGAATTAGAGGTATATGGTTTAATGAGGCATTTTTTATGGGTATGGGGTTAGTAGATGATTCAATATTGGTATGATGTCATTAGGGGATATTGATGAATAGGAAATGAAAAATTGAGAGATTTTCTATAAATCATTATTTCTGAGCCCGATGTCGTTTGTTTTCATCATCATTATTGCTTAATACCTGCCCAGACAACTGAAACATTTGGACATCCAATGGATGTCCGACTATGGACTTCCGAGAGATCCATTGGATATACTGCCTTATCCAGCATCCATCCAGCATAGATAGAATTGGGATTCATTAGATGAAACAATTTCGTCACAATGGATGTAACATGGATGTCCGTTGGATATTATTCTATTGGATGCCCATCTCATATCCTTTTCAGTTCGAAGTTTCATTGGACATCCGACGAATATCATCCATTCTATATCCATTTCAGTTGGGAGTTCATTGAATATCGATTAAAGCTTATTTTGGGAGGATTTCGTTCCCAGGGCAGTTTCTTTGGAAACAGATTGCCTAATGAACAACACAGGAACAATACAAACGATAAACAAGCGAATTGTGACGTTTCAGAGTACAAATCTGACTCTTTCATCAGACAAAGGAGAACATTTTTAGAATTATTTTCCTACGATTTTTCGTTTTGAGTTTGTCAAATTGACAAAAAATAGAAATAAAGTAATTCTAAAAATTTCCTCCTTTGTCTGATGAAAGGGTCAGATTTGTACTCTGGAACGTCACAATTCGATTTGTTTATCGTTTGAATTGTTCCTAGATTGTTCATTAGGCAATCTGTTTTCCAAGAAACTGTCCTTGACAAATAGTTGGATTCTGCAATCCGCAAGGGCGTTTTTCATTTTATTTTCAATTTTTAATGGGTCTTCTCCAAATACTGGGAATGTAAACCTTAAATAACATTGAAAAACAACTCATTTTTTTTATTATTCAGGTGTTTTCTGGGGTTTCACTCCAAATAATTGAGACAGAATTATTGAAAGTTACATAAATAATATTTTCATATGGAAAACTCCCTTGCGTATTGAACTATTTGTCAAGGGCAGTTTCTTGAAAAACAAACGGCCTAATGAACGATACAGAAATAATATAAACCATACTGACTCTTTCATCAGACAAATGAGAAAATTTCAAGAAAGTGAGGTTGTTTTCTGTGTGTGATAGTTTCTTATATTCTTCTCAAAAAATTTTTGCGAAATCCTCCCGAAATAAACTTCAATCGATACTTCAAAGAAAGGTATGGGCCTTTTTCTATCGTCTTTTTTAGAAAATTGGAAGAATAAGATCACACAAAGAAAACAGCTTCACCAAAACTAACCACTAAACATTTTCTCATTCATCCGCTGAAACAGTCAGATTTGTTCTTCAGAACGTCGCTTTGTTTATCGTTCATATTATTCTTGTATTGTTTATTAGGCAATCTGTTTTCCAAGAAACTGCCCTTGGCGAAAAGTTCAATCCCGCCATCCGCAAGGGCTTTTTCCATAGAAAAACAATTTCATTTAATTTTAGTAGTTCTGTTTCAGATATTGGTACTGGAAACGAAGAAAAAAACCTAAAAATGGGAGTTCATTGGATTTCCATTGGACATCCAATGAATCTAGGGAGTCTTTATATTTGATCATTCTAATGGTGCAGTCAACTGATAGTCAAAACTGAATATTGGTTACACTACAAGATTGGTCCATTCAAGCTTTCCGCCCAATAAAAGAAGGATAATAGTAGTTAAAAAAAAAGATCCAAAGTTATCAAATTCGAAAAAAGTGCATGGTGAAATCTATATTTCAGAAAAGTACCGAATTTAATTTTTTTTTGGTTTTGTTGTTATTTTCGGATAGCTCAAAAAATATTTATCCTGATGAAGTTCGGTAAATATTTTGAAAATGCATTGCTTTGTGCAAAATTTCATGATAATCGTATCATTCAAACAATTTTTTTTTTAAATATTCTATATTCTGCGATCTTCCAATTATATTATCCTCACGAAACTCTGCATGAAGTTTCAGGTTGCTATTTTCCAATCAAGTACTGAATTTTAATTTGATCTTATCTGTATTTTAGGAAATACTGGTGAATAAAATTTCGAATAGGTATGTTGGCGGAATCATTGGATAGATTTAACCTCGAATAAGGATTCGATATGAATTAACTAAGAGAATAATTGAGTTTTACTGTGTCCCTCGGAAACTAGAAGATCACAGGAAAGAAAAAGGAATATGATGGCTATTGTACTGGGATTAATTGTTTTATTATCAAATTCATTCATTAGCAACCTCAATCAATTCAGTGTCGGACAGAGTTTTCCTAGACACCAATGTTTTCATTGGATAAAAGTAATTAAAACAAAGCCATTAGAATTAATCAGATATCGTAAAAATCCTTCTGGTAGAGTGGAAGTTATCAAGAAATACAGCTGTTCGCTTTCAACATAATGAAATGTATATTTAACGGTATGTGTTTCTAATATGGCTTGAATATTCTCTGTAGGGTTCCACATATCCATTTTTAGGATTGTTAATGTTGTTTTGAATTTTCTTGTTAGTGATTTCGATCTTATTCATTGAATCGAAACTTATTGAATTATGAGTATACAATTATTCGCAACTATACAGGGTCTTTCACGAGGAACCTCACCCATATTTATACGGGAAACTACTGAACGTATTTTCATGAAATTCAGCACTTATAAGTATTTCAGGATGCTGATGAAATCTAAAATATTTTCAAGGCATGAGCACCTCCGGTTTTTCCGGAAATGACGTCAACTTCCGTTTTTCAAATTAGAACACCATTTTTTTATTGCAGAAATAGATTCCTCAGAAAATTTCAATTTATTTTGATGTAACATTTTTCAGTTTTGGTTGGAAAATTCTCTCTGAGCGGGAAAATTCGAAAAAAAAATCGAAAATAGAGCTCCGCTGAAACAAGAATAACTTCGAGGTTTTTGGATGGAAAATTTTCATTTTTGGGATTTTTCAAGATGTAAGATTGATGTATCCACTTTAAAAATCGAAATTGCGATTCATGATACAGGGGGTGAAAAAATCGCTTTCAAAGTTAGGGATGACAAAATCGTGAAAAATCAATTTTTTCAAATTAGAACCCCATTTTTCTATGGCAGATATTGAATCTACGTTAAAAAATAATGTGAGTGTATGCATCACACCCTTGCCCTAAAGTGGATATTTTCTGAGTTATTCACAAAAAACTGTTTTTCGTCTTGGATTTTCAGCTATTTTTTTTCCCTTCACGCCAAAAAGATGAAATTTTCAGGAACTGTTATTTGAACCATGCTGTAGGTTTTTCGAAAGATCCGACATTTCTCAAGTTTGTCATGGTTCTGTTAATGGTATCTCTCGTTGGTCTGGGTCGGTCAGGAAACCTCTCAATGAACAGTCGAATCGTTCTATCTACAACTTTATTACATTCTCCATGAAGTAGAATGAGATTTAAATAATCTTCATTGGTAAAATTAGGCATAGTGATCGATTTTACAACTTAATACGAATTATCACCAAATTAATAGTAAACACAAAATGCTACTGAATAAAGAGGAATTTGGCAGATGTAATTAATGATATCTATCATTAAAAAAAAATAATGTAAAACATGGTAAGTTTTTGCATATGGTTCATAAGGAATTATTTATTTATCACTGGAGAGAAAACCGATGGCCGATTAGTTGAAATAAAGAGGTTTCCGATACAAATTCGAATCCAAATTCGCCATCTATTTAGGAACAACCTGTAACTTTTTTCTCTTGCATATTAGGGTAGTAAAATCTAAAACATGGTTTAAGTAACAGTTCCTGAAAATGTCATCTTTTTGGCGTGAAGGGAAAAAAAATAGCTGAAAATTCAAGACGAAAAACAGTTTTTTGTGAATAACTCAGAAAATATCCACTTTAGGGCAAGGGTGTGATGCATACACTCACATTATTTTTTAACGTAGATTCAATATCTGCCATAAAAAAATGGGGTTCTAATTTGAAAAAATTGATTTTTCACGATTTTGTCATCCCTAACTTTGAAAGCGATTTCTTCACCCCCTGTATCATGAATCGCGATTTCGATTTTTCAAGTGGATACATCAATCTTACATCTTGAAAAATCCCAAAAATGAAAATTTTCCATCCAAAAACCTCGAAGTTATTCTTGTTTCAGCGGAGCTCTATTTTCGATTTTTTTTTCGAATTTTCCCGCTCAGAGAGAATTTTCCAACCAAAACTGAAAAATGTTACATCAAAATAAATTGAAATTTTCTAAGGAATCTATTTCTGCAATAAAAAAATGGTGTTCTAATTTGAAAAACGGAAGTTGACGTCATTTCCGGAAAAACCGGAGGTGCTCATGCCTTGAAAATATTTTAGATTTCATCAGCATCGTGAAATACTTATAAGTGCTGAATTTCATGAAAATACGTTCAGTAGTTTCCCGTATAAATATGGGTGAGGTTCCTCGTGAAAGACCCTGTATAGTCGTAGTGAGAAACAGACCTCAGAGACCAAATTTTACTCCTTAAGACTTAACTCAACCTAATTCTTACAGTTATAGAGGCGACAATAGTGGTAAAAAATAGCATGCTTATGGTACTATTATGAATTCGAACATTTGAATACAAGTGGATATTATCAAATGAAAAAATAAACTTATCGATTACTATAATCAACTTAAGTGAATATATCTTCTTGGTCCAATAATCGTCATGATATTAGGGTTGAAATTTGCAATTTTGTCTATTGAAGCTTTCATTTAAGTCCTATAGCCAAGAACTTATTTATATTTCGATTCGCCAAATTTAATTTGCACGGAATGATGAATTTATGATTCGTATTGTTTTAGTTCCCTGATTTATTTTTCCTATACATTGTAACGATTTCAGAAGTTACCACCCATAATATCCCAGCCCCCAAATTGACACAGTATTCACTTAAAAAAAATGGTTTGCACAATAAATAACATAAATAATTGACCACATCTGAAAAAAACAAACTCGTCTCCTTCTATACAGGTGTATCTGAAAAACAGCGAAAAAATTTAAGGGGTAATTGTGTGATGAAAATTAAGGTGGGTATTTGGTATAAAATTTTAAAAAACCTTCCGCCAGAAAAGTTACACCCCCCCGAAGATCAACAAAATAAAATGTTTCTGTTTTATATTTTCCCTGTATATTAAGCTAAAGACACGAAACTCGGTGAATATCATTCGTCAGTAAAACTACACATTTTGGAATTTTTTTTTTTCAACCCTGAAGTGTGCTCAGAAGGGATTGAAATAGTCAAACCCTAAGATATTTTCTATTACTTTTTTGGATGAAAATTTTCCTTTAAAAAAAATATGGCTTAAAAGCCCAATGCATTCACTAACTTTTTATCCCTACAAGTCTTTTCGAAAACTTGTGCATTTACGAGAAAGAAATAGGGATCATCTGCGAAACCGCATTGTAGCAGGGTCTGAAACGATAAAAATTCAGCAGGCATATTTCATCGCATATGCATTTCAATGAGGAAAAGGGTAAATGATTGTTTGAAGCTGAAAGCAGTTAATTTCAACGTTTATTATAGGTAATTGTATTGTCGATATTCGACCGGTTTTTGTTCATTGTTCGGTATTGTTTTAGTTGTAAAAGTCTTACTCTGGTAGAATCACAATTTGGTTGGCTGTTGCTCAATAGAATGCTTTTTTAACATGAGTTATGTTTTTCTAGTGATTACTCGAGTTTTCGAAAAACCTTGTAGAGTTAAAAGTTAGTGAATGAATTGGACTTTTAAGCCATGTATTTTTAAAAGAAAAATTTTCATCCAAAAAAGAGTTGTAATAAAAAATATCTTAAGGGTTGACTATTTCAACCCCTTCTAAGCATACTTTAAGGTTGAGAAAATTCCGAAAAGTGTAGGTTTTTTGACAAATAATATTTACCAAGTTTTTTTTCTTCAGCTCAATATACAGGAAAAATATAAAAGAGAAATAATTTTTTTTGTTAATCTCCGAACGAGTGTATCTTTTCCGGTGAAAGGTTTTCAGAAAATTTTGTACTAACTACCCACCTTAATTTTCGTCACAGAATCACCCCTCAAATTTTTATTGGTGTTACTCAGATACACCCTGTAGATAGAGGAGGGAGATGTACATCTAATCCTTTGTCTTCTAGTTTCTAGGCAGGGGGAAACATAGCCTCATCCTTCACAGCTTTTAGTCCACAGATTAAAAAATAAGGGAGTTTAATCATCAAAGGATTTCATGAACTCACGGTTGAGATCCTGATTTTCCATAGTGTCTTTCACATTTATTCTCAGTGTATGAATGCACACTTCCCTCCATTCGCTTTGTTGTATGATGTGTTGTCTACCCAAGTACCCTTCGTTTGCAAGGGCTGGAATACGTCGTGATTCTTTATTTACAAATAATCCTCAATTGAACCTCAAAAATTGAGATGCTGCTTTCAAAAAAGCGTCAATTTACTCGTTTCATCCCAAATCTTGGACTAAATATTTCGAATAATGATTGCACTGCTTTTGACTATATGACAAGACATTCTATTTTTTGGGGATTCCTGATTGTTTAGAACACAATTTAATCTTAAGCATTATATCAACATCGAACAATTTGAAATACCAGGTTTATTTATTACTTTTGCTTTCATTTTGTCCAGTACATGAAAAGCGGAATAACAGCAGGTCATTGTTCGGTCAAATACTCGTGTGAAAATCTGCAGAGGTCAGTTAAGGGTTGCCGCAATGTCCTTAAATGAAAATAAAAGGGTGAGATAATAGGGTTACCTATCCTCATCTACATAGGTGTCCAAAAGATTTATCATAGCTACCACAGCATTATGTTGAGGTAAAAAATTTTTATGCTCACTACTAGGATTGTTGATTTAAGTTCAATCAAGTCGCTAACGGCATCACGAATATTATGGCTTAATACAAATAACGAAAATGTATTCTATTCAATTCCATAGAATCTTTTTGAATCACTTACAAGACAAGCGGGATCATGGAAAAATTCCCAAAAATTTGACATAGCGTTCCTCCTATATATAAGTTGAAAAAATTGCTCAAATAATCTTGGAAATATCTTCAGTTTTTTCCGTTTTTGAAATTTAATGACTGAAAAATTCGTGGATCTTTTCAGCCCAAATGTCTGTATTTCTCGAGCACACCATGTTTTTTACATAATAGGATTGCTAATACAAAAACCAGAGAAAAAACCTGTGAAATAGGGCTGCTGACAGGTATTCCCTTGTTTCTTGTGATTTTAAACCATTGGAGTTGCGCTAGATATACATTCCCTTGTCGTGACTTCCAATTTCTCTTTGGTTTCAAAACATTTGAATTGAACGATTCCTTAATGTGGTTTCTGTTTTTAAAACTAATTGAATCTATCGTATAGGGGTAAGTTCGCGAAAACTATGTCCGGTTATAGTGACCATTCACTATAACTTCTTCAAATTTGTTCTTAATAAACGACATGTCAATATAAGCGCAGTCATCTTAACCGAATGCTGTTATATGGAGCTTCATATGGATACCGAACTTCGCACTGCAATCACGTCATATTAAGCGGTTGGTCAATATAGCCGGCGTCGTAATAAACGGATTCTACTGTATATCGTAAGATATCAATATAGATATTATGTGTAGGTATAACTGAAAAATCTGTATTTTTATTGATTGTATTAGAATAAGGTATTCGAATCAGCGAATTTAAAAATATGTACCTCTGAATATTAAAACAAATTCTAAAGCTAAATCCGACACATCCTCGTGGTCGTCTGGCAACCGACGTCCGACCTTTTTTATCAGACCAAGTCGCATTAAGGACGCTATCAATTCAAAATCATCTACCTGCAACTCAAACACGTCGTTTTAGTTCAGGCATTCCAAAGACCCGGACCCAGATGAAGGTACACAGAGAACAACGATCAAAACGAAACCGGCATCAAAAGAATTAACTTACAGGGTGATCCTCGGTGAAAAGCACATATACTCCATTCACTTTTATAATGTAGCCCGGTTGGCCATGACATCGTGACAGATTTCACCGTGTATATTTTGAAAATGTTAGGTTATAGTCATTTTCCTGTCAGATAACTATGCAATGTTGTTCTCTCTACATAGAGGTCGTAGTATTTACGTATTTTTCAAAATGTGAATTCACTTTGGGAAAATATGAATTTGAGAAAATATTATGTGAATTCAATAATTGTGAAAACCTGGCGAATGTTGAAGAAACCTTTTTCTCTGTCAACACTGGAAATATTTCACGTATATAAACATGGTTGGAAGATTCAAATATGCTATTTTCTTGTACGGAAATCAAGAATCGAGTGTTGATATTTTACTGAAAAATAATGGATAGAGTATAGTCCATTACTTTGTGATAGTTCATTTGAAAAAAAAATAAAAGTACTAGAACAACCCTGCAGTAAAACTTCTAAATGAACAGACAAACTTATGGAATTCCCTGCTTTTCGAAATTCTCAAGAAATAACTCTACAGGAGACATTTAAATACCTTGCTGCACCACTTGAAACATTCTAGTATGAAAGTGTAGTGGTACTACTATTGTCACCTTGAAAGAACTTACTCAATTTAAAAAGTTCCTGTAAATCTATGTGAACGATACACTGGGTTTTGACTCACATACGTCAAAAATGTTGGATAGCTTGTGATGTGATTATTGATTCCAAATCATCAGGGTTACTATCAGAAAAAGCAGATTTCACTTCTACGTAGCACTTTCTGATATTATGTCTCTGCTTCTTCAAAACTACCTTCGTCATTTTTAGTTTGCAAGCGTTATTATGCTGAGATTTAGAAATCTAGAATCGATTGATATTGATAATAGTAGAAATTGAAATTTGGCAACGTCCTTTGACATTGCCGATATTTCATGAGTGCCAACCTGCGTCAGTTTTAAGGGAAAAAACTTGATAAACCTAAATCATGGCCAACCGGGCTACATTATAAAAGTGAATGGAGTATAGGAAGTGTCTGCAGAATGTAACGACAGATCATTTCGAAATATTGTTGGCACGCATATTTCTGTATATATTATATCCTTTTAAACTCTAAAAATATATTCATCAATACAGTGTTGCCGCTTGTATCCGTGAGTAGTAGCTGCTTAGTTGTATCAAATGGGGCATACTGTAATGTATAATTTTGTCTTGATAACTTTCACAGACAGTTCCGTATACATATCTGTGACCATAATAAATTAGATTGTTCAACTCTTGAGCGAAAACTGACCATTGAAATATGCCAACTTTTCCATGATGCAATTTAACGAAATGAAAAGTCACTTTCAGCATATAGAAGAGTCAAAAATATTGTTCCCGTACAGTGCTGGAGTTATTAGCATTGGTCTGATGAAATCAATTATTAATTATCATTAATTATCTCAATAATAATATTAAGTAACATGACACAATTATGTTGTGTGCTGTGTGCTCTCACACATTGACATGGGTTTCCGTCCATCTAGTATAGGAATAGGACTTTCCCTTCAAAAGTATCCAATTTGGCCCACCCTGTACATTTGTTCTTGTGAGTAAGTACCCCATAATGAAAATCTGGTGAGATAAGTACATCTAGAAGACCAGTTCCAAACGTCTGATCTTTAAACCATATACACGGTACGATACTTATCAAAATGAGCATTACTCAAGAAATATACAGAATAGATACGTGAAGAATAGGTTAACTATAGAAAATGAACAGGATAATGTTTCAGTAATCTCACCTAAATTTTTTTAGGGAATATTGAAGAAATTCGACAAGTTTTCAAAATAATTTCCCATTTCTTTATATACCACATTTCAAACTATACTCATTCATTTGGCAACATCGGATACTTCACTCGTTTTATACATATCATATCCTATTCTGCTCAAAAAATATCCAACAGTTATAATCAAGTTTGGTAAACATTGACGAAAAAGGAACTGAGAGGGAGAAATCTTTCAAAAACCACAAGAACTCATATACCTCGGAACCTGTGGATTTTTGGTTGGCAATGAATAAATCTGTAACAACAGCAAATGATTCTTATCAACACCTCCAAGATTATGTCTAATTGGAATCACTCCGAATAGTCCAGAGAGATAGACCATTTTCGATATTAATGCCTACAGAATTTCGAAACGATCTGTCGTTTTCCAGGTATTTCTTATATATTGAACTGTTCCAGTCGTTACATATTTAAAACAAGTTTTTTTATGATTACTTCATATGTGTTATCCAAAGTGAAACACCCGGTATAACCTAACAGCTTATTTATTATAAGGAATGCCTGAAAGAGAAGGTTCGAACCGGTTTAGAGGTAGAATTCACGTCTGGGAAGAGGTAACTCTGAGTAATTTTTCTCGGAAACGTCTGAGAGGCTCATTACGGGACAGTATACCTGGTTGTAACTTAGTTGGTTCTTTATTTCTTTATTCGTTCAGGCCCCCTCTGAGACTGTCATTATTAACAGTCAAGGGGGTAATATTCGGAAGTTTATAAAAAGTTCAAGGTCAATTACGTCGAGTTTAAATTAGTGATCAGCTGGGAAAGATGAAGGTTTTTATGAAGGTTTTCAAGCCCTGTTTAGAATTCTTCAGCATATGTTCAGGGTTATTATTACGTGTAGAAGTTTCTACATCATACTAGTTTTTGCGAGCATGTTCTAGAGATTTGCCCAAAATGTCCGCAGTTTTCGATCCTCGGTGCACCCGCAATCGAACCGGACATAATCTATTTTGACACCGGATTCGTCATGAGTGAGTCCAACCCAGGCGTTTGAGACCATTTCCAGCTCAAAGTTCCGAAAATTACAGACATTTGGACGGAACTTGTTCCCCAGAACATGATCGCAAAAAAACCGTTGCATTCCACACACCGTAAAATCAATATTTTATAACAGTATACCAATTTTCAAGAGATATGTTGCAAAATATGTCAAATTTCATTGTTCTTTTCTTCGGTATCGTTTCCAGAAAAAATATAAACATAAGTAGCTTAGTTCCTTTTTACGCGCTTGTTATAGGGAACAGCGCGTTATCATTTCGTCACGATGTCTGAAATTTTCGAATTTTGAGCCGAAAATGGTTTTGAACGGTTGGGTTGAACTCCCTGGAGAAGAATCCGTGGTCAAATTCAATTATGTCCGTCTATATGTGCTCTAACTTTCGGAAGGAATGACCTAGAGTTTTGAAATTTTTAGGTTAGGTGTTGATCCTGAATATCTCGGTTTAGTTCGTTTATGGGCCAAATCTGCCGGATGGTTTTTGTGTTACAGCCATTTGAAATTTGGTTTTTTCATCTGATCGAAATGAAACTGAGTTGGATGATGGACAGTGTCATAAAACTATGAAAAAATTTGAAAAAATTTTTTTTTTTAATTTTCATATTTCATTTAAATTTCACTGAAATTTCCATGCAATATGAACAAGTATGTGAAAACTGCTGACTTCAAGTCAGTGCTTTTCTACTTTTTTCAAGGAGTAACTAGATACCCAAAGTACCTTCGGATAGTCTATCATAAAGCAACTTACTTATTTGTATACCCATTCACAAAGTGTCCTCGACAGCTCTACGTTTCATACATTAATTCAATGAAAAATAAGTTATTAAAGTGAACTTGATGTTTGATGACGATGGACTCCGTTCATTGATATCATGAACAAATTTTTTTTTCGTTAAGTTATCGTCCTAGGGGATGGTATCCAGGCCTAATCCAAAGTTGGAATGTCAGGTGAAATTTCTTCGAACATTTCCTCTCTCAGAAGAAAACATCGGAATTTTGCCTCGAAAACTTCTCAAGTATGCCTAACGATTCCGAAATATGCCCTTATACATCCTCCGACCAAAACTCCGGAAGAATCCTCCGCTCAAACTCTCCCCATTCTCAAACAGCGAGCCATATCTTCTCCTCCCTGTCCCCCGAAACTTCCTTCTAGCGGCAGTGGCGACTCGTTAGCTTAGAAGCTAGTGGGGCGAAATGATGAGGAAAATAAGAAAATTTTTTTAGAAAACCACTAACGGAAGTCGGATCCTTTTGAGCTCAGGTTCAAATTCCTATTGAGATCTTATGAATAGTTTACGAAAAAAAAATATTTCAGCAAAAATTTCGAATTTTTTTCGAATTGTTTTTATTGCAGGATAATCAAGAAACTTTGCACTTACATATTTTTCCAAGTAGGTATCTCCGGAAGATCGATTCGGATCCAACTTTGGCGCACTGTTGTGAATAAAAGAATTTGAGGACTGTGCGGAATTTCGGCGTAATCTGGTTAATGGATTAAAAAAAAAATCCAAAAAAAAATGTAGAAAAAACGTTTTTGGCTATACTTTCCATACGATCACAACAAAATTCACCGTGATTGTGCTACTACATCCAGTGGCTCAAATAGTTCCTGAGATATTGGGAGATGGCATAATAAGTGAACTCCAAATTCTTCACAGACCTTGGAGTCAGTATTCCGAAATGGTGCACCAAATTTCAGTTTGATCCAATTTCAATTTTTTCGGGGAAAAAATAAATTGAAACTTTGTGGTATTTTCCTCGGTATCGTTGTTATTTCCGGAACAACTCAAAAAATACTGATCAGATCATGATGAAACCTAGTATTTAGTCGGCAAATACTGATGCACAATTTTGTGCGGAATTTCGTGAGAATCGTATATAATAACAATGAAAAATGGATCAATTTTTTTTTCGCCCATGAATTATCGCGCAAAAGCTGCTGGTTTCACGTCAATGGTTCTGGCCCGTCTTGTCTCCAAATATGTTTCTAAGGCGGCGTTCTCTACAGCCTGCAGTTTGTCTCCTCTGACACAAAGTCTGATGAATTTTTGATTATTTGGACAGGTATTTTACTCCAACTAAGATTCATTAAATATTCTGAAACTAGCGAACGCCATCCAAGTGAGACATGTTCCTTTTTGGAACGATCAATTGAGATTTCAGAGCAAAAATCTGAGATGAAAGCGATGGCACCAACACAGCAGTTTTCTAGAATATCAAAATGGCGCAGGAGTCGGAATATATCCGTTGCTCGCCTATTTTCATCATTTTTGAAAAATACTGGGGATCGTTGAGAGTCTCTCAAAGGAGTCCAAATGTCGTCCGAGTTCTTCAATTTCGAGTATAATATAGATCAAGTGAATTGAAAGCCATCGATTGATCCAAGCGAAAGATTCGAATTTCTGGTCAGACAAATTGAGATAAAACTGCACAAAAACAAATAGAGGAAATCGGTAGCCATTTTCTATCATTGCAAAATGGTGCAGGAGCTGGTCTAAGTTGTTTAGTGTGTCGGTTTGGGGAATTTTTTAAAAATACTTAGAATCGTTGAAAAACCATGTGTTTCAGTTTGTTCGTTAGCTGTAACTTTCAACTATCTCCCAAAAAATTTAAATGCTATCCAAACTTTTCTATTTCGAGTTCAAGCACGCTCCGAATCAATAAAAATACAGTTTGATGGTGAATATATGGTACCTAGAGAAGCCAGAAAAATTGAGAATGAGCTGAGGTTTTTCAGATACAGGGTTATCTATATATTTTGACAGAACCTTCAGATGTCTATAACTCGTAAACCATTCAAAGTATTCGCTTCAAATTGGCATCTCAGGTATTAGCATCTCATCTTGACATGTTCGTGTTAACCATACCAAAATAGTACGCAACAGTACTAGGAAATTTCGATTTCTAGTTGCAGGTTTAATGAAACACTCGGTACATTGGATATCCATGTTTCGTAACTATCATTTGATCCTGCATAGTTTTTCTTTTGAGTACACCAAGAGATAAGTATTGAGAGCACAGAAACGGTGATACACTTGAATGTTTGGTGTTTAGTTTGGAACTGCTCCATCTGAATACTTTGTACAATATTCTTTCACCCTTTCTCTTCCATTCAAATTGCAGAAATCATAACCATCTACTGTATCGTATTATAAAACATTCGAAAACAGAGTCTTAACTTAGAAGAAAAATCTAGGAATATAATAACCAGCAACTATACTTAATTGAAGAGAACTGAACTAATAAATGAAATATTCCTGTAGTCAATGCGTTTCAGGCCCGTATTCCATAAATCAGAATAAGAAGTATGCCATTGTTGGCTGGATTTGGAACAACAACAAGCATTTAAATCAATAAATACAATATCAGGATCATCTCATCACATGCTGGGCCGTAAGAGCTATCAAAAATCATAAGCGATTGATTATTTTCGATGCAAAATGATTAATAGTTGGTATGCCGTTCACGTAGAAAACTGTATTCGTAGGAAAAATCTATGCAGTATTAGATGATAGTTACGAAAAATTGATATTCCGTGTACAGAGTGTTATATCAGGCCTGGAAGTAGAAATCAAAATTTCCTAGTCCTGGTCTGTGCCATTTCGGTATGGTTCATTGAACTGCTCATTCAATGGCCTGAAATGACAATACCTGCCAAAATTTGAAGCGAATACGTGGAAGGGTTCACGAGTTAAAGTGTATATCTAAAGGTTCTGCCAATATCAATAAATCACCCTGTATCTCAGAAAATAATTTTCTGGCCTTACAAGTTACCATCCATTCATCACCCAACTAGGTAAACTTACAGGCAGACCACCCTGTAGACTCAAGCGCAACTGACGACTACGCGACGCCCGCGTCTATTAACCCCTCCGGACGAGTCGCCGGTGTCTCGCCGAGTATTGATTGAAAAACTTCGTGTGGAAGTTTCAGCGTCGCGGCCCCCCCTCGTGCAGCTGAGCCCCTAACGCGCGCTCGCTGATGCGCCTCGACGTCCTACGCCCACAGCGTAGAGAGAGATTCCTCCGGCAAAAATGGGCCATTATCCTATCGATTTCTCATCTGCCGCGGAACTGAGGGAGTACTTGAGGTCGGAATAAAAAAAAATACGAGAGCTTTATGATATTGTACTGCTTATCTTTTTATTATTGCCGTAGAAAATCTCTCTCGGTGATGTTGGGACTTTATGAAGCAAAAGGGTGATTTAGATTGAATGAACGTGGAATAACGGGTTCATAAAATTCGGGCCTTTTTTGCAGTTTCAATGTCCATGAATTGTTGGAATATAAAAAAATTTAAGTATTACATTATGTAATACAAAGTTTTTCGCTATAAATTTGCCACCCATTTTTGCCTATACAATATAGTTTTCTGTTATAATTGTTTGGTTGTTTTTCATTGTTATTTTATCTGTACACTATTTTAATATGATAGTATTTCATAAAAACTCGCTTATAACCAAACAAATATCGATTACAGACTATTTTGGGAGGATTTTGATTTTTTTTTAAGTAGTTTAGGTTATTTAAACTATTTGTCAAGGGCAGTTTCTTGAATGAATGTTGTCTAATGCACACAAAATACAAAATCGACACAATAGATTAAATCAAATCGTAACGTTTCAGAGTCTATATCTGATTCCTCCACCAAACAATTAATAGAAAGTCTTCAGAATATTGTCTATAATACAAAGTGTTGCAAGAAAATAATTCTGCCTATTTTCGATAACTTTGCAATTTTAATGCCGGTGAATTGTTGGGATGTAAAATGATTGAAGTTCATTGTCAAATGCAGAGTTATTCAATATTGGTTCTCCATCCATTATAGCCCATTATTATTGCATACAGAGACAAGTTTCATGCAAAAAATTCTCGTATCGATTGAAGCTTATTTTGGGAAGATTTAACATCAAATTATAGTTTTTTTCTGGGTTTTCACTCCCAATATCTGAATCAGAACAATTAAAATTTAAATAAAATTGTTTTTTCATGGAAAACGCTCTCGCGGATTGCAGGATTGAACTATTTGTCAAGAGCAGTTTCTTTGAAAAAAGATCACCTGATGAACAATACAGAAACAATATAAACAAAAAAAAAGCGAACTGTGTCGTTTCAGAGTACAAATCTGACTCTTTCATCAGACAAACGAGAAAATTTCAAGAAGGAAATGCTGTTTTCTGTGAGTAATATTTTCTTATATTCTACCAATTTTCTGAAACAATACATACCTTTCTTTTAAATATCGATTGAAGCCTTTGTTGGTAGTATTTTGCATCATATAAAAAGTATATAAAAACAATGACAAACAGAAAATAGCCTCACTTTCTAAAAAATTTCTCGTTTGTCTGATGAAAGAGTCAGATTTGTACTCTGAAACGTCACAGTTTGCTTTGTTTATCGTTTATATTATTTCTGTATTGTTCATTAGGTAATCTAATTTGTCTTCCAAGAACCTGCCCTAGACAAATAGTTCAATCCTGCAATACGCGATGGAGTTTTCCATGAAAAACAATTTTATTTAATTTTTAAAAATTCTGTTTCAGATAATTTGAATGAAAACCCAGAAAAACTCTAAACAATAAAAATAAATTTTTTGAAAAAGAATTTTGCTTAATAAACAGAATCGAAACAATACAAACGATTAACCAATGGAACTGTAACATTCCACAGTCTTTTTAGACTCCAGACGATAAATATAAAATTTTCAGAATCATTTTCCTGCAATACTTTGTTACTTCAAGAAAATTTCTCTCGTAACATAAAGTATTGCAAAAAAATATTTCTGCTGATTTTCAATTTATTTTCTGATGGAATATGCTATGTTCCGAAACCATTCATTAGGCTACATTTCTTCAAGAAACTTCCATTTATGAATAGTTCTGCAACTTCACTAGGGCGATTCCTATAAATAATAATTTTCATTTACTGTTTAATGGTGGATGCTATTTTTTCTGATTTCTTCTAGGCAACAGAAGCATTATCATGAGGCCAAAATATCTATATTTTCAAAATTTGAGCCGAAAATGGTTTCAATTGACTAGGTTAGAGTCAATCATTGATGAAGAACCCGTGATAAAAACTTTATGTGCGTGTCAACGCATGTGCGCTGACTCTCGAAGAGGAACCCCCGGACTTGAAATGTTCAGGACAAAGAAAATTTCGAGAATTCACGAACTTGCATTGTAAAATGTTTTGCTTCTCCATTCGTTATATTCCGATGAAATTTGGCATAAATTCTGAGTCGAAACCCAAAGAAGTGCAATAAATTTCAGCTCGATTGAATGTGTACTCTCGAAACTGTTGAAAAAGAAATAACATTTGGAATGGAGGGAAATTTTTTTTTCACTCCAAACGTGCCAAATGCATTGGCCTATCTATGGTTTTTTTTGCCCAAGTGTCCAATTTTTTTTACTTCTATTTGATCTATATCCCCGATTTCACGACATTACTTCTTGGGAAAATGTTTGTACTATTTCTCGGAAAATCATGAGCAAGTAGTTACTGTTATCGTTGAGAAACGACTAACAGGAACACACACAGAAAAATACAACTCTTTCTGACGGTCATAGGAAGAACGATTTAATCTCCTTTGGATATTAAAACATTCATCATTTCACTGTTATTCATTTCCTAAGTATATAAGAAACACTGCCTCAATTAAATACTTTATGTCCATAGCCTCCACCTACGGTCAATGTCGTCAATAAAAATACCAGTAAAGATGGACATGGTAGAGTACATATCGGGGGCAGGGTTATGATTTCTGTCGCAACATTAATATTAAATGAATAAAAAGAGAGTATAAGCGATTTCCATGATTATTGAATGAAATATTTTCGCATTTCATCGTTCAAGGAAATCGTATTATATCGTTGAAAGTTTTTCGATTAAATGAGCAGATTGTTTGCAAAAACTCCCTGAAACTTCCCACGTTCCTCGTGATATTTATTGTCGTTATGAAATTTCAACGAATAAAACGTTTCTTTTTCGACCTACTTAGATTGATAAAATATATCACAACTGAATGTTCCGTTTACCTGTGGAGATATTTGGAGTTTCTCATCGGGACAGGTACAAAATGGATCCACTACCTGTATGAATGACGCAGATGTTTTTCGGAGAAACTAGAGATACAATGGACTTTGATATTGACATGTGTAGTTTCAATTCTCTTTTGCCTGTACAGGGTCGACCCAATTGAACACTTGGTTGGTGTCTGGGTATATATTTTGATGAAAAATCAAATGGTGAAAACGACATATCGATATATTTCACCGTTTCAGAGATCCAGGATGTTAGTGTAAAGGATTTTTCAGAAAACGTGTTGTTACCTTTTTGATGTGGAATTTTTGTTTGTTTACGTGGTACCATTTCTGAAAAACAATTATATGAAGATTGCAATGGTTCTATATGCCTTACATCGATTGAAGTATATTTTCGGAGGATATTGCATTATTTTCTGATGTGTTCAATCGGAATATTCAAAGAAAAACTATTAGAAATTGAATTATTAAAATTGATTGTTCATGAAATATGCCTGTGCAGATTGCATGATTCAATCTATTTTTAGGGGCAGTTATTAGAAAACATGTTGTAAGATGAACAATATGCATTATCGCAAACGATCAACGAAGTGAAATAAAATGTTCCCGATTCTATATCTGACTACTTCATCAGACAATAAAAAGGAAATCAGCTGAATTATTTTCCTTCGATCATTTCGTACTATTTGAAGGAAATGATTCTACAAATTATGTTTTTATTGTTTAATGAAAGAGTCAGGTATAGACTCTGAAACGTCACAGTCGTTGATCATTTACGTCGTTCCGATATTGTTCAGTAGGTAAATCTTTTTTCTATGAACTGCCCTTGACAAATGGTTTGAATCCAGAAAGCTGAAGGGCGTTTTCTATGAATGATAATTTTTCCAATAGTTCTTTGTCAGCTATTGGGAGTGAAATCCTGGAAAAAACCTGAAAAATATCATTTAAATATAATATATATTTAAATATTTCCACCCAATTTCTACCTCAATTTTATTCCATCGTTAATGTAATATCCGTTTATAGAGTAGTTTCTTGAAGAACTCGACTCATCACTGTTTTCTCTTTCAGGTACTTTGGCTCCCTTTCTGATTCGACCAGACTACGGTAAGCCTGCCAGATAATTTCTTCGTGAAGAAAAAGCCGCCTGATGAATTTTTTCATATTTCGGTCGATTCCACGATGGAATCAGTTTTTAAGTTTTTTTTTGGCTTTTCAAAATCTGAAACAAAACTATTAAAAATTAAATAAAAATTGTTTTTTCATGAAAAACGCCCTTGCGGTTTGCAGGATTAAACTATTTGTCAAGGGCAGTTTCTCGCAAAACAGAGTGCCTAATGAACGATACAGGAACAATATGAACGATGAACAAAGCGAACTGTGGCGTTTCACGGTTCCAGAGTACAAATCTGACTCGTTCATCAGACAAAGGAGAAAATTTCAATAATTATTTTCATTTGATTTTTCGTTTTTTAAAATTTCCTCCTTTGACTGATGAAGGTGTCAGATTTGTACTATGAAACCTGTTTTCCAATAAACTGTCCTTGGCAAATAGTTTAATCCTGCAAAACGCAAGGTGAAGGATGAAAAATTAATTTTATAAGATATAACAGTTTTTTTTCCAGATATGGGGAGGGGAAACCCAAAAAAAACCTAAAAAAATTATACGGAATCCTCCCAGAATAAGCTTCGATCGATATCATCCAACATTGGAACTTCTTGTCTTTGAGTAGTCAACGGCAAATTCCGTTGGGCCTAACTCATTATTGGATTCTATTTTTGGGGTGATTTAAACAACGGATTTCTTGCTTAAAACATATGTTCGTGTGTAGTAAGCCTCTCATGAAGTGCTTTAGTACAGTTCAAACTGTCAGAATTTCGGTTAAACCCACAAATTTTACCGTTGCGAAGGTATTGATTGGATATTTGCATCAATGTACGCAGTGGGTTCTCCCGAACAAAAATAGTTCTGCAGTCGTAACTAGGCGGTCTCCCATAGTTTAGAAGATATGGGCCCCCAGAGTTTCAAATTGATGCATTTGCAGGTCACTTCTTGCACCATAAAAAATTTCACCCGTTCCTTTTGTACACTCGTAGTGCAGAAATCATCTTTCTACCTTCACTCAACTGTCAGTGACAAATTTCTATCAACACCTCTATTTGTTCTGATTTCCACTTACTCCAAAAGTGAAGTTTGGCATTGGCGCAATTCAATCGGTTGAAATTCTGTGTTGTCGTCCATGATAGTTGGTGGAAAATACATGTCAGTCATATAGGTTCTTAGCGATAATAAGGCGTTGTTGCCAGACTTCACTTCAAGGTGAGTGATAATCCGTAGAAATGAAGAATACAAGGTTGTCCAGTATTTTCGGTTTTTCTCATCGTACATTCTGAAAATAATCGTTTTGTCAATGTTGAAGGACAGTCAGTGAACTGAATAGGAGCAGTGAGTTATTGTTTTTATGATGGAAGGAGTGACTTTACAACCTATGAAAGGCCTATTTTCGACTGCAAATTTCCGATTAAAGCTTATTTTTGGAAGATTTTGTATCATTCTGTAAGTTTTTTCGGGGTTTTCTCTTCTAATATCTGGAACAGAAGGATTAAAAATAAAGTAAAATTGTTTTTTTAATGAATTAAGCACTCGCGGATTGCAGGATTGGACTATTTGTCAAGGGCAGTTTCTAGGAAAATAGTTTGCCTAATGAACAGTACAAATCTGATTCTTCCATCTAACAAATGAAAAAATCGTTGGAATTATATTCTTTTGATATTTTGTTTTGTGAGACTTATTGTCCAATAAATAGAAAAAAAAATCTCATTCGTCTGATGAAAGAGCCAAACCTTTACCTTACAGTTTGCTTTGTTTATCGACTGTATTGTGCCGATATTGTTCATAAGGGAACCTGTGTTCCTAGCCTGCCCTTGACAGTTCAATCTTGCAATCCGCAAGGGCTTTTTCCATAAAAAAAACAATTCTAATTCGTTTTTGACCATGACATTTTCACTGCAAATATTCATTAATGAACAACGATAAACCGAGGTTTATCATCATATTAGTGCTAGATGATCCGTAAGACAAACTTAAAATCCACCAAAGAATCTTAAAAGTCGAGTCAACTGTAGTTATTGATAAATAGGAACACTGGGTAAAAAATGTTTGAGAAAAACCGTCACGTCTAGAACGTCTAAATCAGCGTCTACGATATTTACCAAGGTAAAAACCTGCCCAACTTCGCTCTGCCTTCGAGTAACTCACAATTACTTAAATTGTTAGACGACGCCATTTGCATCCTGTCCCCTCAACTTCAAACTTCGCAGTTATAGGGTACTTTTTCCCGACGTTTATCTCCAATTAGTTATGCGAAAAAACAGAAACTCGAGTCCGAGTCGTCCTCCGGCGTCTAATTACTCACTGGTTCCTTCATTAAAACTTGAAACAAGTTTGAAAAATTAATATATTTGCAACGGAGTCCAGGAAGTTGGCGCCGCTAACGTGATTGCATTAAGAATTCCCCCGTTTCCGGTATAAACAGAGTCGGGAACTCCTCGCGGCGTTGTCGGATAAAAATTAATTTTTTATTTGAGCGAAATATTTGCGTCGCGAATGAAGATGTGCGCATTTCACTCTGGTGACGATTTTAATTTCAACCATAGATTCCTCTCATTGAATAAAACACTTTTAAGCACTTGTTCTGGGAAAGAGCGCGTTTTCGTTTCGTCACTATGTCTGTAATTTTCGATTTTTTAGCCGAAAATGATCTTGAAACATTGGGTGTAGCACCCGGAAGGAGAATGATTTGTGGAATTCAATTATGCCCCTCTGTCCGTCCGTCCGTATGTTCTATAACTTTCAAAGGAAAAAACCTGGCGACTTGAGATTGTCGGATTAGGTTTGAAGTATAAATATCTTGAGTTCGTTGGTGGGTGAAATCGGTCGAACAGTTATTTGAATTTTTGAGGTTAGTTCGATCAAATTGAAAATTTGTTGACAGTTTTAGAATACCGACGCGCAACTTCGTCCAAAATTCGTGTGCATCCAGTCATAAGAAAATGTCAGAAGAATTTCTATTCGGAAATTTTTCAGATTTTGGTAGAAAATTTTTTTTCCGAAAATATAGATCAGACTAACACAAGGGCGAATATCTGTTGATTAATCAACGAACATTCCACCTTGATCAGAGCTAATCATCCAATCAACCAAAACATCTCACCGAAGAAGCGGCGTCCCATGAGAATGGTTACAGCTGTTTCACAGTTCTTACTGATGTTCAGACCATCTAACCTTGGATAAACCGCATAGGAATCTAGATACTTATCAAAGTATTCTGCACTTGAAGGTGGGATTCGCAAGATGCTCCGGGGAGAAGGCATGTACGTTGTTATACTGCCGTATTCCATCGTCAGGTTATAAGTATCTAGATTCCTATGCGGTTTATCCAAGGTAAGATTATCTGACGATCAGTGAGAACTGTGAAACAACAGTAAGTACCTCAGATTACAACCACCGTCACGACTTTGTCAGTGATTTTCTAGAATTTAGATTAGGCGTCTGTTAAAAAAAATTTAGGCTGTTGAAATTCACATAAATAATCAGTTATCATTTTGTAGCTTCGATATGGTAACTCCGAATGAAATGAATTTTGGTGTTCTAAATAATGTCTCATTGAATTACAAGCAATGGTTTAGTAATTCTGCAGTACAGATCTCTGTAAGCAATCTCTGTGTTCAACTTGCAAAGAAAGTACAGGGTTATATTAGCTCATTGAGAAATATTTGAATGCTCATCACTTTTTTCCTGAGTCGAATCTTGGGTTCAAAATTCATGTGCATTTTAAAGACTTACCCTGTATAGCAAAATCATGGTGGCAACTGATAAGTAATGTTGAGATATGAAAGAAATGTGATGCATTTTTCATGGCGTTCATGTATGTTCATGAGTGTTCTTGCTGGGCAGAAGCAAACTCGATTGTCCTTTCTGATAGATTTCCACAGCCCGGTGAAAAAAATCGAGAAACTTGAAACTCAAAGTTGCTAAGTCTACAAATGAGATTCATGAAATTATAGTTATTATTTTTTTGCAATTTACTGATGGTGAATGAAAAACGAAAGGGCAAGGATCCAAAGCTAGAACCCTGCGGACGCCCGCACTTGGATCGATTTAACATTCCTACCGTCACAAATGTAATTTCATTCTTCCACCCGATCCAATATCTCCTCAACTGAGAAAACCAGTCTGTCTTATTCAACTCTTTGTGAAAATCCATTTTTTCCGCGATCCGACCAACTTATCCCCAACTTTTTTTAATGAAGGAATCGCGGATGACTAATTGCCCGCTAGGGGCGTCGTGCTGGCCCGCCCGTACGAATCTGGTTTCGGTTTTTTTTTCGGGACGGCTAATTGGAGATAAACGTCGCCACGTCCTCGTCTACAAAAATCCGGCTGATGACGAAAGTCGGACGTCCAATTAGGGTCGGATTACGCGCCGGCGAATGCAGATGTAGCAGCGGACTGTAAATAAAGCGATTTGCATATTTTTTTCACCCACGTCGAAAGTGAAATCTGGATTTGTTTTAGTTATTGTTCGGCGAGAAAATTCGTCGTTTTCGCAAGCGTATGGAAATGTTGAAAATCGCGAAAGGAGAATGGTTTTCTAAGGGAATCTGCATAAAAGATCAGGATTGCTATGGTGAGAATGAATTGGGACATCTCGCGGAGAGAGCATTCATGCAATTAAGGTAAACTACTTTTCTGCTATGGTAAAGCCAGAATATTATTCTCATCGAAAGGCTAGGTGCGTCTTCCGGCAGCTCTTTTCGTAAGGCGTAACTTCAAATGAACGTTGCTTACATGTGTCAACAGCCTCAAATTCGAACAACATTATTTGACATTCGTATGAAGTAATATCGTAAAAAGTGACAAACAAAATTGGTCACCTCTAATGAGACGAACCTTCCTCACCTCGTCATAGACAATGAATGAAGGAGAATTAAGTAAGATCTACCATCTTCTTAGTGCAGATAGCATAGTCTCTATCACCTACAATATTATCCTCATCGCAAAGCTGGGTATGCGTTCCAGCAGATCTTTTCGTAAGGCGTTACTCCGTCGGACCGTTGCTTACTTGCTCTGAGAGCCTCAAATTACTACAACATCTGTTTTTGAACAAGTTGAAGGGTTTTGAAATCTTATGAAGTAAAGTAACTCACAAAATTGGTCACTTCTAAAGAGACCTTCTTTTCTCGTGTCGTCATAAATCATAGAGAAAGAAGTAAGATCTACTATCTTTTATGGAGAGATAGCATAGTTTATATGATTCAGAATATGATCCTCATCGCAAAGCTAGCTGCTACACCTTCTAGCAGCTGTTTACGTATGGTGTAACTCCTAACGAACGTCGTTTACGTACTTCGAAGTCGAATAAGTTGAAGGGTTTCTACGTACGTATGAAGTAGCATCGTGAGAAAAATGTCACACAAAATTGGTCACTTCTGAAGAGACTAACCTTTCTCCTCTCGTGATAGACCATAGATGGAGTAGAGAAAACTAAGATCCACCTTCTTTTATGGGGAGATAGCATAGTCTCTATCACCCAGAATATTATCCTTATAGCAAAGCTGGGTGCGCCTTTCAGCAGCTTTTTTCGAAAGGTGAGTTTTCGTACGAACGTTGCCTACATGTGTCAAGAGACTCTAATTTGAACAATATCTGTCTTCGAATAAGTTGAAGGGTTTTAAGAGTGGTATGAAGTAGGTCGTAAGAAAAATGGCACACAAAATTGCTCACCTCTAAAGAGACTTACTTTTCTCCTCTCGATGTAGACCATAGATGGAGGTGAAAAAAGTAAGATCTACCATCTGGAGGATAGCATTGCCTCTATCACCCAGAATGTTATCCTCATCACAAAGCTGGGTGCGCCTATCAGCAGATCTTTTCGGGATGCGAATCTCCATACTTACGTTTGTCGAGAGCCTCTAATTTGAACAACAGCTCTCTTCGAATAAGTTGAAGAGTTTCAACATTCGTATGAAGTATCGTCGTGTGAAAAGTTTCATACAAAATTGGGCACCTCCAAAGGGTAGAACGTTTTTCTCCTCGACATAGACCACAGGAGAAGAAAGAATTATCTCTCTCGCACCAGTACTGCTTTTTTCCAAAAGGAAAAACTCGATCCCTAACTCTACAGTCTATGGTGTCACTGCAATTATGCTCCTGTTGATAGCTAGCGCTGATTCACTTTCCAAACCACTTGAGTCTTCTTTGTCGATCTCTTGTGTTATTACACTGCGATGACCAATGAGGAGTCTCGTAATCACACTCAGCACATTTAAGGGTCAGTTAGACTCCCCTTTGGAAGCCGCAGTGGGCTTCTGGGTTCCTTATAGGACCGAATCAGTTAGTGGTCGCTTTTTCTGCTTCCATTTATCGACTTCGCCGCGAATCAATTTGTGGATCCTTTCCAACAACACTAGGGTCTCCATCCGATGCATGGAATATTTACTGTTACTTATTTTTCAGAAGAGAATCCTCATGAGCGTCATGAATTCTTGCTCTTGTAGTCGTCCTCACGGCCAATCATCAACACAATAACCTCCGAAAAAATCAAATTGAAAACTCGATATTTGTAGATCTTGGATCTAATGGATAACGAAGGCTGCATTCGGGAATGGGTAAAATTCATCTAAAGATTCAGCAGATATTCAAAATACTATTTTTCCAATATTTCGAGAGACACAGATTTTATCGAATTCAAAATCCAGTACTTGACTGACAAATGACAGCTCGAAGGTTTATGCAGAATAGGATGATTAAAAGATCGCATTAGAATATTCGGGAAAATTTTTTTTTTTCCATATTATTTCAATACGATATTTTGGAAAGAGTTCAGCATCACGATTCACTGAGGTTCATCATGAGTGGATTAGTATTTTTTGAAATAATAATAACAATAATATTATATTGATCCTTTGTGACACATTCATACATGTATAGGATAAGTCAAATAGAAAAAAAAGAAGCAAAATTCAACTAAACGCTAATACAGTCCTTGAGGTAATCATTCACTGTATAATTACATTTTTTCAACAAGATATCTTTCACATGTCTCTTAAATTTGCCAAAATTCAGGGATCTAACAGTGAATGGCAGATTATTATAAATTTTGATGCATTGATACATCGGAGACATCTCAAACTTGGCAGTCTTATGTTTAGGAATAAATAGTTTTCCCTCACTCCTAGTATTATAATCATGAAAGCTCGATAATTTAGTTATATCCGTCTCATTCTCTTTAACAATATTACAATATTACAATATTCCGGTAATAATAATTATACCGAGGAAATATTGCCGAAATTTGATATATTTTTTCCAAATTACTGCGAGAGTTGAAATCGGATCAGGATGAAATTCGGTGCACTGTTGTGGAAGACAGAACTTCAGTTTTGTGCAATACTTTTCCACATCTGTTAAATAGTTTCTTGAAAAAAAAAATTTTTCGAGCACAAATTTTTGGTATTTTTTTTATTTACTTACAATACGATAACAATAAAGTTTGGCAAAAACTTGTGTGTTACCATGTTACAACTAACTAACAAGTATCAATCCAGTCTCTTCAGGAGTTTCCGAAATATTGAGGATACAACCTAGAGAATTGAAATTACTATAACTCGGAAACCGTTCGGTCGATTTGGTCCATTATCGGACTTAATCGTCGCATTTGAAATGCAACCCTCAAAGTTTCAAGTCGAGAGGATTCTCACGTAATTTCGCCTATGGACGGCCGGCCGGAAAGAATTGATTTTTACATCAGATTCGTCTGTGAGTTCAACCTAGTCATCAGTTACATTTCCTACAATATTATGAAGCTAAAACAGATATCATAAATCCACCGACTGCCGTTTAAGCGAAAGAATCTCACTTAAACCCATTAGTACGAAGTAATTACACCAACGTTGTTTATTTTCTAAGCTAACATCAATTAATTACAACGTAAACACCATCAGCCTTACGTTTTCCATTTTTGGTGATCGTGGTCACCTAAGTATTGACTACATGGAACGATATTGTGTTGAAAGAAATGTCGAAAGAAACAATAACATTATTGTGCCTACTTTTTCGAAATATCACGCGCCACGTTAGTATCAAGCAACATTGATTTTACTGTCGAGAATGTGAAATACAAAAATCCGATTGAAGCACTCATATGAAGAATTTGTTTATGGTAAAATCTAGGAAAGTAATGACGTAAAGCCAGCAGCTTTCTCGCGCTTGTTTCGTAGCTCAAGCGGTCACTTGTTCAATCCTCTACACGTCTTGAAATATTGAGGAATTAACGTATAATTTCAAATAACAACGAAATTTTATATATCGTTATCCTTATATCCCCGGAATTAAATATCGGATCGTATTGAAATTCGATACAATATTGTTGAATACTAGCTCTAAGGTCTGTGTGGAATTTCGTTGGAATCTGACATTTTCGAAGAAAAAAAAATTTCAACAAAAAAAAATTTTGGAATAAACGTTTTTTTGACGACTGGATAAACACGAAATTTTGCACTGAATTGCACGCTACTGTTCTCAAACTATACACGAAGTTTTAATTTGATCAAATCAGTATCGAGAAGATAACGTCCAAATCTCAAATGGGCCTAACTTCCAAACTACAGAGTTTTCCAATAAGAGATGTTATTTTGATATTCAAAGAAAAATGCCATTTTTCAATATGAATGATCGGATGTTTATTTCATTATAAAGATGAAGCTATGCCGTTAATAGTGGAAAATAACATCAGGCAAATGACCACCATGACCACGCTTGCAGGACCATATCCTTTTGATGAAATTTTCCATAACCAAATCGCAGAGTGGCTGCCCTATATCCTCGATAGCCTCACGAATTCCATCCTTGAGGTCTTGAATCGACGCTGGACTATTGGCGTAGATCTTCTCTTTCACGTAGCCCCAAAGGAAGAAGTCGCAAGGTGTTAAATCACAAAATCTCGGTGGCCAATTGTGATCACCTCTTCGAGAAATAACACGCTCCGGAAACTTTTCCCGCAAAAGATCAATGGTTTCGTTGCTTGTGTGGCACGTAGCTCCGTCTTGTTGAACGTAAACGTTATCCAGATCAATACCATCCAATTCCGACCATAAAAAATCATTAATCATCTCTCGATAGCTCAATCCATTCATTGTAACTGTTGCTCCAGCCTCATTTTCGAAAAAGTAAGGTCCAATGAATCTGCCGGATCATAAACCGCACCAAACAGTCACACGTTGAGGATAGAGAGGCTTTTCAACAATAACTCTCGGGTTTTCCGAGCCCCAGATGCGACAATTTTGCTTGTTGACGAAGCCACCAAGGTGGAAATGGGCCTCATCATTCAAGATGATTTTTCGATGGAATTCCGGATCATTTTCATGCATTTCAACGACCCAATCAGCAAAGACACGACGTTGTTGATGATCGGCCGGCTTGAGTTCTTGTGTTAACTGAACTTTATAAGCCTTAAGACCCAAATCTTTATGCAAAATACGGTGTAATGACGTTTGTGGAATGCCTAATTCCAAAGAACGACGAGGAATATTTTCAGCTGTTCTTGAGCGACGTGCACGGGTTTTATTCTTCACATCACTAACTTGTCCCAACAGCTCGAATTTTTCCACCAATTTCTTTATTGCGGACCGACAAGGTGCTTCACGACGGCCCAAAAATGTTCGAGTTTTACGAACCGTCTCTGCCAAATTTTCACCCTTTTTATAGTGAATTTTAATAATCTCAATGCGTTGTTGAAGCGTGTATCGTTCCATTCTTATTAATGGCGTAGTTTCTACTCGTCAAATGTCAAAAAATGACAGCTTCAAAAGTGACATCTACCGAAATAGCGGGCAATTCAAAATAACACCTCTTATTGGAAAACCCTTTATTTGGACTACAAACCTAACCGGAGAATTTCAAGTCTCTGAGTCCTTTCCTTCGAAAGTTAGAGCACGTACGAACGGCCTCGGACGGACGGAGAGAATTCAATTGGACCACTTATTTTTCTTCAAGGAATCAAACCTAATCTCTCAAGACCATGTGCCCCTGTTCCCCCAGAACAAGTGAAAGAATCGAAAGATATAATATTCGTGAAATTGTAACTAAGTTTCAATTCGTTCGGATCGATATATTTTTGCTGCACAATTTGGAATATTCTCTATGTTGAAAATTCATGCTTCAGAGTTATTTATAATCGACCCATCGACCTGGTGTTCGAAAGTATCAATATCAATTCGTCCTAAACAGATGAGTACTTCTTGGTATCCGGTTGGAAGAGGCAGGTCTTCTCAGAAAGGCCTTGAAATGCCGATCCCTGGTTAAAAGTTGGGACAGACGAAAAGTTTCATCAAGATTATAATAACAGACACATATGAATCTATATAACTTTGTTTTCACATTCTAAAAGGAATCGATAACATGGGTTGTACTGACGATCAGCTATTAGATAGCTCAACTTTTTCCGAACAAGCAAAAAAACAAATGGAATATGATTCAAGATTCAGTGAAAATATCGAATAAAAAACGGATTATGATTAATGAATTTCACTGAGTACGCAGCCAACTTAAGAGCAAACAATACCTCGACTATAACAGGGTGACGTCTGGGGGCCAGAGTTCGTTTTTTTCAAAACAATTTTTTTGGTGCAAATGGTTTAAAAAAATTATAAGAATGCACAATGTTGTCACTTTTATATTCAAGAATTTTCGGGAAAATAAAAACTGAAATGGAGTGAGGTAAATTAACTAGCATTGCTCATTCTTTTAAAAGTAATGAGTGCATCCCAAAAAAATATCCAAAAAATACTCACTGAAGCCTGCAGAACAACACCGTTTTCTCCGATGAACTTCGAAATTTCTTCGAATTATAACATTTCACGCGGCTAATGGCAACGTTGAAGCATGTAGTCCGCGTACAGGTGTCTGACCTTGATATATTAACAAGGTTTAATGAATCTTGAATGTGGCTGTGTTGCCTAGCCGTAATTATGCACCACGTGGTATTGTTTGCTCTCAAAAAGAAATGGTCGGAATGAAGAGAAAGAAAAGTTTCGAACTTTTAATCTCTTTCTCTTGCAGACCTCTCATGGAATAACCGGGAAAATCCAAATAAACCACCCCGACCTTCGTTTTTGTTGAACTCCACAATGAAATGGGAATTGGTTAACGCAGAAGAAAGAGCTCCAGTACTAATGAAATAACATAATAACATATATCTTAGAATTGTAATGCTCGTTCTCAAAAGAATATATATATATATATATATATATATATATAACATAATAACAAAGGACGAATATCAGTCGATAAATCAACAAATATTTCCCCTTGATCAGAGCTAATCATTTTATCAACCAATCCTTTGAACATTGGCTCGAAAGCTGCAGACTTCACGTCAGTGCGTATAATTATAATAAGATTTTATATATTTTATTATAGGTTTTTTCGATAAAGTACTGGATTTCAATTCGATCTAATCTGTTTTTTTGGAAATTTTGGGAAAATAAAATTTTGAATGGATATATCTACGGAATCTTTGGGCGGATTTCACCCATTCACGAATTCGACCCTCGTAATTAAGCCCCAAACCTACAATACAAATATCGAGTTTCTAGGCTGTATCTTCCGAAAGTTATTGTGTTTTCGGTCTGCCTACCGGCCGACAAATGTCGAAATGTAACCTACTCTGAAAGTTTCAGGTCGATCGGATTCTCCGTACGCTCGTAATCGCGCATACGGACGGCCGGACAGAATCGATTTTGACACCGTATTCGTCATCAGTAAGTCCAACCTAGTAGTTTGAGACCATTTTCGGCTCAAAATTCGAAAATTACGGACATCGTGACGAAACGATAACGCGCTGTGCCCCAGAACAAACGCGCAAAACGTGTCTCATTTGAGGAATCTATGGTTGAAATTAATGAACATATTGAAGACTCACCCAGTATAAAAATTTCGTGACATTTTTTTTTACGCTCGCTCCTTCACGTTGTCGATTAATTCCATTTCTCTCGATTTCAAGAGATGCTTTTCGTTTGTCGTACAGCGTAGGATAACGATCGAACTCATCGCTCTGCCGTAATCGTTTTCAGTTGCGACAGTTTTTGAATTATGGGCCAAGGCAAGAGCGTAAGGTTGACTGTTTCATAATTCCCGACAATTGTGCAAAATGACTGCTCGCCTCGCCGATTTACGAAGCTGAACTTCAAGTCGAGAGGACTGAAGAAATAAGAAAGAGGAAAAAAATCGCCTCTGACCTGGATAGGATCCGCAGCGGACGAAACGCGAGAGATTGCGATCGCTAGGCGGTTCCTTTTGTTGGCTAACCTGATGGGGACTTTTCGGGTTTGTGGGTGAAGTTCACAGCGATGAATTATTGTTTATGTTGGTCGCGGACGCGAGTTTTACGTAACTTTCAGGTTCGTTCCAACAACTCTTCGACAAATCGTTCGCGGGATTTGATTTTACCGAGTATTCTGCTCCAAGATTACACATGCCTATTTCAGTTATGGCTTTTGCTCATCATGGTAGCCGATAATCACCTCTATTTATCGAGGCAGAATGAGAGCTGCGCTTTATGTTGACGATGTCCTACTGCCTTATCTAATTGACCGTCCTGACGTCCTTTTTAAGGAGAACAAAGCACGTCCACATGTTGCTTGACAAACTATGGACTGTCTTCACGAAGCTCACGTTAACATTTTGCCGTGGCCACCCCGTTCAACAGATTTAAATCCCATTGAACTTCAACATATGTGGGAAATATAGGGACTTTCCAATTTGAACCGAACTCCACAGACTATTTAACCCCTTCGCGAATTCGGGCTTCGAAAGCCCCAAACATAGTCCACAAATATAGACTCTCTCAGTTATTTAGTTCACCGTTGGTCTATGCGGATATATCAATTCAAAACTCAAGATTTTCAATATTTCCGAGAATACAATCGGATCGAAGTTTCATGCAAAATTTCGTGGAGACTGGGATTTAAAGATTGCAAAATCTCTTCAGCAAGAAGTAAAGATGCGTGAGGAAAGGTCCTTAGGAGAATGGGTGGCCGCAAAGGCAACGAATCCGGACAAGCGTTTTGAACGTGCTGAATTTAGGTAAAAGTAAAAACAAAATGAATTCCAAAAATGTTGTGAGAAAACATTATTTTTCTTCCACTTGTGAATGTTAGGACATTTTTTCTCCTTGTTGAAACGAAACCCGGAATCTTAATTCGTATTCTCTTTCAATTGTACCAGAAACAAGCACCTGATTCCGGCAGAAATAACCCAGAATGAATTCCAAACATGTTGTGAAAAAACATTATTTTTATTACGCTTCGTGAATGATCGAACATTTTTTTCTCCTTGATGGAATGAAACTGATGATTTTATTCTTATTTTCATTCGGTTGTGAACAGAAAACGATCCCTGATTCTGGAGAAAATTAACCAAAGTGAACGTAAAAAATGTTTGGGAAAACATTATTTCTATTTTGCTTCCTGGATCTTTAATCGTATTTTCTTTCAATTCTATCAGAAAGAAGTTCCTGATTCCGGCAGAAATAATTCAGAATTAATTCCAAACATGTTATGGGAAAACATTATTTTTATAGTGCTTCGTGAGTGATCGAACAATTTTTCTTCCTGTTGGAATGTAACTCATGATTTTTATTATTATTTTCATTCGGTTATGAACAGAAAACGATCCCCGATTCTGGAAAAAAATCAACCGAAATGAAATTCAGAAATGTTTGGGAAAACATTAGTTTTATTCCGCTTCCTGGATCATCGAACATTTTTTCTCCTTGGTGAAACGGAACCCGTAATCTTTATTCGTATTTCCTTCCAATTGTATTATAAAGAAATCCCTGATTCCAGCAGAAATAAACCAGAATGAAATCCAAACATGTTGTGAGAAAACATTTATATTGCGCTTGCTTGAATGAAACCCAGGATTTTTATTTTTATTTCCATTCGGTTGTGAGAAGAAAACGATCCCTGTTTCGGGAAAAAAATTAACCAAAATGAACTACAAAAATATTTGGGAAAACATTATTTCTATTCCTCTTCGTCGATGATCGAACATTTTTTCTCCTTGTTGGAACGGAACCCTTAATCTTTATTCGTATTTCCTTTCAATTGTATCAGAAAGCAATCCCTGATTCCGCCAGAAATAAACCATAATGAATTCCAAGCATGTTGTGGGAAAACATTATTTTTATTGCGCTTCGTGAATGATCGAACATTTTTTTCTCCTTGTTGGAATGAAACCCAGGATTTTTATTCTTATTCCCATTTGGTTTTGAACAGAAAACGATTCCTGATTCGGGAAAAAAATTAACGAAATTGAGTTTCAAAAATGTTTGGAAAAGCATTATTTTTATTCCACCTACTGGATCATCGAACATTTTTTCTCCTTGTTGGAACGGAACCCGTAATCTTTATTCGTATTTCCTTTCAATTGTATCAGAAAGCAATCCCTGATTCCGCCAGAAATAAACCAGAATGAACTCCAAACATGTTGTGGGAAAACATTATTTTTATTGCGCTTCGTAAATGATCGAACATTTTTTTTCTCCTTGTTGGAATGAAACCCAGAATTTCATTCTTATTTCCATTCGGTTGTGAACAGATATCTATCCCTGATTCGGGAAAAAAATTAACCAAAGTGAACTCCAAAAATGTTTAGGAAAACATTATTTTTATTCCGCTTCGAGGAGGATCGAACATTTTTAGTCCTTGTTGAAATGAAACCCATAACTTTTAGTCGTATGTTGCGTGGACAATGGACGGGAAAGTGTGCGTAGGAAGTGACAAATGCTTTGAACGCAATTGATCAATGTCGAACAGCCCACAATTGTAACAGTTAAACGAGCATTTCATTGTAACCGCCATTACTTTTTTCACATTCTATTGATCAACGACTCGATAAAGAACTACATGGCTATCTATCTGCATGTAGCAGAAAATTGTGATATCATTTTTTGGTAGAAACCTTCGTTTTTATAGCAGAAGAAAAAATTACAGGGACAGACACACATGATTCGTTAAATTATCGGGAAAGTTATCATGGTCGAATAATGCCTGCAGCAGAATTGCAGAACCTAAAAATTTTTTGTATATAAGTAATTAATAAGTTTCGTGAGAATAAACGAATTTGGGTTGGTAGTAATAACTTATTTCCGCCTGGTAAAGAGTTCATTGGTTATACATCTTAAAAATTGATGGTAAAATTAAAATTATTTAATACAAATAGGTGTATGAGCTCTAATTATATATCATCTTTTGATTGGAGTCGAGTTCAAAAGTTCTTGATGGTGTGTCTTTGCCGGAAAATACGATCAAATAGATAGTAGCAGACTCAAACCACAAAAAGATTGAGCTCCCATTTGGAACCGTGAGGACCGCCTTGGTTTGAAAAACCTTTTTTTGAAAAAACAAGAGTTCGAAGCAATTCCCTTCATTTCCGAATGACTCTCAAAGTATCGAGAAGGTATTGCAGCTTGTTTGGATTCGTAGCCAAATGGTTCACCCCTCCAAGTGCTGATACCGCTCAACGAAGCTTTACTTCATGATAAAATGTTTTTTTGGACCTTCTTTCGAAAGCGATGATGACTTTTGGCCATTTTGAGAAAACGATACGGTGGTCTTTCCTCAAACAATTCATAGGGTGTATTAAGAATTGTAGTTGTATTCGAGCCGAAAATGGTCTCAAACGACTAGATTGGACTCACTGATGACGAATCCGGTGTCAGAATCGATTCTGCCCGGCCGGCCGTCCGTATACACGATTACGGGCGTAAGAAAGACTTTGTCGACTTGAAAATTTCATAGTTGGTTGCATCTCAAAAATTTCTTTGAGATAGTAAATTTTGAGAAAATTTTTTTCGAATTTTTTTTTTCCTTGGTAACTATCCATTACATTCGGGAAAGAATTGAGAATCATACCTTGAGCTTTATATTTCACAGCAGTGTACTAAATGTGAGATCGATACGATCATCATAGTTTTTGAAGATATCGTAAAAAAATATGTAAAATTTCGTGGTTTTTTCTCGATAACGTTTTTTTCGGAGTGACTCAAAATCTACTTATTCAATTATGACGAAACTCGGCATCTGAATTGAAAATGCTGATGGACAACTTTGTATGAAGTTTCGGGATGATTGTGTCATCAGAACAATTAAAAAAACATTCAAATTTTTTTTTTACAAATATTTAATATTCTGTGATATTTTGATCATATTATCATCGTGACATTCCGTATGAACCTTCGAACTGTCATTTTTCGATAAAGAACTGAACTTCAATTAGATCTAATCTGTATATTTTTGGAAATATTGGCAAAATAAAATTTCGAATGGGTATATCTGCGGAATCATTGGGTGAATTTTACCCATTCACGAATTTGGCCTTCGTTATTAAGGTCCAAACCTACTCTACAAATATCGAGTTTCTAAGTTTTTTTTTCTGAAGTTATTGTGTTTACGGTCTGCCGTTAGACCTAAAAAGCACTGACGTGATCAGCAGCATTTACACGCATGTTCAAAGGATATCACCAAGAGTGAACATGCTCGCAAAAGCTGCTTACTTAAGTCATTGTTTTTCCTGAACAATCTCAAAAAATGTTCATCTAGTGATTAGCGAGAAATTGCTAATATATATCTACTTCTTTCACAGCGTTACTTCCGTTCATCCAAATCACGAAATATTTTTTTTTTAAGAAAGAAAGTTTCAAGAATATATATTTTCAATTCTGCTGGCGTTAACCGTTATAAATAATCTCGCTCAAAACTCTGAGTGTAATATCGAATTATTCGACTGGCACTAGTCTACCTGTTTCTCTAGGTTACGTATGACGTAAAGCAATTCATAGAATTATAAACCTCATTCAACCATTCGAAATATTCCATGAACTCTAGATTTGGGTACACATCCAATTCGATGCAAATGTCATGACTAGCTACGTCGAAAACATTCCCTAGTTTCACGATAAATCTCACTCAAATTGAACCGGAGAATGCAGTTAATTCAAACCAAATTTCTAACCAAAGTGCCTTGGAAATTTTCCAAAAAAACAGAAAGTCGAATGAATTTTCACTTATAACTTCGATAACGTCATTGGGCTATATTTAGATTTCTGATGTTAAAATAGCATCGATTCAGATTCATTCATCAGAGTCGCAGATATCAGGTCAAGACTGTTTACTATTGACCAACTTTTTCGTCTGAGTATTTTTTCGAAATGTTGCGAGGGAAGATTTTTCTGAATCGAACACCAAAATATCCGATGTATTTTCGTGATGTTCGTAGTCATAATTCTCGGAATATAATTATTTTAAGTTGATATGATTCCTTGGGTTATTTGATGCACGTGTCCAAACTTAAAATAACGGTTATTGTTAGATACTAATATCTCAAGAATTCTGTACTATAATTTCACGGTGAGAGGTTTTTAACATCTATAATGTGTTTCTTCAGTCTATTTTGGTAGTTTTATTTTGGGCTACGGTGAAGCAAAAAAATACTTTCATGAGGTAGGGTATATTTCTGTTCGGTTGTGAACACCTGTATATCGTCAGGTAAAAGGTAGAAATTTAGTAGTTCTCTAAGGACTAAGTGGACAATTCGTGAAAAAAAAAATACGAAAGGGAATCGGGGATCCTTTGATTGTATTTTCTTCACTGTTGTATTATTAGTATTTGTTAACACTGGACAAAAACTTTTGAAATTTAAAGCATAACAACTCCATATCTGCCTCGGATAGAGTTAAAATTCGAAAAAAAATATTGTTCCTCTGAATTCTTCTTTCCTATCGTCTGAAAAAAACTATTGAATATTTTATAAAAATTATTATTCCCTGCGGATTGCGGGATTTGTCAAGAGAAGTTTTTTGAGTAGTTGGGGTCTAGTGAAAAACATCGGAACAATAAAAGCTTTCAACCGAACTTAGACGTTTCGTGGTCAGCTCTGACTTACAGTATACTTTTGTTTATGAAGAACTTTTTTCGAATTAACATTTCCGAAAATCACAAAACACAGATTCGCTTGATTTAAATTCTTTCGAGTAATACAAATGATCATAGTTCGGTGCAAACTTTTATGACTCGAGAACTTGCTATCGATCAATATATTGCTCAGACGAGTAGAACTCTACTTCAGGATCAGGGGTACACTGTAGACTGCATAGAAGGAAATACGATTGTCTCCCATTTCCAAGCACTATCTCAGGATCAGTTTTCTGAGAAAATATATATTAGTTTTTGAATTCATTGAATCATATGAATAAATACTTTTGTCCACCAGCACGACCCCAATTTATCAGAAAATTGATTTATGAATGATGACAATCACTACATTCTTACACAGTCCGTGTCGAACATCCTCAAGCATGGATTCAAAAGTATCTTTGGAGATAATAGTAACGATCATAGCAGGTAGGAAGAAAGGGAAGACTTTCCTCCACAAATGAAAATGCCAATCTTTTAATCAAGAGTAATTCATTTCGATGAGTTCACTCATCATCATCAGACTCACACACTGGTCAGCTACAATGGTAATAATAATTTATTCGTCCTTTAAGATATCACAAAGATACATAAGATATGTCAACAAACAATAATTAAATAGTAGAATAATTGTGCATAAATATATAACAATCTCTCAAAGAAGCTCATTTGAAAAATATTCAACTGTGTTGTGAAGGCTTCTGGTGTATAACAATTCTTTGATATTCTTTTTGAATTGTTTTAATTTCAAATTGTTGGCAATTCCAAACTATAAATGGATGGAAGCGTGAGAATTTTGAAATTTTTGAAGATTTCTATGCAGGAGAATAGGACGAATATTGAAAATCATACGTATAAATCCTCCTCTGCAAAATGAACACCCTATCCGTTTTCGGCGAAGCACCTCGAATAATGATGTTGTAAGTGAGATGACTGTAAAGTAAGGAGTAATAAAAACCTAAGAGCGCATCTATTGGGAGAGTTCCCTTCAAACGATGAATGACATAGTACGACTTGCTCAAAGCTTTACACATATGTTCAATGTGGAAGCCCCATCTCAAGAACCTATCAACATATAGTCCCAGGAACACACCCAAATGATTTGAAGGATTGATCAGCAACAATCAACGACGGTGTAATGATTGAAGCTTAATAATTTGGGTTTTATTCAAATTGACCGTGAGAGAATTACGTCTACTCCATGAAGTGAACTGTTGTACAAGCTCCTCACAGATCAACCTCAGTTCGTCTAGATTCCTTGACCGGATAGCCAAAGAAGTATTATCAGCGAATTAAATAATGATTACTGCAATAAGGTGGTCCGGTAAATCATTAATAAACAAGAAAAACAGGAGTAAACCCAAAACTGACCCCTGAGGGACACCATACTTGTTGCGATATTCTCCCAAGTTACAATTGCTATGATTGACAAATATATTACGATCCGGTAGGTAACTCCATATCCACTCAAGAAATATCCCGCGGAATTCCATCTGATAAATCTTGTACACGATGAAATGGGGTTGTAAACAATCGAAAGCTCTTGAGAGATCAAAAAAGATACCAAAGTTCACCTAACTAGGTAAACATATCCAAAGATTTAGAATTCAGTGAATCCTTCTAATGAACAACTTTTTTGCAAGTTCAACATCAATCTGAAATTGAAAGAATGTTAAAAGATATGTTGAGGAATTATACTTTCGAAATTGCGGAAGTTTCAATACCTTCAATAATGCGTTTGCTCAAGATTCATCGACTCGAACAGCTGATTCTTTTATCTCTCGATTCTTTCAGAGGCATTCATTCAATTTCCCTTCCATACTGGCCCTGTTTGTCTGAAATTGTATTGAATTTTTACCTCGACCATGGGCAGAATTGAAAAATCGACCTGCATCCTCGTCCTCTTGGATATTTTCACGCAGAAGCTCGGCCCTGCCAGCCGTATTTGTACGCTCGTATCCCTTGCGGAAGTCAGTTTCGATATTCCCAAGGCCCGCCGAGGGTACGGAGACCCGAGACCGTCTTCGAAGCCCCGACTACCTACTTCTCTACCTACTTTTACCTACACGGACTGGGAATTACACATTCGCTCACACAGAAACACACAAAAAAGGTTTCTTTGCCTGCTCGCCGGCTGGCCCGATGCTGCCTTTCCATTGCCTGGCCACGAAATACTCGAGACCTTGTAGCTGTTCCGAAATAACACAGTCGGTTCACGATTCTTACAGTGCACGCAATAAGAAAAGTACTAGTCGAGACTCCGTTACAGCCGATCTAAGTACTATCGACTTTTTTCTGCTTCGTGGCCGCTACTTCTTATCGCGGGTGTCATCGTCAGTTCTGTGTGTTATGGATTTTTAACCACGGTATGGATTCGGCCTTAAGCACATGGATGAACTGGCATTATCAATTGTGGTGTTTAAGTGGATATCTTCAATCTGGTACGGAGGTTTGGAATAATATTAGAAACATGATGGAAGTCGACTGTCAGAATGAAAAGTAAGTGGGAGTTTAAAGTCTTGTTGGCTAACTGCAGGTCGGGTGAACTTGCGACCCAATTCAAGTGCGTAGAAAATTTTTGAGCGCTTTTTCTGATAGGAACCAGTGCTTTATAGTTTTATCAGAATGTCCGAAATTTTGGAATTATTATCCGAACATGCTCTCAAACGACTAGGTTGGTCTCGCCGATGACGGATTCGATATCGAAATCGATTCTGTCCGGCCAGCTGTCCGTACGCACGATTAATGTAGAACGGGTAAACCTCTCGACTTGAAACTTTCAGGGTAGGTCGAATTTCAAAATGGCGACGATGAAGTTCGCAATGGGCAAAAAACTATTTCGGAAAGTATTTTGAAATTTGGCGGTTAGTTCTCTTATTCTTCAGAAATTGTTCAAGCGATTGGATTGAAACTTCGTAGTTAGTTGTAGCATAACGACGCGCAACTTCTCATACAATTTTGTTGGGATCTTACTGTCAGTGAAAAAATAAAATTTTTCGAAACTATCCCTTCAATTTTGAAGGAAAAATCGCTCAGACTTTAAACTCTATAATACACAGGAGTGTACTGGAGTTCAGGTTGATAAGATATTATATATTTCGGAAAAAATATGTGAAATTTCTTGGTTTCGTCTACGGTATCTTCATTTTTTCCTGGATAACTCGTCTGATCATGATGAAACTTGCTAACTAGTTCGAAAATCCTGATGAACAACTTGACGACAACTTTCGTGATCATCTTGTCATAAGAACAATTTGAAAAAAAAATTCAATTATTTCATACCCTTTTAACTTTTTATTTTTCTGAAAATACAAGTTGGATCGAATTTAAATCCAGTACTTGATTGAAGAGTGACAGCTTGAGGGTCCATGTAGAATTTCGTGAGGATTATATGATTAGATTACCAAATCGTTTCATCAGAAAGTTAAATTTCACGACAAATTTCATGATGATCATGATGTAAGAATAATTTGAAAAACAAATTAAAAATATCTTATGAGTATCCATTCAAATTTTTTCCGAATATTTCCTACAATACAAATTGGACCGAATTCAAATCCTGTACTTGATTGAAAAAATTTCAAAAAGCACTGCCGTGAAGACAGCAACTTTTGCGTGCATGTTCAATGTAGATGACCGCTTCAGCAACGAATTTGAACATGCACGCAAAAGCTGCTGCCTTCCAGGCAGTGCTTTTTAAAATTTTTTACTGATAAATTACTGGATTTCGATTCGATCAAATCTGTATTTTTGGAAATATTGGAAAAATAAAATTTTGAATGGGTATATCTACGGAATCACTGGGCGGATTTTACCCATTCACGAATTCGACCTTCGTAATTAAGCCCCAAACCTACTCTACAAATATCGAGTTTCTAAGTCGTTTCTTCCGGAAGTTATTGTGTTTACGGTCAGCCTAACGGCCGACTGCGTAAACACAATAACTTCCGAAAGAAACAACTTAGATACCGAATTCGTGAATGGGTAAAATCCACCCAATGATTCCGTAGATATACCCAATCAAAATTTTATTTTTCCAATATTTCCAAAAATACAGATCAGATCGAATTGAAATCCAGTACTTCATCGAAAAATAACAGTTCGAAGTTTCATACAGAATTTAATGAGGTTGATATGGATATGAATTTTTTTTTCAAATTGTTCTAATGACACGATTATCACGAAATTTCGCATAAACTTGTCTTTCAGCATCTCAAAACTAGCTGTGAAGTTTTATTAGGACTGAATCAGTATTTCTCGAGTTATACTGAAAAAATCAACGATATCGAGAAGAAAACCTCGAATTTTGACATATTTTTTCCCGATATCTCCAAAACTTATGACCGTATCGAACTGAAATTTGGTACACTGCTGTGAAATATGAAGCTCAAAGTGTGAGTGAAATTTTTTTTGGATATAATGAATGGTTTCCAGAAAAAAAAAATTTTTTGGAAAAAAATGTCGAAAAAAATTTTTTTTTTTATTTACTGACAATATGATCCTGACGAAATTTGGCTCAAAGTTGCGCGTCGTCATACTTCACCTAATTGCAAATTTGAATCCAATCGCTAAAGTAGTTTCTGAAATGAAAAATAATTAACTTCAAAAATTCAAGTGCCTATAACTCCGAAACTATTTGACCGATTTGGCCCATTAACGAACTTAAGCGCGGCATTCTGATGCGCAACCTATCCTGAAAGTTTCAAGTTGCTAGCTTGCTTGTCGACAGTTATTGTGCCTACGGCCGGCCGGACAGAATCGATTTTGACACCGGATTCGTCATCAGTGAGTCCAACCTAGTCGATTGAGACCATTTTCGGCTCAATCATCCAAAATTACAGACATTTGGACAAAACGATAGCACGCTGTTCACCTAGAACATGCGCGCAAAAAGACATCTTTGGCAACGAATTCGAACATGCACGCAAAAGCTGCTGACTTCACGTCAGTGAATTGACCCCAATTGACGCATTTCAATGCGCGATCATCTTGTAATTTACAAATTGCATACACGCTTGTTCCCTTCAATAGTTACCTTGTCCTCGGTCGACCAGCCGGACAGAATCGACTTTGACATCGCATTTGTCATCGGTTAGTCTGACCCAGACACTTGAGACCATTTTCGGGAAAAAAATTCGAAAATTACAGACATTTGAAGAGAACGATAGCACTCTGATTCCCGGAACATGGGCGTAATAAAGACAGATATTCTGAGTTACATTTTTAACAGTTATCGAGCATTAATGCACTTTCCTTTTATATTATCACATTTTCCTGCCCCTAGAACTGTTGATCTGATTTAAGAGCAAACAATATCTGTAACATAACGAGGTGACTTCTGGAGGCCAGAGTTTGTTTTTTTTTAATTTTTTTTGGTGCAAATGGTTGAAAAAAATTGTAAGAATGCAGAATGTTGCTACTATTTTAAATTCAAGAATTTCCAGGAAAATAAAACTGAAAAGGAAAAATAACCAACATTGCGCATTCTTACAAAATAATTATGTACATCCCAAAAAAAATTCCAAGAAGTACTCACTGACGCCTCCTATAAACGTCGAAATTTCTAAGAATTATAAGATTTCACACAGCTATTGGCAACGTTAAAGCATGTACACCGCGATTCAGGTGCCTGACTTCGAGATATTCACGAGGTTTAGGGCCGGTATCATAAAACTCAACTGGAAGTTATCTTAAACTTTAACTGACAGTTTTGACAGTTATATTAGGACATAACTGTCAAAACTTACAGTTAGTTAAAGATAACTTTCAGTTGAGTTTTATAATACCGGCCCTTAATGAAACTTGAATAGTTGAATGTAACTGTGTTGCCTAGTCGTAATTTAGCACCACGTGGTATTGGTTGCTCTTAATAGGAACGACTACGGTCCTGTTCAACATCTGCGCCATATCTCATAAAACTCTCACTCAGGGGTCTTTGTCTTAATGAAAAGGCATTAACTGAGTCATAGTTGCCCTTGAACCAGTGGGTCTAGAGAACAGCCAGAGAGCTTTCTCCTCTACCTTCAACAGAGGTTTGGAATTTTTTTTTCTATTTCGAAAGCCATAACGGGAGATGAATAGGATGTGAAACTAGTTCTTCAGCTTGTTGTGCAACCAGGAGGCATTGTTGAAACCAATTTTCGTGTGTGTTCGTTGGGAAATCTTGAACTGGGAACAGCATATGTATTAGAATATTTCAGTTGCATTAGAATGCTTACAGAATTCGATTCAACATGTTTTTATTCCTTAGGGAATAAGTATAACAATTAAATATGCCTACAATGAAGAGGCGTATGTCACTGTGACTGTGGCAAAATGAAACCTTACTTTTAAAATGGTCTGTTTCTAGTGAATTTAAGTAAAGAACCCAAAACTCATGATATTCACATTTAATATGGGTTGCTGAATCGTACTCCAAAATTTTTCGATTAATTTTATCATATCGCTTCAAGTGAATAGGTAACAACAGTGTGTCAAATTCCAACTCGATCGAATGTTCATTTCCAACAACAATTAAGAATATTTTCTTCATAATTTATATTTCCGAAATGGTCATTCAGATTCTAGGGATAATCTGCACAAACTTCCAGGTCACCTTTTAAAACTGAGTATCTGATTTCAGCTTAATCAGAATGTATTCTTGGTAAAACAAAATTTCGAGTGGATATGTGCGGAATTTGCAGTATTAATTATTCGTCATTGAGCTACGAACTGCTCCAGAAAAATCCAGTCTCTTAGTTGTGTCTTTTAGGAGTTATTACTTTCACGATCTGCAGCAATAATAATACCTTCCTTTCATAGATTAGAAGAAATTAATAATACTAATAATATAAGGTGAAAATTATCGGAAACACAAGTAATAGAAATGAACAATGAATTTTTGTTAATGAAAATTGTTCTTGTCCCGAACAATATTTCTCATGCAGGACCAATTTTTTAAACAATAAAAAGAACACAGAAGTACCTTTCGGGAAATTTTCAATCGAACGGTTGGCAGAACTGTTCTCATTTTATAGGTTTTTTCTGGGTTTTCACTCCCAATATCTGAAACAGAACTATTAGAAATTGAATGAAATTGTTTGTTTCATGGAAAAAACAATTCAATTTTTAATAGTTCTGTTTCAGATATTGGGAGGGAAAATCCAGAAAAAACCTATAAAAATGATGCGAAATCCTCCCAAAATAAGCTTTAATCGGTATTTCAAGAGTTGTTCTCCCTGCTCGGTGACTCTTCATTGTTTCTTTTTGAATAATCAAGATTCTTCGGTAGAATCTCTGTATTATTCCGAGATGTCATGTGATTTCCATCGGTTAAGCATACATGATCTGCTATTCGAGATCTTTCTGTATTTTCTTGTGTTCACGTTTTCTAATATAAAACGATTGGGATGTTTTCCGAAAATTTTCAACTATCTTAATAATCCCGTGTTTCTCAAAATTGACCTTTCGCTTCCAGTTAGTGATCGAACGAAGTGGGTAGAGAATCAACATGGGAAATTCTTGAACAGTATTTAGTTTCGAGCGAGGCTTAAATCCATGAATTTTCTACCTGAATATCTTGTCTGTATTTCTGAAACCTCCGGATCGAAGAACCATACACATCTCGGTTTCTATTTTCAGAACACACACGTAGGTACCTGACTCTTGGGTATTTCTTCAGTCTGGTTGTTACCTGATTTTCCCTTCGACCAATCAGAGAATAAGTCGTGTAAATATCCATATGTGAATCATTATAATTTAGGCTTAAGCATTGGGCTTACAGTTCGTACGAGTTTTTTGCATCTATAAAATTACTGTGGAAATTATTAACGTAACATGTTTTCCAACAATCAGTCGGTTCTCAATAATTCGGGTTGGGGTTATTTTCGTTAACAAATTTACTCATTTTTGGTTTCTCCATCAAATTTGAACAAAATCAACATGTTGTTTGGTCTATGAAAGTTTTGATTTGGTGTGATCACGAATCTGTTAATCAATATCGTTTGGTGCAAAATAATAAAGCATCCGATGTTCAATGACTTTACCCTGTATTGTATCTTGTACCTATGTGTGGTGTGATTTTTAGGTTCATTTCTTTGCTGAGATCATATTTCTTTTATTTTCAAATTATACCCCAACTTGTTGCCATAATAACTGCACATCAGAAGCATATATTATTTTATACTCTTCAGTTCGAAAACTTTTTCCCTGAACCTTCTGAATGTCCCTCCTGTGAATATTTTCCTCATAGTATACAGTATAAAGATTCGATTTAGGGAAAAAACACCCCTTCTGTGATTCTTCCCAACATGTTCTAACGCTTCAGAAGAATGCAAGCTGGATACAAAGATCAAACATATGGGGAGGTAAATTCTGATGGTAGAAATTCTCTACCTGAAAAGATCTGTTGACTGTTATTCTCAGTACCTCTTGACAAAAAGGCTATTTTTCACCTTGGAAAGAACCATCCATGTATGTATTATCTATCAACATTTTAAAAAAAGCTACCTGACGATTGATTTGAGTTTGTCCCCTTGGAATATTACCCATCTATTTTGATGAGATGTTGGAAATATTTCTCATGATCTAAAGATTATATATACAATTCTCTTTCATTATCTCGAGGAAATAATTTTGAAGATAGGACTATCAGAATTTGAGAATGAAATTAGTAATCATTAGCTGATGTTTTGTGGCTCTACAAATTGTTCCGTATTAATTATTCGTAATAAATTTCTCACATGAATCTTAAACATCTACATTAAATAAATTATTCAACAAATAGACATCATGACTGATTTTTGAAAATTGTTTTATACTGTTTGAATGTATTTTTATCAACAAAAAATATTGCAATGATTTTTCTATTTCGAGTGTGTTCAAAGGAAATTCGTTTGTACGTGAGTTCTGGAAACTTCAATGGGTTTCCTTCTCGATATCTGAAACATAAATAATTTACATCATTGTTTTGAGGTTATATTCCGGGTTGTTGCTAAATATATAATATCGAAACACGATGTAAGCAATAAAGTTAACGTTTTGGAGCCAAAGATTTCCTTCATCAGACAATCAACAGATTTTTTTCTGAAAAACTATTTGTAGTCAAGAACTTCTGTCGAAAAAAAACTCCTACCGTGAAGCATATGTCTAATAACGGCGAGACAATTTCTATGAACAATAATTCTTGTTGTATATTGGAGAAGAAACCCATAATATGATGCCAGAAAATGCAAACTCTTCCGAAAATTTCCTTCAATGGATATTCTGATCAAAGGTATTGTGCCATAGCACGACGACGACAATTCTGTACAGATATCATGTTCATTTTCGTTACACTTACTGAAATAATCCGTGTTTGGCTCGACAAGATCTTAAAATAATTTCATAGAATTCAACATTTTTTTTGTGAAGGTGACTACGACATGTGTTTTTGATTTCATTTTCTAGATTCAAGTGTAGTGTAATGCATAATGGTTTGACATCGAAATTTAACAGTATTCTCATTTATAATTTGAGTTTGAATTTCCATATTCAATATACTTTGAATGGACTTTATATCAACTCACCTATTGATATGGAAAATTTAATGATGTATCATTTGACCTCAAATCCGCTAGCAAGAATAATTTCAAAATAAAAATTCCGATAATATAGCTTTAAAAAATAACCGAGAGAGTCAACTGATGTAACTAGATGATACTCATACATTTCCAATATTCTCAACATACAAAAATAGACATTTCTTTCCACACTTCTGAATTATGATGAAGCTAGGTCGGTGCTAGACGCTAGAAATTCTCCTAGAATAAAACAGAAGATCCTTGTTTGTTTTTTCATAATTGAAGCCAATTTCAAATTTCATAAGTCCAGAGGTATGCTTCTTATTATACTAAACCTTGACATTATTCTTCCCGCTGCACCAATCTGAAAACTATTCTGAGAATCGATTCTCTTCTCCTAGGTACCAAATGGTACCCAACCAGAATCTGAACCAACCACGTTTTTTCTTACGATTTTACCACGCCCACAAGTGCGTATTCAGGTAAAATGTACCATTTATTCCACTTTGAAAAAATTCCACTGGTTCGATCTGACCCATTCTTGCCTTGCCGAAAACACACCCTTCTTTTCCGTCCCCCTCCTCACTTCGTTATCTATAAACCAAGTTTGGGGATCCTCCATTAGTAGGAACCCCAGTCTGGGCACTTTTGTCGGTCATTGTCCTTTATATATGCGTTGATGGATATTCCCTGGTTCCGTCATAGTCAGCTGTTCGAACGAGGGTTTCTGTTTTGTAGGTGGTTGAAGGCCCAGGGTTGTATTCAGGTCAAAGGATCCTCTTTCTTAGATTTTGATGTGTAAGTAGTGGGGGAGTCGACTGGAAAAGGATAAATAGCGATTAAAGGATATTTGGCAAAATTTTGCATAATTTGTCATGTTTTTCTGGGTGTTCGCTTCCGAATTCTGAAAAAAAACTATTCAAAATGAAATGTTATTTGTTATAGGCAGATTACGCACTTGCAGATCGCGGATTCAAACAATTCATCAAGGGTAGTTTCTAGAAAATATATTAACTAATGAACATTATCGGAAAAATGTGAACGATAAATTCACAGAAAATAAAGAGAAAATTTTTGGAACTACTCTCTTTGAAAACATTCGTATTTCAAGACTCTTATTAGATTTAAAGAAAATAATTCTTCGAAATTTCTCTTCATTGTCTGGTGAAGGAGTCAGAGATAGACTTTCAAACGCTACAGTTCACGTCGTTGATTGTTTGCATAATTTCGATATTATTCATTACGCAACAATTTTTTCTAGAAACTTTTCTTGACAAATAATTTTAGCTTGCAATCCGCAAGTTAATTTTCTATTTATTATAATTTCCATTCGATTTTAAATAGTTTTTTCTTCTTCAGTAATTGGAAGTGAAATCCCAGAAAAATCCTAAAAAAAAATGAAGAAATAAGTTTTTAGTTGATGAGAGGATTGCTCACTCCTATTTTGAAATTTGGCTAAACCCATATGTATGGAATACTAGGTGTGAACGCTTTCCTACCATTAACAACCAGAATTGTGGGTCCAAAACGAGGAACCATTTATAGTCGAATATTTTTTCTATTTCCTTTTTCGTTGGCGCTAGAATTATTGAGCTATAATTTGATTTATATAATGAGACTTTTTCCAAAAATCAATTGAATGAGTAAAATGAACTTAATTCCAGAACTCGATTGGAAAATAACAGCTTGAAGGTTAATAGAAAATTCTGTGAGGATAAAACAAACTATTGGAAGATCGCAGATTTGGAATATTCGAAAAAAAATTGAAACTTTTTCTTTTAAACTTTTCTTATGACACAATTATCACGAAATTATACACGGAGTTGGTCATCAGTATTTTCGAACTAGTCACCACTATTCAAAAAGTATTGTTTGAGTTATTCTGGGAAAAACAACGATACCGAGAAAAAACTTCGAAGCTGGACATATTTAGCCTAATCTATACGAAAATGTTCAAGGCATCGAACTGATTATCAATAAATCAAGATCATCGGTTAAATAGTTTCCGAAAAATAAATTTCCCAAGAATTTTTTTTTATTTACTAACAGTACGATCTTTACAATATGTTGGCAAAAGTTGCCTATCGTTGTGATTCAACTAACTACCAAGTTACAAACCAATAGCTCAAGTAGTTCCACGAATATAAGAGAAATACCCTCAAAATTTTCTGTTCAAACTGTTCTGAATTGGTTCTGCACTCGGAACCAAAACATAGCCTATAACTGCGAATCCGATACCATATCTAGTCTGAAAGTTGAGTCGTTGCGTTCGAAAGTTATCTTGGCAAAGAAACGTCGCATTTTAGAATACAACCTTCACAAAGACCCTTAATTTTAATCTATATCTCATTATTTAAGTTAAGTTCAAGTCAGATCATCACATCAAGTCGACTCATAGGAAACGGAATGGATTTTTTTGTCGATCCTGAGTCGGTCCTGATCGACAGAGCTCGGCGCAGCCAACTCATATAATGGGGGTCAATATACCGCCCACCCCTGAGGCACCGTTCTTTCGAGTCCCGTTGATGAACTAGGGGGTGCACACACAGAAAGCACCCCACTACCCCTTAGAGACCGCGAGCTATGATTCATGTGTCTGGCACGAGAATATACATAGTGTTTCGGACGAGCTGATGTTATCTGAGACCAGCTAACTCAAGACGTCGAGTTGGTCTGGGACTCTTGGCGAGCCACCAGGGGGGCTAATAATTTTCGTGCTCTGAAAATGAATATAAATGCCGGTCTGCGGTGTCAGATGCGCTGGGTCACTACTCAGGGGGGTTCTCTGATGTTTGTAGTTCATTTTAGATTGTTGTCTGAGCGTAATGAGTTAAATTGTTCGGGATTTTCAATGCCAATGTAAGAATAACAACTATAAGAAATTTAATAAAAACTGCTTTTTATAGAAAACACCATTGTGGATTGCGGGATTCGAAATCTGAAAAGTCATAGTTCACTTTGTTTACATTGTTTCTATATTGTTTATAAGGCAACATTTGTCTAGAAACTTCCTTCGAAAAATAGATTCAATTCCACAATCCGCGAGGGGCTTTTTCTATAATGGCCTGAAACCTGCACAGGTCAACCTCTCTGGTAGACCGGAACGTATGTGGCCGGCAATAATAGTTCGAAACTATTTCCGGAAATAAATTCGTGAATTGCATACATTTGGTCAAAACGATAGCACTCTGCTCCCTTGAACATGCACTCTGAAAAGTTGAGAAATGAACCTCGCTTGAAGCTTTCTGCAAAACTTCAGTGGTATCTTCCAAGTAGTTTAAGGAATAATACGCACATTGGGTTGAAGCATTATTGAAAACATTGGGATCTTTTTTCGAACAAATAACAGATGTATATGTTCTTTTATGCATAACTGAAATATTATTTTCCAAAAGAGAATCTATATAGTTCAAACTCTACATGTAGTTAGAGGAAGTTCATTTGGGACTTATCGATATATTTCACATCGAATGTACTCAATTTTGTTGATGAATTTATCTAAAAATTTCATTTTTCATTTTCGTTATCGTGATTTCATTAATATACTAATATTATTCTCTTTGTTACAGGTAGGTTAACAACCACAGAGGAACGAATTTGGTTTGTACTCTCTCCTAGAAATACTGATTCTTAGTCATACTCATTTAATTTCATTTTTCTTGAAAAATCCCTCATTTGTCATTTGAATTCAGAGTAAAGATGAATTTTGTCGAATACTACCGTAACATTTACTGCAATCAATTCAGTTGGATTCAGATAATCCCATCAAGATTTACCAACATTTTTCTAGTCTTGTTTGGTTAAATGATATTGTAAGGCTTTCAACTCTCTGTCTGAATCATAGTTGGAAAGACCTTCGCATTAAAACGACAAATCTCAATTAGAATCCTGTTTGGAGTTATTGAACTTATCAAGGTCTCGATAGGATGAATGTTCAAGACCACGATGATTCTCATAACTTAGACGTTGGAGATTATGATTGAAGTCATTTTGTTCCGTCGTCTATGGATTCAATCAGGTCGATTCTGTTTGCAAATAGCAATATTGCTAGGAAAAAGATATTGCTATCATAACAAGATTGGAATTATTGGTATTCTGATCAACGATTTTGAGCAATATGGTCTGTCACTTTAACAAGAATCTTGCTATCAACATTGCTATCTTAGGAACCTCAAAATAGTACTTGCTATGCTTCATAATAAGAAAGTTTAGAAAGGGAATCTCTGAGAGATCCATTTGTTTCAGTATTATTTCTTCCAAGAATTCGAAAATATTGAAGATAGGGAAGAATGTGCTAATAGAAATGTGTTGAAGGTTCTCTAGAATATTTAATTTTAAGGATTCTTACACTAAAACACCGGTATAGTGCTGACCTGATTATTCTAATGATCTCAACAACAGCCATCCCTTTGAATTCCCAACAGAAAAGTTCATCGAATTTCGAATTTTTATCGCCTGCATAAAATTGCTGCATTTGATTCCTGGAAACCAAAATTCTATCGGTATCCAGGAAATAGGTCAATTTGACTTTAATTGGTTTTTCTGTTTCATAACATTTTCGAATAAGTCGATGTTCACATGAATAAAAAAAAGTATATGCTAATGGAAATGTGTTCAAGGTTCTCTAGAATATTATTTAATTTCAAGGAAAATTCTTAGACTAAGATACAGGCATAGGCAACAGCTGAGATGATTATTCTAATCATCTCAACAACAGCAATCCATTTGAAGTGCCAACGAAAAAGTTTATCGAATTTCGAGTTATTAACGCCTGAATAAAATTGCTGCATTTGATTTCTGATAATCAATATTTTATTGGTATCCAGGAAATTGGTTATTGGTCAATTTGACTCGTTTCGTTTCCTAACATTTTTTATGTCGATGTTTACATGAATAAAGAAAGCCGTAGATAGAGGTTATGTATGCGAAACCATAAATAAAACTCACGAATTAGGGTTATTTTCATCTTCCTTGTAGTTCTAATGTCACAGAATACAGTGTTGCCAGCTCTAAAATCACCAATTATGGAAGTCTATGATAGCAATATTGTTATGACAAAATTCGTAACAAACATTGCTATAACACTCGAAACAGAATACGTAACATCATGGCCATATTGCTATAAATTAGAAAGATAGCAATATGACTAGAATAGCAAGGTTCATAGCAATACGCAAACAGAATCGACCTGAATGAGTACGTCTTTCATTCTGCCTTTGCTTTTGTAGTTTTGCGCTCACGGTCTGGGTAACAGCGTGCTATATCTGTAATTTTCGAATTTTGAGCGGAAAATGGTCTTGAACTATGGTTTCTGGCTGAGGAAAAGGTAACTTTCGAAAGGAACGGACTAGAGCATTGGAACTTTCAGGAAAGTTCGCGCATCTGAAGGTTCCGTATAGGTTCCGAAGTAATTGTCATCTGAATTTTTTATATTATTTCGGGAACCATTTATGGGATCGGATTGGAATTTATTTGGTATAAGTTGAAGAACACCAATGAGCCTGTGCTTGCATAATTTTGTTAAAATCGTTTTTTCAGCGAATTTTTATATTTTATATTTTCCGGGAAGTGGCAAATGCTGGTGCAAAGTTTGGTGACAATCTTGTCTTCAGTTAAAATTTGAAATAGTTCTGAAAAAAATTGATTTCACAACAATGGATAAAACTCAACTCGATCATATCTGTTGTTTCGGAAATATCGTGCATTTTTGAGATATTGAGACGACGAATTCTCGGGATTTTGCGAAATTGGAAATACATAGAATTGGACTTTCTATTTGAGGGAGTGATATTCATACGAAGTACTATATAAGTTTTTTCATATGAGCCATGAATTTGAAGGTTGAGTGAGAGTTCATCGTCATCATATTTCCACGTGCTGAATTCGATCCGATCATGTCTGTATTTTTGTAAATACTGGGATGATAGTTTGGCAGAATTTTGTGCATTCTTAACTTGACCTTCGTATTCAAGCTTCAACTCTGCCCTGAAATTTCGAGTCCCTAAGCTATTTTTTTGCAAACTCATCATGTTCACGTCGAAATTCATTGAAATTTGATTATTTGAACATTGATTAATGTTCAAGTGGATATTTCTTGACAACACAGATATCACTCGTATTACAACACTCTCTGAGAATGTTGACCATCGAAAATGTCAAACTTTGCGAAAACAATGTTAGATTTTTGATATCAGAGTTGCTAAAAATGAACAATGACAATCATCGTTTTACTCGTGAGTTTTTTTCTGGAGAATTTTCGTCGTGATGTCTATATTTTGCGAAAATTTGGTTTCCTTAAGCATTCAAGTTAAACCGTTATGAAGGTTTTGGGGTCAAGAGGAAACAGTACCATCGACTGATGAATTACAGCTTCGTAGATTTCGGCAACACGGCCACATTCAAGTTTCAAAATCCCATATTAATATCTCAAGGTCAGACATCTGCCCATGGCGTGCATGCTTTAACTTTGCCAATAGCTGCGAGAAATATAAGAAATGCTTGAAATTTCGACATTAATAGGAGAAACCGTGATGTCGTTCTGCAGGCTTCAGTGATTATTTTTTGAAATTTTATTTTTTGGGATGTACTGAATTCTTTTGTGAGAATGCGCAATGTTGAATATTTTTCCATTTTTCACTCGAAATCAGTTTTTATTCTTTGAAAAATTCGTGATTATGACGAATTAACAACATTGCGCATTCTTACTATTTTTTTCAACCTAAACATTTTTAAAAAAAACGAACTCTCGCCTTCAAAAGTCACCTTGTTATAATCGAGGTACTGTTTGCCCTTCAGTCACAATAACTTCCAAAAGCAAAGTCCCACAGACTCGAAAGCTGGTTTGTGCAGGACGTTCATGAAGAAGCTGAAAGTACACTGGCCCCTCGTTAATTTTTTCGCTTGTTTTTATTTTGTCGTGAAACCCCTCTGAGTAAACTGAAATTTCAACAGGATTTAAATTTAAATTGTCTAGCTTTTCCATAAGCAGGAAATAATAAACCAAAGCGAGAGAAACTCGATCGGTTCCCATGCAGGTCGGCCAGATGCGATGCACCGGAAACATCAAAGGAGAAAACTGCGCGGCATCAACGCACATCAAAGCGGCAACGTCGCAAGGCTTTTCCCTCCGACGTCTTCGGCACCGTAGTGTCTCCTCCTCCGTTTTCCTCATCTTTTCCGCGTTTAAACTCCGCCAGAGCGCGAATCGAATCATGGTCCTTTTTTTTCATCGCGTCGACGTCTGCGGAAATGCAATTTGCGAAGCGCAGTCTAGCAGTGTTTACGCTCGCTAAATTAATAATTTGGCCGTTGGTGGATGGCGGAAAAACGGAGGTGGCTTCCTATCGAGTTACCGAGGTGATTACTCTTCGTTAGGACCGGTGAAATTTTCCGAGTTTTCCGACGGGGGATTTTCCCGTCGCGATGAAATAAAACCGGCATGATTATGGGTGTTGAAAAATGAGGAATGGAATTTGACGATCTGAGATAGTTTGTCGTTTTTTTTTCTTGTACAGGGTGATTCATCGAGGTTTCCTCCCTTGAATATCGAAACCGTAAACAGCTTATTGCTTCGTTATTTTAGCGGGCACGCCCAGTATATTTTTAAATTATTAGAGAGCTTGTTCGGTTGAACTTACAAAAATATGCCATACCTCAACGTTTTCTGAGTTATTCTTTCTCATGAAAAAAATGCTATCGATGGGGAAATTTCTGCTGGAAAAATATTGTTGCAATTTTTCATTTTTCCGATATTTAGTATTACAGCTTGCTATTCGCACCGAAAATGCATGGAAATGAATACGTTCATGAGAAGATCACCGACTTGAACAAATCAACATTATCGAACTCAAGATTTTCAAATAAAAGCCTGTATCTTTTAATCTTTCAGTCGATTCTTCAAAGAAGGAGTGGATAATCCAAGCAAACTCTTTCATGATTTTTAACAATCCCAACTAACAATAATTCATTACAATTCATGAAATGTCATCATTATTTATCGGAGCATCTCATCCAAGTTTTTTCTGTGATTTTCGGCAGTCACAAACTACTTGCTCTGTTGGAAATTGCTGTATCCCCTTATTGAATGATTTTCCTTGATTACAAGAAAAGTTTTCATATAAGGGTTTGCTCAAGTAACCCATCCCCTATTTTCACCAAGAATTTACTGAAACACTAAAAAGTATAGCTTTTTATTTGAAAACTTTCAGTATCAATGAATTTGACTTGTCCAATTTGATGATCCTTCCCTGTACATTTTCGGTCCAAATAATGAACATTGTTATAATACTACATATTGGTAAAATTGAAAATAAAAATATTTTGAAATATAATTTCGCAGAGCTATTCGAAAAAGTCATTATTCTTCGACTAATTACCAAGTGTCAATTGGATCGCATCAGTAGATACTTCTTGGGATATTGACATAACCCCAAAATCCCCAAACGAGTATAACACCGAAACTGTTTGGTGGATTTTGCCTATTATTATAGAACTTGGGCGTCGCATTGCGATATCATATATAATTATTTGATTGTCAAGTCACGAGGTCGTTCTTGGTTGAAAAATAACGGCGTGATGGTTCATGCTGGATATTTCGAAAAGAAATGGATTCGCATTTGAACAAGCCCGTACAAGTTCATCCGGTCTCAAAACGCATGACTCATTTGGATATCAATAATTATGATATTATTTTCTATATGATGAATGATATTTTCATTTAATTTCTGAGAATGCTCTCCATAGTTGACTGCATGCATGAATTAATTCTATGTAAATAAAATATGTTATTGCAACTTTGTTTACCAGTCTCAAAATTCTTCAGTCCGCGTAATTAAACCGATTGTAACTAGGCTTTTCCCAGACAATCTAGTAATCCACAGATTCCGCATTCTCACAATCAATTCTCATTATTCTATCACTCAATTTCCAAGAATGAGAAGGTAAACAAGTCAACTATAATATCATTAACATCTTTCCATATGCCTTAATCTGCCAGCAATAATTTGTCATCATATGAATATTGAAATCGGCAAGATTTAACATTCTCATGCAAATAAAGAAACAACTTCTGCGAAATTGATTTTTGAAAAAATGTGTTAAAACCTGACGGCAGAAAAACTGCCTCGAAAGTTAATACTCATTCATATTTTGAGTTTTTTGCCGTTCATCTGTCATGCAACAATCTTTTTTTGCCACCCTCGATTCTTGGATAATATTTGATGTTTAGGTTTATGTAAGAAGTTCTTGACCTCGTGGACAGAATTCAGGCAAAGTCAATACATTCGATAATATACTAAACAAATTATTTTTTATAGTTTATTTGCCTCCCAATATCTCATTTTCACAAGAACAACAGTGCTCGCATCGACGACAGAAACACTCTAAGAGCCTTGGTGCTTTTCTCATCGAGTTAGTAACTTGAAGATCTAACCGTGTTGTTCTTGCGAAAATGGAATGTTGAAGTGCTAAAATAAAAACCTACAAGAATAATTTTCTCAATTTATTTCTGACTGGCCTACGTTTGGCTAGAAGCGAGTAGAATATTTCTGACTCAGGATCACAAACATTTTCCACTTCGCCCTAAACATAAGACAATTCCCAAAAAATAAGTGCGACAAAAATTTTTCTGTCGCAAATTAACGGGTAAATTATGAATTTGTTTGCTTCTCGAGAAAAAACGATGACTGGACGATGAATTTGGTGGACCAAAAGAAATGGCAAATTTTATTTTTTCACGAGTCTCTAACGGCCAACCGATGATGAACTGAAGGTTAACAAAGATAGCAAAATATCAATTATCATATTCTGGAAAACAAGTATGGCATAATAATTTTTTCTCCGTTCATCAACGGCGAAAAAACAGACAAAAGTTGGCACTATGCCGAGTCCGTTTCGCAGGAGTCATTCAGCGAACTTGACGACCAAGGGTTTGTTTTGGTTCCCAAATAGTCCTGAATTGGTTCCGAAGTCGGAACTAAAACAAAGCTAATGAGACAAAGATCGACCCGCCTTATCCGTGAACACACCTCCGTTCGCATACGTTATGGATTACGCTAAGACGATCTTACGTCACCAGGAACGTAACATTGACGTTCGACCAAAAGTAAAAAGTTCACAATGAAATTTCTCAATCGGAACACCACTGTCGAAATAGAAAGTGAATCGCAGTGCGAAATCGCCAGTATCAGTCCAGTCTGAATCGAACGGCGATCTAGAGTCCACGGTTAGATCGAGGCAAAAAGCGTTCCAAACCAGTCGACGTTGTCTACCACCACAGCGAACGTTCCGTGTGAATTGTATTCGTAACCGACCCTCGTCTCGTCGTCTCTCTTTGGTTCAGTCGACGAGTGGACGTTTTCCGTTTAGGTTCGTGGATGTGTAGAGTGCGCGGCAGAGGCCGTGAACGGTTCACATGTGTCGCGTAGTGCGTTCCCTTCTTCCAGTTCACGCACGTGTTTTACAGTTCGAAGTTTTGGTGCGCACAGCTGCCGTACACCCTGTGTGAATGTTGTGAACTCTCCGTTCTATCTTGGATATTAGCTCATTTGGATTACCAAACTATGAAGGCTGTGGTGTTGAGAAGGTGAGTCCCTTCGAATGAGTGACTTACGCAAGTGACCCCCCGCGTACGTTGCCATTGTTTTGACAGGTGTCACCGACAGCTGCGTCGTCTGCCGGCCGTGTGGTATCAGCTCAGCCACGGCGTCGAGTTCACATACGCGCCTCGACTTTGGCAACTCGCGAATTATACTTTCTAATTTCGACAAACGCGCGAAATTATCGAGTTCGTCCTTGTTCGGATGTGAAACTGCCAAATTGTTGTGAATTTTAAGCAATTCCTGATGTTCAATGTTGGAAGTTTGCGAAATTATCCTCGCCGTGAAGAAATCGAAAATAGTGTGTCTAGGTTGTTTCGATGAGTGAATTTCGAAATCGATTTCGTTGGTGATGGCGAAAAAAGTCGAGAAAGTGAGAGAACAGCAGTGACTATGGCTGTGTCCCTTTTCCCCGCGATAACGAATCGATGACAATGGCCGAATGAACCCAGGAATCCCCTTCGCGAAGGGTTTGTAACCCTGAGGGTAGAACGGAACTCTGTCGTTATAGCAACGCTTGTGTGTCTGATGCCTATTGAGGGGCTTCTGGCTCCGAAACGTCTTTGGGACAAAGGATTGTACTAAACGCGCTATGTTCGGCTACGAAGTTTCAACTAGCCCCTATTCTCTTGGATGATGCTATGGGGATATTTGAAACCGCAATTGACGTCGTGGCTAGGATGTGGTGGTTCATATATATTCCTCGTTCATTCGGCTGAATGAGCTTCTCCTGTCAACTTAAGGCATCAGTTGAAGTTTATGGTAGTTAGCATTGACCCGTAAACCCGCAAATATTCTTGTCGCCAAGATTAGATATTTGCATCAATGTCCGCAGTGTGTTCTGCCGAACAAAAGTCTACAGTCGAAACTAGGCGGTGTTTCATAGTTAAGAAGAAATGGTCCCTCATAGTTCTAAATTGATGCATTTTCAGGTTACTCTTTCCTCCATAAAAACGATCACTCGCTTCTTTTATACAGTCCACAAATCATCTTTGTACCTTTACTCAACTTAAAGCGGTCAGCAGCCAATGAAAGATAATTCAAAATATCGGATAACCACATAACCTCTATTTCTTATGATTACAACTCACTGCATGAGTTTTGCATTGGCGCAATTTAATTGGTCAGAATTCTGTGTATTCATCGACAGCTGGCGGAAGATACTCATCGGTCCCATAAGTTCGCCAGATATGATATGGCGTTGTTGCCAGACATCACTTCAAGAATGATCAATAATCCGTAGGAATAGAGGTATTGAAGGTCTGTCCGGTTTTTAAAATTTTTTCATTAAATATCGCTACTAACTGTTTCGATGATGCTGAAGTATTGTGTTCGAAATAATACAGAAAGGATTACATCTCAATTGAAAAGCACCACCTCAAAATTTCATAGCCTGTATATATCGAAAAAGCAAAGACACGATCTCTTCCTAGAGAGATTCTCTTGGAAATTTCAGAAAGCTTATCGATGCATCTGATCAAAATTTATAAGCTGTTCTGAAGCATAGTCAATCTTTCTACCAGAATGACACACTTTATTCGAACTGACAACGAAAAATTTTGAAAGAGGGCTATGAGACTCATTATTTCACTTATTCGTATTTTAGTGAGAGTGTTCTTTGAGTTATCATATCACTTACATTCCAATTCTTCTCTTTATTGCGAAAATGTGATTTTCAAGCTCGATTTTAACTCGGATTTTAATACCCCATGAATCAAGATACACATGACGACATGACAGTAATCTGACGTAACGACACATCAGATACTCAACATCAAGATGAAAGGTTCATCCCTATATTTAATGCTGACGGTCAAAATCTATTTGCTCACCCTTCAAAAATTCTTATCACGAATCTTTGCCTTATTTTTCCTTGGCGCCTAGCGCTCAAATATGAAAAAACATCGACCTCCCAGCTATATACGCTTAATATTCTGCTCAAACACCTAACGCGAAGCGGAAACGGTTTGAAACCTATAAAAACGACATTCCCCACTTACAGAAAGGTAAAGGTGAACGTAAACACCAGAATAACCAGTTCAAAAATATACAAATATCAACCTTTAGATAAATCAGTGAAATACCAAAACGAAGGCTGACAGTGTGTCAAAGAAGTTTTATCGAAGCCTGTTCCTATATAAAATTCTGTGGTTGGTTCGTAGTTTACTGTAATTGGTGGTAGTTGATTCGTAGTTATTCGTCCGTATTATCAAGTTGAATACAGTATGATTCTAATTTTGCTGAAAATATCAATGTGAAGAAACGCTTATGATTCCAAAAATTCAATAATTCCTCATCGTTTCGAACATTACTTCCGAAAGAGTTCACTTTGATAATCCATATTTATAGAGCAGAGAAAAACAGGTTCAATCGATTGAATATGTGATTATTTGTTGACACAGCTTACTTTAATAATAACTGAATAATGTCCAATATTATACTGTATCACAAAACTTTTTAATGTGATCTCAGCTTAATTTTCATACAGCATAGTTGACCAGTAATTTCAAAATAAAGCTCAAGCCTGTGTGTTTTGCTTAACTTCAATTAACAAAACGAAAGATTTTGGGTAAAATTCTTGGGTGCAGCAGGACAAAGTAACGTCTTTATTAGATTCCTAAGTGTTTACTCCATTGCAGAACAGTATTTATCTTTCATGGAGAAAGCTATAATAAAGTACTATCCACCAAATGAAAATAATTGAAGTTCTTTTTTCCTCATTTTAAGTTTAAGTTAATAATTTCTTGACAGATTTTAATTCGTTTATGTAACATTCGAAAATGTTTCAAGTCCCAAGGACACAATGCGGATCAAATAAAAAATATCAAAATAAGAATAAGGGCCGTATAAAACAAAATAAAATATGATAAAATAACCCAAACAGATCGAAGTGGATCATAGCTTCGTTCCTTATGTTATCTTATTTCCTGTAAAAAGGCTTCCATTGGAAAGAACATGTTGAAGTTTAAATTTATTTTTTCTATACTACACTATTTTAATACAGTGTGCATAGTAGGGAGCTTGAACTCGAAATAGAAAAATTCAGACCTCATTTTGACCTCCCTGGGACAAAGACGAGAAATAGAAATAACAAGTAAACTAAAGCACGTGATCCTTCAACGACTCCAAGCATTTTTTAAAAATTCCCAACATAGAGTGAAGAATCGATCCTGGCGAGGGGGAAACCACGGAGGAGATTTTATGTCGTAGTGGAAGGAGATCCGAGGAGATCCCGGGGAGATCCAAGGAGATCCGAGGAGATCCGGGGAGATCCAAGGAGATCCGGAGGAGATCCAAGGAGATTCGAGGAAATCCGGGGGAGATCCGAGGAGATCCAAAGGAGATCCGAGGAGATCCAAAGGAGATCCGAGGAAATCCCGAGGAGATACAAGATGTGTGTGTCGTTTGCGCATGCGCAAATGTTCTGATCATCGTCCCTCTCACTCTTGTCGCGTCTGCATCGGAAATATTGGTGGTAGGGAATGTCTTTATTTCAATACGTCGAGGGCGACATTTTTAGGTTATTTTCGACCGTTGGTTGAAAACTCGGGGCGGAAATTCATATGACCGGTGTTGAGTGAACGGCCAAAGGTGCAGACTCCAGGAACATCCGGAACCAGAGGCGTCCGCATCGATTCAGTTTTATCATACAAAATCGATGTTGGATGAGAGGAAAGGGGATTAATCAGTGCGAAATGAAGATTTTATATATTCGATAGATTTATAAATTATCGAAGAAAATTTTCACTTCGAATGGGATTTAGGGATTGAACTTTCAACCGTCAACTTTTGGGTTCGTTTGTCGAAAGGAAAACATAAATCCTCATCACGAAATTCGAGAAAAATATTCTTTAGCATACCATTATGCATTATCGAAAAAAACTTTGGACTTTACATTAGGGTTCGAGGGCTGAACTTTGAACCATTAACTTCTTTGTAATAAATTAATGCTTATTTTGGCCTTTTGAATTGAAGGATTGCCAAATGAACAATACAGGAACAATGAAAATGATCTACAAGGAGAACTGTATGTAACGTTTCAGAGTACAAATCCGACTCCTTCATCAGACAAAAGAAAATATTACCAGAAATATTTTCTTTTGATTTTTCGTTTTTTGAAACTTTCGTGAAATTTATATTTTCAAAAAATCATAGCAACACAGATTCACCTGGAATGAAAGTGTTTTGATTCTACCTCTTTTTTAGTGAATTCAGCCAAATATGATCCATTTCTAAAAAACGATGAGTTAAAATACTCCCTCCATTAAAAAAAATGCAGAAGAACTCTTCAATTTTTCTTTTCATATTATCTGGTTCCGACATCAGTATTTATGTATTGTCCCAATCTATCATGTGATTCCCAATGATCGAACATTCATAGTTCGCTATTTAGGATCTTTGTAGGTCTCTATTCCTTGTGTTGTTTTTATGTTCTTGCTTTCCTATATCTAACGGCCGAGATGATGATGTTATGGCTTTCCATAAATTCAGGGAATACTAAAAACACAATTTTTTCATTTCTGTTTTTTGCGCGCATTTTCTGCTATCCTTTCATCCAAATGTGCAATTTTCGATTTTTTTCCCGGAAACGGCCTCAAACAACTAGGTGGGATTCACCGATAACGAATCCGTTGACAAAATCGATTCTGGCCGACGACACGATAACTGTAGAACGACATGAAACTTTCAAGGTGGGTCGCGCATTGTAATGCGGCTGTTGATTTTGTTAAATGAGCCAAATCGGGCAAATGGTTTCGGTGTTATAGTCAGTTAGTTGGAATATAACGACGCGCAAGATTAAACGAAAATTTGTTGAGATCGCACAGTCAGTAAATTTTGGAAGAAGTGCTTTTGGAGAGAATATTTTTTTTCGGAAAGTCATCCTTCAGCTCCATATTTCACAGCAGTACCGAATTTTAGTTTTGGTACGACTATAACTTTTGAAGATACCTATTGGGAAAAAAATATGTCAAATTCCTCGATATCATTGTTCTTTCCGGAATTACTCAAAAATATTGATTCAATCATATTGAAACTTGGTACTTAGTTTGAAAATGCTGATATTCCACTTTCTGCGAAATATTTTGATTAGAGCATTTTCAAGAAAAAAATAAATTTTTATACAAAGAGTCAATATTCTGCGATTTCCTGATCATTTTATCCTCATGAAATTCTGTATAAACCTTCAGGATGTCATTTTCCTATGAATAACGGAATTTCATTTCGATCCAATTTATGAATGCATTTCTGAAATTATTGGGAAAAAAGAATTTTGAACGGGTATATCTGCGGAATTATTGGGTGGCTAATCCCATAAAATTTTGAATGGGTATACACATCATGGGGTGGATTTTACCCATCCACGAATTAGGCATTCGTAATAAAGGTCCAAACATACTCTACAAATTTTGAGTTTCAAAGTGGTTTCTTTCGGAAGATATTGTGTTTAAGATCAGCCGTTAGGAGAGACCGGGAAAGAGACTCGTCTTCACACCAGATGTTTCAATTTTAATCTCGAAGAATATCTCAGGAAGGTCCACAAATAATACCGGGTCTAGCTTGAATTCCTCAGAATTTTCTAGACGAACTAAAATATAGCACTTCGTGTGAATTAATCCGAAGAGATCCAAGTAAAATCTTTAGGAGATACGAGGAAATCTGTGGAAATAAGGAGGAAATCCAATGACATACGAGGAGATCCCAGGGAGATCCAAAGAGATCCGAGGAGATCCCGGGGAGATCCAAGGAGATCCGAGGAGATCCCAAGGAGATCCGAGGAGATCCCGGGCAGATCCGAGGAGATCCGGGGAGATCCGAGGAGATCTTGAGGAGATCCTGAGGGGAGGCAATCTTTTGCCACGAAATATCTCTAGTGGTTTCCCCCTCGGATCCTGGCTCCTGCGACATTTTACACCTGCAGAAAGGTGCTTTAGTGCCACTGTCTTATAGTTCGATTTTCGCTCTAAAGACTCCATCTCTAACTCAATTGATCGATCCTAAAGGGTCATATATCGCTAGGATCAATCGATAACATTCACTTGTATTCTTACCTATTTTATTTTAATTGTCGTAAAATACCACCTCAACTATGTATTTTCGTCATTCGATACGAAAAACATGTATCTAAAATTATTAGTCCTCGTTGTTTTGTTATGAATATTTTAATCTTATAACGGTTCCTGAATTTTTACGTGGGTGATTCATATTTTCGAAAGTTTCGTTCACTTCCTTGAAAGAACCCAGCGTAAGCGATTCTCGCGAAACTATTGCGTCATTCGCAGACGCCAGTTAACTTGAAGAAATATGAATTGTTCGAAATTGAAATTAATTATCATCATTTACATTTAATGAGTTCGTTGGAATCGGGGATCTCACGAAGGAAACGTGAATTAACGCAATCAGTAAGTTTTCCATGGTTATTTTAGATCAAGTCGGTGTTGCGCAATGGTTCATGGTACAACGGAATAACCATTGGTGATTCACGTTTCAGGTTACAGCCGTTGCTTCTCAGAAGCCTCGTTTCCTGTAATGCGGATGGTGTTTCCGTTCTCACATAGTTGTCCAAAGAAATACTGACTATATGTTTTACTAAATATTTGCTTTTGACGTCTCGCATGAAATGGGGGTTTTTCCTTCGAACGAAAATGCAGTTATTTTCATGAAACACCTTTAGAACATCACATTTCAAACATATAATTTCAAAATTGTATTTTTAGAATGAATGTTTGATCACCTAAAACTGAAAAATAAAAATGGGGATTTGCAATTGAAAGGATTTGTCTTGAGTGCACGATATGGCAACGTCGAATTCAGCTTTTTCGGAAAGAAAAGGACGTCAAATGTGTTACTTTGCTTAGGAAAACAGAGATAGCTATACTTCGATCTGGTTAGAGTAGAAGACAACGACCAAGGAATAGAAAAAGAAGAGCACAGACTGTCATATTGTCATATTACTGACAAATCGCAACGGAAAATTGTTTGGTAATTTGGACAAAGAAAACGTGTGTACCACAGAATAGGAATAAATATTTCATTATTCTATAGCAGAAAAAGCTATTCTACTAAACACCGTTGTCACTTCGTGCATGCCTAGCAAATACCAAACCCCAATTTTGAAATCTGATTTTGAATACTTTCTGAAGGTAATTTGGAAAAAGGATGAATCGAACCCATAATAATTATGTTCAAATTTGTATTTGCAGTTGTAACCCAAATTGAAGAAAAACCCCCATTCTAGATCCTTTTTATTACCTATTGGATGACATTTCTGTAGAACATTTAAAAATAATGGATTAACATCATGGACATCTTTCAAAGTTTTCTGCACTCAAACGTTAGGGTTCGGAAGATGCTCCAGAGATGGCGCTCTATTATTTTATACTAAAGACAAGTTATTCAACAGGTAATATGAGTATCTATACTCCATTCACTTTTATAAAGTAGCCCAGTTGGCCATGATTTAGGTCTATCATGTTTTTGTAACTAAAACCAAGGCAGGTTGGCGCTCCTGAAATATCGACAATGTCAAAATAATTCGACACGACGTTGCCAATTTCTACTCTCTTTCAATAACAAATAACAATTCAGCTTCAGTAGGTATAGTCATGTTGAATTGAACAAATTCCCTAATGAATAATTTCAAAAGTTATATATTTCGTGGAATTGTTTCGATAGGAAGTAGTACACTGAAAATGAACTTGGTATATCCTATCTTGGCAGAACATTGAAATTTTACGTATGAAAATAACATGAATTATACAATATCTCATTCAGTTCTATTTTTTCTAATATTTTAGGAATTGTTTTTTTCTGGAAATTGAATATTTGACTTGACTTCAAAGTATGTACATAAAACATAATTCCATATCTTGCTTTTGACTCGAATACTGAATGATAGGTAGTTTACATGGAGAATTCATCCAGATATCTTGTCATTACAACCAATGATAATAGACTGAAGCTAAGCTGTATGTATCCCAGTTTAGAAATATGTTGATCCAGTGTATCATTCACCTAGATTCCCAAGAACTGTTAGTTAGTCCTTTTGAGGTTAATTGTGACACAGGTTTCGTAGTACTACTACATTTTCTTACTGGAATATTTCAAGTTGTGCAACAAGGTATTTAAATGACTTCTGTGGGCTTATTTCTAGAGAATTTAGAAAAGTAGGGAATTCCATAGGTCCGTCCATTCGTTTAGAAGTTTCACTGCCGTGTTATTCGAGTACTTTCATTTCTTTTCGAATGAACTATCGCAAAGTAACGGACTGCTCTATCCATCATTTTTCAATAAAATTCCAAAACACTCGATTCTTCATTTCCGTACAAGAAAAAAGCATAACTGAATCTTCCAGCCATATGTTTATATACGTGAAGTATTAACAGAGAAAAATGTTTCTTCAACATTCGCCGGGTCATTGGAATGATTGAATTTTAATAATATTTTCTCAAATTCATTACTTTCCCAATGTAGATTCACATTTTGAAAAATAAGTAATTACTACGACCTCTTCGTAGAAAGGGCAACGTTGTGTAGTTATCTTACAGGAAAATGACTATAACCTAACATTTTCAAAATATACACGGTGAAATCTGTCATGATGTCATGGCCAACCGGGCTACATTATAAAAGTGAATGGAGTATATAGAATACTCTTTAGCGTTTCTGAAATACTTGAAAAAATCATTCAACTCACAATACCGAACGAAAATTCTACAAAATCCGATCACAATTGCTTTCAAACTTCCAAAGAGACATGATAGTAAACATCCACCCTTTTCTCTTCATTGATGACTCCTAAATTTTATCGGACCCGCTACTGTCTGGTCTGGCTGCAAAGAAAGCAATTTCTAACGAACGAAATCACAAAAAGGGGACACGATGGGTTCAGGAATCGAACGATAGATACGATTTAATTTCGCGTGCCCCTCCGAAACCATTCTACAGGGGGTGCTTATCAACTTAACGGCCACCACTGGGGTCAAACGATACGAGAGAGCCGGGCCAAGTCTCTATCGTATTAAAGTTGACGGCTGTGTTTGTCCGTTGCTTCTTTGTCCAATGGATTCGTGATAAGGTTTTCTTGTCACGACGTTCACAAATAGAACTTGATAATAAAATCAAACGATCGCCGGAAAATTGTATCGGAATCGAGGCGATGCTATGCAGGGCTATAGAAAGGCTGTTCGATTTTATATCTATTATCGAAAATGAGGCTATGATGCTCGATTTATTAGAAAGATATCAGAATTGAATAAAATTAATTCTTTAGTTATCGATTAAAGGATATTTTGGTAGGATTTTACGTTATTTTTCAGGAGAAACATCATGGTTGTTAGCTTTTAGAAAGAGCGAACACAAAAGTAACCTAGAGAATAGAGACATACAAAGTATGTCCTTGTGATTATGTTATTCATACAAAGTATGTTCGGCCATTGGAAATCACATGAAAGATTGGGATGATACAAAGATACTGAAGACCGAACCAGATAATCCGTAAAGAAAAATCAGAAAGTGTTCGTGCATTTTGTTGAATGGAGAAAGTAATTCCGCCAAATATTCCGTGAAATAGACAAAACTTGGCTGAATTCACTAAAAAAAAATCCTTTATTAAATGAATCTGCGTTGCTGTGGTTATTTGAAAATGTCAATTCGACAAACATCTTGGAATACGAAATTATTGGAAGAAAATAATTCTGCAAATTTACTCTTTATTGTCTGTTGAGAGCTTTGTTCATCATTTGAATTTCTCCGATATTGCTTATTGAACATTTTTTTTTCTCTAGAAAAGCGCCTTGACAAATAGTTTGAATTCCTCAATCTGAAAGGGCGTTTTCTTTAAATAATATTTTATTTGATTCTTAATAGTTCTGTTTCAGATATTGGGAGTAAAATCCTCGGTAAAATCACAAAGAAAAACTGAAAAAATTCTTTAGTTAGACGAAACTTAAGGTTTAATGTTCGAAAATATATTGGACCAGAAGCTTTGAAATATTCGTCTCAATACTTTGTCCACACTGAATTTTACATAAAACTCAAAGAATATATCTGACTGGAACGATTAAACAGACTTTCAGCAGAATCTGACAGATCAATTCTAAGATATTAAATTCATTAAATTTATTTCTGTAAAATGTTTTCCACCACCCAAGTTTCAATCCGATCAGGTCGTTACTTTTCTAGTTGTTAGGAAAAAATGCAGTGAGTCCAGCTCAATTGTTGAAGATCATTTTTTGCTCCAAATGGTCCTACACGATTTTTCCAGAGACTCAAAAATCGCTCAGAAAGCTGTAGGTACAGGGTGTGACATGGGAAAGGAAACGAAATTGTTTTCTAGAACAAAAAAAAAACAAGATTTTGGAATATAACTCGAACCTCTCAATTTTGTTTGTGAGGGGGGCATTTACTTATATAAAGAAAATTATGCGTGCGATATGTTGTTGAGAATGTCATTTCATTCTTAGTTTAAGTTAAAGTTGAAATTGTTTCGTGAATTGATCATTAGTTAACGTTAAATTCGAAAATGAGAAAATTTGTTCAGGAAAATGAGATGAGGAGGGTCGTGAATAGTTCCATCTAATAAAGGCTCAACTTCCATACAATGGTTTAAATTTTGCTTTTACTTTCGCCTCAAATTCTGGAGCATTTCGGGGATAATTCGACTTTATCCGTCGACAATTCGCTTTGCGCATTCTGGTCAGTTTTTCAAATGGCCTGACAAGTAAAAGTCTAGAGGTGGACAGATTTGAACTGTTCGAATTCTTATAGAGTAATTTTTTGAATTTCAAGCCAGATAACAACCATTCAAGTGGAACTTTGCTCTGGAAATTTAGTTGCTTTTACCTACCAATTTTACATTATTTTTCGTATCATTGAAGAAGAATAAACGTCAAAAACCCCAAACCATATGGAAAAACTGCCGCGTTCAATGTAACCGCCTACATTCAGGTCGATTGTATTCTCCTATTGTTTCTATATTTGTACGAAATTGTCCGGTTGCGGGTTGTTTTGAAACGACAATGTAGGAAGATCTTTCTCAACAAAACAACGATAGTTGTTTCTCAACTTTTGTCCGCTTTCAATGGTGAAACGAACGGCAGTTTACTTTCCCATATGTGGAAACAGACACAGTAGGAGTGCTTCACGCGTGAGACTGCTAAGGAAAATGGACAGTGAATTCTTGGAAAATGTTACTTCATTCGATTACTATGGAGGTAACAGATGGCGCCACTTTTGACCAATCTATTTTTTTGTCTTTATTTTCAACGCGCTCGTTTTAGGGAACAAGAGCGGACATCGATGAAATGTCTGTAATTTTCGTATACTTCGAGATGCAAGATAGATGTATTCAAAAAAAATGTTCGAAAAATTTAACATCTACAAGTTCGAGTTTTTCCGTTTGTTATTTCGGAAAATATTGTGTTTACGATCGGAAAAATTTTGCACAAGAAATTCATTCATGGTTTATTTGTCACGTATTTTTTTCTAAGGTTTGCACTCCCAATATGCGAAAAAGAACTATTAAAAATGAAAAGAAAATTATTATTTATAGAAAACGCCGTTGTGGATTCCGGGATTTTTACTCTTTATCAAGGGCAGTTTCTAGGAAAAATAATACCTAGTAATTAAGAACAGAATAATGTCAAAGATCAATGAAGTGAACTGTAACTGAGAGTCTATATCTGACTTCTTCACTAGAAAATTAAGAGGAAAATCAATATTTTTTTTGACTCAAGACTTCTTTCCAAATAAAAGAATATTTAATCGATCTTTTTTCACTGTGTCCGAAATAGGCAGTGTTATTCTACAATCAACAATTCATTTGTTATCCAACAATTTTTCAATGTGTTTTTATTCGTGAAAAGTATGGTAATGATTTCTTATCAAATGGGGGCTTCAGAAGGTAGTCCATAATTGATGTGGGACCACTGAAAAACAATTCTCTACTATGTATGATTCTCATGAATTTATCTAGGAAGGTCTAATCTTCTTTTTGTCATATTTCTTCGACTTGGTTCGTTTTCGCAACGAACGTATACAAATTTATATTTAATACTACTATATTGGTTTCTAGTACAAGGTCGATTAACCAATATTTGGGATTGTTTCCAAGTTCTCAATTATGAAAGTATCTCCGATTTCAAAACTAGAATAGTCGATACCAGTATGTTTATTATTGATATCAACCTTAGGCACTAAGAATTGAAAAACTGTTATTCTTCATATTCTGTCTCTTATCTAACCATGAAACTACAAAAGCAATTATATACGAGCGCTCGTACATTATCACGTCAAGATACCAGATCAGGTAAAGCTGATCCAAATATCACGATTTTCCAAAAACTAACTGGTTAAGATGATACCATTTTTGCTGCACATCAAGGATGAGAATATTTAGTATTCGGCTTTTACTCTTTGGAAATTATTTAATATTTAGAGTAAAGTGGATAAGCTTTGACCTCATTAACATGATTCATCTTGGAGGCTAACTCAGTGCAAGAACAAATGTTTGCCTAAAAAATTTACCGCCCGACTTTTATTTCTACGAGAACAACAGTATCATAATTCACTAGAGCCTGTAGACTTATTCAGAGAAGTGATCTTTTTCTACAGACTGTTTGTTCTGTATACTACTATTGAATGAGGTGACTCGTGGATAGCTCCAACTCAAAAAAAAATTCAAATGGCATTTTGAATCCTTTGGGAGACAGTTAAGAGGTAGAACGAATAAGTAAAGAGCGTGATTAACTCTTGAAATATTCTTTTAATTGACACAGTAGGAAATTAGTACCATCTCTTGCGTCATTTTGCAACTTAGAACATTGAATGTTCATTAGGTATTATAGATTTTATGTACTAACACCTCAAGTGCCCTGTTCATGAAGGGCTATCTTACGCTTAGATTAAGTGATCGCCCTCACTAGTTGATATTTTCATTGTTCATGTGAAAATGAAACATCAAAAAGCCTAGGAGGATATTTTTCAAATTTATTTTCAGTCGGAGAAGATTAACTGAATTCTGTCGAACATTGTCCACTTTACCCTCAGGATAAAATCCTCCCAAAGAACTGAAGCGGCACAAATATTTTTTTGCTGTCTGTAAACGTCAAAATATGAACCTCTTTGTTTTAAATCGCAATTTTTGGGGTAGTTTTGCTTACTTGTTAGACTATGAGCTTAAAATGGCTCATTTCCGGAAACTAACCACGCAAAAAAACGTAAAAATAACATCATGGTTAATTCGATTCGGTCGAGTTTTTCTGTCGTATGAGTGCCTCACAGAATCTTAAAATCTCGTTCCAAAACTCGACTGCGCATTTACTTATCCTATCTGCCGTCCAACCCACCCCCCCTCTCTTCAACATCACTCAAGTGACGCATTTCAACCCGATAAATTACTACATTCTTTTTCTCGTCCTAAATTTTCAACCCTCGAAGGCAGGTTCGGATTTATTCGAGCTCATCAATTTTACGGAACATTGAGAAAACGCCCTACAATTCATTTCAGCTGTAGCTTTGCTCCGTATTTTCCACCGTTTTTGCAGACAAATTTCCTGGTTGGTTTGCAGTTCACGACAGGGGCAGATAATCTAGGAAACTCAGGATACTATCCGGGTAGAACGCATAATGTTACAACTGCCGTTTACACAAATCTCCCGACTGAAAAAACGTGAAAATTTTGTGAAATTTCTGGAAATTGCATTATTATGTGATTTTAAGATTGGAAGTTTTGTGAGACGAGCAAGGCCAGGCGTGTATGTGGATGGCTGACCGCAGTTCATGAAATCTTTTGTCGATGAATTCTTGAAATTTTGGCAGTTATAATAATATCGTTGCATTTTCAATTGTGTTGATTGGCTTACACTCACACAGAAATTCACTGAATATTGCAATAATTTTGTTCACAAAAATAACCGCAATCAAAATAAAATTTTCGAACGAATATATATTGTTCGATTTTTTTCTGCTCAACATTCGGAATATATAGTTACATTTTCAATTGTGTGTAGATATTTTAACTCTGATTGGTACAGCAATTCACTGAATATGTAACTGTTATTCTCGAAAATAACAAAAACGAAATCAAATATTTGAACGAATAAATATTGTTTGATTGTTTCCGGCTCAAAATTCAAAATACATTTTCAGTTGTCTCTGATTATTACGCTGATTGACACAGTCATTCACTGGATATTCCATCAATATTATTCTCAAATTTAACAAGTAAAATCAAGTTTTCCAACGAAATATTTTCAATTTTTTTCAGCTCAAAAATCGAATTACATATAAGCTTAGTTTCAATTGTTTAGATGAGGATACTCTGACCAAGCAATTCACTGAATTTTTGATTTATATCATTCTCCAGAATATCAGCAGGCAAAATCAAAATTCTGAACGAATCAATATTGTTCGCTTATTTCAGGCTCAAAATCAAAATATATACATTGGAGGTTGAAGGTTCCTTGAACGTGTCGTTTAAAAATTACGTTTTTGTCTACAGTTTTACCTAAAATTAATTGACGGAGAAATTAAAAATATATATAAAAATGATTAACTTAATTATAATTTTGAGTACGAAATTGTATTAAAATTTCAGGAAAGGAAAAGACTAACTTTATTATTCACTTTGTACAGAAGTGAGGCTTTTGTCGACTGAAAATCACCGCACAAATGAGATTAGCAATAATGATCCCAACTGTAAAGCAGCCCCAAACACACTTCAATTATATTACTCCACGAGATCCTGCAGGAGAAATATATTTTCCCCATAAAATTCTCTTGTCTGAGTGAAGTCCCACACGATATTAAATTCTGGAGAAGATAAATAGGGCAATACCCCTTGTCAAGTTCAGGACGTTGGCATCTAGACCAACTGTGTTTCTTATCGACCCACTTCAGAGATGTGTTAGTCATTTTCTATTAATAGAACGACAAGTGATAAATTTATTCTTAATCGGGATATTGTTCCTTGAGTAAACATAAGAATGACAGTATAAATGAACGATCAAGTACTTTTAAAGATAATTGGTTTCTTTAAGTACAGTATCTTGTTTTGTTTATATTATTAGCAATGGAAGTGTTGTAATTTACAACGAATTGGTCACTGTTTACTTCACAGAGTAAGGAATTTTCGAGAACGGGAAAGTAATCAGAAAATTAAATTTGAAAAAATTTTAATATAATAATATATACATGGTGAGCCAGCAGGACAGTGCAGCCGAATATTTTTTTTTGTAGAACGTCGAGGCTGGTGAATTTTAAGTGCGTCATATTTTGATTGCAAATTCGCCAGTGAAAGATCATTTCCACAGGCGAGGTGTTTACCCCCTCAAGAGTCTAAAATGACAATAGGGATCGAGTAACTCATGATTTTGGTTTTGCAATTCTTTTTATTACCCTGCTAAAAAAACGTTCCTGTGCAAGCAATTTCTCGAAAGTGTTTGTTCAATTGCCTTTTGTTGAGGGGTTTCAGAACTAAATTAATTACTATGATGTTGAAATTGCCGCAGTTCATTTGCAACTAATGGCATCCTAGATCGACGCTCTCCCTAAGATCTTCAACATTCCAGCTGATGTTTTCCAGAAATAGTGTTAGCTTGTGGAAATAACTCTTGAATAGGAGAAAATGTTGTATAGAGGAAGTATTACTTTCAAGAAATGAATGTTAAGAAATTTGAATCCAAATGAATCATTTTCAGCACATGTGAATCCTACAGAATTATGTATCAAAGTCGATCCTTATAGCAATTTTAGATTCTTGAAGGGGTTGTGACCCTGATTAGGGGTCAGTATGGTTCAGGGTGAATTTTTGATCTGGCTGGCTCTCTTATCGGAACCCTCCGACAAACCCACTGGGGGGACGTTCATATCTGAATCTGACAGCAGTGGCATCACTAGGCGAGAGTTCCATCTTGCTGGAAAAATTGAATTACGCTAGCGACTAGCATATTGTCGTCGAATGTATCCGAATTACCCTCGAAATGCGAAATGTGAGACGAAAGTTTGAACAAAATTTATAGCATTGTATAGAAGTTAAAGGGGCTCATTTTGAGCGATTTCATTTTTCATTTAGTATATCGGGTGTGTTCTGTGTAGGCTCTGTTCTGTCTTCACGCCATCCTAGACACAGCACTATTTAATTTCGACCGAACAGTGAATGGTGGAATTTCTTCCCAAGTCCATTATTATATTAAACTAGTAAGATACTCATTCCTTTTTTCTGAATGAAGTTTCCTCCACTGCATTGTCTAAGAAAGTGGTTATCATCACATATTCTAGGTGAATTGGGTTTCAAAATCGAATATTACTCGAACGAGTGATCAAATGTTGAAAAAATTTCAAAGTTCTATTCAGGACTAAAAGATATTTTAACAACATATCTATCAACCCCTCTTCCCTATTCAGTTTGAGAGGTTGAAGTTGCCAAGCAGAAAAAGATATTATAATGATGATGGATTTTATTCGAGAAAATGACCACCTCAAAAACAAAATTAACGGGTCCGAGCGATTTTACGAAATCTCGATTTTTCTTTAAGGAAAAAACTCCGTTTCTTTCTTCAATGTGACACACGGTATATCATTCCTTTCAAAACTGCATCGTTCAAATAGAATTATTCATTTAATTTTTTCATAATTTTATTCATCAATTTTTATTCATATATTAATTAATTAATTAAATATTAATTTTTTATTTATTCATCTTGTTTCATTTATTAATTTAATTTATAATTAAACCTTATCATGTTTCCAAAGAAGTGAAATTTTTCCAGTATTCCCGAATGCCATATGTTATTTTATCAAAAATAAAAAAAAATCTGTTTGAATTATATGTCATAATGCAATTAATTACATACGATAAGTGTTTTTCCAGCGGGTTTTGAATTCTTTTGGCAAGATATAACAAAAGATTAAATCAAGTAAAATAGAAAAAAATATTCTTAGGTCATACCTAATTGAACTTATTATTACCTGTCGATTTCTCTGTGGATGTTTGATAACGTACGAACTTATCATTTCTCCGTCAGAATCATTTAGCCAGTAACATATTTCCAGCCTATTAAACCTGTAGCTTTAAATTTGAACGACCTGTCAATTTACCTGAAAAAAATCCACGTACATAAATTAAAAATAATTGAAAACAATTAACTCATCGAACCTTTCATTTCCACACAACCAAAGCTACTTTTATTTACTCAAACAATGAGGATTCTTCATTGTAAAAGTGACAACATGCTGGAACCAAGCCAATACATACGTTCAACATTACGTCATAGTAAGCGTAGATTTCTTTATCGAGCGAAATAGCAATTTTCGCCATAGCTATATTGCTCATTGTTCTTTTCGATTTGAAAGTGTATATAGGATGGTGTTAAAATGCGTATTGCGTAGCGATCGACCTATAGAGAGGTAGGTGTTGGCCAAGTGAGAGGCTAGAACGGAGAACACTATCGATGAAAGTTAAAAAAATGTCTTAACAATTAAAAAACACTTCTCTAGGTTTCAGAGCAGTACAATTCGCTTCCTGAATCTCACTGAGGTTCTGGTTTGCTTTCGAATTTCACCAGGAATTGAAGTTGAATCGTATCGTATCGATCTCGCTTTTTTTCAAGTAATTTGTTGTTTTGGAAAGGCGGATAGATCTTCAAAATTGCAGAGAGCCGACGTAATTCTAGCAATTATGAGAATTGATGTTAATTCATTGAAGAGATTAAAATTCAATTACGAAGCTCTAGATGAATGGTCGATTCTGAACTGCACATCAACATTTTCTTGTTAGAAGTGTGTTGGGAAATGTCAGGGAAACTAAACGCAAAAAACGAATTATTTTCAACCAGGACAAAAAAAAATTGTCATCGTTAACAAACAAACGTTCCTCGACATCTGAATGACAAAAAGTGTTTTATTTTCGAGTCAATATATATAATTATGTATTTTGGGTTGAAGACTTGGTTTTTAAAAAAACACTTTTATTTACAATAGAGAATATTACAATTCTGTGTAAACTATGACTATCGACTAAAGCTCTAGATCTATTTCTTCCTTGAATCAAGGAAGAAGATGCTTTTATAAGCTATCTTATCTATAGGATGTGACTCAGCACTGCAGGTGTTCACTGCTGACTTTGCAGGCTGCAACATAGTAATATACAAATGTTTATGGGTACTCTGTGTATGTTACGTTGAATTAATATGGGGTGCGATTACATAATTCCTCCCCCCTTTGGATAAAGGTATCACCTCTTTGAGGTGTAGCTTTAAAATTATGAAAAACTTTACAAATAACCCAAATTACTGTTAAAATTATTATAAGAATCAAAATAATCATAAATGTTGATATCGATGAATTCCATTTCCAATCTTCAATTTCTTCTAGATGGATATCTGGAATCTTTTCATCCTCGAAGTCTGCTTTTTCTTCTTCCTTGGAGTGATTAGTAAAAATTGTAGGTTTTGGTAAAACGATGTACTTTTCTTCGTTTTTAACTTGGATGGGGTAAATTTCCTTTTGATTATTACTTATGATACATTTGGACTGGATTATAGCCATTGGCGGGGTAAAATGGTACTTGGTTTGCTGTGGGCATTTTTCTTGAATTTCCAAATTATTGATCGACAAGATATTTCCATCTTCCAATGTTTTTAAATTTGGTGTTGCGGGTGATTCTTTTCTGGGACAGCTTTCTAAATGAGTTTTCAGAACATTTTTCATGCATTCTGGAGGCTTGTCGAGGGAATCTTGATCACATAGGTAGTCTTCTTCTACTTGATGACATTGTTTCGTGGACCATCTTAGTTCCTCGTCTCGAGTGAGCATATAGGGGTTTGTGAAAGGAAGGGACAAATTCCGTTGAGGTATATAGTAAAACTTGTATAGGTTATATTTTTCTTCATAAACCGTTGGAATTGAAATTAGAAACAATAATGTTTTTTCTTTGAAAATGACTTTGGTATGACATATCTGAAAATAATCTTTCAAGTGATGCATCGGAATGATAGTATCGTTTTTGACAATTTCCGCAAATTTTGTGTAAGGGAGAATAGATTCATGCAGGATGTGCAGTCGTGCAAAACTCACTGCTGTCTGAATCTCATCTAAAATATTTTTGATATCTTTAATTTCAAAAGTCATAAGATGCATTTGTTCAATACGTTCTAATTGAGGTACAGTACGAAGCAATTTGAAGTTTTCTGTTAGTTTCTGAATTTTATTAATGTACTTATTTTTCAAGTCATTGATAATAGTAGCAATCTGTTTTTGATTCCTCATAAGTGTCTCTTCATTTTTCTTTATACTTTCAAAATAACCTTGGTAAAGCTCTTCGTCATCGGAATCTAATGTTCCAAATAATATCTTTGATATTTTGCCTCCAACATTAATTAATCCTCTTTTTTCTCGAATTCTCTGAGTTAGAAGTTCTTCTAATGTTTTTACATTTATTAAATTTGAATGTTGTAAATACTGATAATGAGCTGTCTGAGAAAACCCTAATTGTTTATTTTTGAAATGATCAATCTCTTTTTGATATTGGATTATTAGGTTTTCAATTTGGCTTAAATCAATATGATAAATCAATTGTATATGCCTTTTTGTAATATAGGCTTTTCCTAACAAGATTGGAAGGATATTATTTTCTAAGGGAATAATTGTGAGATTTGTTATCAGTTCTACTGCCTCGAGTATTATGAAAATAAATGTGACGTACTTCATCTTGATCTGAAACAAAATATTCAACTACTTTTTTCTTTGTTTTAAGATTTTCTTATGATAAATGTGTTTATTCTTCTTATCCTGAATTCTATGCGTATCGATTTCACGGGCATCTACTTTTTTGTACACGGGATCTAGTTTACGCGTTATGGGATTTTTTATAAAAGTGGGGTTTTCATTCAGTTCATAACTACTTTTTGCTAAACGTCTTTCATTTAATTTATCTAACTTTTCGGTTGTCCTCTTTTGATTTTTCTCCAAGTGTTTTGTTATATCATTTAAATTCTCAATATAATTCTCAACGTAATTTTGAATTTTCTCATTGTGAGTTTGTTCGATTGGTAAAGAATAATTTAGATCTGCCTTTATTATTTGCATGGGCGTTAATTCTAGGCTAGAATGATTTGAATTATTATAACTTAACAAAGCTTGTGCCAATTTACTTTGGAATGTAGAGTTTTTAGATTCAATAGTTCTTATTTGTTCGATCAGGGTTGAATGAAATCTTTCTACTAAAGCATTTGAATTAGGATTGTAATTAGTAATGTAATGAATTTCAATTTGATGAATTCTGCAAAAATCTTGTACAACGCTATTTTTAAATTCAAGTCCATTGTCACAAGTTATTTTTTTAGGAACGCCATAATGACTGAAAAACATTATTAATTTATCTACAATTTCTGTTCCTGTTTTCTGAAGTAAAGGGTAACACTGACCCAATCTCGAAAATGAGTCTATAATGCTCAAACAATAATTTTGTCCAAATCTTATGGTATCACAATAGATGTGTGTAAAAGGTTTTGATCCTATCGGGTTTGGCTTGAACTGTAATTCAATGGGTGTTCTTTCGTACTTATGCCTTTGGCAAATTTCACATGCATTAATATAATTTTGAACATCTTTATTCATATTAGGCCAATAATACTTTTTTCTCAAACTTATTAAATTTTCTCTTAAGCCACGATGAATAGTCTTTGTTTCATGATATTGTTGAATTCTCAAAAGTTGTTCTTCTTTATCTTCTACGTCTTCTAGCAAAATATTTGAAATTTTGAAATTAAGGGTTTTATAATCGAATTTATTCTGTAAGATGGTTATAAAGGGTTTTTCCAATTCCTGAGACGCGAAATATACTGCGTATGACTTTTTAGGTTGTACGAATTCTTTAATAAACTGAAAAATATCTTTATCAAATGAATTAATGGACACTCTGAATCTGAGTTTGTCTCCGAATAATTTGATTTTTATAACATTAAAATTCGCTGCTGTTTTGAAAATAATCTGTAACGGATAGGCATTTACGCTTCTCTCAGTGTAAGGAATTTCTAAAATGGGATTTTCAATACCACTGTGTACTGTAATATCGCTATGTATAATAACATTTCCTGTTTTTAATTCACTTAAGTCAGCATTATCTAAAACTGGTAATTCCTCGTTAGGGTTAGTTAAAAGATCAACACATTCATCTAATTCATCGTCTGATATATGATTAATCAAAGAAATTTCGTCATCTTCGATTCCGTTAAAATCTTCAATATACTCATTTTTTGTTCTTGATAAATAATAAATAACCACATTAATTTTCGATTCGTTGAAAATATATTTGATCATATTGAAAATGCATGACCATTTCAGTCCATCTAACCCACTTGCTATTCGCGGTAATGCTAAATATTTCTCATTATTATATTCGCATAATTCTTTAAGCTTAATTAAACATTCAAAAACATCTTCATAATTAGGTTTATCATAATAAAATTCCTTTGTTATTAAGTAATAAATATTCTTGTCGTCTTTTCTAATAAATGCGACTTCACCTATACCCTTATTTTGTAACTTCAATTCATCTACATTTCCGTATTTATTTTTAAAAATTGTCGCGATTCCTTTACTCATTTCTAGATCTCTAGATACACAATGTGCAAATGAATACTTTTTAGGGGCTTTAAATAAGTTACCTTCTCTTTCTTTAACGTTATTTGATTCGGGAATATCATTATTTTCATTAAGTTTCAAAAAGTTTTCATACGTTTTCGCATTGTCAGTTTTCCATATAATTCTACTTAATGCATCTGCATTATTCATCGATCCTTTTCTATACTTGATTTCGTAATCGTATTCTTCTAACTTGATTCTCCAACGCATTAATCTTGAATTCGGTTCTTTTAATGAAAATAGCCAAATTAATGGTTTATGATCAGTATAGATCGTGAATTTCTTTCCGTAAAGGTATGGTCGAAAATGTTTACACGACCAAACAATTGATAATAATTCTTTTTCTATCGTGCTATATCGAAATTCTGCAGGATTTAAGGTACGACTCGCGTAGGCGATCGGAAGGTCGTCAGGTGGTTCTCCTTGGGATAAAACTGAACCTATCGCAAATCCTGACGCATCAGTTGTCAAAACAAAGGGCGCATTAAAATCGGGATATCGAAGAATTGGATGATTTAATAAATTGTTTTTGCATAATTTAAAGGATTCAATGTAATCAGGATCATCAATATTAATTTTTGCATTCTTTTTCAAACACATTGTCAATGGTTTGGTAATTTTTGCAAAATTGGGAATAAATTTTCTGTAATATCCTATAAGACCAAGGAAAGATTTAATTTCCTTTTGTGTTTTCGGAATAGGATAATTTTGAATAGCTTCTAATTTATTCGGGTTTGGTTTTATACCTTCAGGGGTTATGACATGACCAAGAAATTCAATTTCTGTTTTGAAGAAATGACATTTGTCTAACTGAATTTTCAGATTTTCTGACGCAAGTATTTCTAAAATATTATGAATGTCAGCTAAATGTTGTTCAATAGTTTCTGAAAATATTATTATATCATCCATATAAATGTAACATATTTTTCCAATAAAATTTTTCAAAACTTCGTTCATCAATCTTTGAAATGTTGCTGGCGCATTCTTAAGTCCAAAAGGCATTCTTAAAAATTCATAATGACCATTTTCCACGGTAAAAGCAGTCTTTTCAATCGAATTTTCATCTAACTCAATTTGATGGAATCCGGATGCTAAATCTAAGGTTGTGAAATATTTTTTATTACCGAGTTTGTCTAAGATAGAGTCAATTTGAGGTAATGGATACTTATCGTCAATAGTTTTTTCATTTAACTTTCTGTAATCTATGGCCATACGCCATTTAGTTTTTCCGGATAAGTCTTGTTTTTTTGGAACAATTACTACGGGAAATGACCACGGAGATATACTCGGTCTGATTATTTTCTTTTCCAATAAATCTTCAATTTGATTTTTCACTTCTTCACGATGTATCTCTGGGTAACGATAAATTTTACAGTGAACTGGATTTTCATCAATCGTTCTAATTCTGTGTTTTATTTTGCTTGAAAAATTCAATGGTTGACCCGGCAATTGAAGGACTTTATCATTGGTTTGAAAGATTTTGATAAGTTGACTTTTTATTTTGGGTTCTAAATGACTCAAATCTATAGGAATTCTTGTAGGATTTTGACAAACTTGTTGGTATTTAAAAGGTATTTGGCAAAAATCATTTTCTAAAACCATATTTTTGAAATCAATTCTCAAATCGTATTTATTGAGGAAATCTGCTCCTATTAGACCATCATAATTTTTATGAAATTTGTAAAGAACAAAGGGATGACAATCATTCATTTTTAATTCGGAAAATAAAGGTAATAACACTTTTTCATTTGACGTTTGTGATCTGAAACATGCAGTAAGGGTAGTATCTTCTCTAAAAATATTTTCTTTGAAATTATTATAAGCGAACTTCGGATCAATCAGACAAACGGAACATCCACTATCAATCAATAATTTACACTTAGGATATTCAAATTCTACATAGGGTAATTGATTATGATATTCTAGCGTTTGGTTTAAGTCAATTCGAGTTTTTCGACTGATTGACGAAAATTTTCATTAGGTCGCATCTTTGACGTAGATGGTTTTGATTGGCTATAGAAATTCTCTTTTCGCTTTTCCTGTTCAACGTGCGTTAATTCTTCAAACGTAAAATTCTGAGTATTTTCATTACGATGGTTATTATTTGGGTAATTATCATTGCGATTATTATAAAAGTTTCTTTGTGGATTAACATTGTATTGTGTGGAATAATTTGCTCGTTTTTGCGGGTAATTTCTCGTTTGTATAGACATTCTTTCAGGCGGAGTATTATTTCTATAATTTGGATTGGGCTTAAAAACATTAGTATTTTGATTTCGTTGTGGATTTGATCTCTCGAAAACTTCGCGATGTGAAGGATAATGAGTTTTCACTTGCCGCTGTTGAAACTGAATCGGCTGAGACGGAAAATGTTGCTGATTAAATCTATTATAATGTGAATAGGTTGGTTGATTATTGAACGAATAATTATTTCGGTAGGTCGATTGATAATTGAATGCTTTATTCAAAGGTTGCATATTTTTATTTCGACGACTCTTATCTAATAATTCGTATTGTGCCATGTTGCACAGATAATCTTTCACGGCGTTGACTGTTTCGTCAAAGGAAAGTTCATTGTTGGTAATTAAATAAGTTCTCAGTTCTACGGGGGCATTAGAAATTAGCACTGTTTTACAAATTTTACGAATATTTGATTTATACATTTGTTTCTCAGGATCAGGCATTATATCAGCATCAATCCTATAATTTATTCGAATTTTCATAGCAATAATTTTATCAATGAAAGCTAATAAATCTTCGTTTGGTTTTTTGGTCAAAAATTGTAAACTATGTATCAAAACATCTAAATTAATATTATCGCCAAATTTGCTATATAAAAAGTTCTTTAATAATACCCAATTATCAGGAATATCAGATGTGGAAACCTCAGCTAGGGCTCTATCAGTCAGTTTCGATTTAACGACAGCATAACAATAATTCTTAACTATTTGATTTTCATCCGCAAACATCAATAGATATTGTTCGGAACTTTTAATGAAAGAATGAAGTTCATTTTCAATGCCAGAAAATTTAGGCAAGAGCATACCAAATTTTTCAGCTAGGGATAAATCTATTCTCTCTTGAGCCATCTTATTTATTTTCTTTTTACGACCCGAAAAATGTTTAATCGACGTAATCGTGAAATATAAAAAAAAAAACTAGAAAAATATTATAAATTATGAATATTGAAATAGTAATCGGTTTTTTATTTAAGAAACCTAGAAAAAACTCTTAAAAATCGGTTTTTTAAAGAAACCTAGGAAAAACTATACAAGTTCACTAATTTTTTACCAGATTAGGGAAACTGGGGAGAAATAGGAAATGCTCACCGATAGTCTTCGAAGTCGTTGCGGGCGCTACTCCGTCAATCGAACTCTCTGGTCTTCTACCACAGGTTCTTAAGGGTGTGCTTGATGGTTGAAACCAACAGGTATCTGATATGGAGCTGGTACACTGGACACTTCTCTTCAGGCCTGGCACAATCCCATCACCTCGTCGCCAATTATGTATTTTGGGTTGAAGACTTGGTTTTTAAAAAAACACTTTTATTTACAATAGAGAATATTACAATTCTGTGTAAACTATGACTATCGACTAAAGCTCTAGATCTATTTCTTCCTTGAATCAAGGAAGAAGATGCTTTTATAAGCTATCTTATCTATAGGATGTGACTCAGCACTGCAGGTGTTCACTGCTGACTTTGCAGGCTGCAACATAGTAATATACAAATGTTTATGGGTACTCTGTGTATGTTACGTTGAATTAATATGGGGTGCGATTACATAATTATATATTACTTGCAGCAATATTTTATGTGATGATATATTCGTTTTTCGTTTCGATATATTTATTTTCCACCAAACACTATATTAACGGGATTTAGAAAAATTCTAGAAAAGCACTGGTGTGGGGTCAGGAGCTTTTACACGCCTGTTCAAACTTTAACCATTAGTCAACACGAAATTTCTCACCTAGTTGCGTGTTAGTATTCTTCACCTGATTACGAAGTTTCAATCTGATTGCAACTGTACTTCTTGAGATATTGTTGAAATAACGTTTAAATTACGAGTAACAACGGAATTGGGCATATTTTTTTCCTTATATCTCTGGAAGTGAATATTGGATCGACTTGAAATTCGAAACATTGTTGTTGAATATTGACGCTAAAATTTGTGCGAAATTTCGATGAAATTCAATCAATTATCAATATTTTCGGAGAAAAAAACTTTTCCGTCAAAAATTATAAAATAAATAAATAATAAACATTTTCTTTAATTTCCTTGTAACTGGAGCCACACAAAGTTTCGCACTTGGTTGCGTTAGTATACCTAAACTGCTCAAAAAGTTCCAATCTAATCGATCCAGTACTTCACGAGATATCGAGGAATAAACCTGAAAATTTCGAATGGGCCTAACTCCGAACTCGTTTGATCCACTAACGAACTTAACCGAGATATTTGGACTACAAACCTAATCTGTCAATTTCAAGTCACCAAGTCCTTTCTTCCGAAAGTAAGAGCTCGTACGGACGGACAGAATTCAATTGGACCACGGATTCTTCTTGAGGGACCCAATCTTTTACAAACATTTTCGGATCAAAATTCGAAAATTATAGACATTCTGACGAATCGATAACGCGCTGCTCCCTAGAACAAGAAGTATAAAGTTTACAGCAATTTTGATTGAATATTTTGATTTCACAATCATATCAAAATCTCAGTACTGATTATCAATATTTCCAAGCTCTTTCAGAGTTGGATTGCTGGGAACTGTAAGCTTGCTTTCGACGCGCCATCCCATGACGATCTTTTGTAAATCGAAATAGTGATATTATTATTATAATATTAGTGATAATATATCTTATGTGTTTGAAACTCCCAACTCGTAAATATATCGTGTTTAGCAGAAAAGAATATGTATATCGGAATGAAAATAAACACACAAAATATTGCTGAAACTAATGAATATATCGACTCGATAATAAATATATTTTCAAACACACTTTTGCCCCACACGGCGCTCTTAGATATAATTCTGAGGCTAAGCAAAATAATAAACTATCAGTGTCTTTCAAAGGCCAGTATTTCCGAAAGAATGAACAAAATTTGAGGCGTTCCGAAAGTGAAAATGAATTGTAGGACGCGATGTTCACAACAATGAACTTGTAATATTGTTTGCACAACCAATTGAGCAACTGATTACAATAACGAAATATTTCATACCTAGAGAACGACTCACGATTTTCGTCGACTAAATTGAGGACGAAAGTTAAATACAGGCTATTTAGAATGGAGTACGCAATTGTTACCATAATGATCAACTATTTCGTGGATCGTGGATCTGAATACAATTCATAAGAAATATTTTCCAAGCTCCAAAACAATTTTGTCACGAGAGACAACCTATCTTGAAATATCGCATCTTTTGTGTGTGGCTTTGTTCGAAGACAACGGAACCTTTTTCCAGATCCTTTCGGCAATAAGCGCACTAAACAAAATACACCAGTAAAATATGCCACTTTGGATATTTTGGGTGGTGTCTGTTTGTGTTGTTCCGTTAAGGGACAATCTGAACTTTTAAACTTGTATTAGAAGAAAGCTATTTATTTGAGTGAAACATCGAACGAGTAGCATGAAATGTTCGAACTTGGTTCTCTAATTAACGATCTTGTTCAAATTTAAATATAGAATTGAAGTCGAACGTGAATTCTTTCAGACCTGAGGTTTACCCTCGGGTTTATCACACTATCTATAGAGGTAATTCATGTGATTTTGGAGCATTGGTGTAACCGTGACGTGACATTAATATTCACAGAGTGAGTCTCCAATTTTACATTAATGCTAACCAAAGAATCTTCTCATCAAAAAAAAATTTCATTTGCCATTTCTCCAGATTCGGCTCAAGTAAAAAGTAAAAAGCATTAAAAATCAAAGTAATAATACACACCTGCACTTTGTTAAGTTACGGTAATCTGTATTGCAGAATAGCCAATCTATTACTATGAATTCAAAGAAACATGATTGAGAGAACTCATATACTCACTTAATTCTCATGATTAGGTGCCCCTTGCTGTATTTTCGTAACGAAAATATTTCACTTCACTTGAACATTGAAACACTGAACCTTGACTGGATATTTATACAACATTCAATCGTTTCCACCATAAGATAAACACAATTTCATCCTCGCCCGTTCTCATATTAAGAATTCCCAACTCAATTTTAATGAAATTATATGAACTCGCTCCATCAGCGCGATTTCGTTAATTGAACTCTTTAAATTATTTGGAAAGTCTGGTGTATAGACATGGAGACAAAGTCTCTATGACCAAGGTCTCTTTTATTATGTAGTCCGGATGAACGAGGGTGGAGCTTAATTCAAGTGCTTTACTATCTCGAGTGGATCCAAAAAAGTAGATAAATTTCTCGAATTTAAGCAGACTTTTCAAAATTTAGCATTGAATATCTCAAGAACAGAAATCATAAGGATTTAATCATTCTGAAATGATTGAAGATTATTCCAACGACTTAGGTTATACTCTTTCAGCACTCTTCATGCAAATTTCTCATAATTTTATATGAACCGGCAAATCAATGACTAGGAATTTTTTTTTGACTAGGTTGAAAGTGATTTCTGAAGAATATGTGTTATATAGAAAATTTTACACCTGAATTCATTCTATTCGGAATGACCAATTCAAAGCTACAAAATAAAAACTTTCTTGAAAATTAGAACAACCTATCTCTTCACCGGAGCATAATCTATAAAAATGGTGGAATAATAGGAATCTATGGTTGAAATCAATGAACAACTTAAAGACTCACCCTGTATAGTTCAGCTAAGTTCCCAAAATTTCCATTATCCTGAATAAATGGGAGCAATACGTGGCAACACTGCCAAAGCGAAGGAAATCGAAATGAGCATCTTAGGATTCTAGCGTAGTCGATCGTACGGCGGTAGAGGATTAGATCATCAGTCAAGGTCAAGATCTTGAAAGTCGTAACACTTGCTCATTACTATCATCATTGTGTGCGTTCTCTCATTGTTTACGAACACATACATCATGTCTGCGGGCGCTGTAACGCCCATCGCTTCACCGTTCATTATAAAACGAATATTTCGCATCGGTAATGTTTCAATTAGAATATTTTCATTGTGAGTTACTCGATAAAATGTGCAATTCAAAATACCTACCGCTGCGTTTCTATGAACGATGTCGTATATATGACTCGGTTCTTTTTCTCGTGATCATGCTGGTTGGGCTTGCATCGGGAATGTATTAACCATCAAGTACAAATGGTGTTTCTTCTTTGGAATTTGACCAGAAGATCTACATAATATTCGATCGTTTCAGTTTAGGAAGATGAATTGGGATGTAGAACCTTAGTGAGACCAAAAATGCACCCTTCAGCTTGTTCAGCTATACCTGGTCACTCCTTGAAGTAAGGACGGAAATACCTGCACTTCTTGAACTTTTCACCGCACCTACATTCCCAAACGGCTGGCACTCAACTGTCACTCATTTTTCATTTGCCGGTTGTCCAGATTCGACTCAGGCAGACACTTCTAAGCATTCAAAGATTTGAACTATGTACTGCTGGGATTACTGCGCAGAGCACATTTTTATGTCTATGCATCGATGCGACTTTAGGTTGCATTGCCAAACTGTTTCTGAGATTTGGCATTTGTCACTGGAGAAGAATGAATCATCTGTGACTTTTGTTGTGAAAAAGAAGAAAGTTCGGAACGTGACTACAGAGCTCAAGGCATGATCAAGCTTATGGGCTGATCCACAAAATTTTCTATAATTTTTATGGATTAACTATATTCAACGCTAATATCTCATATTTCACTCCCTCGAATGGTGATTCAGATTTATTTCTAATTCTTTTTCAGGAATCAGAGAACGAATTTTGTTATAAATTGTTATCTTCTTAAAACAAGTTTTAAACTATTTTTCCAACCCTGCAGTGCACTCGTCAAGGGATATAAATTACAATCCCCTTCTTTACTGTATAAAAGAAAGGATAAATAATTAAGTCGTCAAAAAACTCATTTTCTATTTGTAATTTTGCGTCTCCTTTATTTTTTTTAATCGAAATGTTTATTTTTCGGGGAATTGGTAAAAATAAAACCAACCCCAAAGTTCTATGGTTCTATAAAAGCCCATTATCATTCTGTGATTACGAATTCTGTAGAACATAAAATATTGAAACACAAAACTGTATGATCCTCTGCTATAGACCAGTTGTACCATAAAGAGAATAACAACAAATAATGAAGATTTTCGGATTATTTTGGCTTCTGAAATGTTAAAATCTGGCGGTCTATTTCTGAATCATTCTGATTATTCCTCTCGCCGCCATTTCATTACCGACTTTACCTCCAAAAAGCGTTTTAATTTTATCTATTGTAGCTTACTCAAAAGATTTCTCGAAAATTTGTGCTGAAATATTTCGTATTCACATAATGCTTAGTGAGTAATATTTTGAAAAATTCTATAAATTCAAACAAAACTTCTTAGTTTGATGGTAGCATGTAATGTCATTAATCAATTATTCATAAACTGAATATATGATGTCACCCAGAGCAAAATTTTCTGCAGAAATTGAAAATTCAATATTGTACTCAATAGAAATGGTTCAAGACCGATAGCATGTCCATCCTGAAATGTATTCAATATTAGAGGATATTGGAAAGGAATTGTTCTTCATGTTAACAAATTCAATATTTTTGCACTGAATTTAGTTTATTCTTTGTGTCCCATTTCAGATTTTCAACGAGTGGAACAAAAACAGTAATGCATTGATCCATTATATCGTCCAAGAAAATATTTCAAAAATAAGATACACACTAGAAATTAAAAAGAATAATTTCATACCAAAAATTTAAACTTTCTTGACGAGATCATCTGATGTCAGTGTACATGTCCACAAGGGTTTTTATTAACTGAATAAATGTTTTAATTCATACAAAGAACTCTACACAAAAATTAACATGGATAGCACTTACACCCCAAACAAGTTTCAACTGAGCAATTATGTTTTAGAATATTAACAGAATGAGTCGTTTCGGCTTTGAATTTCTCCTAGAGAATGTATCCAATTGATCCTAGTTTACCTGCGTTCCAAGAAAAAGTCTTAGTAATTGTCATTTCCTTCAAATCCTACAGTTAATTCCCCCACCCTCTGCACCCCTTACAATATAATATTCTACCTGATTTCAAAAGCCTAAGCAAATAAATAACCTCAAACTTTCGTTAAAGCTTAGTTGAAAGAAAGTTCATCATAGATAAATACGAGAGAGAGCGATCAAGAGGAACATTCAATATCCATCAGCAAACGTAATCGCTACTATCTTTCCAAAATTATATTCTGTTCTACCCATACTATCAGTGGTCATAAAATTTCGGTGAATAATTGAGGAAATATATCAAACTGAGAGTTTTGAAATATTTACTTACGAAATAAACGTGCCTGAACTAAGTGAAGTGAAAATAGTGATTGTAGTTTGAAGAAGTTTCAAACTACATTTATGTTGAGTAGCGTCGGATATTTCGATCGTCTACTGGATCATTTTCGAAGCTGAATGTGTCTCAGCGAGGTCATGATTCGTGCCCCTCGTTCGTGTCCGTGTTGTGCTGAAAAAAATAGAACTATATCGTCGAATATTTACGAAGAAATGTGAGTACAATGAACGGGTTGAGTTCATTATGAAAAGTATCAAAAATATTTATCTATCCTTGTCACAATTACAAGATTCAAATTCCATTCTAAAATCCATTGCATGGTGGATTTGTGTTTGTATGTAAATATTTGTTTACACACGTGTATCAAACCGTCGGAGTTTGTACTCAAATTAAAAATTAAATTCGTGCGTATTTATGTTTGGAAGTTTTGAAATCGACACAAACGCTAATATTATTTTTAGAGTGAGCAATGATGGTTTCAAAAAATGTTTTTACCAATTATTTGTTATAGATCATAAGATTTAGTTTGGTTTGAATTAGATTGGATTTGTTTGAATATTGTAGTTTGCCTTGTTTTTTTATTTTTTCCGCATGGAACTGATTCATTTTAATTGGATCTATAATATTTTTTATATTTGTACTTAGTGAGTTGTACCTTTTCAGTAGAATTTTTGTTGGCAGAATATTCAAGTTTGGTTTCGAAAAATTATTAGTTAATTATTTTTGAATATTGGAGTTGAGGTAGCACGTGGTGAAAAATAATATTTCTATGATTCTATTTGCGTTAGTCATACATGTTTCCAGATATTTTCAAAATAAAAAATTAAGCCCATTGCTTCTGTTCGGAATAAAAACCAATTATCTATTTTTTTTTTGAATTGGTGATCAGTAATAATATTTTTATTTTTGTTCAACTCAGAAAATTTCGATAATACATTGTTAATGAATAATTTTGTATAACTCTGTTCTCTAATTAGTTTTTTCTTTGTTTTCATGGGAATATAGTTAATTATTGTTTTAATTTCATCATCGAATATTTTTAGTATTTCCATGAAATCTTGGGCGTGTTGCTTGCCGTTTGAGTAGCACTTGTTGCTACTATAAATAAGATTTCTGTGGTAATATTAGCGTCAGTCTAGCACGTTACTTAAGGTTTTCGTTGTCAAAATTTGTGAGCTACTGCTTCTTTTTAAAAAGAAGACCCATTATCAATTTTTCGTTGAATTTGTGACCACTCTCAATTCAGACAAATACTTGGTATTTCTGTTTTTGAATTCTTCAATCAGACTATTTCGAAAATTTATTGAATCGAGTGGACTGACTACATTTTTATTTTCTTTGTGTTGTAGAAACTGTCGTTGATTATGTTGTTTTTTCTGATTCATTAGATTATGGTCAATTAATTATATTTGATTTATAACTTGTTATTCAAAATCAATGAAATTTAATGAAAAAACGATGATCCTTATATTTTCAGAAACACAGTGGCGTAACAGAAAAAATTTCGTGAGCGACAAATATCACTATAGAATTTCACACGCAATCGATATATAATATATAATAAATAACATTTCTGTGGTAATATAAGTGTCAGTCTAGCAAGTTACTTAAGGTTTTCGTTGTCAAAATTTGTGGGGTACTGCTTCTTTTTAAAAAGAAGACCCATTATCAATTTTTCGTTGAATTTGTGACCACTCTCAATTCAGACAAATACTGGGTATTTCTGTTTTTGAATTCTTCAATCAGACTATTTCGAAAATTTATTGAATCGAGTGGACTGACTACATTTTTATTTTCTTTGTATTGTAGAAACTGTCGTTAATTATGTTGTTTTTTCTGATTCATTAGATTATGGTCAATTAATTATATTTGATTTATAACTTGTTATTCAAAATAAATGAAATTTAATGAGTAAACGATGATCCTTACATTTTCAGAAACACAGTGGCGTAACAGAAAAAATTTCGTGAGCGACAAATATCACTATAGAATTTCACACCCAATCGATATATTATATATAATAATATTTTAATCTCCGAGCATATTCATTCAAGTCATCGATAAGTCGCAATTGGCTGATCGGCACACTGCTGATATTTTTCGATTCTCAGAATATCCAATTTTTCAATCGGAAATGTACTAATTTGGAATTTTCTCTTGCAGTCCCAGGTACAGAGCCCTACGAAACAGTGTAAGAACAGGAAATTCAGGAAACATTCACAGTGTTGGAGGCGGTGGCGGAAGTTCGGGCGGCTCCAGGGTGTGCGAAGTGAGGCGGGCATACAAATCGGCCGGGGTGCCGTGCAAGACGGCCCGCCGCAGGGCCCGGGGCATGAGCATGGGCCAGAAGGTCTCAGGAGGAGTTAAGGCCGTCAATCGGGATGCCGCCACACCATACAAGCCAGTCATACCAAGGGAGTTGGCACAGGTACGGATATTTTTTCATCATAAGTGAAATTTAATGCCAGAAAAGTACCGAAAATTGATACTGCAATGATTTTAATTATGAAAATTCGGAAAATTCAAATTCGTATCTGAAGCTGTCATCCATCCAGGTGCTGAGCTGCCGGACGGAGTATAATTCAAAATACTAATAAGGATGTTTCTTCGTTTAGTTCTGGGCTATAATTTACAATACACTCATCCACTCATAAGAAGATACCTAAGAAAACAAATTTTCAATTGCGATATTTTGCATGAACCCTCAAGGCGTCATTTTAAAACCAATTAATAGATTTCATTCTAGTCGATTGGATTTGTCTTTTTATAATTGTTTTTCCGTATTCCCAAAAAACATAAATCTGATCGAATTGAAATTTAGTAATTAAATAACGATAAAAGGATATTTTGGAATGATTCTGCTTTATTCTTCAGGTTTTGTGCTGGATTTTCACTCCCAATTTTTGAAAAAGAATTATTATCATTTATATTTCTTAGAGAAATTCCTTCTTGATTGCGGATTCAAACTATTTGTCAAGGACAGTTTCTAGAAAAAATGTTTCAGAGTCTGACTGACTACTTCATCAGAAAATGAAATCATCATCAGGAAATGAAATTTCGTATTTGAAAACTTTTGTCAAATTGACATTTTCAAAAAACCACAGCAAGGAAAATTTTCAATTCTACTTCTTTTTTCAGTAATTCAACAATGAAAGAAATTATTATCTCCATTCAGCAAAATGCAGGAAAACTCTTTCATTTTTTTTTAATTATCTTGTTCAGTATCTCTGGGTAATCCCTATTTATCGTGTGTTCTTGCTTTCTGCTGTCTAACGGCGCATTATTCATAAGAAATGGATCATATTTCGCTGAATATACTGAAAAAACTAGTAGAATTTAAAAATTTCCATATCAAGTGAATCTGTGGTGCAGTGGATTTTCAAAAATTTCGATTCTTGAAATACGAAATTATTGAATGAAAATGAATCCTCAAATTTTCACTTAATTGTCTGATGAAGGGGCCAGATATTGACTCTAAAAGGTAGGAATTCTTTTCGTTGATCGTTTGCATTATTTCGATATTGTAAATTAAGCAATATTTCGTCTAGAATCCGCCCTTGACAAATAATTTGAACTCCGCAAACAACTGGTGCGTTTCCAATAAATAATATTTTATTTGATTTGAAAAGTTCTCTTTCATATATTGTGACTCAAAACCGAGCGCAAAACCCAGTAAAAAAACGGAAAAATAATGGAAAATCACTCAAAAAAATCGCTTAAATGATGATTGAAAGATGTCATCAACACACAAAAAAATCATGGGAAGTTCGCACCATCAATTCCAACCAATTACCAAAATTGATTCAAATGAAATCAGACAAACTTTACATCATACTCCTATCTCCCTCATCATCTCTTCAGTATAAACGGTGAAGCGCGTCGATCTCATATAATTGAATAATAATAATCTATTATGCGCATCATATCAATCAACCTTTGAATTGTTTATAGTACCGAAGGTGTAATCGCCAATTAATTTCCAATAGAAACCGGGAATTTTGGCCCCCTCTCACTTTTCACGTTGACGTTTACGATGTCTTAAAACTGGTTGAGGTAGAGGTCGAGAAGTTCTCGTTGACTTAACTGTAACGAAATAAAACTGATTTCGTGATTGTGTACAGACCCAGCCCTTAAAAAAATCAATTGAAGTGTGATACAAGTGAACCCCTTAAACTATAAACTTTAAATCGTCTTATATCGATTCTTGTTTATATTGAAATTTTTTGAAATCTTATTTCTCCTCGTAAGATTGTAACACGTGTTTTATGCTCCCAGTCTCTTGTGAAATGTCGGATATGTGTGTTTTTATTATTATTTATTCGCTGTAAACTATCGTGACAATCATCGGAATGCATTTATTCGGTTGAATATCTTCGTCATCGGTTGATTTTTGATGGACTGTCTCTCGTATTCCTCTCTGTTCGAACTGCTGTTAGACTTATGCTGCGTAATGCCAAGAAGAAGACACCGCAAGAAACACAATTTCATTGTTAAATGGAGGATAAGGAAGTCAAAGAGCAAGGTGAGGAAGTTAGTCCGAACATAAAGAAAGAGTATATTTGATCGACCTCGTCTGTAAATTCGTATCGTGTATTCTGAAAAGGATTGACATTGACAGTTCAATGCACTTTCACAACATTCGGCTGTAGAAGTTTTCAGTTTGTAGAATCCGTCCTTGCTTTTGGAAGGCTTCGATTCAGTCAACCAATCTGAGGATTTATTATATTATCGGTAAAATTATAGTTTGCCTAATTGATTTCAGCTACGGGCTGTCAGTTCTGTTAACATGAACGTCGAACGACTCACAAATAACACAAATGGCATGTTTTCGTTTTCATGCGAATTAGTTGGTTGTGTTCATTGTTTCTGAGAAATGTGACTCAACAGTTTTATTCGATTCACATTAGAAGATCCACGGCATTCAGAAAAAACCCATTTGAATTCGAATTTCGCCAATTTGACTATTTTTTGTAATTTTATGCACTCAATATCCAAAACTAATAAAGTGAAATGTGTGAAATAAATTTTCGAAGGTGCTTGTAAGATTTCTTGGGGGTCATTTTTTAGAAATTTGAATATAACTAGAAACATTCAATTGATTAAAATGAAAATTTGGATGTGCATGCTGGCCTATATTCTTTACTAATCATTACTATCATTAGTAATTCGGAAACAGTAAGAGATACTGTATTTCTCACCGTTTTCAAGTTTCAGTCTGCCCTGTCCGCGCTTAAAGACTTTACTATTCTGAACAAAATGCTATTTAGTCATAAGAATTCGGAGATCTTCGTATCTGCAAAATTATTGGCAAACAATTATTTATCATAACAATTTTAGAAATTTTTAACGAGTTAAGGAAGAAATCATACTCGTCAGATATCAGGTGCTATTTATCGAAACTGACTTCTTCTGCCTCCAATATTTTCTGAAGAAAACTTTTAGAGAATTGATCCTTTCAGAGCGAGTTTAGAGCTTACAATGAGAGTGAATTAATTCAACGAATGGTTAAAACCCTTATGGTTTCAGAGTTTGCATATCCATTCGAAATTTCATTTCACAATATTTTCAATTGTCCAAATCTGATAGAATCGACGCAAAATTTGTCGTTGCCAGAAAAGATGGCAAATTCCAAAATTGTTTCCATCTGAAAGCTGGAACCTGAATGGGTTACCTCTCTTTAACTATTCAACTTCCGCAAAAAATAACACGGAAGAGTTGAACTCAGCTGGGTGGATTGAATAAGGCAGTTGAAAAAACCCTCAAAATTTTTCCGATTCACGTTTGATGTTCTTAGATTTCTTGCAGAAGTACGACTAAGAAAATCGTGAAATGAGGAGGCATACCGTGAAAATATTCAACTACGCCTATGAATATAGAATGGCCAAACCTTTACCTTTATTTCATTAAAAAGAGCTAGTCTTTAAATTGTCAATTAATTCCAACATTTCAGGCAAAAGTGAAGCGTTTAGAGATATCACATTTTACTATAATACACTCCTGGGATCATTGAGGAGTCCATATCTTTGTCTATGCCTTCGTACGAGGTTTTCAGGTTGCATTATCATACGTTGGCATCGACATGTATCATAAGAGTATGAACAGGGCCGTATCTAGGTTCTTTGGCGCCTGTGGCAAAATATAAGACAGCGAGCGCCCTCCATTTGCGTACATTTTTTTTAATCATTTATATTTTCTTATTATTATTTTTTTCTTCATAATTTCAGTCATATATTTCCGTTTATGTTTCGAAATAATTCACAATATTATTATAGATATTGACTCATATTTATTGCAACCATTGAAATACAGATTTCATACCTGAAATACCACAATTTTTTTTATGGAAGTCAAAATATGTGTATATAAAACAATAAATTAGATTTATGGCTAGGAACTCAAAAGCACACCAAGCAGTCAACGTTGTTTGAAATAAACTTTTTTCGCCAGAATAGAAATGTAGGAATATTCAGGATTTCTAGTAATTATATATTTTTCCCTCTTGTTGGGGTTCAAAATTCTGATTGGTGATGATGAATCGAAACTAAAATCGATTTCTGGAATATCAGAGAATTGTATAAAAGAAGCCACACACTTCACACAAAAAAAAGATGGTACCGTTGTCGAAGAGATACCGACAAGCTTGAAGCGCAAAAAATTCGTGAAAATAGGGGTAAGCACTCATGCCGACACGGTACAATATTTATTATTTTATGACCTGAATGCAGCATCTTTGAACATGCCGATGTCCGACAGGAATATTTATGACTTAATTGCACCACGCTTGAACCCAGCCATGTTTATATTTTTTTACCTTAAATTAAAGTTTTGCTGAATTTGTGATTATTTTAGGCTTAGTAAGCAAATTCTAGGGAAAGAAATATTTATGTTTCAAAAGTCCTCGGCATCCCTTATTGCGGGGCGCTCTTATTTTTTATCTTTCTATATTTTTTGGCGTCCTCGCGGAGCTTGCGCCCGTGGCATAACCACAAAATCAGTGCAATTTCTAGATTTATCAGATTTTAAAGCATTCGACGTTAAAACATAAACAGTGGGTCTCAGTGGATATTGTGCAGAGAAATGTACGTGATGTCTGTGATGTATTTCAACTGAATCTGGAAAAATAGTGACATGAGAAATATAATAGTTTAACCAAGAATAAAGCTTGATATATCGTAAACTTTTTCCTCAGATCGAAAAACCATCTAATTTGACTCAAAAAAACTTTGGTTAGAATTGGTCTAAAACTTGAAGAATTAAATTGTATTCTGAACACCCTCAGCTGTCTGAGAGCTTGGAGTTACCCATTCTCCACAATCTTTAATGAGAGTTAAGATGTTCTGAAATAATTTCTCCATTTTTTTTGCAGGATTTCGCACGACCACCCAGGCTGGACATGTTGCTCGACATGCCGCCAGCACTCAGAGAAACACAGTTGAAACATAGCTGGAATCAAGACGACCGGTCGTTGAACATATTCGTTAAGGAAGATGACAAACTAACGTTCCACAGGCATCCGGTGGCGCAAAGCACAGACTGCATCAGGGGCAAGGTCGGTTTCACGAAGGGCATGCACTGTTGGGAGGTGAACTGGTCAACTCGCGAAAGGGGAACGCACGCCGTTGTAGGTGTCGCGACGAAGGAGGCACCATTGCACTCTGTCGGCTACCAGAGTCTCGTCGGGAGCACAGACACGTCTTGGGGCTGGGATTTAGGTGAGTAAACTGCTGAGGACGAGGCCATGTCGGCCGTACCCGCATTACCTTGTAAAAGCGATCTTCAGAATGGAGAAATCTGATCATAAATTTGCCCAACCTTTAGTCTTACCTTAGTTCAAACTTTTGTTGCAAGCTAATTCCCTTGTTTTCTTGTCGCATCAGAGTACTTCATTATCGATAACGACTGCATTCCTATACCTTACCCCTATTTCTTGATATTATCTTCTTGAGTGAAGATACAAAGTTCCAACTGTTGACTGTGACACTCAATTCATCCCCTCGGCTTATATTAACAGTTCACTTGTTGCCGCTTTCCTATATGGACACAACTATTCCACACCATGTCTCTTTTCTCTGAGTAAAGATTTTTTTATTCAGTACCTTCATCCCTTCAATCAATAACCCTTCATTCCTGTCGATGAGTAGTACTACATTATTTTAGACTCTGTCACTTGTCTTCAGATTCTCAAGCTGTACCTGTCCACCTTTCATAGTTTACTTCCTTTTCTAGTTGAACTTTCGACTTTGATCATTAAAAAGGTTGTATTTCTTCATCTGGAAATAACATTTATTTTTAGCATCTATGACTACATCCTTACACCTTACCTGTCAGTGTGGTCCTTCATTCTACTTCGGACTATTTCGGAATATTTTTCTGAGTTAAGAAAATATTGGGAATATTGGACACTATTTTATTTTACTGTTTCATTAGTAACAACGCCGACGTTTCGAAACTGTTCGTTTCTTTTTCAAGGCTAGTTACGTTGAACAATATTGTACACTTATTAAAAACATTTAGACATTTAAGGAATCGAATTGGACAAACAGGCACGCGATATAAACGTCATTAATCACATTCAACATGACATGATCTTAAATATCCCTATTCCTATTCCCTATCCCTATATTTTTCTGAGTATTCAAAAGATCTTTACCATTTAGTTGAAAAACTCAAATTGAAACTTATGTTGTTATGTTATGCCACGTTGTTTTAGACTATTATTCTCATTAGACTATTATTCATTTTATATTGTTTCTCGACTGCATTCCTATACCTTACCCTTTTTCTTCGTATTATCTTGAGTGAAGATACAAAGTTCCAACTACTGACTGTGACACTTAATTCATCCCCTTAGCTTATATTAACAGTTCACTTTTTGTCGCTTTCCTATATGGACACAACTGATCCATACCATTTTTCTTTCCTCTGAGTAAGGATTCTCTATAGTCAGTATCTTCATCCATTCAATCAGGAACCCTTCATTCCTGTCGATGAGTAAAACTTATATTGCTAAGTTGTTTTAGACTCTGTCACTTGTCTTAGGATTCTTTAGCTGTACCTGTCCACCTTTCATAGTTTACTTTCTTTTCTAGTTTCACTTTTGAAGTGTGATTTCAATATCTTAGAGATTTATTATTCACCCTGATATGTAGAAATCTGAGTATTTTTTCATCTCGAAATAACATTTATTTTTTATCATCTATGACTACTTCCTTCCACCTTACCTGTCAGTTTGGTCCTTCATTCTTCTTCGTAATGTTTTTCTGGGTGTTCAAAAGATCTTTACAATTGAGTTGAAAAACTCTAAGTGAAACTTATGTTACCACGTTGTTTTGAACTATTATTAATTTTGTATTGTTTCTCGTTGAAAAGTTCCTGTCACTTCTATGGTTCCACCTTACATTTTTAGTTTAGTATTCTACAGGTCTTAATAGTCGAGTTGGAAAACTCGAAGTAAAACTTATGTCGTCCCGTTTTTAAGACTATTATTAATTCTTGTATTGTTTCTCGTTGAAAACCACTGCTTTTAGTTCAGTTTAAATATTCATTGAACTATTTACTCTTCGAAGTGTGTTCTTCAGTGTTTCAAGGTTACTGATGATTCGTTCTGCTGCCTAGTCATAAATCATTTATCCATAGTATCAGTGAAGCTTATATTGTCATAAATTATTTAACGCGTTGATTCATACTATAACGTTGTCTCTTCCCATCATTTACTTCTCACTTTTTGAGTGTCTGTTTCAGTATTTAGAGATCTTCATAATTCACTATGAGATGGAGAAATCCCATCCAATAGTGGATTTTTTGTTATAGTCCCTCTCATTTGTAATTTTTGTTGACTTTTTTTTATCCTCAATCACTTCATTTATCCATCCTGCTTTTGGTATTCCTTTTTTCAACTCACACCTATGACTTCTTCAGGAATTATGTTTTGAAGTTGTTATGATTCTTCATTCCTTATGAGGCGAAAAATTTTTAAAGCCTAGAAACTTATATTGTGGTTTGTGGTGAGATATGTTTTTCATTTTGATCTTCGAGAACTTTACTCTCAATATTCCTATACTCTTTTGACGCGTTGAGATATGAATCAATCCATTTTATAACATGGCTCTTGCAAACTTCATCAAACTGAATATTTTTTGAATAACGAAAACTCAACCGAACTCTTCTTTCCAGGACGTAATAAATTGTATCACGACTCAAAAAATACTCCTGGTCAGACGTACCCTGCACTCCTGAAGCCAGATGAAACCTTTATAGTGCCCGATAAATTTTTAGTAGTATTAGATATGGACGAAGGAACGCTTAGTTTCGTTGTTGATGGCCAGTATCTCGGAGTAGCTTTCAGAGGTCTTAAGGGAAGGAAGTTGTACCCGATAGTCAGCGCGGTCTGGGGACACTGCGAGATCACGATGAAATACATCGGCGGATTAGATCGTAAGTATTCTTGGAATTATTTTCCATTGTATATTTCTATAAACATAATAATATGGACTGCGCCTCGCCTTCATATCTTTGGACGGAAAGCTCGGTGGACAATCCTTTGTTAACATACCAGAAAATTACACGTTCAAGGAAAACCTTTTGCAAGACCTTCAATATTTCGCGGACGGTATACCCGAAGGCATCCTCTTGCAGAATCCACTAGTTGAGAACAATATCTTGCAACTTAGGCATATAAAAACTGGTTTATCATAGCCCGAGAGCGTTCGCCATTCACTGATACTGAATAAACTGGCTCGTCTTCGAGGAAGAACAGCCTATCGCATTGCTTTCTTATGAATCGTTCGTGTATTTTGTGGGCTCAAAATGCAGGTATTGTTCTTTTCCATAGTATTGAAACAATATCCTAAAATTTCGATTGAAAAATTGACACAAATTGGGAATTGTATCTTCTATAACTTGTTACCGATCGATCTGTTCTGACATAATCAATCTGTCATTATATCTGCAAACATGCGCACTATGGAAGACTCCGGTTCAAGTTGCCAACCCAATTTTTTTTTAAATATTCCGTTTCGTAAATATGGAATGTCTGGTTGGTTCCTAAAAACAAGGATATTTGACGAACTTGTTCATTCAAAGTGAAGAATCTTCTGATTTGGTCAGACAAAGAACAAGAATGATCAATGACAATATACCAACCGCTTTTTAAGCCACCAAAGTCATATTCTATGCAAACATTATTGACGTGAAATCCGAAGCCCCAGCACAATGTTCAGCCAACCAGACATGATATTAATAAATTCCAATATTTGGATCGAATTTTTGCGTGTGAAATGCCGATGCGCAACTTACAGATATTTATAAATAACGCTCTGAAATTTCCCTTCCCCAGTGGTACAAAATTTGAGTTTTGGATCGAAGTCTCCTATTGAATTCTAGTATTACGTTTAAAAACTCAATTTCGTTCGGCCGTCGTCCGTTATCATGACAATTATCGAATATAATGAGCTGGAGACTTCGAATTCTACGAATCCGAATAATCGGTCGAAGGGTCCAGTGGTTATGGACATTTGAGATTACCTGCGCTGTCATATGCGAACTTACATGACGCCATTATATTCTTCGAAAATAGCCTAAATTGTACGTATTTTTCAGCTGAACCACTTCCATTGATGGACTTGTGCAGACGAGTGATAAGACAGCGTCTCGGCAAGCAGCATCTAGAAGATAAAGTGATGAGCCTGCAGCTTCCTCAAGCCTTACAGACTTACCTATTGTACAGAGACCGAAGATAATACCGTAAAGATAACTCAGTGTTGTGTGACCGTGAAAGGACTAATGGAAGACTGGCGCTTTACTGGGTGTCAGGTTAAAATTACCAAAAAATATTCGATGTAGAAAAAAGGTTATAGATCGAGAAATAACTTAAGTATGTAAACTGCGGATGCATGGACATTTACGCAGAAACCTTTTCTGTCAAATGAGGACCCCGAACTTTCTTTTCGAATTTTCCCGCCGAGTGATTTCTTTCAACAATCTGTGATCAGTTTTTACACTAAAGAATCTCCATGAACTTTATTTTCCTTCGGTTGAAATTGTTAAAATAGCCAAAAGTGAAACAAACGGAAGAGACAATTCTTCAAAAAAAAATGTTTTTGTGACTGTGTTATTATCCTGATGAGTTTTGGAACCAGAAACAAATGGAGAAATTATTTGAAACACCTTTTCGGACGTTTCAAGGAAAGTGGGATTCGAAACCAACTTGTGATGCAGTTACTTTCAAATTTGGAAATACCAGCAGATAAATACGATTTATTTTCTCTAAAGGTTAATAAGTTCCCATTCCAATTCATCTAGTTCTCACTTTCTATTGGAACTGTACTCTTTTGCAACGTCCTAATATTAGAATATTTAAAAGTTGTCATCCTTGACTTTAAAAAATGTCACAAATATGGTTGTTGTGAAAGAACCGTTAAAACATTTTCAGGATGTCTTTAATTCTACTATGGACACAACGAACTGCAAATCAGACAAAACTGGCGAAAGAAAGTCCCGAATATTAAGAGCATCTTGTCGTTTTTCGATCTCGTGATGAGCTCAGTCTCATCCGTTCATTCTATTTTAAGATGAGAAATCGAGAAGAAACAATGCCATAAGTTGTAAATAATTATAAAACCCTTTCTCAGTCTTCATATTTATAAATAATTGTAATAATTGGCACAGCTTCCTGATAAATATAGCTTTATAATAGTTTTTTGGATGGTATAAAAAAAATTGAAACTTCAAGAGAATCTCGCGCTCTATTATTATATTTTCGAGGAAGAAGTATCATCTTACAACATCAACACATGCCATGACTGTTTTGTATTACAATAATAATGAGTCTTCCACAAAAGTTGAGATCAAGCAAATCTTCCAAAATTCTTTTTAATAAAATATCTTGAAGGTTTGAATGTTACTATAAATCGCTTGTTTACGAATGATATAACATTTTCAACTCATTTTGTTCCGAAAAACAATTTCTCATCACTTTTACACAGTTCACAAACCTTCTCTGAATCTTTACCCAAAATAGTCTAATGAGATTCGGTGCTTTAGAGGCCCATAACCTATTAGGAAACACAGACCTCGAACTGTTCAAGGATCAAATTGAAAAGCATTCAACCATAATCATACCTGAATCTGTAAGCAATCGTTTTGGTAACGTTCACCAGCAATCTCTCTGGTTAAATTACCAGTTTTGTTCAGAAATATGAATCTCATTTCTGTGAATTGAAACAATATTTTTTTGTTGAGTTTTTAATATGTTTCATAAACACAAAAATGAGATTATACCAAATTTATCCGAAACTGTCTTGAAAGCATGGTGTTTAATTTATTATGTTGTGAAGATGTATCTTCAGTAATCAGTTAATCACTTTGGATTGTGTAAATTGAACACTTTTCTCATAAAGTACAATATTGTAAGGCGGTATGGAGTTTGTAAAAATGAAAAATGCAGTGCAGAGGCATCACACCAACATATTGATTGTAAGAAATATTAGACTTATTTTTGTATATATTACTTTTAAGTGCCAGTTAAATCTGTAATTTATTTCTACGAACGAAGACAATTTGAGTGTCCAGTTCTGCGAGATTTATTCGAATAATAATTTTAGATCTTTTTGTAGTAAATTTTTCTGTTAATTGTATCTTATTATGGAGTTTTTCGAATCTTTCAAACGATTCATGCGATTTATAGAATGTCAAAGAGTGTAAGTAAATGTGGTGACGTCTTAGTTTTAGCATTGTTTCTTATGAGGATTTTAACTTTCGCATACTACAAAGTGTTCATTAGGTAACTTCTTTTTTCAACTGTTATTATTTCTGTTTTTATCCTGTTTTAAGACTCTAATCAATCACACTTGATGGTGTTGAAATGTTCAGTTCAGACAAATTGTCAATGATACTTCGCCTATTAAATTATTTCTGTTATTGTTTTATTTTTTGGATAAATTCTCTTATTATTTTCTGTTCGAAATAAACACAATTTTCTATGATTTCCCCTTGTTTTCATCATTTCTCGAATGTTTTCAATTCATAAAATTTGAAAGATAAATGACACTCTTTCGAATTCCAAGAAAAAATTTCAAGAAAAACAACGAATATTTTTATACTACTCAAGAGATATCCTGTTGGTGCGAACAATATTTCGCACAATAATCGAGATTTCAGAACGATTTCAGGGTATCGTTGAACTGATTTGTCTCTACTTTGTTATATGAAAAAAATCTTCATTTGTTCAAAAAAAATCGTTAATTTCCTTTGCAACATTGAAGCATTTCTTCACATTCTGTTCGCTCTAAATGACATTTCCGGGTTTGATCTGTTGACGTATGTAATTTATGAAAAAAAAACTGCAATGAGTAGAGTGACCTGGACTACGATTATAGTAGTTTTATTGTGTTTTTAAGTTTCGCTGTGAATGTCCAGGCGAATAAGTTAATCGATGTATGATTATGATAATGTAAGTAAACTCTTTAAACATTTGTTCATATTCATTTCAAACCTTCATATATACAGGGTGAGTCTTTGACCTTGCAGAATATTTTAACAGAAGATTCCTGAAGCCAAAAGAAACACCTTTTTTTCCGATTTGGCTTGGTTCGTAAGATACAGACTGTTGAAAATCCATAAAAAAATTTAATTTTCGATTATATCTCGCGAACGATCTCACCGAATGAGATGCTTTTTGGAATATAGTTTTTTATTGATACGATGAATGTTCCTGGATTACAAAATTTCATCCACATCCTCCAGTTTCTTTAATATGACCATAACATTTCATCAAAATACCAGAAATTCAAAGAATCCAACTTTTAAAAATAATTTGAATGCTATTCAACGAATTTTTTACCATTTTGGAAAGTAAAAGTATTCCTTATTTTTTTTCGTATGATGCGCCGTTTTCGAGTAATATGAAATTCAAAAATAAAAAATATCTGTGAAATCCCGAGAATTGGGTACTTTGGCTGATTGCAACTCTGTTCAAAAAATTCACAGAATTCAATTTTTCCGCGTTGCCACGTCTAAAAGTTGAGAATGGAATCATAGATTTATAGTTCAGTTCAGAATCATAGACTATACGAGTGTATACATAGAATTAGCATATTGTGTGTTGTTTGATTTCGAAGAGTTCTTTCTTTCTGTTCGTCAATTTGGCATTTGTACGTTCATAGATGAATTAGGTACATCTGTATTTATTTATGAAAATGAAAGTTTGAATGGGTTATGTCTGAATCTGATAATTCTTGGAGAAAATGAAATAAACAAAGAAAATTAATAATTATAAATTGAAGATGAATCTCAAAGCGTATATGAGTGATAGCTAGATGAATTCCTCATTATCGAAAATGAAACCAAGAGAAGAATATTCAACTTTTATCGCCCACGAAATTTGGAATACCTAACTTGTTTATTGTACTATATAAATACAACTTTTTTCACCAAGTGGAATGTAAAAAGTAAGTTGACGTTTGTTTTCATAACAGAGTTGCTTATTTCGAAGATTTGAATGGTATATCTTAGGCTTGGAACAACTTCAGTGTTCAGGTTTCCAGGGGCGGCTAGCCTATTATGAAAATTTATAATGCCTATATCTTTTTATCTAGGCCGAATCGGAAAAAATGGTAGAGGACAAATGTGTTTCTTTCAGCTTCAAGAATCTTCTGTTAGAATATTCTGCAAGGTCAAAGACTCACCCTGTATACTACGCTACGAATTATTCAAGGAAGAACGCTCGATTTTTTCTTCTTGGAGTTACTTGCCTACTGATTCATTGTGAATGTTCTACTGATCATTATAATAGTATAGTTGCAAAAATACCTATGATATGACTCACGTAGTTATGTACGGCTGTTGTTTACTAAAAGGAATAATAACGGCTAGGTTGAGGCAGGTTTAAAAGTCTTATCCTAAGAGTACATTATAATAAATATATTCAATATTATACAATTCGACTTCTGAAGGCGTGAAGGCATGTTTCTGGTTTTACCCCATTCTCGAAACAGAATGTCAACAAGATATTTCAAATTAATAATTGTGAAGGTAGTCAAATGTATTTTATTGGTTTTTTAGCATGGAATTCGATGAAATTGATTCGAGGTTAAGTTTATTAACTTCGGGAATTTTATCCGAAAGATTATCAATAGTCTCTTTCCATTTTCAAAAAATTTCTTGACCTCGACTAGAGAAATTGAATAATGGTCGTGATTTTACGAAGGGTTCAACAGATCATTTATTATTTCAAACATAAAGTGGGTAGATCGCTGATCGTTATTTGACAATGATCAATTAATTGTAAAGTAGGTATCACAATTGTCACTGAATATTTTATAAGCATGTGGTTTTATCATGTTCCAAAGTGCTAGATACTTTTACTAGCTTCATTCGGAAATTAGTCCGCCAATTATGTGACTCACATGTCTCCGATGTGAGATTCGATGAAGTGAAATGATTCACTCACTCTATTTAAATTATCATGAAACACAAAATGGAGAAGATATGTTCGAAAAGACTTCTCCTAATACTCATAGTGGAATTATCTCGTCATATGTGCAGGGTGTTTCACTATAAATTACCAGTCTCTTTGCATCGTTATTATTACGCAAAGAAAAAAAGTTTCATATTCATATAGAAGTTGTTTGGTTATGACTGAATTTTGATCAAGTGGCGTAGAGATTTGAGGACATAATTTTTTTCGAACGGAATGCCCAACATCATTAGATGTTATGTTATATTTTACCCCTATCTCATAACGTTTTAGAATTATACGTTGAATAACATAATTGATTGCCCACCTACACAGATTACTTGAAAAATGTTAACCTTCATGGTCAAACATTTCCAAGTTATACGAACCAAGTTAATTTTGACGTTCAATAACAAAAAAACAGTTACAGATAGAAGCGAATTATGATATATTTTCAAAATCAGGAAAAAAGGTTATGCCAAATATGCAATAATAATTTATTTAGAGTACTCATCCCATTTGAAGGAATAATATTTTTGTATTTCTGAAACTTTTTGATCTATCGGCAATATTATCGATGATATGGGATTGGTGATTTCTATGTAGTGAATAATCCAGTACTTTTAAGCAGTACCACATATGGCATTTATGAGAAATTTGGAATGATTTCCATTGATCCAAGAATTAGACAATAGTACCCTATTGTAATGAATATAAAATGAGATGTTATGTTACCATAAATCACTTATTCAGTTTCAGAGATTTTAAGGCAAATCCAATTTTAATTATTTTATTTGTCGTTGGTCTAGCACATAGACCTATAAAACTTTAGAGAGTTTAATATGTCTATGGTCTAGCACTATACAGGCTGCGGTAACAGTGGTGGTTTATATTCTCATAAAAAAGTAAAGATACAAATACAATTCTCAATTCTTTTATTCATCAAGCTTGAAATGATTGCCTCCTATATCCTTCTATCCGTTTTTATTTCTTGTTGAATAATGAGTCAATTTATATTTTTTTTTTCGAAATCGTCATATTGACATATGACAACTTCCGAGAAATTCAGTAAAGTGAGTTATTTTTCATCGATATTGGTCCATGACAATCCAATTTATTTCATAAAATTATTTTGCGAAAAAGCATTATTCGTTGTTGATAGCCCTCTTAAACAATAACAAAACTGAGTCGTAATGTACAGAGTGAGATAAACAGCTTGGTAAAAATGGGAAATAAAACTTTACTTTCGTGCACCTCAATTCCTCTTTCGCAAAATATTTTGACATATGGTTCTGAGCATGAGGATTCCAAGAGTTTTGTTACTACATGAAGTTGTGGTTTCATGAGCTTGTTTCGGGGAATAATGGGCGGCAATCATTTCGTCAAATGTCTTTAATTTTCGATTTTTTTTGCCGCAGCTGATGCTAAACGACTAGGTTGCACTCATCGATGAAGAATTTGATGTCAACTTCGATTCTTTCCAGCCTGCTGACCCTATGTGCTCTAACTTTCGAGGTAAAACTTCAAGAGTTGAAATTTTCAGGGTAAATTTGGAGCCCAAATATCTGGGTAGGTTCGTTAATGGCACAATCCCTTGCCGGCTGACACTAAGCACGATCAGTTGAAGCCTGAAAAAGCAAAGGCCTAACAGATTCGGATTTGTTATCATCCGAAGTTTTGCGCGCATGATCTGCGGAACAGCGTGCTATCTTTTTGTCCAAATGTCTGTATCGAATTTTGAGTCGAAAATGGTCTCAAACGACTAGGTTGGACTCACTGATGACGAATCCGGTGTCAAAATCGATTCTGTTAGGCCGGCCGTCACCACGATTACGGGCTTACGGAGGATTCTATCAACTCGAAAATTTCAGGGTTGGTTGCATTCCAAAATACGAAGGTTGAGTTCGTTAATGAGCAAAATCGGTCGAACGGTTTCAGAGTTATAGCCATTTGAAGTTTTCAGATTAATTTCCTGATATTTCAGGAAATACTCATACGATTGAATTGAAACTTCACAGTGAGTTCGTTGGAATCAAACCGTCAGTAAATTTTGAAAAAATATTTTTTCGAATTTTTTTTCGGAAACTATTCATTGAATCCGAAAAAACTTCTGCTTCTACCTTAAAAATCGTATTTTACAGCAGTGTACCAAATTTTATTCCGACACAGCTATAATTTCTGGAGATATTGTAATTTTGTGGTTTTTTTCTCGATATCGTTATTTTTTATGTCCATAAAGTTAGCAGAGCCACTTGCACGGAAGTCAATGAAAACCATCTCATTAATTGTCGTATATTTGTCGAGAATTTGTCGTGAAAGAAAAAAATTTGTCGCGCTTCTAGTTTTTTTTTGAGGGGGTGGCTCTGCTAACTTAATATTAAGTTAGCAGAGCCATTCTAAAATATACATCGAATTCGATCAAAAATGTTATGAGTAATTGTCGAGTATTTGTCGTAGACGATATAACCTGAAAAAACCAGAAAAAAACATTTTTTTATAGCTTTTTTATAGGTTTTAATGAAATTTTCTGGCAGATTCGGCAACACTGCATTCGTAAATTGATATTTCAGGTATGTTTTTCGTATCATTATTGACTGATATTGGGTTGTGTGTGTTAAATCTTCTATTTCCGCAGATGAACAATTTTCGTTTCGATGCTGAATAATGGAAATATTCCATTCTCACGTATATACATCGACGTAACTTTGTGATACAAGAAAGTTGATTAGATGACCGTTTTTTCTTCCGGAAATGAGCTGAACGATTGGAGGACTACCAAAACATATGTGTCGTGAAAGAAAAAAATTTGTCGCGCCTCTAGTTTTTTTTTATGGGGTGGCTCTGCTAACTTAATATTAAGTTAGCAGAGCCATTCTAAAATATGCATCGAATTCGATCAAAAATGTTATGAGTAATTGTCGAGTATTTGTCGTAGACGATATAACCTGAAAAAACCAGAAAAAAACATTTTTTTATAGCTTTTTTATAGGTTTTAATGAAATTTTCTGGTTTCTCAGGAAATTTGGCAGATTCGGCAACACTGCATTCGTAAATTGATATTTCAGGTATGTTTTTCGTATCATTATTGACTGATATTGGGTTGTGTGTGTTAAATCTTCTATTTCCGCAGATGAACAATTTTCGTTTCGATGCTGAATAATGGAAATATTCCATTCTCACGTATATACATCGACGTAACTTTGTGATACAAGAAAGTTGATTAGATGACCGTTTTTTCTTCCGGAAATGAGCTGAACGATTGGAGGACTACCAAAACATATGTGTCGTGAAAGAAAAAAATTTGTCGCGCCTCTAGTTTTTTTTTTATGGGGTGGCTCTGCTAACTTAATATTAAGTTAGCAGAGCCATTCTAAAATATGCATCGAATTCGATCAAAAATGTTATGAGTCATTGTCGAGTATTTGTCGTAGACCATCTAGCCTGAAAAAACCAGAAAAAATTTTTTTTTATAGCTTTTTTATAGGTTTTAATGAAATGTTCTGGTTTCTCAGGAAATTTGTCCGATTCGGCAACACTGCAATCGTAAATTGATATTTCAGGTATGTTTTTCGTATCATTATTGACTGATATTGGGTTGTATATGTTAAATCTTCTATTTCCTGAGATGAACAATTTTCGTTTCAATACTGAATAATGGAAATATTCCATTCTCAAGGATATACATCGACGTAACTTTGTGATACAAGAAAGTTGATTAGATGACCGTTTTTTCTTCCGGAAATGAGCTGAACGATTGAAGGACGACCGAAACATATTTGTCGTGAAAGAATAAAGTTTGTCGCGCTTCTAGTTTTTTTTAAGCGGTGGCTCTGCTAGCTTAATATTAAGTTGGCAGAGCCATTCTGAAATATGCATCGAATTCGATCGAAAATGTAACGAGTAATTGTCGAGTATTTGTCGTAGACCATTCAGCCTGAAAAAACCAGAAAAAATAATTTTTTTATAGGTTAAAACGAAATGTTCTGGTTTCTAAGGAAATTTGTCATATTCAGCAGCACTGCATTGCAGTGTTGCAGTTTTATCGGATTCGTCATCAACCTAGTCCAACCTAGTCGTTTAACACTTTTTTCGGCTCAATCATCGAAAATTACAGACATTCGGACAAAACGATAGCACGCTGTTCCCCTAGATAGAACATGCGCGCAAAAAAAACACTGAAATCTTCGAGAATACCAATAGGGAGTCGGTTCCGTCGAGGGGTGTGTGGCAACCTGCCGACAAAGACAGTACGCCTTTGTCGGCGTAATAAAGTGCGGTAATAAAACTAACAGTGAGACGTGTGGCTTCCGCATATTTCATCGAATCTAATTATAAGGATGATAAGATAGACTTTTGTTACGGTTAGAGTGAATGTTTACACATTTTCAAACTGCTGCATTAGCAGACCCGAGACAGGCTGTATGCTGGGATTTAAATAAAATATGAAAATGTGGCCCTCCGATTTTGCCCGAAATGCCCCTAGCAGAGTGGCGCCTGAAACGACTGCCTCGCTGCCTCACCCCTAACGCCGGCCCTGTCGTCGAGAATGGAATATTTCCATTATTCAGCATCGAAACGAAAATTGTTCATCTCAGGAAATAGAAGATTTAACACATACAACCCAATATCAGTCAATAATGATACGAAAAACATACCTGAAATATCAATTTACGAATGCAGTGTTGCCGAATCTGACAAATTTCCTGAGAAACCAGAAGATTTCATTCGAACCTATAAAAAAGCTATAAAAAAATGTTTTTTTCTGGTTTTTTCAGGTTAGCTCGTCTACGACAAATACTCGACAATTACTCATAACATTTTTGATCGAATTCGATGCATATTTTAGAATGGCTCTGCTAACTTAATATTAAGTTAGCAGAGCCACCCCTTAAAAAAAAACTAGAAGCGCGACAAATTTTTTTCTTTCACGACAAATTCTCGACAACTATACGACAATTAATGAGATGGTTTTCATTGACTTCCGTGCAAGTGGCTCTGCTAACTTTATGGACATTTATTTTTTCATTCAATCGGAATGAAACTCGGCAGCTAGTTTGGAAATGCTGATGGGCAACTCAGTGCAAAACTTCGTGATGATCTTGTCATTAGAACAATTGGAAAAAAATTTTTTTTTCCCAATTTCCAATATTCTGTGATCTTCTGATCATGTCATCTTCACGATATTCTGTTTGAACCTTCGAACTGCCATTTTTCGACAAAATACTGGAATTCAATTCGATATAATCTGTATTTTTGGAAATATTGGAAAAATAAAATTTTGAATGGGTATATCTGCGGAATCATGGAGTGGATTTTACCCATTCACGAATACGGCCTTCGTAATTGAGGTCCAAACCTACTCTGAAACTATCGAGTTTCTAAGCTGTTGCTTTCGGAAGTTATTGTGTTTACGGCCGTTATTTAGGTTTCACAGACAAAAAACAGAAAAACTACGTCTAGCAACCTAAAATGTTGATGTCGTTCTCATCTTCAGATTTGGACATTTCGTTGAAAAAGAAGGAATTTTTCGAAACCACTTCTTCTGGATGTGTATATTTTCAACATCTGTGTAAATAATAAGTGCAAATATTGGACTTTGCTAGCAGATTCCTCTGCATTCAACTAATACGTTCATAATCTGCACCTGTACGTCAGCCCCCTCGACGGCAGGTCCATTCAAGCCTTCCGTCTGTTGCACCCCCTCGTGTCTGTTTGAACGCATAATTATTTAAGGTCATTCTGAAGGGTGTATATCGACATGCCTGCGCTCGCTAGGGATTGGATGCTGCCGAAATGGCGAATAGGAAATATTCGTACACATTGTGCAATTTAGGGTGCTAGTCGGGTGGTGGCTCTGGGCAGGGCCGGATTGAAATTATTGTTTTTGTGCGCTTGATGTACGGAACATTTGTTGAGATTTTGATGTTCCTCTGCAGCTACATTAGGTTTAGAAGTGAATCAAGATTTGTTGATGCTAATTCAGAAATAGGAGAGTGAGACAAAAAAAACCGCAACTTCCTTCATCTCCCACCAGTGGCGGGTTGACGGTTTCTGCGCTAGGAAACTTTTGGCGGCCCCCCTTTAATTTTTCAATTTCACTCAAAACAAATTCTCAGTTTTCTTACATAAAATTTATCGATCAAATTTATTAACAATTCAAATATAACAGATGAATTGAAATAAACACAAATAGAAACAACTCTGCAGTAGTATATCAGGTGACACATACAAACCGATATTTCTCTCCACATATAAACATGAACATAAAACATTATTGACAGTTTGCTACTTTGAACTGGCAATTATGTCTAATTGTCAGTTTGAAATGGCAATTAAAGCCAATTGTTAGTTTATATATAAAGGCCAATTTGAACTGAAAATTATTCATAACTGCGCCAGTTCCAACTGACAATTAGACATAATGGGGTTTTTCCTTTAAACGAAAATGCAGTAATTTTCATGAAAAACCTTTAGGACATCGCATTTCAAACATATAATATCATAATTATATTTTCGAAAAAATTTTGATCACCTAAAACTGAAAAATAAAAATGGGGATTTGCATTTGAAGGGATTTGTCTTGAGTTCACGATATGGCAACGTCGAATTCAGCTTTCTCGGAAAGAAAAGGACGTGAAATGTGTTACTCTACTTAGGAAAACAGAGATAGCTATACTTCGATCTGATAAGAGTAGAAGACAACGACCAAGGAATAGAAAAAGAAGAGCACAGACTGTCATACTGTCATATTACTGACAAATCGCAAACGGAAATTGTTTGGTTGTATTGACAAAGAACACGTGTGTACCACAGAATAGGAGTAAATATTTCATTATTCTATAGCAGAAAAAGCTAATCTACTGAACACCGTTGTCACTTCGTGCATGCCTGGCAAATCCCAAACCCCAATTTTGAAATCTGATTTTGAATACTTTCTAAAGGTAATTTGGGAAAATGATGAATCAAACCCATAATAATTATGTTGAAATTTGCATTTGCAGTAATAAACCAAATTCAGGAAAAACCCCAATTGCCAGTTCAAACTAGCAAATATAGATAGATACTTAATTGTTAGTTTGAACTGGCAACTGACGATAATTCTCAGTTTGAACTGGCAGCACATATGGCTAATTGTTAGTTCAAAATGATAGTCATCGTCAGTTGCCAGTTCAAACTAACAATTAGGTATCTATCTATATTTGCTAGTTTGAACTGGCAATTGGGGTTTTTCCTGAATTTGGTTTATTACTGCAAATGCAAATTTCAACATAATTATTATGGGTTTGATTCATCATTTTCCCAAATTACCTTTAGAAAGTATTCAAAATCAGATTTCAAAATTGGGGTTTGGGATTTGCCAGGCATGCACGAAGTGACAACGGTGTTTAGTAGTTAGTAGTTCAAACTTGCAATTACCCATAATTGATAATATCCACAAACTGATTCAGCCCATATTTCCGGATATTTCCAAAAATACAGATTGGATCGAATTGAACTGATGAAGTACTTGATTGAAAAATAACAGCTTGAAGTTTCATGTAGTATTTCTTGAGAACAATGTGATTGATATATAAAATATTTTCTGAATTTACAATCATCAGGAAATTCCACATAAGTTTGCGCCTCAGCATTCACCAATAAGTTTTATCATGATCAGGTAAGCATTTTCGAGTGATTTCGATAATTCACTCCTAGGAATCTGATGGAGATATATTCGCAAAAAAACTGTTTCGAAGAAAAATTTTCAAAAACAATTCTTTCCAATACTAACCGATACCATCCCTACGGAATTTTGCATCATACTGCGCGTCAGTATTTTACAACTAGTTACAATATTCCGATCTGATATATTCAGTCTCTCTCAAGATACTGAGGAAATAATCTAAAAAAAACATTTTTCTTAAAATATCTTGATTTATATGCTGTTGTGAAATATTAACTCCAAGGTCTGTGCAAATTTTCATCATGATCTGATAGAAAGTCTCGGAGATCACTAGTTTTTTCTGAAAAAAATTTTCGAAATTTCTACGGATAAATCTGTCTCAAAATACTGCACAAAATTGCGCGTCGGTATTCATCAACTATTTTCGAAGTTTGAAACTGATCTCATCAGTCCTTTTCAAGATATTGAATAACTAACCTCAAAATTTCAAATGAGGAAACCCCGAACCCATTTAAGAACTCAAACGAGATATATGGACCCCAAACCTAATCAGAGAATTTCAAGTTGGAGCAGATACGGACGGGTGGACGAACGGACAGACATAATTGAATTTGACCATGGATTCTTCATCAGGGAATCAAACCTAATAGTTTCGTCTCAAAATTCGAAAATTACATACATTTGTTTAAACTATAGAATGATCTGTGTGATAGGTACCTATTGAAAGAGTATTGAATTTCCTATTGACGGTTCAACATGTTTTCCTATCTTAATTGTAATATTTTCGAATTAAAAGGCAATACAAGTTTAGATGTCAATGCTATGACATATGACATCAACATTCGTATGGATCACTTGATTTTGACATCCAATCGAGATCACTCACTCTGCATCGGAATGTCAATGCTAAGAAGTTAATCAATAAATTACTCCAAGGTGGCTAAGTATGTTGATCTTGATGCAAAATCGGCTACGTCGAATCAGAAAAAGCGATGGTTTTTATGGCGTTTCATCTGAAATATCAAAGTTTTCACAACTTTTTTGTATAATCGGCAACACCACGATACTGTAAATATTGTAGACCGACTGAACGGTGGTTTCTACCAAAGAAGTTGAATTCAATGTCGAACTTACGTCACGTACCTACGTACGTAGCATCGTTTGTGGCCAGACCTGTATATAAGTTTTAAGGGGTCCAACACAGTCCGACCCTGGTTATCGGAAAAAGCTGAATATATGCAAGAGCACTGTTTTAACTGGTTCATTATTAATTTTCATTGAAATTCGTACTCTTCTTCTTCAATGTTTGAATCTGATGGATTAACTACATTTTCCCGAAAACCTATTTATACATATGCTCTTCTTCCAAAATTAATTCGAATACTTGATCCGATCCTGTATACTGAAATGGTTCGTTTGTTACTCTTCTCGATAGGGGGTTGTTTTCGTTATTTTCGATCGGTGGTAGTTAGGGTTGTTGTTAAGGAATTAAGGAGTTCAATGGCCTATTGTACATGTGTGGGGATAGCCTTGGACATTGAGAATCGTTGAACAAGATTTACACTGTTAGTGGGCTTATTCTAATTCGATTACATTTCTTCGAAATGTCTATCTCATTTTGCGAATTTGGAGCTCGAAATAATCATGAATTATTCCATGCAAACATCAAATCCATGGCTCATATAAAAACACTGAAGACACTATCACATAATTTCTGATCCGATCTGATCAGGAATTTTTGAATTATTCCGGAAATATCAAGGATACTGAAGAAATCACACGAAATTTAACATATTTTTTGCGCCCAGATATAGATAAACTGTTCTTTATTGCTACGCAAATGGCCATCGACCATGGGTCCTTCAGCCTATTACATTTCTCACATAATAATTATTTCCAATTGTGCAAAAAAAAAGAACAATATCTATTTACTTTCAAGTATTCTAAATAGGGTTTGGGTTGGGTGTTTTCTTTTTGAGTTGTAGTTGTCATCGTTGTGATAAAGGGGTAATATGTCATGCATTTCCTTGAGTTTTTTGGAAAATCTATGGTTGAGGGTATTCAGTCTTGTTCTTATCGGTTCGACCTTAGTTCTGTCGTATAGAAGTTGATTAGGAGGGTTGTGTAAGATGTTATTGGGGTACCTCATTCTTGTTATTATTCGTAGTGCCGATGTCTCTGCTATTTCCATATTCCTCAATGCTGGTTCCTTACAATTAGCGTATATTGGGTGGGCATATTCTAACAGTGGGCGGCATATGGTCTTATAAATTTTCGCTGCATTTTTAATATTCATTCCTTGCTTACTGTATGTCAGTTTGTTGAAGTGTTTTGATCTTGAAATTACCTTTTTCTTCATAGTCTTTGTATGGAGGTTGAAGTTCAGTTTATTATCGATGTGTATTCCAAGGTATTTCATTGAATGTGTTGGCTTTACGGTTTTTCCATTAATGTGTAATGTAGGTGATGTAGTGGAAATTCTGTGGTCAATTATTACATATTGGGATTTATCTGGATTAATTCTCATTCTCCACTTGCTGAACCATTCGGAAACATCCTCTAGAATCGACTGCAGTTTTTGAATGCAATTTTTGAGTAATCTGTCATGTGCTACTAGTGTTGTGTCGTCAGCAAACTGTAGAATGTATAGGTTGTCTGTGATCTCTGTAACAATGTCATGGCAGAAAAAGTTGAAAAGTAGGGTCGAAAGTGGGGATCCTTGAGGTGTGCCTTGTTTCGGACAAAAAAATTCAGATATAGTTTCTCGTACTTTTATTGCCAATTTTCTGTTTTCTAAGAATCGCCTGATGAATCTGATGAGCTGGTAAGGGACTCCCATTTTGTCCAATTTATACAGCAGTCCTCTATGCCATATGCAGTCAAAGGCCTTTTGGATGTCTAGACTTAACAACGCAGACTTGAATTTTTTGAGTGTTGCATTCTGAATGTTAGAGAAAATTGTAAGTGGGTGAGTTGTTGATTTTTTGTTCTTGAAGCCGAATTGGAAATGAGGGATATATTTTTCAATATGGGTTGCCAATTTTTTCCTAATTATTTTTTCATATAATTTTCCCAGTACTGGTAATAATGTAATTGGTCTGTAATTTTGTACATGTTCTAGGAGAACAACGTGTCCAAATGTCTGTAATTTTGGGCCGAAAATGGTCTCGAACGACAAGGTTGAACTCATTCATGGAGAATCCGGTATCAAAATCGATTCTGTCCGGTCGGCCGTATGCACGATTACGGGTGTACGGAGACTCATATCGACTTGAAACTTTCTGGGTAGGTTTCATTTTAAAATGCGACGGTTAAGTTCGTCAACCGGCAAAATCAGCCGAATGGTTTCGGAGTTATAGCCATTTAAAATTTTGAGATTAATTCCCCGATATTTCAGAAACTACTGAAGCGATTGTATTGAAACTTGGCAATTAGTTGAGCATAATGGCGCGCCACTTCGAGCGAAATTTCGTTGAGTTCGTATCGTCACTTGATTTAAAAAAAAATTTTTCAAAATTTTATCATATTCGAGAGAAATTTTCCTCATACGTTGAGCTCTATATTTCACAGCAGTGAATGAAATTTCAATTCAATACGGCTATAATTTCTGGAGATATTGGGAAAACATCTGTGAAATTTCGTGTTTTTTTCTCGATATCGTTTTTTTCGGAATAACTCAAAAAATACTAATTCAATCATGACGACACTTGGCAGCTAAATTGAAATTGTTTATGAACAATTTTGAGCAAAATTTCGTGGTGATCGTGTCATTAGAACAATTTTCGAATATTCGATATTCTGTGATCTTCTGATCCTACTATATTCATGAAATTCCATATGAAATTTCGAACGGTAATTTTTCGATAAAGTAATGGATTTCAATTCGATCTAATCTGTATGTTTGGAAAAATTTGGAAAATAGAATTTTGAATGGGTATATCTGCGGAATAATTGGGTGGGTTTTACCCATGCACGAATTTGGCCTTCGTAATTAAAGTCCAAACTCTATACAAATATCAGCTTTCTAAGTTGTTTCTTTCGGAAGGTTTTCTGTTGACGGTCGGCCGTTATTTTCAGAAATACAGATTGGATCAAATTGAAATTCAGTACCTTATCGAAAAAAACCTAGAAAGGCACTGACGTGAAGTCAGCAGCTTTTAGTCGCATGTCCAAAGGATATCGCCAGAAGTGAAAAAGCGTGCAAAAGCTGTTGACTTCACGTCAGTGCTTTTCTAGGGTTTTTCTGAATATTTCCGAAAATTTGAGTAGGATCAAACTGGTACACTGTTCAAAATATTGACATCAAGGTATGTGCTTAACATAATTGAAATATGAGTACCTAATGGTTCCTGAAAAAACTTTCTCAACAAAAATTCAGAATAAATTCGCAAAAATTTTCTCTTAAAATCTGCCAACGATACGATCCCATGGAGATATCGTAAGCAGTTGCGAATAATTTATTTCTTTGACTGAAAGTTCAATAAGGTCACTCATATTAAAATTAAAATAAAAGTTTTCTTATGAAAGCTCGCCCTTTCATTTTCATCTCTGCCAATGATTGAGTGAATTTTTCTCAACATAAGACGATAGAGTTGCTCTCAGAAGAGGCTCTAGCACCCGTCGAGTACATTCAAGAACCTGAGTTCAATAATTTTTCTTTATATTTTGATCTCTAAAATCACCGAAATATATGAACGTTCAACCCGAACATTCTGTTTATTTCCAACGAATCCTTTTGTGGGAGTTTCCTGAAAATACCATTGAGATTTCGAATACGTAAATATGTCACCACAAACCGTTATTTCAAAGGTAGCGCATAACTCACCACAGTTATCAGAATATTGCTCAAAGTTGACATTAAACACCCTGTATCTCTCTTATGATTCGAAAACAGGGTATATGTCGTCGTCTACACGGATATATATGTTTGTTTCGTATATGGTAAAACACCCTATATGCATTTTGTCTTTATAATGAATAATTAGATTTATTTTCACCAGAAATTGAAAACTTGGTCAAAAGTTATATACTGAGTTTAGTAAGTTCACAAAATTTCGACCGTATGTTCTCTGATCATACAGTATCTGGATAGATAAATAATATTTTTCAATTTCCAACCGTGAAGCAAGATAAGAGGGCATATTTTTTCCACATTTTGATGAAGCATTCGATTTCTTACTTCTTTTTACAAAAATATTTTTCGACAATTACTGAAGATATTTTTCTATCCGATTACTGTATGATAGGAGAGTATGAGTTCGAAATGGTGTTAAGTATAAAATGTTTTGATTAATGGACATAACGTTAAAAATTGATATATCGGGAATTCAGATCGATCCAATGTAAAAAACAAAACTTCTTCTACCCAGATAGGAAATGTTTTTTCAAACCAATTTTTGCAATCAACATGCGTCACCCTCGAAGCTTGAGAGTATACCAAAAACAGCGAATTAGCAGAGATTTTTGCTGATTACTTTTCTTCTATCACCGAAACTAGTCTAAGCTGCTACTATGGTAATTCCTTATCTCTTTCTTGCACCACCTCAAGTATAGAAAGCTCGACCTTTTTCTTTCACCCAGTGTTAGATTGTGAGGTAGCTGACATAATAAGATCTTTGAAAAATAATAAGTGTGCAGGATCTGATTCAATTTCCGCTAGAATTTTGAAATTAATAAGTACAAACATATGCCAACACCTTGCACATTGTATCAATATTTCTATTAGTTCAGGCGTTTTTCCTCTTCTCCTCAAGAGATCTCTAGTTATACCTATATATAAAAAAAATGATATTCAAAATATTGCAAATTATAGACCAATTTCGATTTTGAGCGTATTTGCTAAAGTGTTTGAGAGGATTGTGTTTAATAGGATGATGGATTTCCTCGACAAGTATGATATACTAGATACTGCCCAGCATGGGTTTAGACCTGGTCGCTCAACACAAACGGCCGCTGTTACTTTGTTAATTTTGTATACGAATGTCTCGATAATGGTTTGTGTGTTGCGGGTATGTTTTTTGATCTGTCTAGGGCATTCGACAGTTTGTCCCTTCAGTTCATACTTGACAAATGCTACAATCTGGGGTTTCGGGGCGTATTTTTGGACTGGGTCCGCAGCTATCTGGAAGGTAGAGTCATGTGTGTAAAAGTTCAAGATTTTGTATCAACCGAGCACGAATCAAATCTGGGTGTACCACAAGGGTCCGTTCTTGGACCCCTTCTATTTCTGATTTTCATTAACGATCTTCCTGTTAACTTACGTAGGATGCTCGTTAGTTTGTTAACCGTTCGTAACCTGATGAATATTATGAGAAGATTTTTATTGGGTTTATTCGCTGATGATGCCTCGGTAGCAGTTGCGGCTCCATCGTTGGATGAGCTACGAACTTTATGTGAGACACTCTTGGGGTGCTTTGTGGAATGGTGTCACAAGAATAATTTAATTATCAATGTTGGAAAAACTGAGTGTGTACATTTTTCAGTTAGGCAGGATGATCGTGAATTCGTTATTCGTTACCTAGATATTGCCGTCCGGTCTAAGGAAAGTACCAAGTTTCTTGGCATCAGTCTGGATAGTGGTTTGAGGTGGTGTACACATGTCGAGATGTTGTGCAGGAAATTGAACAGTTCATATTATGCCATAAATAGGATAAGAAAATCTGTTCCCTTAGATTCCCTAATTAACATCTATTATAGCTTGGTTTTTAGTCATTTAAACTATAATATTCTACTCTGGGGAAACTCTTCGGATGCTGGTAGAGCTTTTATTTCGCAAAAATGAATTTTACGCATGATATTTGGTATACCTCCGCGGTCCACATGTAGACCTGTTTTTATAGAAAATAGCATTCTTACATTGTCCTCTATTTACATATTGCGATGTCTTTTATATGTGAAAGAGAATGAAGGAGGCGTGGCAAAGCTGTCTAGTTTTCATAACTACAACACAAGAAGTGGGAGAACTTTAAACATCCCCAAACACAAAACAACCAAGTTTGAGAAGTCTCCCATGTATCAGTGTATCAAACTGTACAACCACTTGCCTCGTGTCATTCAGTCTCTGAATTGTAATTCCTTCAAGAAAGCTGTTAAAAAATTATTGTTAAAAAAATGTTATTACTCAGTTGATGATTATCTATGCGATGTATTGACGGATTGTTGATTTCTATTGTCTATTTTCTCATTTTTGTTTGACTTGTCCCATACAAATACTTGTCAGAGGGGATCAATAAATTATTATTATTATTATTATTATTATATCATACCCCAAATAGCACGTGGTTTCCGTTGTAGATCAAAATTTGATTTTTTTTTCGTTCAAATAATTCGAAATTTTAGTGTGAATGCGCAATGTTGACCGTTTTTTTTATTATTTGATAAAATCAAATAATATTCCTTAGTGATCGATCAAAAAAAAAGAATTACTCCCCCTGAAAATTTCACAGTTCACATTTTGAAGTATGTATAGATTTGAATGAACTAATAAAAAAAAATCCGTCCGTCCACCGTCCGTTGTCCGGGGCTTTCCTCTGGAAGTAATGAACTGAAATCCGTGAAACTTGGTAGAAACATCGTGTGTCGCTCGAGATTGATCCTCCAAGCTTTTCAGCAGTATTGGTGTAGCCTAAGGGCTCAAAACTGGGGGAAGGAGGGAAAAAAAATATTTCTCGAAAACCACCGAACTTTCATGAAACTCTCAACGTTGATTACTGTTGCATAACTCAACCTAAAAATGTCCACCCGAATGATTTGCGACCAGTGGTCCCTGAATTATAAAGAAAAACGCTGCAAATTTTGTTCTGAAAAACTAATGAGTTATGAATAATTCATGAGCTTTATTCAAGATATCAATGGGGTATAGGGGTATTTAACTAAGCAAATAATAAACTTTTGAGTGAAATTTGTAGCGTGTTTTGCTTTGATGATTATCAGGAAGAAATAATTCAAATGGAAATAAAATCAAACAAAAAATTAGAATGGTATATTCTAACCCTCAAAATAGATCATTCAAAAAAAAAACGCAAAACAACAATCCGTTGCTGCTAAATAACACCCTAAGTGTTTGGGTTTTTGCTTGAATTTCAATTTAATTTCCACATTTCAATACCCGAAATACTCGAAATAATACTGGGCTACTTGAGTCCAGAAATGGCTAAATTCACGACTGAATTTCTGAACGAATTAAGCTCAAATCATCAATTTCACTCAACAGTTACGCGTCATAAGTATGACGCGTTACTGTTCGATCTAAAGGTGTCCCAAGATACTGAAATCAATCAAATATCAGAACGCATATGCTTCAGAATCTCTATGTTCCTGCTATTCTTGAATGTTGAATCCTTCGTTACGCTTTTCGACCACGTCACAACTGAACTTCAACTATTCCAAAGACTCACCCGAAAAAACAATCAAACAAAACTCCATTCCAAAAGATGAAACTAAATAAAAGAGATCGGAGATTCACAAAATGAATACATTCGAAACATCAAATATCCGTTTATCAGCAACCGCCCAGACCTCATCTGGAAGTAAATTGCTCCATCCTCATCTCAGATCCAGATTAACAGCGTCGCAATAACGCCCCAACGTCGGCATCTCCGATTTCACACAAATTAAAACATCAAACAACAGCTTCCAACTCCCCCCCCCTCAAAAACCGCTCACTTGTTCGCTCTCGCCAGATTCCGCCCCTGCAACACCATCTTCGCCAGAGAGGGTGTAGTAATATTGATTTCTTATGACATCATGGGGTTGCTAGGAGACTCCCTGGCGCCGGCGCTCCAACCCCATCGCGATCGACCCCTGGGCATGCATTGCAGCGGGGAAGACACCCTGAGAAAAGTCCGTGTTTGTTGGTGAAAACCCCGAAGATGTGCCGTTTTTGAATCGCCATCCAGTGATCGAAATGGGCACCGTGCTAAGTTTTTCGCCTCGCGAGAGACGTCCGGTATACACGACCAGTTCGAACGCGGATTTCACCCTGAACAATTTCTCGTACGAGCAACTCAACAATGTGAAGAACCGTGAAAACAAACCGAACGTCAACTTGACGAACTCAAACAACCACAACTTGAACTGCAACAATATCAACAATTGCAACAATGACAACGCTAGGATTATCTCCGAAAAGAATGCGTTGGAAAAGAACCTCAAGAAACATAGTCTCTTCATCAACATGCTGTCCTGGAAGAGATTTTCGACGGAGTACAACAACAAGAAGAAACTAGACAACAAGAACAAGAACGTAACAGTATACAAGCAACCAATAGTAGACAACATACACCCTGTTATAGACAAGAACAAGAACATCCAACAACAAAAACAAGGTTCGTACTATTCCACCTCAAAATCTTCAACAACAATAGCCCTTGATATAGTCCGAGTAAACAATCAGAACAACAACACTAACCATCATGCGAACTGTGATAAGTTGTCAAATAAGCAGAGTTTACTCAGTCAACATTCATTGAACACCCAAAACCAAGTGGTACCGGTAGCTGCACCCAAGAAAACCGTCATCCAAGCGTCGACCTCTGAGTTATTGAAATGCCTAGGGTTGTATCTTCATGCCAAATGTTTCAAATTGAGGGACTTCCAAGCCGGTGACGCTGTTATGTGGCTCAGGACGGTCGACAGGAGTCTTCTTTTGCAAGGATGGCAGGTTGGTGAATTTTTTATATGACGAAAGAGGGTTATTGCGTTTTTGTGGTACGTGACCTGGCCCTTTGGGCTTGTTTAGAGGTCGTAAACATGGCAGAATGGTGTTTACTGTCGTGTTTGTTGACAAATTTACGATACTGCGCGTTTGCAAAGGTGAACGCATTAATATTGAAGTTCCTTGTTTGGGTAGATTGCAGTTGAATGGTTTTTCAATTCGAATATGAATTAAATTCGTGAGTAAGAACGTGTTAAGAGTTCACATGGAGCTTAAGAATATTGTAGGGTTTCTTTTCCAATGCACTGAAAAGTAGGAGAGGGTAACGAAGGACATGAAAAAGTCAACTCTGAATAAAATGATCTTGTTTAAAGAATTTATCGATATATTCAATGGATGACTATTACTTAGTTGCATAAGAATAACCGCTAATTTTGAAAATTGGATAACTTATATTGATGATCTCCTTACAAAATCTAAGATTTTCAGTGGTTCTGAAGCTGGCACTTTTCCTTATATTTTCGTCATTGTTTCACATATCCAAGGAAATGGTGAATATTTGCTAACCATGGTTTGACAGAATGCCATGTTATTGGCCACGATACAAATACGGCGCACTTGGTTTTTCAAGAGCAATTGTTGATATCATCAAGAATAATTCGAACAAATTTCACTTCCAACAGTTTAGATTTTTTCTTTTGCTCGATTAGTAAGGATTCTCCGAAAAAATATATATCAAGGGATTTTTCCTGCTTGAAATATGAAAGATAAATATAATGAATTCAATACTTGTTCTTGATTCACAGCAAATTTAAGAAAAATCCGAACATCCAAAAACAAAATGTGTATAGATATCACAGTTTAGTGATATCTAGTTTAAATATTAGTTCATTCAGTATTTATCTTTAATAATTATCAGTAAAGTAACTGAAAAAACCTCAGCACAAAATATGGAGATCTGAAATACTGTAAAAAATATTCCTCTTAGCTGACAGAGAGATTGTTTTACTTCGACTATCCGAAACTGATGGGCCTATTGTTTTGAAGCCATCCTAAATTTTTGTACACATATTATGTAAATACACAGTATATACCCTTATTTTTCTCATAGTGGTAAAAAATTGTTTGTCGCTGTTAATAACATTATTGTGAAATGAGTAATAAAATATACTAATAAATTTCAAATATCACTTTGAACCGGAATAACTTGAGAACCACTTATTTCATAGCACTAAGGGCCGGTATTATAAAACATAACTTTAACTGACAGTTTTGACAGTTATGTAAGGACATATCTGTCAAAACTTTCAGTTAAAGTTAAGTTAAGTTTTATAATACCGGCCCTAAGACACAAACAAAATTGAATAGAGAGTGAAGAAAAATCAGGAAATCATTCTGAATATATTACTAAGGTAGAGAATATATTAATAGAGTGGAGGGGATGTTACAACCCTAAACATGTCTCCACTGATACCTGAAGACTCTATTTTACGGTTTCTTACAAAATTCTATAAATAATGATTTTCATTCAATTTGTAAAAGTAACTTTTCAGATATTAGAGAGAAAAATCGAGAATACTTTGAAGAATATTCATTCTTTCATACGTCACTATATCATTATAAAAACCTAGAAAAGCACTACCGTGAAGGGAGCAGCTTTTGCGCGCATGTTCAATAGAGATGAACACTTTGGCAACGGATTTGAACATGCGCGCAAAAGCTGCTGCCTTCACAGCAGTGCTTTCCTAGGATTTTTTCGATGAAGTACTGGATTTCAATTCGACCTAATCTGTATTTTTAGAAATATTGGGAAAATAATTTTTGAATGGGTATATCTACAGAATAATTGGGCGGATTCTACCCATTCACGAATTCGACCTTCGTAATTAAGTCCCAAAACTACTCTTCAAATATCAGGTTTCGGCTGGATTAACGATGATACCCGGATCGTATCATTATCATATAATGAGATACGTGCCAAATTTCACAGGGTTGTTTGAAATTTGAGGTGTTTCCGAACTATACTAAAACAATAAAAAAGTGTGTGTTTTCGAATGGAATATGTATCCCATATAATGACTTGGAAGAGGAAAAAACTTCATTCCGTAGGATATAACATACTCATGCACCTAAATTGTAGGGATTTCGAATGAAATGCAAGTTTTCATGCCAACGGACATGAATTTTTAGGTACAATTCGTATAAGGTAGGAAATGTCATAGAACATGTGGAGTATCCACTTTCATCTGTTAAGTATGTCTCGGAAAAGTCTCGGATTTTGGACAACCCTGTCTAAATATAAAGCTTTATCTCGTACAAAAAATTCAGTGAATAAATTAGGTACACGAAAACCACTAGAAAAAGGGAATAGCGAAGTAAAACAGAAATTATCAGGTGGCAAATCATGATGAATCGAACAAAGCAATAATATACATGTTTTCCTCTCATTATCTGCATTCCACAAGATATTCAACTGAAATTTGGCATGATATCACAGTTTAGAGTTCACATAATGTGATCTGCCAATTTTGACCACTTATCTAGAGCGTGATATTTTTTCTGGAGTACTGTGCCCTGTTTTCCTCTGTAACTTTTTTTTTGGTGAGCCACTGTTGGTTTAAAAAATTTTAAGGAGAAGCTTTTTTATTATACTATACTTGTTCCCTTTCCCTTTTACTCCTGAAAATCCCTGAATTGTCATGAAATTCAGTGAGTAAACTGTGGTTATTAAATTCATTATTAGAATGTATGGATATTTCTGATCTGAAGGAATGATCCATAAAGATTTTATAAGCTCATATAATCATCTTGAGATACTATGAAAAAAAAAGCTCGAAGAAAGCTCAAAATTCAACGTGTATTTTGGAAACGTTCGCGGTCACATGTTTAGTGGACGTTTTTCCTTGAATTCATGCAGGGAATCTCCTCTCTTCATTTGTGCCTGTCATTTAGTAGTAACGCCCTGTATAATTGAAATATCAAAGTTTTTAGTACGTTTGGATATAAACGCCAACACCGCAGCCTGGAAAATATTCTAAATCGATGGAACAATTGTTTCTACCGAATAATCCCAATTTTCTACAAAATGGTACGTCCCGTTCTCTGTAAAAGTCACGGGTACCATTGACCATGGCCCACCCTTGAAAACTTAAAAACCTGGGAAACTTTAAATTGTGTACTTTCTGATAAATGATTAAAAGAATGACACCTGGAAAAAAATGTTGACAAAAAACATTTATGGCAAAAAATTATTCCATCCATATTTTATTGCTTTCCCAACATACAGTTGATAAAATGACGCCAGTAAAGGTGTTTTTGAGAATCCAAATAGCGCGGATATTTTCACATTTATAGACTTGAAAATTCAATAAGGCCACGTGCGTTTCGTCATAAAATCTAGAAAACGACGAAACCTATCATAAAAACAGGAACAGGAAACTCCATGAAACGTTTTAGAGCTCATAAAGTACACACATCCGAGTAGACTATCGATTTTCTAGAAATAGGGTGAAACAACCTGATTCTAACATCGTAAAGGCTGATGGCTCTCCTACTCAGACGCAATTCGAATGAGATACAGAAGAGAATCATACTTTTTATTGATGTCGACTGAGTATTTGGGTTTTTGGAGTGAATTGTCTGCTTGAACCAATGATTATTTCCCCTTCTCATTATTACTATTGTTTCGGGGTAAAGTTAATTTCATAATGAATTGTTACACAAAAAAGTTTAGTTATCGGAAAATATGTTCCTTGAAAAAATCTATTTTATCGGGTAATACAAATTCATTCAAATTCAGTTCGAAGTCGATTTCAAATACATCAGATAGGTATGCAAAGACTATGTTCAACTTCTCCGCTGATTTAAGTACATTAAAGGCGTAATCTCTCGTTTCAACATTCAATATTTGACTTTCAGAGCTGGAAAATCATATTTGTATAATGTTGAACAAACAGGGTCAGGAGTTGGTGATTTATCTTAGAGTTCAACTCGGAACTCGGAAGTTTAACGTCAAATATTGGCTTTGAAATGAGCAAGCATACCTCCAGTTCTCATTGGTTCTCATGATTTTCAAGGTAGGACTCTCCTGAAATCGGAATGGGGGATAACCGTTTAGATAAACTGGAAGATTTTAGAGTTTTTCGACTCTGATGATTAAAATCTATCTAACTGAAGTTTTGTAGACTTCAGAACATGAATGGAGTATTCTATATGTTTTTCTAGGTAACCTTTGATGATAATGATTATCTCAAAAAGTTTACATTATAGATCACTTCCAAAATTATTAATTTCAACTGAATTTTCATGATTAGCATTTTAAAACCATACACTTGTGTTATTCCGTAGGAGAACGAATGAAATTAGCCTCACTGATTTTTTTATGCCGTGAGTAAATGCGATAATTGTTCGAACCTTTATGGATCAATGCTCGAAAATTATAAATTGACGAATGCGTTGGTTATACAATGCTCTCTTCGTGAATGCAAATGAGTAATAATGGTCACTTGTTTATTGTTTTCTTCGGTATGATGTATAGGTCATTCGTTAATATTAATACCCCATGATTCGAAGCAATTTTTCCTTAATTTCTTCTGAAATGAAGATGATTTTATCTGAATTATGGTGAACTTGCGATAATTGTTCCAAAGACAGTACCCGAAATATTTTCGAATCGATGCTCAGAAGTGGCAAATTGGCGAATGCACAGGTTGGTGTGAAACTATATATTCTACTGAATTCGTGAAAGCAAATGAGTGATCATAAAAGATATCCATTTGCCTCTTCCTGATCTTCGGTTCATTTTACCAGGGAGCGAATATAAAGGTTTGTCTCCATGAAAGTTCATGCAAAATTTCATGAGAATGATAGGAAAAGAAGATTGCCAAACATTTTCATCAGGAAGTAAAATTGCGTTAGGCAGTGTCAATTACGTGAAAAGACGACCACATGGCAACGAAATGGAACATGCTCGAAAAAGCTGCTAACTCAACGTTAGTGCTTCTCTAGATATTTCTTAGGATCAGTGTTAATTTGCACTATGCTCAATTGTTGCAAGTTGGCGAATGCGTTAGTTCGCAACTCGAAATGCAAGAAAAATTCACTACCTTGATGGATGCAAATGAAGCATAATGAAAGCTGTTTTTGGGTTACCTTTGATTTATGACTTTCTCAGAATTCCACGTTCGTTTCATCAGTATCGTTAGCTTTTCTAGAATAACTGAAGAAATACCCACCATGTTGAAACTTGGCAACTAGTAGACAAATGCTAATACGTCAACTTGTGCCAAATTTCGTTGTGACCATGATATTGAAGCAATAAAAAATAATTTTCTTTATCAGAAAGCTCCAAACATGATATCTAATCAATTTGTAAATGCTACAAATTGAGAATGAACCAGTTTTACGAGTCAGTACCATCATTTATACTTATAAGTAATGATGAATCGTGTATTTGTTTTTTCGTTAGCTTTGCTGTAGAAATTTACACCCAAAATATCATTATTCAACGTCCTTGAGCAGTAAGTATGCAGCAAAAGGGAAAAAAAGTGGAAATTTGTTTTTTTGATTTTTATTAGATAATATTCTCGGAATTTCATCCCGTAGTCGCAATAGTTTTTCTGCATTGCCCGGAATCTTTTGAAGACCTATAACCAAACGTTGCAGTAGCAAATTGGCGAATGAATAGGTCTTGAAACTTGAGGTACAAGAAATTCACTGTGTGTATGAATGCAAATGAGTGATCACGTTCAACCTTCACATGTTTCAAGCATTGAAGACACCTGTGTTCATGATAGGGGGACGAAAAAAACATAGACGAAAATATATTTCAGCTATTTCATGTGAAAAGAATCACAATTTTGGAGTTTCTTCAAAAAGTATGTAGTTTTGCCCTTACAGCACCCGTGATCACTCCGTTCACCAGATTTAAATATCATTGAAAATGTTATCGTCTCATTCTGAATGTGAGACTCGCATTGCACATTGCAAAACAATGAACTTCACGAAGTTATTCTTTCTGTGGGCAACACTTCTAATGTCACTTATGCGATAATCTTTTCGAAGAAAATACCTGGCATTCAAACTGAGAAAATTGGCGAAGGCGCCGGTAGTACAATTTTCAATGCAAGGAATTCAATATCTTCTTGCTGATGATGAGTGATAATGAACACCTAAATATATATATATATATATATATATCTATGTTATAGGGTAGTTTTGAGGACAGATTAAGATAAACATCGTATATTACGGGGACATTTGGTGCTTATGGGGTCGGTCCTAGTAAGGTTTTGTGTCTTTCGTGGGTTTCGGGGACCGTCCTCATAAGAATAAAGGTTGTTTTGGGGACAGTCCCCATAGGATGGTTCGGTTCTTTTGGGACAGTCCTCATAAGATGGATTGGTCCTTTTAGGGACGTTCCTCGTATGTAGGATTGGCTCTTTTGGGGACCTAACGTCAACTCAATTCCGTAAGCGGAAATAAAGTGTTTTACTCAGTTCAATATCAAGATTAATTTCCGTCAAGTAAAGACCGAAACAATCAAATATGAAATTTCGAATTATCTGCCTTATATACACGGGTGTGAATGTAGCAACAGTTTTTCAGCAACGGTTTTTTAGAACTGTCTTCAATAGTATCTGAGTGAAAACAGCCGCTACAATTAGGTGCTTTTTGGAAAATATCTTATGGGGCGAGTTGAATGAGCTTCGTTCAAGATAATAATTTGTCACCCCTAATTAACCCCCCCAACCACCCCCTAGAGTGAAAAATTACGTTTTCCCTAAAACGACCGTTGCTGGAGATTTTTTGATGGAAACCGTTTATTTCGAGCCATATGAACACGTTCCATACAGTGAAATATTTTGTGACCCCTTTATAGCCCCCCCAAACGCCCCCTAGAGTTGAAAATATCGCTGTCACCAAAACGTCCGTTGCTGGCGATTTTTTGATGGAAATAGTTTATTTCGAACTCTATGAACACGTTCCATATAGTGAAATAATTTGTGACCCCTCAATAACCCCTCTAACCACCCTCTAAAGTTGAAAATAGCATTATTCCTAAAACGACCGTTGCTGGAGATTTTTTGATGGGAATCGTTTATTTCGAACCCTATGAACACGTTCCATATAGTGAACTATTTTGTAACCCCTTAAAAACCCCCTCAAACGCCCCCTAAAGTTGAAAAAAGCGTTATTCCTAAAACGACCGTTGCTGGAGATTTTTTGATGGAAATAGTTTATTTCGAACTCTATGAACACGTTCCATATAGTGAAATATTTTGTGACCCCTTTAAATCCCCCTCAAACGCCCCCTTAAGTTGAAAATAGCGTTATTCCTAAAACGACCGTTGCTGGAGATTTTTTGATGGGAATCGTTTATTTCGAACTCTATGAACACGTTCCATATAGTGAACTATTTTGTAACCCCTTAAAAACCCCCTCAAACGCCCCCTAAAGTTGAAAATAGCGTTATTCCTAAAACGACCGTTGCTGGAGATTTTTTGATGGAAATAGTTTATTTCGAACTCTATGAACACGTTCCATATAGTGAAATATTTTGTGACCCCTTTAAATCCCCCTCAAACGCCCCCTTAAGTTGAAAATAGCGTTATTCCTAAAACGACCGTTGCTGGAGATTTTTTGATGGAAATCGTTTATTTCGAACTCTATGAACACGTTCCATATCGTGAAATATTTTGTGACCCATTAATAACCCCCTAAAGTTGAAAATATCACTGTCACTAAAACGACCGTTGCTGGCGATTTTTTGATGGAAATAGTTTATTTCGAACTCTATGAACACGTTCCATATAGTGAAATATTTTGTGACCCCATAAAAACCCCCTCAAACGCCCCCTAAAGTTGAAAATAGCGTTAATCCGAAAACGACCGTTGCTGGAGATTTTTTGATGGAAATAGTTTATTTTGAACTCTATGAATACGTTCCATATAGTTAAATATTTTGTGACCCCTTATAAACCCCCTCAAACGCCCCTTAAATTTGGAATTAGCGTTAATCCTAAAACGACCGTTGCTGGCGATTTTTTGATGGAAATAGTTTATTTCGAACTCTATGAACACGTTCCATATAGTGAAATATTTTGTGACCCCTTAAAAACCCCCTCAAACGCCCCCTAAAGTAGAAAATATCACTGTCACTAAAACGACCGTTGCTGGCGATTTTTGATGGAAATAGTTTATTTCGAACTCTATGAACACGTTCCATATAGTGAAATATTTTGTGACCCCTTAAAAACCCCCTCAAACGCCCCCTAAAGTTGAAAATAGCATTATTCCTAAAACGACCGTTGCTGGAGATTCTTTGATGGAAATCTTTTATTTCAAACTCTATGAACACGTTCCATATAGTGAAACATTTTGTGACCCCTTAATAACCCCCTCAAATGCCCCCTAAAGTTGAAAATATCACTGTCACTAAAACGATCGTTGCTGGCGATTTTTTGATGGAAATAGTTTTTTTCGAACTCTATGAACACGTTCCATATAGTGAAATATTTTGTGATCCCTTAAGAACCCCCTAAAACGCCCCCTAAAGTTGAAAATATCACTGTCACTAAAACGACCGTTGCTGGCGATTTTTTGATGGAAATAGTTTATTTCGAACTCTATGAACACGTTCCATTAGTGAAATATTTTGTGACCCCTTAAAAACCCCCTCAAATGCTCCCTAAAGTTGAAAATAGCGTTATTCCTAAAACGACCGTTGCTGGAGATTTTTTGATGGAAATAGTTTATTTCGAACTCTATGAACACGTTCCATATAGTGAAATATTTTGTGACCCCTCAATAACCCCCTCAAACACCCCCTAAAGTTGAAAATATCACTGTCACTAAAACGACCGTTGCTGGCGATTTTTTGATGGAAATAGTTTATTACGAACTCTATGAACACGTTCCATATAGTGAAATATTTTGTGACCCCTTAAAAACCCCCTCAAATGCTCCCTAAAGTTGAAAATAGCGTTATTCCTAAAACTACCGTTGCTGGAGATTTTTTGATGGAAATAGTTTATTTCGAACTCTATGAACACGTTCCATATAGTGAAATATTTTGTGACCCCTCAATAACCCCCTCAAACACCCCCTAAAGTTGAAAATATCACTGTCACTAAAACGACCGTTGCTGGCGATTTTTTGATGGAAATAGTTTATTGCGAACTCTATGAACACGTTCCATATAGTGAAATATTTTGTGACCCCCTAATGACCCCCTCAAACGCCCCCTTAACTTGAAAATAGCGTTATTCCTAAACCGACCGTTGCTGGAGATTTTTTGATGGAAATAGTTTATTTCGAACTCTATGAACACGTTCCAAATAGTGAAATATTTTGTGACCCCTCAATAACCCCCTCAAACACCCTCTAAAGTTGAAAATATCACTGTCACTAAAACGACCGTTGCTGGCGATTTTTTGATGGAAATAGTTTATTGCGAACTCTATGAACACGTTCCATATAGTGAAATATTTTGTGACCCCCTAATAACCCCCTCAAACGCCCCCTAAAGTTGAAAATATCACTGTCACTAAAACGACCGTTGCTGGCGATTTTTTGATGGAAATAGTTTATTTCGAACTCTATGATCACGTTCCATATAGTGAAATATTTTGTGACCCCTTAAAAACCCCCTCAAATGCTCCCTAAAGTTGAAAATAGCGTTATTCCTAAAACGACCGTTGCTGGAGATTTTCTGATGGAAATAGTTTATTTCGAACTCTTTGAACACGTTCCATATAGTGAAATATTTTGTGACCCCTCAATAACCCCCTCAAACACCCCCTAAAGTTTAAAATATCACTGTCACTAAAACGACCGTTGCTGGCGATTTTTTGATGGAAATAGTTTATTTCGAACTCGAACTGGAATTAAAGTTGAGAATAGCGTTATTCCTAAAACGACCGTTGCTGGAGATTTTTTGATGGAAATCGTTTATTTCGAGCCATATGAACACGTTCCATAAAGTGAAATAATTTGTGACCCCTTAATAACCCCCTCAAACGCCCCCGAAAGTTGAAAATATCACTGTCATTAAAACGACGGTTGCTGAGGATTTTTTTATGGAAATAGTTTATTGCGAACTCTATGAACACGTTCCATTTAGTGAAATATTTTGTGACCCCCTAATAACCCCCTCAAACGCCCCCTAAATTTGAAAATATCACTGTCACTAAAACGACCGTTGCTGGCGATTTTTTGATGGAAATAGTTTATTTCGAACTCTACGAACACTTTCCATATAGTGAAATATTTTGTGACCCCTCAAAAACCCCTTCAAACGCCCCCTAAAGTTGAAAATATCACTGTCACTAAAACGACCGTTGCTCGCGATTTTTTGATGGAAATAGTTTATTTCGAACTCGAACTGGAATTAAAGTTGAGAATAGCGTTATTCCTAAAACGACCGTTGCTGGAGATTTTTTGATGGAAATCGTTTATTTCGAGCCATATGAACACGTTCCATAAAGTGAAATAATTTGTGACCCCTTAATAACCCCCTAGAACGCCCCTGAAAGTTGAAAAATCACTGTCATTAAAACGACGGTTGCTGAGGATTTTTTTATGGAAATAGTTTATTTCGAGACCAATGAACACGTTCCGAATAGTGAAATAATTTGTGACCCCTTCATAACCCCCCTAACCACCCCCTAGAGTTAGAATATTTTCAACTTTAGGGGGCGTTTGAGGGGGTTATTAAGGGGTCACAGAATATTTCACTATATGGAACGTGTTCATAGAGTTCGAAATAAAAGATTTCCATCAAAAAATCTCCAGCAACGGTCGTTTTAGGAATAACGCTATTTTCAACTTTAGGGGGTGGTTAGGGGGGTTATTAAGGGGTCACAAATTATTTCACTATTTGGAACGTGTTCATAGAGTTCGAAAAAAACTATTTCCATCAAAAAATCTCTAGCAACGGTCGTTTTAGGAATAACGCTATTTTCAACTCTAGGGGGCGTTTGAGGGGGTTTTTAAGGGGTCACAAAATATTTCACTATATGGAACGTGTTCATAGAGTTCGAAATAAACGATTTCCATCAAAAAATCTCCAGCAACGGTCGTTTTAGGAATAACGCTATTTTCAACTTTAGGGGGTGGTTAGGGGGTTATTAAGGAGTCACAAATTATTTCACTATATGGAACGTGTTCATAGAGTTCGAAATTAATCATTTCCATCAAAAAATCTCCAGCAACGGTCGTTTTAGGAATAACGCTATTTTCAACTTTAGGGGGCGTTTGAGGGGGTTTTTAAGGGGTCACAAATTATTTCACTATATGGAACGTGTTCATAGAGTTCGAAATTAACCATTTCCATAAAAAAATCGCCAGCAACGGTCGTTTTAGTGACAGTGATATTTTCAACTTTAGGGGGCGTTTGAGGGGGTTATCAAGGGCTCACAAAATATTTCACTACATGGAACGTGTTCATAGTGTTCGAAATAAACGATTTCCATCAAAAAATCTCCAGCAACGGTCGTTTTAGGAATAATGCTATTTTCAACTTTAGGGGGTGGTTAGGGGGGTTATTGAGGGGTCACAAATTATTTCACTATATGGAACGTGTTCATAGGGTTCGAAATAAACGATTTCCATCAAAAAATCTCCAGCAACGGTCGTTTTAGGGAAAACGCTATTTTTCACTCTAGGGGGTGGTTGGGGAGGTTAATTAGGGGTGACAAATTATTATCTTGAATGAAGCTTATTCAACCCACCCCATAAGATATTTTCCAAAAAGCACCTAATTGTAGCGACTGTTTTCACTCAGATACGATTAAAGACAGTTGCTGAAAAACCGTTGCTACATTCACACCCGTCTTATATACTCGTAGCAAATTAATTGATATTAATTTGATCGCCTGTATACCTTCATAAAAGATGAATATTCTTAAGTAAATAAATGTCTACAACATTTATGGTCCTAGTCTCTGTCAATGTTTACAGGAGTAAGTGTGGTTCTTGAGACACGTGGGTTTATACAATTCGCAATAATGAACTCTGTTTATTTTTCACAACCATTATAATTAATCCATCGATTTTCATTATGTTTGCATATACGTACATTTATTTCAATATTGATGTAGGACCTAAAATTTAATGGAAAAATAGGTTATAATTTGCAGACGCTAAAAAATAGTAATAATTTCATCATGTGTGCATAAATGAAGCAATAAAGCATAATAATATGGAGATGAGCCGCTTTAGATATAGAACCGGAGTTGTTCAATTTTTCTTATATTCGGTTCAGACAAATAAAATGAATATTCATGAATTGCCTTTATATTGCGCGCATGTTCTGGGGAACAGAGCGTGCTATCGTGTTGTCCAAATGTCTTTAATTTTCGAATTTTTTTCCGGAAATGTTTTCAAACGACTAGGTTGGACGAATCCATTGTCAGAATCGATTCTGTCCGGCTGACGACTGTCGACCAGGGAAGGTCACGCATCGGAATGCGGCGGTTAAGTTTGTTTCGGAATTCGGAATTATAGTCATTTGAACTTTCGGATTAATGTTTGATATTTAAGGAACTACAGAGATTGAATTGAAACTTGGCAGTTAATTGGAGCATAACGACGCGCAACTTTCAACGAAATTTTGAAGAGATCGAGTCTCAGTAAATTTTAAAGAATTTTTTTTTTTGAAAACATTTCATCATATTCGAAAAAAATTCAGCTCGTACCTTGAACTTCAATTTTTTCAGCAGCTTACCAAATTTCAGTTAAGTACGATTATAATTTTTGAAATTATTTGGAAAAAATATGTAAAATTTCGTAGTTCGTGTTTTTTTTTTCGATATCATTGTTTTCTCTGGAATAACTCAGAAATCATGATTCAATCCTGACTAAACTTGGCAGCTAATTTGAAAATGCTGATATTCAACTTTATGCAAAATTTCGTGATCGTGATTAGAACATTTAAAAAAAAAAAATTTCAAATATTTTTTCCAAATTCTCAATATTCTGCGATTTGCTGATCATATTATCCTCATAAAATTCCTTGAAACCTTCAAGTTGCCATTCTTCGGTAAAATACTTGTATTTTCGAAGATATTGTGAAAATAAAACTTTGAATGGGTATATCTACGAAATCATTAGATGGATTTTACCCATTCACGAATTCGGCCTTCGTAATTAAGGTCCAAAAATCGAGTTACTTAGTTGTTTTTCTCATAAGTTATTGTGTTTATGATCTGCCGTGAGGACAAAATTTTATTTTCCCATATTCCAAAAAATACAGATTGGATCGAATTGAAATCCAGTACTTCATTGAAAATTGACAACTTGAAAGTTCATGTAGAATTCCGAGAGGAAAATATGATTTATAGTTAATCCTATATTTTCTGGTCTCTATTAGGTACGCTTGTTAGATATATTTTCGTCGCGGTAAATTTTAACAGGAGTAAATGCTTCAGGGAAAAATGGGTCTACAAAATATGCAACATCATACTCGCATGTCACTGATTATGTTGTAATGAATATTATGCTAATAATATTTGTCCGAAATTCGCACAAAATATGGAAAGAAAAGAACTATAAAAATCCAAATGTCATACGTTAACCGATTCAAGTGGTAATCTACAATATTTTGGGAGATTACTTGTGAGATGGCTATGTATTCTGACATTTCATTTTCGGAAACTTAATGTTTATTTTCTATAGCTGAATTTTGGCGTTGAAAAATGAAAGCTATTTTTTGAAAGATATATCGTAATGACGTCAGCAGTTCGATGTTCGCTAAAATGGATTCTTTCAAAACCAGAAGAGTAAACCCCGATTACCGATTTTAGGGTTTATAATATTGGTGTTTACGTTTGTTTACTGCATGGTTTGTTCTTTGCTTATTATTTCGAAATAGAATTAATCTGAATTTTCATGTGTTTCGGTGTTTTTCCAATATTTGGATATAATGGATTCTGATATTATTGTCAAGTTACAAGACGAAGAAAATATTCAAAAATATCTTCATTAAAAATAGAGATAACAAATTGTTAATATGGTATCGAGAGTTTTTTGGCCTATTCAGCTCATTAACGAACTTAACCTTCGTATTCTGATGTGTGAAAGTTCAAAATCGCTAACTGTGCAAAATTCTGTCGAAATCTGATCACTAGCTTTCGAAAATTCGAGAAAAAATGAAAATTTCGAAATTTTTTTATAGAATTAGTAACCAAGTTTCGTCATGATTGGATCAGTAATCTTTGAATTATTCCTGGAAAAAACAACGACACTGAGAAAAAACCACGAAATTTGGCAGATTTTTTCCCAATATCTCCAAATATTATAACCGTATCAAGCTGAAATTTGAAACACTGCTGTGACTTAAGGAGCTCAAAGTATGAGCCTATTTTTTTCGCTTATGATGTATATTTTCCGAAAAAAATTCAGAATTTTTTTTTTATTTAGTGACAATACGATCTCAACAAATTTTGGCAAAAAGTTGCGCGTCGTTACGTTCCAACGAACTGCCCAGTTTCAATCCAATTGCTTCAGTAGTTCCTGAAATATTACGGAAAAAACATCAAAATTTCAAATGGCTATAACTCTGAAACCATTCGGTCGATTCTGCCCATTAACGAACTTCGAAAAATTCGAGAATTACAGACATTCAGATAAATCGATAGCACGCCCTCTAGAACATGCGCCCAAAAATATATTACACTTCACTAACTCAACGAGCAGATTGTCAAGATGAATTCTATTTCAGATAATCCAGCCTATACTCCTTCATTGAAATAATTTGATAGAATTCGGACTATTGTGTCTGAAGTCCTACTTCAAATTGTTGAATTCAAAAGTTGATAATTTCAACAACTAGGACCTAATCTGCAATATAGATTGATGCATTAACCTGCAATAGGTTGGGACATTACTTGCTAGATGACTATTTGATGTTTGCCAAATTCATTACTATTTTGCATTCAAACCCTTATTTCATGAAGAATAATCACACAGTAGTTCTGTATGCTAAGATTCATACCATAATCTATTAAATTTTTCGTTTTAATACATAAGAGTGGTAGGCTGTTGTAACTGTCAATTTTCAGAGGAGTGAGGGTGGTTTTGGTGACACGTATTTATAGAGTTTGCAACAATAGAACTCACGATATTCTTCACAACCATGAATTAATCCTTTGAATTCCAACATGTTCTTATAGACCTAGGGTTCGAATAATTACATGATAACTAAAACATATGTAAAATTTCACTTAATGGACGAGCAGATTGTCAAGATGAATGCATTTCAGAGACTCCAGCCTATACTCCTCCATGCAAATAATTTGATAGAATTCGTACTATTGGGTTTAATATGCTACTACAAACTTTCAATTGAATGAAGAAGTTTCTCAGAATCTAAAAGTTGATTATTTCAACAGAATAAGGTAGTCTGTTATCTGCAATATAGATTGATGCATTAATCTGCAATAGGTTAAGACATTACTTGTTTAATGGCTGTGCATTCTGGGATTTTATGTTCACCAGATTAATTACTACTTGCATTCAAATCCTCATTTCATGAAGTGTAATTTTAGACTGCAGTTCTGCATGTTCAGATTCAGCCATAATCCATTCATACCTATCTCGAATATTTTTCAATAGAATTCCGATATTCAATACACATTGTTCAAATCTACTATTAAATCCAATTTAATACCCATTACACACATACACATGACTACCCTTTAAAGTTTTCTGGCACGAAAATTTTTATAGGAAAACGCCGGCCATGACGGTGGAACAGTCGTCATAAAATACCCCCCTTCTTTTGGAAAGTTTTTTTTCCAAAATATACTCAACACCATCGTCAAATACCACAAGGAAATACATTTTTGAAAAAGAATGAGTTTATGTTCGCAAATAACAGAAAGACCATCCAACATTCCGGCAAGTAATAACGATATGAGGAGAAAGCAAAAATTTCCTCCCTTATATAAGTTCCTATCATGCCTGGAAAAAACTCATTGGGAAGGAAGTTCTAGAAGCTTACTTCGCCGGAATTTTTTCATAACTTTAAATTCGGACATTGCACATTTTAGTTGAGATCATCAGGTTACGCGGCCTTTCCTCATTTTTCCTAATGTCAGTTCGCAGTAGCATATAATTTTTAATGGCATAATTATTCTCCTAGGAATCCGGACATCCGAATATTTATAGTTATTCATGTCAAGAAATCAAAGCTCATGCCGCGGTCTTATCTCCCCCTGATCCTGCACGTGCTAGTATCCCAGCGTTTCTCAAACTTTGGTCCACAACCCTGTGAATATATACAAGCACGGAGCACGGGGTCGCTATGAAAGAAGAATACCGTCGATTACGGATTTTCAGGAATTACCTCAGCGAGTTTGGTTCTTGCTCTGGTTACGGAATTATCTTCTTAAGGATATTATCGTAATCATTTTTCACACAAATCGTGGCATGGTTCTCTTCGCTTTTTCAAAATGAGTCATTATAATCAAATTTTTCCTGTAAAGAAAGGAATATTGAGACACTTGTTATTTTGCCGATCATACAGAACTAAATCTCACATGAAGAAACTTGATTTTACATCAATTCATTTTCGTCTTTTTACCTTTTGTATATGCGTGAGGTTTAGCCATTCACTGAGATAAGTCTGCTTGCAGAAATCGTTATTGCCAACACTATTAAATGATAGGAACTGGTCGCCTGCTTGTTCTAGGGGAAGTGCTATCATTTTGCCCAAATGTCTTTGAATTTATAATTACTATCAAAAATGATCTTGAACTATTAGGTTGAACTCACTCAAGAGAAATCCACTGAACGGTTATACTCATTTGATTTCATGAGATTGTTTCCTCGGTATCTCAGGAATTACTGGTGCGATGGGATTCAAAATTGGTGATTAGTTCTGAAATACCGACTCGCGATTTTCCGAGGAGCTCCGTTGGGATCGCACCATCAGCAAATCGAAAAATATAATATTTATCGCAAATTTCCCGAATTTCTGTTGGAAGTTTATTCTTTCAGAAATATACATCAGATTCCAACACAGACCTTGAAATCAAAATTCCACAACAGTGTGCCAAATTCAGTTTCGATCCGATTTTCAGTTTCGAGGATGATGGAATAAGAATATGTCAAATTTCGTGGTTTCTTGGCACCATTTTTATTTCTTGAGTAACTCAAAGAAAACTGATCGGATCGTGATGAAACTCGATAACTTTAGTTGAAAAATGCTGACGCATTTACTCAAGATTTCGTAATGCTGGTTTCATCAGAGCCAATAGACAAAAAAACACATGAACCTTCAAGATGTCATTTTACAATCAAGTAGGATTTCAATCCGATTCAATCTGTAGTTTAGAATGGGTATATCTACGGAATCAATGGTTTGATTTTATCCATCCACGAATTCTCCGTAATTAAGACACAAGCCTACTTTACAGAAATCTACAAAAGCACTGACGTGAAGTCAGCAGATTTTACGCGCTTGTTCACATTGCGAAATATTGACTTGGAAATTTCAGTAAAATTTCAATGAAATATACAAATTTAGAAAAATTTTCGAATAAAAAAATTTTTTTTTTCGAATTTTTCCATGGATAATTCTTTTTATTGACACTGTTCATATTCCAACCAAGTTTCATTTCGATCAGATAAATATTTTTCGAGTTATTGAGAAATCAAAATTCCAAATGGCTCTAGCACAAAAACCATTCGGCAGATTTGGCCTATTAACTAGCTTAACTGAGTTACTTAGCATCTTAACCTAACCTGAAAATTTCAAGAATCTAGGTCCTTCCTTTCGAGAGTTACAGCGCACACGACCGGACGGACAGAATCAATTCTGACCACGGATTCTTTATCAGTGAGTCCAACCTACTCGTTTGAGACCAATTTCGGCCCAAAATTCGAAAATTACAGACATCGTGACGGAATGATAACGCGCTGTTTCCCAGAACAAGCGCGTAAAAATGAAGTCTCTGAATCACATTAAGTGTTTACGGTCGTCCTAACGGCCGAGCACTATTTCTCAGGAAGGTCGTATTCATATGAGGTGATTATTGTATAGGGCTTTCGTTCGTAGAATTCCACACGTTTGTCATAAAAATATTTCACAAACGAAACCAAATAGTTTAAAACTCTAAAATTTGATTGTAATCTTTAGTTTTCCAGATAAATCATAATGCTGAAGATTCTCAAAAATCAATGAATTCCATAAATTGGAAAAATAGCGTAAATTTTGAGCATCGAAATAACCTTTCAATTTACTGACTCATATTCATTTCCTTCTACCTTCTATAAAGGAGATCCTTGTTTTGAGCAAATCAATTCGTTTATTCATACGTATATTTGCATTTCAGCACAATCTGGTGAATTTGGATTTTTACTTCCTCATTGACAATATGCGTAGACCATATTGGGAAATCATGAAAATTTGCTACGATATTTGAGTTGTCATTCATGTTCACATATAGCTGCCGTTTAATACCCTTGCTGAATTATATTTTGTCTACGAATTCTTCTTGAATTGTTCCTAATCATCCCTGAACTCAACAATATCTTATATATTCACCTAAGTAGCAATAGTTCCCACCTCATATACTTCGCCTCATTATTTCGTATCAGTTATTTCTGATATCACTTTGAGCGAACCGAAAAAATTGTGTGAGAGCATGTTTTCTGCAGGTAGAATTTATGAATTCCTAAATACAGATTTTTTTCATTCATATTCGAAGGCCGAAATGTTTCATCGTCTGTAATCGGGTTGAAATGTTTGAGAAGCGCTGTATTAACGAGGAAGAGTAGACTCACACCATACGCGTATGCAAGTGCCTGCAGCTGGCGTCTCTGGGAACCGTACGGGACCTAACATTTATTTAGCGTAATGATTTCGTCGTAGCTGATGATTTGGGAATGAAATATTGAATAGATAATCATTTATTTCATTAATAATATTCATTGTTGTTTCAACCTTACTTGTGAAATGAATACAAACACTAAGACGTATACAACATTTCCTGAAATGAAAATCATATCACTCAAACATTTTTTCAATATCTACAAAAACCATTTCTTCAGTTCCCAAGCAATTTCGAAGTACTAATTTTCAAGTCGATCTCATCTGGATTTTCAGAAATATCGAAAAAAAATCAATGAGTATATGAGTATATTGCGCGAATGGTAAACATTGCCGAGTTCAATTAGCTAATAAGGCCCACATCTGCTCAGCAAATATAAAGATTCTGGTAAATTCTTCACTGGAAGTTCGTGGAATATTTATTCGATATTGGTACCACAAATTTGAGGAATCATAATGTACTGGTTCCGAACATATACTAATTCAGTATTTTTTCACGGCTGATCGTAAACAGAATAACTTTCGAAAGGAATAACTTATAAATTCAATATTTCAGAGTAGGTTCTGAACTTAAAAACGAAGGCCGAATTCGTGAATGGATAAAATCCACCAAATGTTTTCGCCGATATACCCATGTGTATTTCCAAAAATTACAAATTCAATCGAATTCAAATCCAATACTTGATTGAAAAATGACAGGTTGAAGGTTCATACAGAAATTCTTCAGGATAATATGATCAGAAGATCGCAGAATAAAGAATATTCAAAAAATCAATGGATTTTTTAAAATTGTTTTAAGATGACGCGATGATCACGAATATTTACAAGACTTCTTAACCAGCATTCTCTAAATATTCGATGAGTTTCATTATGATTGAATCAATTTTCTTCTGATTCATTAGGGAAATATCAACAGTATCTAGGACAAAATCACGGAATTTGGCATATTTTTTTCCAATATCTAAAACCGGATCAAACTGAAATTATGTATACTGTTATGAAATATAGGGTCGAAGCTCTGTGCAAAATTTCTACCAAATGTAATATATAGGTTCCACAAGAAATTTTTTCAGAAAAAAATTTGGGAATCCTTTTTTTCAAAATTCACTGAGAATACGGTCCCAATAAAATTTCGCAAGCAGTTGCGCGTCGTTGTGCCGATTCGACTCGTTAACGAACTCGGCCGTTATATTTTGAAATGAAACCCACCCTTGAAGTTTCAAGGCGAAAGGGTTCTCCGTTCTCACGTTATCGTGCCTACGGCCTGCCGGCCGTATAGGGCATCATCTCATAACATTTCACATTTCACGACTAATCATCGGTATATCAAAGATTTCTTCGCAAACAAGAAGGCATCTCCCGTACTCTGTAGAACGTTTATGTAGATGAGGAAGATTCATACATACATAATGCAGGGAATATAGAATAAAGTTATGTAATTTATTTTATTCTCAGTGTGTTCATATGATCACGCCTTTTCAGATTTGCGTAAGGGAGTGCAGAACATGGTGCCTTTATTTTTCATATTTGAGAAACTCAAATGAACTATTTTTGCACGCATGATCTAGGAAACGAAGTACTTTCTATCATTTTGACCAAATGTCTGTAATTTCAAAATTTTCCCCGAAATTGGTCTCAAACGACTAGGTTGGACTAACTGCCTTACGGCCAACCGTGAACACAACAATTTTCAAAAGAAACAACTTAAAAACTCGATATTAGTATATTGTGTTTGAACCTTAATTACAAGGGCGGAATTCGTGAATGGGTAAAATCCGCCCAATGCTTCCGTAGATATACCCATTCAAAATTTTATTTTCCCACAATTTTAAAAAATACAGATTAGACCGAATTGAAATACAGTACTTCATCAGTGTTCAAAGGATAACACCAAAAGTGAACATGCGAGCAAAAGGTGCTGAAACATCAGAGTTTTTCTAAGGTTTTTCATATTCTTACGTATTCACGTATATACATCTGTTCTGAACTAAATGAACAATAAATTACATATGAACACATGTTATGCATTCTGATGATATCTGCTTTTTCAAAATACATTACTATATTTCATTCAAAATGTGGTTCATTTATTGCCACTATACATGAATTGTGTATTTTCATCAATTGCCAAATTTTAAAGGAGAAGAAGTGGTTTTGGCGTTTTTGGGTTAATAAAATTTTCGCGAAATTAATCGGAAGACTCATCCGAAACTGTATTTCAAATATTGTCAGTAAATATTATAGAAGCTCTATATGTCTAGGTTTTTTCCATATTAAAACTTTTTTCTGTATCATCACATTTGTTCGGTTAATGTTTCATCACGGTCAATTTTCACAGGAGTAAGGGTTTCGTGGATATATGGTTCTATTATTAAATATCTAGTATCACTCGCATCTTACCAATTATATTGTAATGAATAATATGGGAATGAAGGAATTGTATGAAAATCCAAATGTCATAATATATGCAAACGAAATCAAATGGCTATCTGCGAGATTACTCGTTAGATGGCTCTGCTTTCTGACATTTCATTCTCCCAAAATTCATGCCTTTTTCCATTTGAATATTAATTTCATATGGTGCCATTCAGAAAGTAGTTCTGTACGATTGGATTTTCCCCATGATCCATTCAATTTTTCATTTTACTACAGAAGTAGTGGTTTCTTTACTGTCAATTTTTACAGGAGCAAGGGTGGTTAAGGCGACACACATGTTTATGCAGTTCGAACACTGGGTATTTTTCACAACCTCGAATGAATCCGAGAAATTTCAATATGCTTTTTTAGAAACACATGTCGATGATGATGTTAAATAAAACAACGAAAGGGCAAATAGTTTATGAAAAAATTCAACATTACATGATGTTTCAAAATGTTATGTATTATAATTTTCTCCTAATACATAGCTTATTCCAAACTAATATATATAGGGGGAGGACTTGCTATAACCGATTTGTCATTATTATAGGAATAGAAACAAATGTTCAATTCGCTGACGCCAAAAATGTTGTAATGATCACACCATATTAATTCAGTATAGTTATCATTTCAGTTTTATACACCCTCAATATCTTACGAAGATAAGCAGCTATAGTTATCGAACCGGAGACGTTCGATTTTCTTGCATGCACGTTCTGGGAAACAGTGTGCTATCGTTTTCTCCCAAATGTCTGTTATTTTCCCGAAAATTCGATCTATCTGTATTTTTGAAAATATTGGGAAAATACAATTTTGAATGGGTATATCTGCGGGATAATTAGGTAGATTTTACCAATTCACGAATTCAGCCTCCGTAATTGGGGTCCAAACCTACTTTACAAATATCGTGTTACTAAGTGTTTCTCTCAGGAGTTATTGTGTTCACGATCTGCCGTGAGGACAAAATTTTATTTTCCCAATATTTAAAAAAATTCATATTGGATCGAATTGAAATCCAGTACTTTAATAAAAAATGACATTTTCAAGATTCCTACAGAATTCCGTGAGGATAATATGATTTATAATAAATCTTATTTTCTGGTCTCTACTACGTTTGTTAGATATTTTTTCGTCACGGTAAATTCTTACAGGAGGAAGTGTTTCAGGGACAATTGGGTCAATAAAATATATAACATCATACTCGCATGTCACTGATTCTATTGTGATGAATATTATGCTAATTGTGAAACATTCACTACAAAATATGGAAAGAAAAGAACTCTATAAAAATCTAAATGTCATATGTTGACGATATCAAGTGGTAATCTGCAATATGTTGAGAGACTACTCGTTAGATGACTCTGCATTCTGATATTTCATTTTCGAAAAAATTAATGATTATTTACCATCTAAATATTCATTTCATATGGTGTCGTTTAGACACTAGCTCTGTATGCTTGGATTTTCCCCATAATCCAGTCAATTTTTTATTTTACTACAGATATGCTTGGATCACTGTCAACTTTTACAGGAGTAAGGGTTGTTTTGAAGATACACGTGTTTATGCAGTCGTAATGATCGAACTCTGGATATTTTTCACAACCTTAAATGAATCACAATATGTTTCCTTAGACACACATGAAAATGTTGATGTTGTAAAACAACGAAAGGTTATATTTTATGAAAAAATCGGCCGATCGTAAACAAAATAACTTTCGAAAGAGGCAACTTAGACACTCGATATTTGTAGAATAGGTTTGGATCTTAATTACGAAGATCGAATTCGTGAATGGGTGAAATCCAGCCAATGATTCCGTAGATATACCCATTCAAAATTTCAATTAAAGTTGTGCGTCGTTATGCCTCAAATTAGCTACCAATATTCAATATGATCGCTGCAGTAGTTCCTGATATATCAGGAAATAACCTCCAAATTTCAAATAGCTATAACTCCCAAACTATTCGGCCGATTTTGAACGTTAACGGACTCAACCGTCACATTCTGAAGTGCAACCTACCCTGGAAGTTTTTAGTCGATAGGATCCTCCGTACGCCCGTAATCGTGCATACGGCCGGCCGATTTTGACACCGCATTCGTCATCAGTGTGTCCAACCTAGTCCCATTTCGGCTCAAATCTCGAAAATGGATAGCACGCTGTTTCCATAGAACATGCGCGCAAATATCAGTAGGAATTCTTTCTCCCTAATACAGAACTTGAAAACTGTTTTTGGATGCTTCAAAACTCTTAGGTTCTTGAGTTTGGCGATTTAACTGTTTGTTCAACATCACTTTTTGACGGAAAAGTTTAATTATTACATTATTATGTGAATGATGAGCATTACACAAATTGCATTATTTCGTGAATCATGAACTGATTTTGAAAATTTTAACTGGCTTGTTTACATAACATAAATAACTTTCAAACTGACCAAACCTCGACATCTTTTTCCTATTAAAAAAATGCCACCTTCATGTGGGTGTTTTTTCGGAACAAACTCATGATGGAAATTCGTCCTCCTCAAAACAGAGGTTGACATCCCTTTTCAAAATCTTTGAAAATTCTTCGTTCTACGGGTCGAATTTTCGTTGGAACACCCTGTATACCCATACCATTGTTGAAGGAACAGTTCCAGTACATATGAAAATATCGATTAAAGCTTATTTTGAGAGGATTTTGCATCATTTTATTAGGTTTTTTCAGGGTTTTCACTCCCAATATCTGAAACAGAACTATTAAAAATTAAATGAAAATTGTTCTTTCGTGGAAAACGCCCTTGCGGATTGCAGGATTAAACTATTTGTCAAGGGCAGTTTCTTTGAAAGAAGATTGCCTAATGAACAATACAGGAACAATACAAACGATTTGTGACGTTTCAGAGCACAAATCTGACTCTGAAACGTCACAGTTAGCTTTGTTTATCGTTTGTATTGTTTCTGTATTGTTCTTTAGTCAATCTGTTTTCGAAGAAACTGCCCTTGACAAGTAGTTTAATCCTGCAATCCGCGATGGCGTTTTCCATGAAAAAACAATTTTTATTTAATATTTAATAGTTCTGTTTCAGATATTGGGAGTGAAAACTCTGAAAAAACCTAGCAAAACATATGAAAATGTCGAAAAAAGTATAATTCTGTAGATCGGATGAAAGTCTCAGCATACATCAAATTAAGGTCGGATATATGAATGATATATGCAGAAAAAATTTAATTTTTTGTTCGGTAATACAGTGTTTTTAGAGGTCTCTGTATATACCAAAATATGGAAAACAATGTTTTTTGAAGCCACTAATTAACAGTTTGAAAAACCGGCGGTATAGATCAACCATATATAGTTTTGTAGAACTATGTATACAAAAAAAATTGCGGTCCCCAAAACTACCCAATAACATAGATATATATATATATATATATATATATATATATATATATATATATATATATATATATATATATATATATATATATATATATATATATATAGTTGAGGATTCTTTAAGGGTTTATCGACTCGTCATTTGGAGGGAAATAAAGTGGACTCTTTATTCTTCGCCAAGCTTTCGCATTTATTTAATGCTTCTTCAGGGCTTCTACAATAAAGTACAAGTTTTTTACAATAAACAGTTAAATGTATACTTTTTCATTAGACTTACTGAATGTGAGATTTTTACATGATCTAGCATCGAGCTTCAACATTCGTCACAATAATAAAATTTCACATAAACTAAATCATCACAGGTACATACAATATAAATTAGCCACATCACATTGTATAAAATTCATTTCAGATTGATCTGTCATACTTGTTTGTTTACGGTTAATATTCACAGGTTATGTTCCGTAAACAAACAAGTATGACAGATCAATCTGAAATGAATTTTATACAATGTGATGTGGCTAATTTATATTGTATATACCTGTGATGTTTTAGTTTATGTGAAATTTTATTATTGTGACGAATGTTGAAGCTCGATGCTAGATCATGTAAAAATCTCACATTCAGTAAGTCTAATGAGAAAGTATACATTTAACTGTTTATTGTAAAAAACTTGTACTTTATTGTAGAAGCCCTGAAGAAGCATTAAATAAATGCGATAGCTTGGCGAAGAATAAAGAGTCCACTTTATTTCCCTCCAAATAAAGAGTCGATAAACCCTTAAAGAATCCTCAATTAGATATACTATAGACTCTTAATATACTTATATTATATATATATATATATAATAAGATTTGTTTAAGGGCATAGAGACTCTAAGTTTGGAGAATTAAAGGTGAACTCTTTTTTCTTTACCAAGCTTTCGTAATGTTTTTATTACTTCATCAGGGTTTCTATAAAAATACAGGACATAGTTAATATAGTTGACAAATGGATCATAAATAGATATTTTTGTTTTCTTACCGAAAGTGAGGTTAATTTAACTGGCATTTTAACAACGAAAACATTAGCATTTCAACAATAAACACAAAATTTTGACATAAATACACGAAGGGGACATTTTGGACATTTCTCGAATTTACATAAACTTTTAATTTAATTCCTATATTTTCTGGTACTCATCTTCTCAGTTTATCTTATTGCGTTTCAATATTGATGACATTTAGGGACGACAGAACTTCTCCTTCCATTTTATTATTCTGTGTTATTCATCTAATGGACCTTCGTAGTATTCTTCTTCCTTAGATTTTTCAAGTAGGTAGCTATATATGTTACTTAATTTTTGTGTGTCCGATATAGAAAAAATACATGCTCCGACAAATTTATCAACTATTATTCATCCCAAAATATAAACATCAAAATTAATTTTATCAAGGGAATGAAGGAACGTATAATCAAGATTTGCCACGAAGCATTCCAACAAGATGGATTGAAGAACTTCCACCAGATTTTACGACAAAATTCCTACCCTAACACGATGATCAACAAATTGCTGTATGCAACAAATACAACATCAATAGAAAAACAGAAAGAAACAACATTAAATATACATTATGCATCTTTTCCAAACATACCAAAATTAACATCAAAAATCAAATCTATTTTTCAGGATGAAAAAGTACAAATTGCAACATATAACCAAAAAACAGTCAAAACATTGTACAGTGCCCTGAAAGATCCAATTCCAATACAACTGAGAAGCAATGTTATATATCAAATAAATTGCCAAGATTGTGAAGGAACATATATAGGTCAAACATCACAATGGGTTAAAAACAGAATAACACTCCATAAATCTGACATCACCACATTTAAAGATAGATGCGCCTTAGCGACACATGCGCATGACCGGGACCATAAAATTGATTTACAAAATATAAAAATATTGAAAACTGAAAGGAATTACCACAAAAGATTAGTACATGAAATGATACAAATAAAGAAACAGGATCACACTATGAACAAGAAATCGGACACACAAAAATTAAGTAACATATATAGCTACCTACTTGAAAAATCTAAGGAAGAAGAATACTACGAAGGTCCATTAGATGAATAACACAGAATAATAAAATGGAAGGAGAAGTTCTGTCGTCCCTAAATGTCATCAATATTGAAACGCAATAAGATAAACTGAGAAGATGAGTACCAGAAAATATAGGAATTAAATTAAAAGTTTATGTAAATTCGAGAAATGTCCAAAATGTCCCCTTCGTGTATTTATGTCAAAATTTTGTGTTTATTGTTGAAATGCTAATGTTTTCGTTGTTAAAATGCCAGTTAAATTAACCTCACTTTCGGTAAGAAAACAAAAATATCTATTTATGATCCATTTGTCAACTATATTAACTATGTCCTGTATTTTTATAGAAACCCTGATGAAGTAATAAAAACATTACGAAAGCTTGGTAAAGAAAAAAGAAAAAAAAGAGTTCACCTTTAATTCTCCAAACTTAGAGTCTCTATGCCCTTAAACAAATCTTATTTCATACCTAAAGACTCTTAACGTATATATCTTATATATATATATATATAAATTTCCTCATCAATTTTAAATCGTGCTTTTCCCTGGAAGTAAAGATTACGACTACCAATTACTCACAAGAAGAAAAATATTATTCCTTGCAATATTTTCATCCTTCATGTTTGGGAGCAGTAATCCTAGGTATTCACTAGAAGGACGAGAAAAAAAATGAAAAACATTTTTCCACTGATCTTCTATAAAATTAGAGTCTGAATTATTTTTATTGATGCTCAGAAGTTGTATTCGGCCAATAAGTTGCAGACCATCACCATTTTCATAAACAGATATGAGTGATTATTTCACGTTGATAATCTGAAGAAACGTAATTATCTTCATTGGTCGAGCAGATAGCTACTCTAAACACGAAAATGTTCCACACATTTTCTTCATTCGAATTGCAACCTCGTATGGAAAATGAACTCTAGAACTACTCAACAAATATCGACGGAATTATTTCTTCATTCTCAAAATACAGGAGGAATTTTTGAATTTCCTTCTCATTATCTAGTTTCTTATGAAAAGGGAGAAAATCGATAATTTTTATAACAAGTGAATCTGCGCTGTTGTAATTTTCGGAAATGTCAATTTGACAAAGGTTCCCGGAATACGAAAGTCAAGAATATAAACAATAATTTTTCTTCAATCTCAATATTTAGTTTCCAGATATTGGGGAAGAAAAGATGGAAAAAAAACTCTAAAAAATAATGCAATATCCCTCATAATATCTTTCAATCATAGTTTTATAAATTTTCATTCTATCGTATTAACAACCTGACGACAATTTAATTTGTAGCTCTTACAATAAGCGTGCAGAATTTACAGAGTTAACGTCAACGTCAATACTTCGAATTCTATACATATACAATCATGATATACTCGGTCATAATGATAGCATCCAGAAATAAATGCACGACAATCATAAAATTCATGATGAGAAGTCTCCAAAGAAACTACGGTTTTCCCCAACTATTGCATGTTAGCATTCATTTCTTCTACCCCGAAATTAGCTACCGAGGTCCCAGGCAAATACACTCCCTTTGTATGCACCCACAAAGATAACGATACTAAGGTTTATTTCTGATCCACTTTCTACATTTGCATAGGCTCGTAGACGCCCACCCTTATTCAGATGAAAGGGTAGCTTGTCAACCCTCGTTCCTCAGACAGAAACGAAGCGAGGGGCAGAACTTCGTATAGAAGCAGGATGTCACTTAGCTCCGAGGGACTTTGTCCGTAATAATTGAAGTCCTTCGTCCCGTGACTAACTTAACGTTTGGGACACGTAGGACCTCAAATTTAAATTGCCTTCTTTGTTTTCAAAGTCGGATGCTTGCTTGCACCTGACAGCTATTATTAATTTACGTGCCACACGAGATGGGGTTGATTGATTTTCCGATATTACAGAAAATTGGTTGATGCCATTGGAAATTGGCACGTGATATTAGGTTTTAATTGACTTGGTGGAAGATGTGGTAAGACCTTGATTCAGTTATCGATTACAGACGAGATATACCAAACAAATATTTTTGCTCGTTTACTTTAGGTGTATAACACGTTATAAAATATAATAATATATAAAACGACTAGGTTGGACTCACTGATGACGAATCCGGTATCTAAATCGTACGGAGAACCTTATCGACCTGAAACTTCCAGGGTAGGTTGCATTTCAAAATGCGACGGTAAAGTTCGTTAATGGGCGAAATCGGCCAAACGGTTTCCGAGTTAGAGCCCTTTGAAGTTTTAACTTTATTTTGGCGATAATTCAAAATTTTCTGGAACGATTGGATCGAAACTAGGCAGTTAGTCTAGCAACTCTAGCGAAATTTTGTTGAGATCATACCATCCGTAAATTTTGAAAAAATTTTTTTGTCAAAATTTTGTTGGAAAAATTTTTTTCTCGCGAATTGTTCATCACATTTGAGAACAAATTCAGCGCGAAACCTCAGCTCCATATTCCACAGCAGTGTTTCAAATTCCAATCCGATACGGTTATTAGCCTTGGAGATATTGGGAAAAAATATATGAAATTTCGTAGTTTTCTTTCTGATAGGGATGTTTTTTTCGGTATAACTCAAGAAAGACTGAAGATGCTGAAACACAACATTGTGCAGAATTCCGTGATGATCGTGCTGTTAGAACAATTTGAAAAAAAATTAAAATTTTAAAATTTTTTCTTTCAAATACATATTCAATATTATGTGATCTTCTTTCAAATTATACTCATTAAATTCTGTATGAACCTTCGAACTATTATTTTTCGATAAAGTCCTGGATTTCAATTCTGTCTAATCTGTATTTTTGGAAATATTGGGAAAATAAAATTTTGAATGGGTATATCTGCGGAATCATAGGGTGGATTTTACCTATTCACGAATTCGGCCTTCGTAATTGAGGTCCAAACCTTCTCTACAGATATCGAGTTTCTAAGTTGTTTCTTTCGGAAGTTTTATGTTTACGGTCCTGCCGTTAGGGCCTTAGGGTTGCAGCAAATAATGTTTCATCAAAATGTTTCAAAAAATGATATGCGCGTAGGCTACTTCTTCTTGTGACTGCAATTAATCTTGGAAGAACTGAAGTGATCGGTGACTTGTAGAGAAGGTTTGGACCTTGATTACGAAGGTCGAACTCGTGGATGGGTTAAATCCGCCCGATGATTCAGAGGATATACTCATTCAAAATTTTATTTTCCCAATATTTCCAAAAATACAGATCAGATCGAATTGAAATCCAGTACTTTATCGAAAAATAACAGTTCGAAGGTTCATACAGAATTTAATGAGGATAATTAATCGAAAAAAAATCTAAAAAAGCACCTCCGTGAAGGCAGCAGTTTGCTGCCTTCACGGCAGTGCTTTTCTGGATTTTTTAACTACTTCGTTTTACTACCAACAGTTCTGAGATGTTTTACAATATGTAGGGTTTACATTTTTGCGACTAGTTTCGAACATCTTCAGACAACTGACCTCTGAGCACATGGTACTAGGTATTTATGCAAATTCAGGTAAGAACGATGTGATAATAAAAGTGACACTGGAGGAATTTTGTCTGCAGCAGATGTTAGAAAAAATATTTTTTTTTTGGGAATTATAAGGGTGTCGGTATCAATGGGAAGCTTTGAAATTTGGGAACTACACAAATCCGGTTGGTCGTTCATTATTCCAAGAATATTTCTGTGCACTAATTCATAAATTTCAATGGACTCCAGATAGTTAAGTTTCATTCTTTTTGATTGTACATGTAATATTTTCGGATTATCTATTATTAGAAATGAGGGGCCATTCTCTATGGAATTAGTTGCGACGATGGACTTGCTTTTATTTTTGATGAAATCCGTTCGATATTCATCGTATATTGTCTTGAATGAGCGTCCTGTCTGACCTATATATTTCTTGTTGCAAGTTGAACATGTTAAATCATAAACTCCTGATTTAAGTTATTACGGGGTAGATTGGATTTCAAGATGTAACGGTTGATTTCGTTAGTTATAGCCATTTGAAATTTCGGAATTTTTTCGCTGGTATCTCGAGAACTACTCGAGCGATTACTGTCAGTAATTCAAAAAAAATTGTTTTCGGAATTTTTTCTGAAAAGAATTTTTTTTGGAAACTTTTCATCATATATCATCTTTCGCAGCAGTGTACAACATTTCAATTCTATATGATTATCATTTTTGGAGAAATTGGAGAAAATTATGTCAAATTTCATGGTTATTCCTTGGTATTCTTGTTTTCTTCCGAAATAACTAATAATTTCTATTTCAAATATTTAATATTCTGTGATCTTATGATCACTAAGTTGACCAAGGAACCCGATATTTTTAGAGTAGGTTTGGAGCTTGATTACGAAGTTCGAATTCATGAATGGGTAAATCCCCCTAGTGATAGAATGTCATCAAATAGGTAAGAAGTATCAAGAGTCTTATTTGCAGTTCCAAAGAAGTTCAGTCTGATGATCGGTAATAACCTTGAAACTGTAGTAACCATAGTCTGTTGACATCGCTTCTAAGGTGTGGGTACTTCGGTTGTTGGGATGATAAGCTCAAATACAGGGGGAAGATTTGTTGACTTATCGGCAGATATTCGTCCTTGTAATTATGGTAGTTTCACAATAATTACTGAAATACAGTTTCAATCATAACTATTGTTATTTCCTAGACGAAATTAACTGAACTGAATTCCGGAACATAAATCAGTTCACCAAGAAAAACAACCTCAAGCATTTTGAATGAACTATTCGCAGGAACGGCATTTTTTCTAATTTCACCATTCGAAATACACCTCATAAAATATCCACCCTGATATCCCCACGAAAACCTCTAAGACCTCCTGCAGCTGACACACATTACAATGAAAATCCAGGTTGCATCGAAATCCAACCGATGCATTATTATCCCAAGTCCGAGGGACGTAATCCCGATTATCCCTGAAAATGCGGAAGTTCCTGATCCTGTGGAACGACCCCTTGTAGCGTGCATCCCTTCGGATCGATGGCAGGAGCGACCAACGCCTGCGGTTTTCCCTTCGGCTTTTCACGAGAAATGGGGTTGTGAAAACTTCGTCGCAATAGATTGCCAATAGATCTCTTGCATGTATTTTTTGCGTGCTTGTTCTGGGAAACAGTCGTTTTGTCCAAATGACTGTAATTTTTGAATTTTGTCCAGAAAATGGTCTCAAACGACTAGACTGTCAAAATAAATTTTGTCCGTCCTGCTTTGGACACGATATCTGACGAACGGATCAAGCTGGCGACTTGAAACTTTCAGGGCAGGTCACGCAATGTAATGCCGCGGTTGATTTCGTAAATAAACCAAATCAGCAAAATATCTCCGGAGTTGCAGTCATTTGAATTTTTGAGATTACATCCCGATATTTCAGGAACTATTGAAGCAAAATTTTGTTGAGATCTTACCATCACATAATTTCAAAGAAATTAGTTTCCAGAATTTCCTTTGAGAACAAATTTTTTGTAGAAAACTGTTCTTCATTTGCTTGTACCCTGAGCTCCATATTTCACAGTAGTGTTCTCAATTTCAGTTTGATACCTCAATAATTCTTGGAGACATTGGAAAAAAATGTCAAATTTCATAGTGTTTTTTTCGATATCCACTCAACAATATACAGTGCGCGTCAAAATTATGGAACAAATTCATTTTCTCAGGAGAAAAATATTTGGCAACAAAATCCTGAAACAGGTCAATTTTTGTTTCACTTTTACCAAATTTATATGCATTTTTGAAGGAATTTTGTTGCACCCTGTGCCATTCCATCCACCCTCTAAATTTTTCGAATAAGGAAAGTGGGTCATGTGGTACTTTTTTGGCAAGCTCTCTGAAATTTTCAAGAAAAAAAATTTTTTTTTGAGAAATTAGTTAGTTCAAGGAGGTTTTCAGTACGTGCACTTTGTCATGGCTCATTTACTTTGAGACGATGGTACCTGATGAAATTTGTCATCGAATGAAAGTCGACCATTACAGTTTTGTTCATGCACAACTTTCAACCCCTTTCAACGTTTCTAGAAACGTACTGATAACATACCTACTTAAGATCATAACTCAAGCGCAGTGTTTCACACATTCTAATTTTTCACGTGAGGGGGTTGAAAGGGATTGAAAATTGTGCATGAATAAAATTTCATCAGGTACCATCGTCTCAAAGTAAATGAGCCATGACAAAGTGCACATACTGAAAACCTCTTTGAACTAACTAATTTCTCAAAAAAAAAAATTTTCTTGCAAATTTCTGCACACATGTAAAGAAGATACAAAGACCTTGCCAAAAAAGTACCACATGATCTACTTTCCCCAATTACATTGAAATAGCGGAGCAGCATATACTTGTCCCAAATATTTTCAGTAAAGTGGAGGCCACATATATTCGCGATCACGATCACGATAGCGTTCACTATAGCGTTCACGATGCAGATCTCGTGCTGTCCAGAACATATACGCTAGCAGATCACAAAACTCTTGTGCCAGTGTCTGATAACATATCCGTAGCAATTGTCATATTTTTTCCAACGTCATGCGATCGCTCAATATCCTGTCTGAACGCTGTCAGGTCGCAGCAAGTTACTACAAGTATATGCTGCTCCACTAGTTCAATGTTATAATTTGATCGCCTTTACCATCGTGAACGCCATCATGGCCGTGATAGCGTATATGTGACCTCCGCTTCAAGCGATCACGATCACGATGGCGTTCATCGTGGCGATGGCGATCAGATTATAACATCGAACTAGTGGAGCAGCAAATACTTTTCGGACTTGCTGCGTCCTTGCACGAAATTTCGCATATGTAATGGCGTTTGTATTATATCTAGTTTCAAATCGATCGGATCGAATTGGTCGAATTTTCACTAGTAATACCACTAGAGGTCCAATAATTTCCGGAAATTCTTTCAGGCTCATGAATATTTTTAAAATTATCCCGAGTCGAAGACGAGGGATAATTTTCTAAAAACATTAATGAGCGGGAAAAATTTCCGGATTTAATTTGATCTCGTGTGGTATTCGGTAAGAAAATTCCACACCGAATGTGTTTATTTCCAACAACATCAATTTTAGTCTTCATCAAGTACTTGCAAAACATAGAAGATTTTGTCGACTAGATTATTCAGTTACCATGGCAACTCAGTGAAACTCTAAGCTAGAATTATTTCTGTTTTGAATTTGTCACACAGCACGACGTAGAAAAATATCTAGCTTCGGTCAAGAAAGTAACGAAAGTATTCGGAAAAATATTAAGCAGTTGACATCCGCGAATTCAAGGAAATCGAAGGCAAGTATATGGAAGCAGTTTATAAACTTTTGCGCAGAAAAAGCTTATGATTTCGATAGAGCCAATATACCTGTGGAAGAACTGGCGCTTATTCTTGAAGTCTATGCCTTCAACATGCGAAAAGAGAACTCCAAAGACTATAAGGGGATTGTTATCAAAGTTCTATGGAACTCTATAGCTATGCAGTTGCAGGAATATTTTTTCCAAAGGTATAATCGCAAATTTAATCCATTCTCTGACATAGAAATTGTCAACGCAAGAGCTGCAAAAAATGCTAAGCGTCGGAAGCTACAAATAGATCCAACCAAGAGAAAGGCAACTTCATCCGCACTATCAGCAGACGAATTGAGAAAATATTCTGTCATTGTAAACGTCAAAAAAAATTACAGTATAATTCGCTGTTGGGCACCCACGAGGAGAAAATGTCCACTAAAAATTCATCCGTTGCGATGGTGATCTGTCAGAAATACACGTTCTGATTGTTTAAAAATCACTTGTGTGGAATTTTCGAGAAAATATTATTTCCCGATTCTGACCTAGAAATTTACAGTGAATACCATACAAAATTTTATTTATCTTGACCAGAGTCCTTTACTTATCTAGATCAGACCTGAATACTTATTCTTGAAAGGCTTCGGAACACGATGTGCTTGACCCAAATACACTTTTATGACATTCATCCCTTAGCGGCCGGAAGCAATCTCATTTGACATAATTCTACGGCCCATTTCCTCTTTAGTATTTTTCACGAAGAGCTCTAGGATAACAATTTTCCCAAGCAATTGGATTGTCAGGAACTCGTGTTTATTTACCGTTTTTACCTGTCATCGGGATTTGCGTAAAAAAAATTGTGAATAGCAAATAATTCACCTAATCTATCAAAGGAGCTGTCAAGCTGTTTTTTCATCAACAGCAAATATCTTGGTAACCTAAGTGAAGAAGAATCCATAACGCATATAACAGCGATATATTATTTCGTCATCGATCTAATCAGAGAAATGTCGCCGTGGACGTGAATGGGTCAAATCCACAATTTCAGGTTTTTGAGTTAGGACTGTAGACATCTTCAAGAAAGCTCAAATTTTGTGGTATTGAAGACATTCAATAGATTTATAGCGTATTCGTTCAGTTATAGAAATTGCTTAGAGATCTAAGTAACAATTTTTAGTAGTGAATAGCTCCTTGTGGCTTGGATCTTTTCACAACTGTTTTTGACAGGGCCGATTCGAAATATTCAAAGGAAGTGAAAGATGATAACCCAAATTTGACAAGCTTGTTGATCAAAACCAAAACAAAAAAAACATCTGCTTTTCTAAAAAACGTTCAAATGCGTTTTACTCGAAACTTATGTTCAGGGAATTGGACCCATTCATGTCCAAGGCGACGAAATATCGAATTGAAAATTGATTTTAACGTTTTGCGTTTTTGATATTGAATAATAAATGGGTTCCATCAAATTGAGGGTGTCCTAATGCTTAGTACTATATTTTGAAATACTCCTCATTTTGTTGTATACAAAAAAATTCTATCTAGAGAAAATACATAAACATAATATACAAATAATTGATTCAACCTACAACGAAACATTTGTGTTTACGTTCTCGTCGGATGAAAGTAACAACTCTGAAACAAATGTATACTATATTCCTTTAATATCTAACTATCCCGGTTGGCTATGATTTAGGTCTGTCAAGTTTTTTACCTGAAACTGACGCAGGTAGGCACTCGTGAAATATCGGAAATGTCAAAATAATTCTCAGAGACGTTGCCAAATGGCAATGCCAATTTCTACTCTCAATCTTAACATAATTATCACGCTTGGAAACTAAAAATGCCTAAGGTAGTTTTGAAGGAGCAGAGACAAAGTATCATGAAGTGCTATCTAGAATTGAAATCTGCTTTCTCTGATAGTAACCCTGATAATTTGGATTCAATAATTCATCACAAGCTATCCAACATTTTCGACATATGTGACTGAAAACTAAGGAATTATATTTTATATGAATAGATATTTATTTTTAGCTGCACATTACCACAATAAGAAATATTTTAAGTGGAAAAGACGACAAAGAATTTCCTTCTGTTGGTGCACCCAAAAAGAAACTGACTGAAGAATTCATTTTGAGGAGAGATCTGCAACGACAGATTTGGAATTATAATTTGGAAAATGAACACTTTTCGATTGATACACTACTCACTTTTATAGGAAGATTTGGAATATAACCGAGGACGTACATCACTCTTCAAAATTATAAAATCAATGGGTTACGAATACAAAAGGCAGGTAAATGAACGCAAAATCTTATGTGAACAAAAAAATGTTGTTGCAGCCAAAATGACTTTCCTGCGCAAATTTTTACAGTATAAATCGTTGGATGAAAATCTCAGATTTGTGTGTGAACAAACATTTCGATAAATATGTAATTACCGTAGTAATTACAATTAGTAAGATCGTTGGTGAAGAAACAGACCCTTAAGGATTAAGAAATTGTACTTCAGTTATCATCAGTTTTGCCCAGCGTGTACATCACTCCATTCACTTTTATAAACTATCCCGATTGGTCATGACATTCTGACACATTTCACTATGTATATTTTGAAAATGTTTGGTTGTAGGCATAGTGGTCGTACCCATTGCTGAGTATCTGATGCATATCAAAACTACACAGTGATGAAGCATCTTGTTTTTTCGGCAATTTGTTTTGCATCTTAAAAAATACATCTATGATGTCCCTAAATTGGTATTGAATGACTAGAGATTGGACTCACCGAAAAAGAATAACTCTGGTCTCGACATTTTTGGTAGGCCAATTGTTTCGGAGTTGAACCTCAAGAATGTTTTTTCCCCAATATCGCAAAACCGCTGATCTAATCGAATCCCGATGCTTATACTGGAGTATATCGTATCCGTGGAAAAACAGCATGAATTATTTCAGAAACTTTCCGTCTCATTGGACAGATATAGGTTAGATTTCACAAAAGGAGCAAAAGCAAAATGGAATCGAGTATTTCCATCAAACAATAAATAATTTCATTATAACTTCTTGGAAATATCAGTACTCTTCAGCGGTTCTACGAAAGCTTTTCGGTAGTAAACTCCATTTTTCTCAATCGTTAGAGAAAAGTAACCCCTGGAGTGTTCCAACCACGTAGGCGACACATACTTCAGTTTTTCCACTGCTGGAGAACATCTGTGATTAAGTTTAGAGTTTCATGAAGGTAAAAAGTGACATGAATTTGAAATTAGCCATTGGACTTTCTCTTGGGAATTCCTACGAGTTTCTGAAACTGTATTAAATTCGCGACAGTAAAAGACTCTTTAATGAATGTTTAAACCTTCGATAAGTTAACTCTTGAATCCAGGTCGGGGCTCAAAAAAGTCTGATTATTTTCATAAGGCATAAAGTTTCTGTTCGAAGAGAACAGATTATCGCTGATAGTGAATAAAAATCATTTATTTAGACTATGGGTTTTATTGATCCTTTTTGCAGCCAGAAGCCTCTATTTTGAATGAGAAACCGCACGTCGCGCCCCCTTTTGGATCACTATAAGCCCCTCAAGGTGGGCGCGGGCTAGAGGCCCCCAACCTTCCACCCTATGCGCCTCACTCAACTTTATGCTACAAAATACTACGACCCTACAGGGGCCGAAATGGGGAGTAAAAATATTTCGATATTCAATATAAATTGTGTAATCGAAATATATAAATTTCAGATGAAAACTCAGTTCTTCTATTTAGGAGTCTTCAATCTACTATGAAGATTAAGTAATAACATTCAAAACCACGCATCTCTAGTTTGAATAAGAAGCTAATTGCCGCGCCCCCCTCGGAAACAATATAAGCCCCCCAAGGGGGGCGCGCCGTATAAATTTTGTAATTGAAATATGTATTTCAGATGAAAACTTAGTACTTCTAAGGAGTCTGTAATCCATTTTGCAAATCAAGTTTTTATTATATTTCTCGACTATGAAAATCATTCGATATCGCGCATTTCAAGTTTAAATAAGGAGCAGCTCTCCGCGTCCCCCTGTTGATCACTTTAAGGCCCCCAAGTGGGGCGCGCCAACCAGTTGCCTTAGTAAATAATTGTGTGGAGATATTCGGATCTCAGTTATTGAATATTTTATTTATTCGTCTGATGCTCACTCGTACCAACAAAACACGAACTAATTTCATTCAGTTGTTCACGTTATGCTAATTCGTCGGCCACGTGCAATTTGGTGTTCGATTACAGTAATATCAGAGAGTCGAACTCAAATGCAATGAAACTCGAGCTGAGAATCGATACAGAATATCCGTTCTTTTGAGTTATTTGAATACAAAAGAGTTCTGAAACACGCACCCCTTGTTGAATCGATAACGACAATTAACTTTCACTACTAGAAATGAAAATCACGTATATATGTAAAGGATAAGGGAATCTATTGAATCTCTAACGGTTGTAGGTTTGAAACATTTTGGCCTGATAATATTCTTCTTTCAACCCGAATGTATTAGTTAAACCATCGTATAAAGATTTTTACAATGGTTTATACAATGGTTAAACAGGGGAAGTCTCGAAGTTGTACATTAATTTCAAGCAAAGATTCTCCTCATCAGTTAGAACATCGTCTTCGTTTGACATTTTGCACTTTGTTTACAATTCGTATTGTAAAGCATACAATTCATTGCTGGAAATTCAATGCAGATGGATGGAGAAAACTCATTTAAACACTAAAATCTTATGGTTTGGTGATTATTGCAGCATTATTGTAACAAGATTATTTCACTGTACACGATCGACATATCCATTTGTTTCTACCATAAGCATGTACACAATTTCATCATGGCTCATTCTCATAGTGAAAATTTCATATATATCATGATTTCAATCGAACTTATGAATGAAAATGATATAAAATCACTTAATCAGTGTGTAAATAAATTTATGAAACTTCTTAAATTCTGTGGAATGTCATGTATATAGATATAGGGATGAAATCTCCATGTCTAAGGTTTTGTCGAGAAATAGAGAAATACCTATGTGTATTCTGTGGTCCCAATAAACACTAGAGCAGCCTAAGAATTGTATCAGATTTCATAACAATCAACCTTGAATATGTCAAAATTGTTTCAGGAAAAATTATGAAAATAATTATTTAAATCCTTTCTGAAATTATTGAACTTTCTCATATTAACTAGAAATGAACTTCTGCATTTTTTATGATAATGTTTTATAGTTGTATGAACTGGAGGGTTTATGATTAGGAAATCATTTTAATAATTGATTCACAAACTAATGTGTCATAGTTGTAAACTGCACACCAAAATTCATATTATTCGGAATACCGATGTCATAGCTGAAAAAACACTGTTTTTTGCGCACATGTTCTAGGGGAACAGCGTGCTATCGTTTTGTCCAAATGTCTGTAATTTTGGATGATTGAGCCGAAAATGGTCTCAATCGACTAGGTTGGACTCACTGATGACGAATCCGGTGTCAAAATCGATTCTGTCCGGCCGGCCGGCCGGCCGTAGACACGATAACTGTCGACAGAAGCAAGCTAGCAACTTGAAACTTTCAGGATAAGTTGCGTATCGGAGTGCCGTGGTTAAGTTCGTTAATGGGCCAAATCGATCGAATAGTTCCGGAGTTATAGGCACTTGAAGTTTTGAAGTTATTTATTTTTTATTTCAGAAACTGCCAGAGCGATTGGATTCAAACTTGGCAGTTAGATGAAATACAACAACGCGCAACTTTGACCTAAATTTCGTCAGGATCATGTTGTCAGTAATTTAAAAAAAAAAATTTTTTCGAAATTTTTTTCCAAAAAAATTTTTTTTTCGGAAACCATTCATCATACCAAAAAAAAACTTAAACTCACACTTTGACCTTCTAATTTCACAGCAGAGTATTAAATTTCAGTTCAATACGATCATAAGTTTTGGAGATATCATGAAAAAATATGTCAAATTTCTCGATATCGTTGATTTTTTCGGTATAACTCGAGAAATACTGATTCAGTCCTGATTAAACTTCACAGCTAGTTTAAAGATGCTGAAAGACAACTTTATACAGTGATAATCGTGATATTAGAACAATTTGAAAAAAAAAATTTCTATGAATTTCTCATCATATCATCCTCATTAAATTCTGTATGAAACTTCGAACTGTTATTTTTCGATGAAGTACTGGATTTCAATTCGATCTGATCTGTATTTTTGGAAATATTGGAAAAATAAAATTTTGAATAGGTATATCTACGGAATCATTGGGCGGATTTTACCCATTCACAAATTCGACCTTCGTAATTCAGGTCCAAACCTTTTCTACAAATATCGAGTTTCTAAGTTGTTTCTTTCGGAAGTTTTTGTGTTTACGCAGTCGGCCGTTAGGCTGACCGTAAACACAATAACTTCCGGAAGAAACGACTTAGAAACTCGATATTTGTAGAGTAGGTTTGGGGCTTAATTACGAAGGGCGAATTCGTGAATGGGTAAAATCCTCCCAATGATTCCGTAGATATACCCATTCAAAATTTTATTTTTACAATATGTCCAAAAATACAGATATGATCGAATTGAAATCCAGTAATTTATCAGAAAAAACTTTCAAAAAGCACTGCCGTGAAGGCAGCAGCTTTTGCGCGCACGTTCAAATTCGTTGCTGAACCGGTCATCTACATTGAACATGCGCGCAAAAGGTGCTGCCTTCACAGCAGTGCTTTTTGAAATTTCTTATAAATTGCAATAGTCTTTTTATCTGAACCAGATTTCGAAAGTAAATGAAAAGAGTGCTTCATTTGATAAAAGCTAGTCATAATTAAAATTAATAAACAACAGTGAGTGTTTCTAACTTTGAATACATTCATTCAAAAAGACAAGAACTTTTAATGGTAAATATGTTCAGACAGGATGATTAGGATTTAAGGCGCTTATTTTTTCATTGTGCCATTTTTGATATAGTAAAACGTTGTAGAGCGTGTCCGCAATTTGAGATATCTGAACAACGTGCAGTATAAAATAAGTTACTTTATAGATTACATTTTGAGTTGATAACAGATAGATCCGTTGACAACTGTACGCTATTGAATATTATTTGCCATTTTCAACAGACCCAATAATCGAATGGTCCAGAATTGCAGAATTACGGGAGATACGCTTATTGAATGCTTGAGCATAGACTAAAGAAAGCCTTGAATTAATTTCAGTAATAGATAACACTTGTTGGAGCGATCAATTGAGATGTTCGCGTAAGGGCATTTTTTGTAGTTGCGAAATGGCGAATGAGCCAGGCCTATCGCTTACTTTGTCCATTTTAAGAATATTCAGAAACACTCAGAAAAGACAAGAGACGATCACGCTCTTTAGCTTTCTTGTTAACTCCTTCTCGCAACTTCGAGTTTAAGATCACAAAGTTTCACACCATATTCAGATAGTATAGAGTAGAATCAGATTTCATCCATTTCGAATCAAAAAAAAAATTAATGTCAGCTTTCATTAAAATCGAATGAATAGTTTATGTTGGGAAGTTCATTCAAAAACTGATTAGGAATACAATCACTAAATTTAGATGAGAATTGTGCGTCAATAGTCTACAACTAATCATCAAGTTTCAATCCAATCGCATGAGTTATTCCAGAAATATCGGAGAATTAACCTGGCCAATGCAAATGAGTATAACTCGGAAACTATTCGGTCGATATGGCCGAGAAAATAAACGTCGCATTCGGAGTGCAATCTATCCTGAACTTATGCTCCTAGCTTTTTTCGTTCTCAAATAAACGTGGCCGGACTTACATCATCGATTTCGATATCGGATTTTCCATCAGTGGGTCAAACCTAGTCGTGTAAACCCTAGTTTCGGCCCAAAGTTTGGCATCTGAGATTCTGTTGTTACAAAATGGTGCAGGGGTCACCTACTGCGTTTATTTGGAGAATTTTTAAGAAATACTAGGATTCGATGAAAGATCACGTCATTTAGTCTTATTCGTTTGATATTCCCTCCAATTGTCTACTAATAAAGTCGAAATTTTGTCCGAATTCCTTTAATTCTAGTTCAAGTTTGACTGATTCTCACCTTGTTCAATAGTTATAGTATAGAACTGTACCCCATTCACTTTTATAAAGTCAGAAGTTTCGCTATGGAAATTCGGCACATTATTCCATTCTGTATCATTGGAATTTGTTTGGTAAGGTTTATTTTCCTCTCAGATAACTGCGCGGCGTTGAAAGTTTTTCATAGATGAAGAAGTAGTTAGGAATGTAACTAAATCAATAATATAATCTTCGATAAAAATGCGAATGACTTGAGGATGTCTCGTATAATAATTTTTACCTTGGCGTCGTTACACGAGGTCCAACCTGAATTAGTTCTGGTAACAAGACCTTGAGACATATTCCAAGACCTATCTACTGAATCCATAGAAGTGACTGGAGTATAGGTACATAAATCGAAGGATTATTTCATTAAATGTAAGAAAATCGACTCTTCAAAAACAACCCCATACCTCCCGACCTACTAAATGACAAGCTTTCAACCTAAATTGGTAAATAAATCACCTCACAGAAACCATACACAAACACCAATTTCCAAGCGTCGCAAAATCTACCGAATCGATCCAAGAAAATCAATCACGAAAAACGGCAAATAATTCGTAGTGCCCGTACTGCTTTCTATCACGCTTCGCATTCAAGGGGCTTGCCAAGTATCATAATTTAACCTTACGTCCCGCTCAAGAGCTCTAGCTTGAGAGGTACATAAAATATCTTATGGCGGAAGATTTTCAATATGAGTTTCCAACATGAGTTACGGACGGACGGAAGCATGCTAGCCTTGATTTGCATACCCCTGATGGAGATCTTAAGGTTCCATATTGTATGTCCCGCTGTTTTTGAGGCCAGAATTTTGAATATAAATTCAAACGAGTCTTCTAGATAAAGGCTATTAATACAATCATTAAAAACACAGATTTTTGCGCGCATGTTCTGGGGGAACAGCGTGCTATCGTTTTGTCCAAATGTCTCTAATTTTTTAATTGAGCCGAAAATGGTCTCAAGGAATAGGTGGGACTCACTGATGACGAATCTGGCTTCAAAATCGATTCTGTCCGGCCGGCTGTCAGTATGCACGATAACGGCCGTACGGAGAATCCTATCGACCTGAAACTTCCAGGGTAGGTTGCGCATCCGAATGCCGCGGTTGAGTTCGTTAATGGGCCAAATCGGCCAAATAGTTTCGGAGTTATAGCCATTTGAAATTTTGAGGTAATTTCGGTCATATTTCAGAAACTACTGAATCGATTGGATTGAAATTTAGCAGTTTGTTGAAGCATAACGACGCAAAATTTCGTTGAATTCTTATGTTCACTCAATTCAAAAAAAGTTTTTTTCTGAAACTATTGTTCATATACGAGAGCAATTCCAGTTATACCTTGAGCTTCGTATTTCACAGCAGTGTATCAAATTTCAGTTCGATACGGCTATCAGTTTTTGAGATATTGGGAAAAAATATGTAGAATTTCGTGTTTTTTTACTCGATATCGTTGTTTTTTTCGGTATAACTCGGGAAATACTGATTCAATCGTGATGAAAATTTTGCAGAATTTCGTGATGATCGTGTCATTGAAATGATTTGAAAAAAATTTCAAATTTTTTTCTTCAAATATTCAATATACTGTGATCTTTTCATCATATTATGCTCATTAAATTCTGTATGAACTTTCAAACTGTCATTTAACGATGAAGTTCTGGATTTCAATTCGATCTTATCTGTATTTTTCGAAATATTGGGAGAATAAAATCTTGAATGGGTAAATCTGCGGAATCATTGGGTGGATTTTACCCATTCACGAATTCGAATTTATTTTTCCAATATTTCAAAAAATACAGATTAGATCGAATTAAAATCCAAATTCCCAATCCAATTCAAATTCGTCGCCGAAGCGGTAATCTACATTGAACATGCGCGCAAAAGCTTCTCCTTTACGGCAGTGCTTTTCTAGATTTTTCCGTAATATCTTTCGATATTGATATCTTACGATATACTTTCATTGTCTTTCACGTACAACGTCTTCAATAAAAGATTTCATTATTTTATTGATTGAAGTCAAAAACTTAGGAAAATGGTAACATTATAAAATACAATGCGAAAATAATACTAAACACGGTGTTTCATCTCTTATCATTCGATTTAGAATCACCAGTAGCATCTATTCTATATTATATGTCAAAATCTAACCACGTTTATTCACAAACACTCTGTTACCAACGAACTAAGGTGGTAGAGACCTTCTGGCAAGCTTGTAAAGTTGTGCATAGAACAATATTGTCAAAAAGCTCTACAACATCTTGTACCGAACCCAGGATTAATTTTGACCACTTTACCTAAACTCAAAAACCCACCCACGGCCAATACCCTATGATCGTCTAGTAAACTGAATACGACTCTACGTTGTGTTTGCAACCCAAAATACTTTCATACTCAGGGAATGAGAGAGAAGATTGAGAGTTCAGGTTAGAATTAATAAAACAACATTTTGGCTATTCGGTGCGGTTCTCTTGCACGAGGAAAAAGAATGCCTTAGAAAAACTCCAAAGCGATATTTATTAAAATATATCAGAAACAATTTGTTGTAAATGATGAAGTCAATTAGGTGCAGGCAATCGGTGAGATTGCCATATAGGCAAAGGTTATTTGAGATACAATATACAGGAATGGTGACTAAGGGGTTGAATAGCGGAGCCCTTCTATTAACGGAGCGATACCCCTCCATAGCGACCAACAAAGGTTATTCGAGAATTTTGGGATAATTACGTTATTAGAGCAATTAAAAAAAAATTTTCGAAATTTTTCTTCGAAAGAATTTTTTTGGAAACTATTCATCAGATTTTGAGTATATATCGCGAAGAACCTGAACAATAGATTTCACAAATGTATCCCAAATTGCAGTTTGATCCGAATTCAATTTGAGAAAATATTGGAAAAAAATATGTAAAATTGAAGTGAAACTTGCAACGCGCAAGTGCAAGTTTGATTTCAAAAAATAATAATACAAGTTCGTTGTCAGCTACTGGGAGCAGGATACCTGAAAAATATGGCAACCCCCATCCCCCCAAAATATTTTCAATCGATGTATGTCAATTCGGTTCCGACTGAAGAAAATCTTGGACGAATACAAATTCACTACACCACAAGAGCAGTTTTTTATTGCCAAAGAATTTTCGTGATTTGCGTGACTACTACCATTGTTAATACTACTACAATCAAGATAACCTGTATTTTCAGGAAAACTTTGATCGATGAATATGGAACCTTTTTCGAACATAACATGTAAATGCAAATCGCGATATAATTTTGGAACTGTATATAATTTAGGAGCTGTTTTGATTCTTTATTAGACTCATAAGGAGCAACATTAAGGTCACGTTACACTTTGTGGGATAATATTGATCATTCTGAACCGCATTAGGAAAACACTTGTGAAAAACCTATTAACTTAACTGGTCGATACCAGTTCGTTTTTTACACGCTGGTTTCAGGGAACAATGCGTTATCGTTTCGGCACAATGACTGTAATTTTAGGATTTTGAGCCGAATACCTAAGATTGGGTTGAACAGTTAACTCAAAACAAATCAAATTAATTCATTAATTGTACGCAAACCCATAAGTGATGGAATGTGCAAAGTATACGGCACTTGAAAAGAAATACGGTAAACTTTTGCAACAGGGTAACCCACAAATTTCTTCCAAATTCACTATCACTGGGAAAAGGGTATTTCAGAAGAAATTCGACATGATAAGGTTCGCGCTATTTATAAATATTCGTAAAAGATGCCTCGGCTCCTCAAACAATATAATTCCTTCCAAATATAGGTTTTTGTTAAGGTCATCTCTGATTTGCTGAATTTAAGTTGGGATTCCTGCTTTCATGTTATTAGTGTCAAGTTTATATAGGATATGCTCCGCAAATCAACTTATTATTTTGGTTGCCGGTTTTCCGTTCCGTGAATATGAAATATTCGGTTGGTTTCTGAAAAAAGGTTAATTACGGAATTTGATTGATAAAAAAGCAATCTTTCTGTCACCAGAACGACAGTCAATGTTCTATGGTAACATATCCATAGCATAGAACAATCTTTATTTACTTTATGATCCATAGAACATACTTAGTAATTTTTTCATTGTTGATTGTTGTCTCGTCTGTGTCATATGGATCATAAAGTAAATGAATATTGTTCTATGCTATGGATATGTTACCATAAAATAGTGACTGCCGTTCTGATTACACAAAGAATGTTTTTTCCATGATGTAGGCGAAACATGGTGTGCTTATCTGAAAAAAAGTGACGTCAGCAAGATTTAATTACAAAGAGTTGTATATTCTGTGCTTTGAATTAACATGCAAATCCAAAGCACAGAATATATAATTCTTTGTATTTTAATCTTGCTGGCGTTACTCATTTTTCAGATACGCACACCCTGTTTTTTCTTCATGCTTACATCATGGTTCTTTCATCAATCAAATTCCGTGATTAACCTTTGTTTTTCAGGAACTAACCAAATTTCAACCAATCAGAGATGATTCTAACAAAAACCTATATTTGGAAGGAATTATCATGTTTGAGGAGCCGAGGCATCTTTCACGAATATTCATAAATAACAGAACCTTATCATGTCGAATTCGTTCTGAATTTCCCCTTACCCAGTAATAGTAAATTTGGAAGAAATTTGTAGGTTGGCAACTTAGACCGAAGTCGTCTTTTGTACTATGTTTTGATAACGACATTACACTTAATTTTTCTTTAGTGTTGTTGAAAATAGGTACATGGTTATAGTCCCTGAATATGAACTCAAATATGCATTTTTGTTACAATCTCATGCGATTTCTGATTAGTTTCATATACACCCACGAGAATTATCAGAAGTCTATATAGAAAACCACTTAATATTTCAATGCATACATACTGTTGATCACAGTTATCATAAAACGGAAAATTAACAGTTGTTATACTCACAATACATAATATGATGATCACTTCAACCACAATGTATTTCACGAAATCAAAAATCTAAACAGACTAATGAAATGAAACGCACAATGAAGTTGTAACAATATGACATGTTTCTTTCAAATTTGAACTCAGTCTGAGTGCATGAATAATATCATAGATAATAATTTTCTCTGCGAATAAATTGCACTGTCAATACATACCTGACAGTTCGTGAAGTTATTCACACAAAGGTGCCACTTTCTGCACAGTAGGTCAAACAAACCAAACACTGAAGAGTTGTTGATTAACAAGAGGGTATTTCAGAAACTTATCCAGGTTACTTTTAATTGACAGATAAATCTGTCACTAGGATAATCCGATAAGTTTCCGAAAGCCTCCTTTGGAAATATAGCTGTCTCACAGTAGGGCCAATTTTTGCGCGCATGTTCTAGGGGAACAGCGTGCTATCGTTTTGTCCAAATGTCTGTAATTTTGGATGATTGAGCCGAAAATGGTCTCAATCGACTAGGTTGGACTCACTGATGACGAATCCAGTGTCAAAATTGATTCTGTCCGGCCGGCCGGCCGTCCGTAGACACGATAACTGTCGACAAAAGCAAGCTAGCTACTTGAAACTTTCAGGATAGGTTGCGCATCAGAATGCCGCGGTTGAGTTCGTTAATGGGCCAAATCGGTTGAATAGTTTCGGAGTTATAGGCACTTGAAGTTTTGAAATTATTTATTTTTTATTTCAGAAACCACACAAGCGATTGGATTCAAACTTGGCAGTTTGGTGGAGTATAACGACGCGCAACTTTGAACCAAATTTCGTCAAGATCATATTGTCAGTAAATTAAAAAAAAAATTTTTTTCGAAATTTTTCTACAAAAAAATTTTTTTTTCGAAAACCATTAATCATATCCAAAAAAAAATAATACTCACACTTTGACCTTCTAATTTCACAGCAGTCTATTAAATTTCAGTTCGATACGATCATAAGTTTTGGAGATATCGGGAAAAAATATGTCGAATTTCGAGGTTTTCTTCTCGATATCGTTGATTTTTTCGGTATTACTCGAGAAATACTGATTCAGTCCTGATTAAACTTCACAGCTAGTTTTAAGATGCTGAAAGACAACTTTATGCAAAATTTCGTGATAATCGTGTTATTAGAACAATTTGAAAAAAAAAATTTCTATGATTTTCTCATCATATCATCCTCATTAAATTCTGTATGAAACTTCGAACTGTTATTTTCGATGAAGTACTGGATTTCAATTCGATCTGATCTGCATTTTTGGAAATATTGGAAAAACAAAAGTTTGATTGGGTATATCTACGGAATGGGTATATCTACGGAATCATTGGGTGGATTTTACCCATTCACGAATTCGGCCTTCGTAATTAAGGTCCAAACCTTCTCTACAAATATCGAGTTTCTAAGTTGTTTCTTTCGGAAGTTATTGTGTTTACGCAGTCGGCCGTCAGGCTGACCGACTCTTTGAAATTGTTGAGCTCACATGCCGCACAGAATTATCAGGTTTGTTGTCAGTATAGATGAGTGTAGTAAAGCGTAGTGCTGTATAGTTCAATCTGCTCACTGATTCTTCGCAAATCAAAAATGCCTATTCTATGCTTTTTTTCGCATAAGAAGTAATCCAACGATTTGTAGGTAATCATATTTGTGTAAATAGACGACTTCGGTCCAAGTTGCCAACCCACAAACTTCGTCCAAATTAACTATCACTGGGGAAGGGGATTTTCAGAATAAATTCGACATGATAAGGTTCGCGTTATTTATGAATATCCGTAAACGGTGCCTTGGCTTCTCAAACAAGATAATTCTTTCTAAATATACGTTTTTGTTGAGATCATCTCCGATCAGCTGAAACATAAGTTGGGACTCCTGATTTATGTTTCAGCTAATCGGAGATGATCTCAACAAAAACGTATATTTGGAAGGAATTATCCTGTTTGAGAAGCCAAGGCAACGTTTACGGATATTTATAAATAACGCGAACCTTATCATGTCCTATATATAGGATATGTTCCTCGAATCATCTTGGTTATTTCGGTTGCCGGTTTTCTCTTCCGTAAATATGAAATATTCGGTTGATTCCATGATGTTAAAAACAAGGTGTGCTCATCTGCAAGAAAAATGACGTCAGCAAGATTAAAATACAAGGAAATTATATTCTGTGCTTTGAATCTGAATGAAAAAAGTGACGTCATCATTGGTAAATACGATCACAGATGAGCAGATGAGCACACTTACCTCATGGTTTTACTTATATCATGGTCGATTCCTGAAAAAATGGTTACTTTATGAAATTTGATTGATTAAAAAGCGACATTTTTGTCACCAGAACGACAGTCAATGTTCTATGGTAACATGTCCATTGCATAGAACAATCTTTATTTACTTTATGATCCATAGACGAGAAATCAACAATGAAAAAATTACTAAGTATGATCTATGGATCATAAGGTAAATATAGATTGTTCTATGCCATGGATATGTTACCATAGAACATTGACTTTCGCTCTCTGGTGACAGAAAAATAGCTTTTTCATCGAATTCTATAATTAACCATTTTTTCAGGAACCAATCGAATTTTTCATATTAACGGAACGGAAAACCGGCAACCGAAATAACCAAGTTGATTTGCGGAACATATCCTATATGAAGCTGACACTGTTGACATGAAATCAGGAATACCAACTCAAATTTCAGCCAATCGGAGATGATCTTGATAAAAACCTATATTTGGAAGAAATTATCTTGTTTCAGGAGCCTAGGATATTTATGAATAAAGTGAACCTTATCATGTCGAATTTGTTCTGAAATATCTCTTCCCCAGTGATGGTAATTTTGGACGAAATTTGTGGGTTGGCAACTTGGACCGAAGTTGTCTGTTGTTGCTAGAAATAATTCTCTTATATTCATTACATATATACATTTCACCATCCTATTTTGTGCAGCCTCACAAAGTACGTAGTCGGAACTTTATAATCTGTGACTACATTTCATTACAGCATTTCAGCAAGAGCAGCTGATTAGAAAGATGGTGAATTCAAAGATGCGCTTCTGTTTCGCCGATGGTGAGAATATTGCTTGAATTCGTTTTTTCCACTGAAGGTGGCTCTATTTTGAAATAGACAACCTCGGCCCAAGTTGCCAACCCACAATTTTCTTCACAAATTTACTGTCAATGGGGAACGGGAATTTCAGGACAAATTCTACATGATAAGGTTCGCGTTATTAATGAATATCCGTAAAAGATGCCTCGGCTCCTAAAACAAGATAATTCCTTCCAAATATAGGTTTTTCTTAGGCTGAAATTAAAGTTGGGATTCCTGATTTCATCTCAATAGTGTCAAGTTTATAAAGGATATGTCCCGCAAATCAACTTGGTTATTTCGTTTGCCGGTTTTCCGTTCTGTAAATATGAAATATTCGGTTGGTTCCTGAAATAAAAAGTTTATTACGGAATTTGATTGATGAAAAAGCAATCTTTTTGTCATAGACATATTGAGCCTATGCACCAAAACGACAATCAATGTTTTATGGTAACATATCCCTAGCATAGAACAATCTTTATTTACCTTATGATCTATTGGCGAATGAAGATAAGCGCTACTTCCTCTGGTGGCTATCCCAGTTACCCGAGGTACAGACATTATCATTGACAAATTGAAAGAAATGTTAAGAAAATGAGAAAGTTTATGCATTTATCTTGGCGTTTGTGTGATTTCGCAAGTGCTTCTACTGAGGAAAAGCAAACTCAAATCTCCCTTCCCATAGATTTATACAGCCCGGTAAAAAATTTGGAGTTAGGGTGAAAGAAACTTCCTTATAACAAGTCGGGCCGGAAAGAGTTGAAGAATCGATAAACGCCAACAAACAAGATTTATTAGAGTCTGTTACCTGCATTTTACCGATGATGATAATTTTTATAGAGGTTAGCACGAATTGCTCATGAAATGTTAGATCACATTCATGAAGACAATTTTTTTCCAGGCCCATAATCCAAGCAGAGAAATTTACTTGAGAGGAATGCTATGCCTTCCAGAAATCTGCCTGTTGAACTGATCATTAAGGAACAACATAAATGTTCTAGTGATAGAATTGATTATTGAAAAAAAAAAAGTCTCAAGAAGGAAATATCTGGTGATGAATACTCTTCGCTCAAAGTGCTTCTGCCGATGAAAGCAAAGTTGTACAAGGCTCATTTATTACAGCTTTTTCAAGACCAATCATATGAGTGTTGGAAAATTTATTTGTCAATCCATAATGAATAAGGCTTACGGTACAAGCAGCATTAGTTTCATGTGAATGTATTCATTTTATTCACAATATATTGAGTATTTAGTCCTTCCCTATAAAAATAGTAAAGTTATGAGTATTTGTCTATTATTCCAAAAAGTATGTTTTACAATACTATCTGTTTTTCAAGACAGCCTAAGAAATCCACCAAAGTCGATCTTGCCATTTGGATTTGAAATAAATAAATAATATTAAAATATACTGTCTAACCTTGGAGATATCCCCGTAATTTCAGAGTTGCTACACTCAATTAGATTGAAGGATGATACATACCTACTTTATAAGAATGGAATATATACTCCCAGTAATACTCTCGTCAACTATAAAAGTCTTAAAAATCTATGGATAAATCGTGAAATCAAAAATTATCAAACCCAACACCAACAAACAGTACAAAATCGACTATCAAAATAAAATCTATGACTGTATGTAAGGTTCTGAAACTGTTCACCGTGGCTCTGCAATCTTAAATTCAGACGCCAATAGACCATACCTAGTAATTTTTTCATTGTTGATTGTAGTTTCTTCTATGTTCTATGGATCATAAAGTGAATAAAGATTTTTCTATGCTATGGATATGTTACCATAGAACATTGACCGTCGTTTTGGTGACAGAAAGAACGTTTTTTCATCATTCAAATTTCGTAATTAACATTTTTGTCAGGAACCAACCGAATATTTCATATTTACGGAATGGAAAACCGGCAACCGAAATAACCAAGTTGATTTGCGGAACATATCCTATACAAATTTGACACTATTAACATGAAATCAGGAATCCCAACTTAAATTTCAGCCAATCAGAGATGATCTCAACAAAACCCTGTATTCGAAAGGAATTATCTTGTCTGAAGAGCCGAGGCATCTTTTACTGATATTTATAAATAACTCGAACCTTATCATGTCGAATTCGGACTGAAATTGCCGTTCTCCAGTGATAGTAAATTTGTGAAGAAAATTGTGGGTTGGCAACTTGGGCCGAAGTCGTCTACGGCAGGTTGTCAGGGCTTGTCTGAGCAAACAAAGATGCATAAAATACACATATTCTATGCATCTTGGAGCAAACAAATAAATTCAAAATGACCATTGCTGAATTACAGTTAGTGGTGTCATGCTCTCTGACGTCTTGGTGTCTGTGTCGCTGGCGATATTAGGAAACACAACTGGCATCCCCAGGTTGGTCGGAGGATTCAGTGGAAAAGGAAGAAAGTAAAAAACACCATTATTCTGAACATCTCAACAGTATACAACAAAAATGACTGAACCTTATCAGCGCTATACAATCTACACTGATGTACAATAGTGTAGTCAGTTCAGACATAATGAACGAACTTATTGATAATGCTCAAATCTCCCCTCCGTAGTGTAAATATACTAAACTAATCTGAAGTATTTTTCCAGGATGTGGCTTTCATCAACCCAGCTAACGTCGTATTCGTGTACATGCTAGTCAGGGAGCTAGTAGAAGAAGACATCGACTGCGAACAGGACCTCCAAGCCGTCGTTCTGACCTGCCTCTACCTCTCCTACTCATACATGGGTAACGAGATCTCCTACCCACTTAAGCCCTTCCTGGTAGAGGACTCAAAGGAGAAGTTTTGGGATCGCTGCCTCGACATCGTTAACAGACTGTCCACCAGCATGCTTAGGATAAACGCTGAGCCCGGCTACTTCACAGAAATCTTCACGGAGCTCAAGGCGTGCGGCATTGCCAATTCGGTGTCGAACAGCATGACAACCATGGGGTGCCAGACAGTGCCGGTGGTACCGTGCCATGCCGGTGGTACAACCGCGGCTTGACAAAAGAAAGACGTCAGTACTGTGGTGAAATTAACGCTGGCTGATATGCCTACTGTCCCGTGTCAGGTGTAGGGAGGTTTTTAGGGAAAAATTGAGGATGCGTTTGGATCTGGGAGTGGAGATCTTTGGATTTATGAGGAATGTACACTTGTATTCGATGAATACTCTCAGGTGATGTTTCATTGTCGAATACATTTTGAAGTTTTCCGGAAATTTCACAAATTTATCTGGTTTTCTTGTTCTTTATGAGCATGGTCTGATATTCTATCAGCGCATATGGTTTGATTCGTTGCTGAAGCCACCATAAGATTGTTTCCTAACAGTGTTTCGTCAACGTTAATTCAATAAGAACTAGGAAACGATACGGCAACGTTGAATATGGCACTATCATCCAACCAATGCTTTGAGCAACCTCTATTTTATGTTTCAGTGCTTATGATTTTCTTTTATTTCCTTTCATTGAACGATATGGAATGACAGATGACAGTATTTCTCTTCTCTACCAATGGGCTATGATGGGGAGGTAGGTTTGTTCCATTCTAGAGATAACCGATTTGGCGACTTTTCTAGCTAATACAAGTGAATCTTTTGCAAATCCAATGGACGTCCAGCCATGAACTTCCGAGGCATAGATTGGATGTACTACCTTCTCCAACGAAGATAAAATGGACATTCATTGGATGATACAATTCCGACACAAAGGATGTTCATCGAAGATAAAGTATTATATCCGATGGATTACCATTGGAGATCAATTTCATCTCCTTTTTAGTTGGAAGTACATTGGATCACCATTGGACATCTAATGAATATATCCATTTTAGTTGTCAGTTTATTTGCTTTTCATTGGACATCCAATGAATATCGATTCCATGTTCATGAAGTCTCTATAATTGATAGTCAAAAATGAATATTAGTTATACTACAGAATGATACTTGAAGTTGTCGATCTACGATTTCAACCCAATAGCAGTAGGCGTGATGAAACATAGTGGAAGCATAGCGAAAGAGCTAACTTTTCAGGATATATTCCATAGACCAATGTATGTGACATTATACTCGTCAGAAATACATGCATTAATGAATGTGAGTCATCCGCCATGGGAAGTAGTTAATAATAATAATAATAGTGACTACGAATCGTAAAAGCAATTTAACCTTGTACCTTTACAACCTCACTATACCTGAATACACTCAGGTTTTATTGGAAGGACATTGGAGTAGAACCCTCAAGGGAGTCTTTTTGGAACAATTTTCACTAGATATGTATGGAACATCCATTAGACGTACAAATTTAGATATCCGTTGTATTGACACCACGAACGTGGCTGTCCTTTGGACATTCGTTCAGTGGATATACAATGGACATCCAGCTACTTCATGAATACAAAAGAGGTTATCTGGGTTAATGTTATTCCATATCTCTGTGGCTATGGTTTGATCCTTCAAAAGAGATTTCATTTTGATGCTTCAATATAATTTTAACCAAAGGAAATATATTCGATAATGAGTCAAACTGAGTAAAATGAATAGGTTACATACAAAATTAATTCGGACAAAGAAAATACATTATTTAAAATAAAAAAAAACAAATCTCCATCGAGAAAATCTATCTGATCATCGTGAAATTCAATGAGATTCGGATAAACTTGAAGATTTCCACGGGAGCAAACATTAGCTGTGAGTATAAAATAAGTCCTTTTATTATATGAATTTGTCGATAACTTTCATACCCTTCGACATTAGAGGAATGAAAGACAAAATATAAGGAAATGTGTTCATGTTCATATTTGAATGAAGAGAGTTATCTTCGTAATCGCTTATTATGGAATACAAAAGTTAACTTATTCGTTCTTTAACTTGGGACTCATGCCTCCGTTATGTTAGGTAAAGAAAGGACTGTGACTGTTCATAATTATCTTTTACTTTGAATAACTGTTCGGAAAAAAAATATGTATTGTAATAATAATGTTGCATTATGTTTACTTTCGAAAAGAACCAATTCATTACTTCTTTTCTTCACTTAATGTTCACTTTCAAATCTATGGAGTAATTATTCAGTTACACTTGTTGATATTTTGACTGAGAAATGAACATTCTGACATAATTTCATCAACCCTATTTGTTTGTGTTTTTAGAACCAAAACTGTAACCAAAACAAAAAGATGCTTCAAAGATGAGAAATTAAATGTTATAATTTTCACTCCAGAAGCAGTCAGAGAATAGTAATAAAGGACATGAAATATTAATCCAAGTTGTTGAAATAAAGATTCATTTCTGAAAATTCTTAAAACAAAAAAAATAATAGAAGTATAGGATAACCCATAAAGAATAAAAACAATTTACGTGAACAACATGTTATATTTTGTAACGTTATGATATTGAACTTGTTATTGCGAATCATTATTTCTTGATACTTCAACTGATACTTTGTCTTGGTCATTTTCTGGTTATTAATGTCTATGCTGGCAAATTTTTTCATGAAATGTTGCAATCAAAGAAGAATTCAGAACAGGAAACATTTCGTCATAGAAATGTGATCTACTGTTTTTGTTTCAAAGCAACCCATTGTTGCTGGTATATTTCTAGAATTCTTAATCTTCCGAATTCTTAGAGAATCTGTCATTTTCAAGACATTGTCATAAAATTGTAGATAAATTACTGAAATATGGTCGGGATTGTGCAATAAATAAGTTGAACTTAATTTCAGTGCGAATTCGTTAAAATGAATTCGCCATGTAGGTAATAAGACTTAGTGAATTAATGAAACCATTATCATATATCTCATTCGGAACATTTGATAAATTTTGAATACCATGTGACAGATATTGACATGAATTGAATGTACTGTATGAAATTGATATTCATAGAACTCTCAGTTTGTTCAAGTGAGTTTCAAATTAAAATCAAGAAAAAATTTGTAAATTTATGATAGTTTAATATATAATTTCGAAAATGTTTCTACAGAATGGAATGGTATAGTGTTTTTTCAAATGAGTGCGATAGGTTTCACAAGGTGCTTTCTCATCTACAATAAAGGTGACTACAATAATTATTTCTTATACAGGGTGGTCCAAGTAGTGACGTCAATAAATTCCGAACACCCGGGAGTATCTAAAAATACCCCATGCATGTTATGCGATTGTTTGTAGTTTTCAAGTTATGATTTTTTTTGTGTTTTTTCATTTTATTATGCCAACGAGGTTTCAAAAATTCATATCTTTTTATATAGTAATTATTTTGCAGATATTTCTGTGACATGATCTCCCTAAACATCATTTCAATAAAAAAAATAACTCAGCTTTCTGAAATTAATCGAAGGTACTCAAAAAAGGCTTGAAAGTTAGAAAGTTTTCAGTAGGATTCGCTCAAACATTTGACTTCAATTCAAAAATGAAAAAAGGAAATTTCGTAGCTTCTGGCTGAGTTTGTAACTTTTAAACGGTGCTGAGCTGCCGAAATGATAAGAAAAAAAGTACTTGATTAGCCGTTTTTCGTAGTAATCGGCCTTCGAAGGCGGATAGGCTAAAAATTTCGAAACACGATAAAAGTTATTTTTCTACTTTTTTCATTCAGGGAGATCATGTCATAAAAAAATTCTCAAAATAACTACTACATAAAAAGATATATGAATTTGAAACCTCGCTGGCATAATAAATGAACAAAAACATAAAAAAAAACATAACTCGCAGGTGTGAAAAATGTAAAAAAAAAATTATTGGCGTCACTACTTAGACCACCCTGTATATACATCGGTACGATGCACCGCTTCTTCGGTGTGAATGCTTTGGCTGATTGGATGGCTAGCTCTGATCAGGGGGGAATATTCATTGATTTTTTCAATTTTTTCGATTCAAATTCATCACACAGTATGTCTATTATAAAGTATTTTAGAAACATATGTTATAGAAATATCATATTCATTTTTGACAAAGAATCAGAGCCTGAAAATCTTCGTACTCATATGGCAACAACGTATATGTTTCATACAAGCATTTGTTGGGAAATTTTGAATATGTACCCACTTGCATATTTTCGAAAAAGCTATTTTACAGAGTTGAATTATATATGTACATTTGCTTATTCATCATCAATGTTGTTTAAAACTGTACATTGCCAGCAAAATTTTTTTCTGATGAAACCGTAATAGATTCGACGAATCTAGAAAAATGAAATTCCCATTATTAAAGAAATAAACTGATATATTCATTTAGATTTAGTTTCATCAGTATTAGTGAAATTTTGTAGAGTATTTATTACGTTGATAGTACCATCATAAGGAACAAGTTAACATGTGGAATGTATTAAAGATTCTCCTGTGTGTCCTGTGCTCTTTACTATATCGAGAAATAGTAATAATAGAGTTTGAAATCTGTTCAAAATGTATGATACTTAAATGAGAAAATTTATCATTCGTACTTAGCTTGTTTCGCATGGTTAAAAGTTTCTGTTCAGTTATATAGTTATTGTATATTGTTATCTCTCATGATTATTGTTTCTTATTTGTGTATTTATGGACGTTTCTTAAGTTGACCCTAAACGTTGAAAATGGAACCAGTGATATTTTGACGTCTTTTTGTTTTTGAATGCATATTTTTGGTATGTTGTGAATGAAATTGTAAGTATTCGAAAGTTATGGTTGGATAAATAAATGTAGAAAGAACGGAATTATGAATATTTTATCCCATTAGGCACGCTATTCTCAGATTTTATAACATTCAATATTGAATATAACGAAAACGATGCGATTAAGGTGAAATTATAAGGAATAATCAAAGATTATAGAATGTTTGAAGATTCTTGTAATCACATGCGAGGTAATCTTAATTCTCATATCATGTTAATTACTTATAGTTTGATGAATCAACGAGTCTATAACTAGGAAACCGTTTGAAGTAGGATGAAAGTTATAACTGAAAAATATGAGTCATGGAAATAGAAAATACTGACTGTACTATCTCACCCTTTTAGACCCCGGCTACCTACTCTCAAAACTCACCCATGGCCAATACGCTGTGATCGTCTAGTAAATGAATAGGACTCTACGTTGTGTTCGCAACCCAATATACTTTGATATTCAGAGAATGAAAGAGAAGATTGATGGGAAGTTCAGGTTAGAATAAATAAAACAACAATTTGGCTATTCGGTGCAGTTCTCTTGCAGGAGGAAAACGAATGCCTTAGAAAAACTCCCAACCGATATTTATTACAATGTAACATCAGGAACAATTAGCAGTAAATGCAGAAGTCAATTAAGCTCAGGCAATCAGTGATAGCGAATCTCTAATGAATGAAGCATAGAACCACGAACGTTGTCCAACAGATAAGTTCCTCTCATAAGCCTCATTCATAGGAATACCTCCGCCATTTAGGCGCCAATAAATGGCAAAGGTAGATGTATAACAGGTTTATGAGAAGACACTCAGCTGTCAGTACTTCTAGGTTCTTATGTATAATACATAGAGTCAAATACACCTTTGTATAAATAACCTCAATGAATATGATATCTTAAACAGATACATAGTGGAAACAGTTACATTTCGGAATACCACCATCAGTGGAATAACAATATGCAGATTGACGGAGCTCAAAGGGCTTCTGGAGCTAAGGATCATCGGTCACCATTCCACATTCGGTTCATCACAATCTGAATACTCTACTTGTTAGTTAGGGGTGAGTTCTATTTTTTTCTGGAGCCGGGCCATACGGCTAGTGGTCTCTCGACCTCACCCCTTTAGAATTTAGCTAAAAGAGTCTTGACCCCGCCATACGACGCTGACCCAGGACAGGAAAGTAGTTGGTGTCAAGCCAAAGCCTACACATTGTAGTAATTGATTAGATTATTTGAATATTAAGCAAAGAAACATAATGAAAAGGGGATGAATAACAGCTAAGTCGTAAATAATATCAGGGTAAATAAATGGTAGTCGATAGGTGAAAACGGAGCAACTCAAATATTGCCCGCTCCTAGAGACTAACCAGACCTTGGATCGACACCGGGATGTTCAGTATTCTAGACAAAAAGCACTGACCATTCACTCATAATGAAAACTGATGAAATTCTCAACGATAGTAGAAACACCTTGAACAAGATGATCGATATCAATTTAGATTATAACTTCGAAATGTACTGGTGCCACTACATAATAGTTGAGATTTAATAATGGCAATCAGAATGAACAAGCGTCTAGTAATTGTAATAATGTAACAAAGACTTACGTGGTTAAAAGCGAATATTGAACAAGTACACTATGCCAAGATGGCCGTGTTTAATTCCATCCTTTGGTCGTCGTAATTTCGAAGAGGGACTCTGTCGGCTTACTTCTTCCATGGTGAAGTTTTTATAGAGAATCCCTAGCGTATTTTGTTCTCCCTAGGTTAGTTTCTCGACAATTGAAAAATCAACGTTCCCTTTTATGATTGGCCGTAATATAAATGAATGAATCAATCAATCACGGTTTAGCACATAGGCGTAGTATTTAAATATAGGGAAATATTATGATCTAAAACCGGGTACAGTACATGAACTTTTTTGAAATTGCATCTTATTCAGTACCAGAGCCAAATCTAGAAAAATAGTTTCATTTGATGTGAGGAAAGTATGTTTTGAATTAATGTAAAACTTAAGGACACCCTGTATAAGTTACAATCCAAAGCAGGAGCGATCAACTAGTCGTAGCAACTAGACAGATCTATCATTCTTCTTTGAGGAATGGTTTCATCAGATCAATCAGATTATAGCTCAATTCAAAATTCAAAGACTTAGAGTAATTGACTGTATGGACTTGACAAAGGTACTTTGGCATCATCAACTTTTACAGAAAAAAATATAACAATATTTGATAACTCCAAATTGAAGTAAATTACAAAGGAAACTCTACGAAGACTACGATCAAGGTCATCAAAATTTCAGCATTAATTTGATCCATACTTCAGTACTTTTAATTGATATACCACCATACAAAAGAATCACAGAAATTGAATGCCCTACTGAGATCAAGGAAAAATCCAGTAGGAAATAGACTACTCTGCAGATGCAATTTTACTTGTTCTAAGAAGTGAAAGACATTGTCCAAAGTGAGTTATCAGGCAAGAATAATTCAGACTTCCGAATTTCATTGCACGATTTTGTCAATTCTCAAATGACAAATAGTGTCATAAATTCAGTCAAGCGAAAACAGAATAATTTTAATAAAATAAGGAATGAGTTTCCATTCTTTACCCAATGATAACATCAAAGTAGGTAAGTTGCTGATTTGCGGTATTGTATATAAACTGAAAAATGTTCAACTTTTCAGGTGAACACGCAACTCACAATTACAATACGAGACTATCTGGTAAGTCATTCACATGATCCAAACAAATTTGCATAAATGAAGTAGCCGAATTTCAGTGAGAAGATCTATGTCAGCCTTCAGCAGAAAGGAACAAACGTCAAATTCAAGTGAAAACCTAGCTCCAAAGCCTGAAACAGAACAAAAAGAATCGCTTCAATCGATATACAGGAGGAATTCTGCTTCCACCCTCGGAGAAGTGGAAGGGGAAGCACCTTCCACATCAAAAAAAAATTCAAGAACAAAATTTTCGATTTTCAGGAGGTTATCGTCGGTATCCTCGGTCGAAGAACAGGAATTAAATGCTGGTGATTTTTCCGAAAGAAAGAGTGGCAGAGATTCTAGTCAAATTCTTGCAGTAAATAGAAGATCTAGTTTATTGTTGGACCATGAGGGTTGCTCTGATAGTAGAGCTTGCCAGTTGATGAACTGTGAAAGCTATTTAAGGATGGATCCTTCTGTTTATGGGAACAATTGTAATAGGCAGCAGAAAAGCTGTGGACTTTGGCCATGTCTCATTGCTCTAGGTAAACTCAATGGAAGAATGTCTTCATGCTGGCCAAAGGTCTGAAATAAACTCAAAATCAAGTCCCTTTCTTTCGCAGTATTTCAACTGTTACTGAAAGACTCCTGAACATATAAGATGTCGGGGAGCTCTAAATGGAAAGTGACCTTTTCAGTAGACATTCCTTGTTATCTTTTTTGCCAATGGAATTCCAAAAATGTAACAGAAACTATTGACATTTTCAAGAGAACACTGAAAGGGACGAATTCTCATTGATGAAAACATATCAACACAAAATGATTGTTTTGATATGAACTTTCGTTTGAGACCATCGTTACATCTGATATTTTCAGGATATACTCGTTAGGATTTCGTTAGCTTTTCAGGTGAATGGTTTCGAAGTGTATTTCGAACAGTTGGCCATCACTCGTCAATTGCTGTTAGAAAGTTGAATCAGATAAGAGCAATTTCATATTATTATTTTCAACAATCATCAGAATAATTTCTAAAGGATCTCCGACGAAGATGCCTCAATGGAACGTGAACCAACCGAAATCCAGTCTGAAGCTGATAAATCTGAGGAATCTTACCTGCACCCCCTCAAACCTGTACGTGTATATACCATAATGGGGGCACCATACTAGGGATGCAAAGCATAATATACAGAAACGAGAGCTTTGCAACTAAAAATTGACGACAGTGTATAATAATATATCCCAGTATTCTATTACAACAAGCTACCACGTTATTTCCGTGTTCATCGAAAAGTTGATTCGAGTGTTACAACTCATGATCGTAAGGTCTGGGGTTCAAGCCCTTGACCGGGAAAGAATTTTTCCGGTTTCCTGGGGACTGTCCAACTATTCACTGTATGGCAAACAATTAACAGTGCTATCTCTGACGTGGCGCAAGGAATTAATAACAAAGCCTACGCAGAACACACTCGGTGCTCTAATTCGCATCATTGGCTTCTGGAGGGTTCCTCAACGGAACCCTCCTGTGTATTCTCCTGCTCAAACTTTGTATAGTTTGACTGCAAGGGCACAATGAGTTCATTAGATGGTCAAATTCATAACCTTGAGGAACTCCACACATTGTTGTATTTCAAATAGAATCTGCATTGTGCATTCATTATCCCATTAATACCATTTTCTTCATCTAGAATCGAAATTTCAATATTTTTCAAACTTAGATTTGAGAATATGAGTACCATATTAACTGTTCTATGTTTCAGGTGCTATCATCATAATCTTTGTTCCATTAGCAAAAATCCTAGGGAGTCTCAGGTCGGATATCTGTTCTATACATCATGAAGTGATCCATATGAAGGTAATATTTATTACACGGCTATTTCTGAGAAATGATCTTGTCACACTGAGATCACTCAGGTTGTTTCAGATTTATTTGTAATTTCATAATTTCATCATCGATAGTATTTCAGAGAACTGAAAACTTAAGATGAGGATTTTTGATTCAGTTAACTGCATTATCGAATGAACGGATGAGAATTAAAAATTGAAGACATTCCGACAAAAAAATAACGGGCTTTTAACCAGAACATGCGCATACAAAAAAATGGAGATTCGCCTTGCTAATTCGTATCTTATAACTACACTGCAAAATACTTCTTTGTCTTGCAATTGAAATTCATTTCTACTAGTCCGTAATTATTTTCACGAACTTCCAATAATAATCTATTTTAAATAATAATTAATCTAACATAACCACAAAGATGAATATCTGTCGATAAATCAAAAAATATTCAACCTTCATCAGAGCTCATCATCCAATAAACCAAAACATATACACCGAAGGAGCGGGTTACTGATGTTTCACGGTTATTATCGATCTTCAGACCACCTTACCCTGGTTAACCGCCGAATAAGACTCTAGATACTTATCGCCTGTTAGATGGAGCACAGCAGTATAACTACATACAGCGCGCCATCTCTCAGGAGCATGTTGCGAGTGCTAACTACATCTGCGATATTACTGCTGTTGAAAACTGCAATATCGCAAATGCATTGACCTGATACGACAATAGGATGAACGTCATGCACATCGATCGAAGTATTCTACACTCGTAGGTTAGGATTCCCAAGATGCTTCTGAAAGATAGCGTGCTGTATGTTGTTATACTTCAGTGTTCCATCTCACAGGTGATAAGTATCTAGACATCTAGAGTAATATTCTGCGGTTTACCTGGGTAAGGTGGTCTTCTGATCGGTTATATCCGTGATACACTCCTTGGACATCGATTCTTCGGTATAGATGATTTGGTTGATTGGATGATTAGCTCTGATCAAGGTTGAATATTTTTTGATTTATCGGCTGATATTCGGCGTTGTGTTTATGTTAGTTCATTATTATTGGAGCTCTCTCGTCTCCATGAGCCAATTTTATTCGATATAAAGCGAAAGGTTGAATGTACTCATTGAATAATAATGGTTATATTTCCTCTTCTGAAGTCCATTTTTTACGAGTTTTTATTGTAGATAAAATATACAAGAGGAATGGTAGACTTTAAATGTTCTTAAATTGAGTTAGCCATTCAATAAACGGTCAAATTAAAGGATTTGATAATACAACAATGCATAGTGATTTCTCTAAAAATGCATTTTATGATTTCAGGAACAAGTAGGCATGCAGAATACAGAGGATTCCCAGAAATCAGGTGAATGTATAATCCTTTCATTGTTTGAAAGGGAAGTCGGTTGACCTTGGAAGTTTGAAATATTCCAGTTTGCATAAAATAATATTCTAGAAGAACATGAGCGCATGTTCAAATGCATGGCGAAAATAAAATATGGAAAATATTACTTTCAGAAATTCGGATTACACGATCATCACAGAATTTCGTGCAAAATTAAACATTAGCATTCATCAACTATAGCTACCTAGGCTTATCGAGATCGAATCAGTAGTTTTTTAGTAATTCTAAAAATAATAGGGATATCGGGGAAAAACCACAGAATTGGAAGTATTTCTATTCAAATATATCCCAAAATTAAAATCAGATCAATCTGACAGTTGGTTCACTATTTTCATACATGATATATCTGAACAACACCGAAAATATTCAAGGGGTGATTTTGTGATGAATATTGAAGTGGCTATTTGGTATAAAATTTTTTTAAAAACCTCCCTCCGGAAAAGTTAAACCCCCCCCTCGGAGATTAACATAAAAAATTGTTTCTATTTTATATAATTCCTGTATATAAAGCTGAAGACACGAGAATCAGTAAATATTATTTGTCAATGAAGCTACACATTTTGGAATTTTTTCAATCCTGAAATATGCTTTGAAGGGGTTGAAATAGTCAAGCCCTAAGATATTTTTTCTCACAACTTTTTCTGGATGGAAATTTCCCCTTCAAAAAAATGGCTTGAAAGACCAATTCATTGATCAACTTTTTATCTCAACAAGTTTTCCCAAAAACTCAAGCATTTACGAGAAAAACATAACTCATGTTAAATAGCATTTATTGAACAACAACCAACCAAAATATGATTCTACTAGGCTAAGACTTTTACAACTAAAACAATAGCGAACAAAACTGGTCGAATATCGACAATACAATTATAATGAATGTTGAAAATGACTTCCTTCAGCTTCAAACAAGCATTTACTCTTCTCCTTATTGAAATGCGTATGCGATGAAATATGCATGCTGAATTTCTTATCGTTTCACACCCTGCTATAATGCGGTTTCCTAGATCATCGATATTTTTTCTCGTAAATGCTTAAGTTTTCAAAAAAACTTTTAGAGATAAAAAGTTAGTAAATGAATTTGTCTTTAAAGCCATGTTTCATTAAAAGGACATTGTTTATCCAAAAAAAAGTTTTAAGAAAAAATATCTTAGGGTTTGACTATTTCAACCCCTTCTAAGCTACTTCAGGGTTGAAAAAATTCCAAAATGTGTAGTTTTATTGACAAATAATATTCACTGATTTTCGTGTCCTTAGCTTAAGACATATGCGAAGTTTTCAACGAAATCTGATGGAAAGTTTCCGAAAAAAAATTTTTCCTAGCAAAACTTTCGAAAAGATATTTTTTTTCGCTTACTAACCAAACAATCCCAACAGAAATTTTGCAAGCAGGTGCAAGTCAACTAACTACCAAGTTGTAATCCGATGGCATAAGTTTTGTAAGATTTCGAGGAACTAACCTCAATTACAAACACTTGGAAAAAACTATGCGCAAAACAGTGAGGTTGGAGTTAGCTCAACATAAAGGTCGTGGTATTGACGTATGTAGGTTACTTAACCAAACCATAGAACCCTTGATAAAGATAAGTGAGAATTGGTGTTTCACAGAATTATTTTGACTTTGACGGCACTTTAGAGTTCTAAGATGACACAAACTTGATGAAACTATTCCAAGGCCTACCATCTGGCTTAAAAACAGTAAGAGTAAATGCTGTGTATACTCCATTCACTTTTATAATGTAGCCCGGTTGGCCATGATATCGTGACAGATTTCACCGTGTATATTTTGAAAATGTTAGGTTATGGTCATTTTCCTGTCAGATAGCTATGCAACGTTGTCCTCTCTACAAAGAGGTCGTAGTAATTACTTATTTTTCAAATGTCAATCTATATTGATAAAGTAATGAAATTGAGAAAATATTATTTGAATTCAATAATTCCAAAGACCTGGCGAATGTTGAAGAAACTTTTGTCTCTGTAAATACTGGAAATATTTCACGTATATAAACATGGTTGGAAGATTCAGTTATGCTTTTTTCTCGTACGGAAATCAAGAATCGAGTTTTTCAAAATAAAGTCTGTAGTCAGTGTCATTTTGGGTGTTCCAATAGAAGGATATTCTTTGTCGTCTCTTTCACTTAAAATCTTCCTTATTGTGTTGATGTGCAGCTAAAAAATAAATATCTATTCATATAAAATATAATTCCTTGGTTTTCACTCACATACGTCGAAAATGTTGGATAGCTTGTGTTGAATTATTGATTCCGAATTATCAGGGTTACTATCAGAAAAAGCCAGTTTCAATTCTACATAGCACTTCCTGATACTTTGCCTCTGCTTCTTCAAAACTACCTTCGGCATTTTCATTAGTTTGCAAGCGTTATTATGCTGAGATTTAGAAATCTAGAATCGATTGATATTGATAATAGTAGAAATTGAAATTTGGCAACGTCCTTTGACATTGCCGATATTTCATGAGTGCCAACCTGCGTCAGTTTTAAGGGAAAAAACTTGATAAACCTAAATCATGGCCAACCGGGCTACATTATAAAAGTGAATGGAGTATAGTTAGTTATTCATTCCTACTTCGGATACTGAATATACAAGCAAAATTTGGGCTCATATTTTTTTTCTGTTTCATTCAGCTCAATTACCTGAAGAATTTTCTTCGGCAATCAAAAGTCTTGTACAAGAAGAACTGGTTAATTTTGGTTCGGACAAAACGGGAAGAACTGACTTTGCTTTAGAATCTGCTGGAGGCAGAATTGTCAAAACAATCAATACAGAAAATTATGGTGCTACTGTGGGACTTTTAGGAATGACTCTTTGCGAAGGAAACAATGGCCCCCGTGCCATGATCCAGGTACCTTCATAAATGAGAAATCAAGATATACTCTGTTTTCCCAGATGTAGATATCAAATGGTTTTCATTCGAATCTGTTTAGGCAAGTACAGCACCGGGGGAGTGTTGGGCTTTCAAAGGATCCAAGGGAACAGCTTTGATGAAGCTTCTGGGCAAAGTGAAAATTGATGCTGTGAGCCTGGAACACATCTCTAGCAAAATTTCACCAACTGGAAGACTAGACACAGCTCCAAAAGATTTTATGATTTACGTAGGTTTAAATTTTTATATCATCCGAGTGATCTTTCCTTTTCGTTCGTTCTTCCAATTAAGTATAATGTTTTCAGAAATACCCGTTGAAGTTTTTCTGCTCCAGTTTTTGTGCTATATTTCTAACAGCAAGTCTATTGTCATTTTGTTCAATTATCCGAATTCCCGTCATTTCGAACTTAAACTAGTATCAAACAATTAGGATGACCTCGCCGATGAAGAATTGCGATTAAATCCTATTATGTCCGGCCATAAACATAATAACTTCCGATATAAACAAGAACTGAAGACTTTTCTGTTCTAGGGACTAGAGGATTTGAATAAATCGAAAGTTCCCCTCGGAAAATTCCAATACAAGGTGGACTCCAAACCCATCCAAACATTTCCCATCATGTCCTGTCATGTACCCTTTGAGTACGTTGAGTTCCATGTAGAATCAAATCACGGCTCACCCGATTATACGTGTATTTATAGGTAAGTCGAATGAATATTCATTCCCATTAGGTTTGTACCCTCAAGACCTGAAAAATCACTTTTGAAAATCAAACGATAGTATATTATATTAATGAAAGTGAAGTTAAATTTCCTTAAAGAACAGAACAAAATTTTTCAAATTGCTGAACACAATGGTTACAATAAACACTTAGTACGAAAATTGATTACCAAACATAAAGATAAACAATTTTTCAAAGACATAACTTTAATGAAAGAAACGGGAAAAGATAACAGTTTCAGGGCATTTACGTATCATCCTGAAACATACAAGAAACTTTTGAACATTTTCAAAAGAGTAAATATTAAGTTAGCTTTCACAACCGCCACGGAAACCCGACAACTTTTGGGAAATACGTTTGATAAAATTCCGAATGAATTAAAATCGGGCATATACGGAATAAAATGTCCAGACTGCAATAAATCTTACATCGAACAAACAGCGAGGAACATCAGCACGAGATTCAAGGAACACATGAGCCATATCCGTAACAACCATCCTGACAAAACGGCGGTCGCTGATCACGTTTTAACAACCGGTCATTTCATCTCAGAAAAATCCGTGAAGCTATCAAAAAGCTCGGGCAAAATTTACTTAAATACTCTTGAAGTTATACATATCTTCAATAGAAAATACAGACTGCTAAACAATGATCTCACTCCCATTAGTAATCCTTTATTCCAAATATTTACCTGACTCACCCTTGATAGCCCAGCACTACCCTAATGGCCTTTAACAACCCTTTCTCATTGGTACTGTATGCCATCCCCTCACTCGTTCGACATGTACACTTGTAATTATAGTAAGTAACGTCATGTATTTGACAAAGGAAACTTAGTTTCCGAAATGTGCGTTAGACGCAGAAAGTGTAAGTGGATTAGAGAGTAGTAAATCAGTCGAATAATAAATATATGAGCTAATGCATAAAATTATTTTTCTCAGAAATCACCCATGTGGATTGCGGCATTCAAACTTTTTGTCAGGGGCAGTATTTTTGAAAAAATATCAACGACTAGAACTGTGACGTTTCAGGGTCTATATCTCACTCCTTCATCAGAAAATTCTTTGAAACTCGTCAAACACTTCTATCCTTGAAACACAATAGTAATGCAAGAAAAAAATTCTGAAGATTTTCAATTTATATTTGGATTAACGAGTAGCATATACAGTCTGAAACGGTACAGCACCGTTCGTTCACCATTTGTATTGTTCCGACATTGTTCATGAGGCAACATTCTTTTAAAAAAACTGCCCTTGACGATTAGTGTGAATCCCTATTAAAGCAAGGGTAATTCATATGAATAGACATTTTGTTCTGTACTATACTAATTGAATAAGGTATGAATCGAGGCCAACCTCAAACTCGAAATATGAACATTCAGACGACATTTGGTCTCTTTTGGGAGAAAGTTGCGAGAAAGAGCGAACAAGAAAACTTGAGAAAGTGATATTCAAAAAATTTTAATTAATTCAAAAGAATCTCAAAATAGGCACAATACCAGATCGATCCAGGCTCCTTAGTAATTTTGCAACCTAGCGAATATCTTTGGTGCCGACGTCTTTAGCTAGTTTTATTTCTAATAATTAATTTTCCTTTGAAAAAAATATTAATAATATAAAAAAAAATATAATTATTTTGTATCATTCCTAAGAACTGAGTCCTAAGTGTTGAATCGCCAATGAATTAAATAAGAAATAGGAAAATTCGAATGGCATTTCGAGATTTTTAGGAGAAAGTTTAAAGATAACAGTTGAATAAGAGAACGTGATCTCAAAATGATTCTGGTTATTTTTAAAAATTTACAAAATTGACACGGTAGAGGATCTCTCCTTGTTCATTCGCCTTTTTGCAATAATATAACTATTGAGTTTTTTTACGAATACGTAGATAACCATAGTACTAACAAAGTAAATAGTTGGGAAACTTTTCCAACGTATCTTTGACGACTCTGAACTCAAATAACTTCTTCATGGAACCGTTTTTCTATAGGCAATAATACCGATGATTAGAGGTTGGTTATTTGAGGTTCTTTCAATCGATAATCGAAGATTATGTTGGAAGGATTTCAAATTATTTTTCTGGTGTTTTCTAGGTTTCATTCCCAATATCTGAAAAAGAACTATTAAAAATCAAATGAATTATAATTTATAGAAAACGCCCTTGCGGATTGCAGGATTGACACCAACTATCGACGACAGTTTCTTCAAAAAATGTAGCCTAATGAATAATATTGGAACAAAAAAAATGATCTCAACGAAGTGAACTGTAACGTTACAAAGGTTTGACTTCTTCATCAGACAAAATGGACTATAACGTTTCAGAGTCTAGATATAAGACTCCTTCATCAGATAATAACGAGAAATTATTTCTGCGGATTTCCTTGTTACTGTGCGATGAAGACATCAGATTCAAACAATAAAACATTGCAGTTTGCTTTATTGATAGTGTACATTGATCCAATATTGTTCGTTAGGCAAGATTTTTCGTAGAATGTGCCCTTAACAAATGCTTCAATCCTACAATCCGCAAGAGTTTTTTCTATAAATATCAATTTTTAGTTGATTTTTCAATAGTTTCGAATTTAGCAGGTGAAAATCTAGGGAATACTTCCAAAACGATTAAAGAGTGCCAGGACCTCCTCATATTCTGTTTTTCAAAGGGATCATCTACATTTCAAACGTCTTACATGTCGAGTTCTTTCAGTTATGTATCTACTTTGATTTAAAATAATGCCTTTCTTCTTCTTTTCCAGATTACGTGTCCATGGTACTCTAGAGTCATTTTAAGGCAGTCATAAAATTACTATAACATATAAATACTTTTATTTTTCAATAAATTTTTCATACAATTCTTCAATTGAATTATTCATCAGCAAATAAATGGACGGACTAATCGATCAATTCAGTTATCAGTTTATGTAGGTGAATTTGCAGGTAGAAAAAAAATGTAGAACACATCTCATTTCACATCAAATCGATTTACAAACGAATCCACAGGAAATCTTTTTCTGTGGAATACATTAAGTAACCCATTTGATGAGCAACTAACAGAAGAATGCTCTGTAACTATGGCAAATTTCATGAATAGAGTATTTTTCCGTATACCCATTAGCAAAACATATCGAAGATACTTAAGGTTTTAATTTTTTCCATAATAAACAATTTCCAATCTTCGAACTATTTCTGATATGAAGTGGTCTTTATACATTGATGATTATACACCAATATCCTCTATTGGCATTCATCATTATAATCCTACATAAAATTCCTTCCTCTGAGATTTCTCAATAAATATTAATATACAGAGACACTCTCTTCATGATAATATGCCAAGTATTTTCGATGAGTTTTGCTGAAATATATATTTAAAGAAACCATCAACACTTATACGTAATAAAGGTGAGCATTTAATTTCAATTCTTGAATCCTATTCAAAATATAAAAAATATGTCTACACTTTCTCATTCGATTCATGCCACTGTTCGTAGATGCAACGATATAATTCTTGTAAAGTATTCTTAATGGGCAAATTTAGGCATTTTCTTATTTTAACGATTGTACATATTTGGGGTTATGGCCAAAAACAGCATCTTTACAAAGTGAATATTTAGTTGCGTTCTTAGATACATATTGTCATTTTTAGTTGAAAACTGCTGAAATTGTGCTAACCATGTCTTAGCAACGAGCTTACTCTCACTGTCAACCTTTCTTCGAAATCGTAGTCTCTGATCTGTACAGTTTGCTGCAGAAGTTTCCTTCCTTCATCTTTCGTCTGTAAATGAAAAAATGTCGTGATTTAGCCGAAAGGCCTTCGAAGAATAACTTTCGTTTTTTTAATGAATTGAAGGATATTTTGGTAGGATTTTGTATTATTTTTCAGATTTTTTTAGGTTTTCGCTCCCACTGTGAAAAAAAATTATTGAAATTGAATTGAAACAAATATTGATAGGAAGCACCCCTGAGAAATGCGGGATTAAAATATTTTGTCGAAGGCAGTTTCTCGAGAAAATGTTACTCAAAAAACCATTCTAAATAATGAAAACAATCAATATTCTTGAGGAGGTCTCCTTGGAGCTAAACGTTGAATTACAGTCTTAGGGCCAATTGCACCGTATTACAAAACCATAGATTAGGTCCATAAGCAAGGTTTTGGTACAAAATTATCTTGCACCGTCACGTAATCCTCGTTAAATGGCCTTAACAGACTGTTATATTTAAGCCTACGAATTTGGGGGTTTAAAAGAAGGATTAATGGTAAGCTTCGGAATCTAACCCTACTTTCGAGCGATTTCGTACAAGTTTGACATTTTTCTGGACGTAACCTCCAGTTTGTTTACGTTTTTTTTTGTTTACATTGGACATTGATGGAGAACTCCTACGAGTTGATAATCAAATTTTGATTAAAAGTGGTTGATTTTCAGATGATATTTATGAAAAATGATATAGGGAGAAACTGGCATCAGTAGGCTTTGATTCGTATGTTTTAAAGCATGAAGAATTAACACCAGTATTTCCATTGAGTTCGTAAACTTAATGGTATTTCTATAAGCCTTCAACTATTGGAAATGAAAAAGTTACAATGATATGCTCATTTATTTCCAAAGGCGAATAGCAGAATGAAATAGAAGACATATTTGGAATGAGAAAACATAGTTTCATGAAGATTCTTCAGTACTATTTCATTCAGTGATATATTACGTGGAAAGCTATCATGTACTACTTCATTATTGTGCAGGTGCTGTCTCTGTGCTATCATTATCCTCTATTATATATTAATTGGACTCAAAATATAACTACAAACGAATTAATGTGAAAGAAATTGCATCCTCGTGTTAGACAATCTTCAAACGTACACCTTTGTCAATCCATCCATGATACTTCAATATTTATATAGAATACTTTTTAGTCTGCGGATACACATCAGAGTTTTCATTATCTTCGACCAAAAATTAACTCAATCCATAATATACTTATTACAAACAAAATAATTTAATAGAAAGTCTACTCTTAGGTGAGCCGTTCCTTATCGGAAAGTTGTTTCAGATAAATCAATACTATTCATTTATTCATCTTACAAACGCCACGATTGTAATTCCATGCAGAAACTTAAATCTTGAGATATTACAAAATATGAGTTTACTTGAGTATATGACTATAAATTTGAATAAGTTTTAAAGCCTGTTGTAGAGGTAAGAGCACAGGTCTGTGGTAAGAGATCCCTATAGTCTTAATGATAATAAACAAGTCAGGAACATTACATGCTATATTTTTATGGAAGCTATAAAGTCTGTCATATATATTTTTTCGTTGGGTTTTTCAATAGATGCATCTTGATTTTTCATAACTTATGGAAATATGGTAGTAGTAACCCATAATAATGGGTTTCATCTTTTGAATTAAAATATTTCTTAAATTAGGGTTAAAATAAACAACATGAAGCTAGTCACAAGTACCAATTCATGAGAAAGTAACCAGATTTGTAGATTAATTTTAATCTAGTTACATTCAGCCTCGGTGCAAGCCGAATATTTAAAGCAGAGTTTAATAAGTTTATCGTAGCTTAACTAACTGTAGCTTAAGACGAAAACGGTGCAATTGGCCCTCAGTAACAAAGATAGTAATTGGTCTAATGGAGAAGAAAGAGCTCCAGTAATATAAATTAACATAATCAAAAGGACGAATATCTGTCGATAAATCAACAAATAGCTGTAGTCATTCTCCTTGGATCCGCTTCTTCGGTGTAGATGTTTTGGTTGATTGGATGATTAGCTCTGATCAAGGGGGAATATTTGTTGATTTATCGACAGATATTCGTCCTTATGATTATGTTAATTTATATTACTGCAGTGCTTTCTTCCCCATTAGACCAATTCCTATCTTTGTTAGATGTTGGACGTTTTCGTCTTGTGGGAACCGAGTGTTTCCAATGTCGTGACGGTGTTTGTAAAATCTGCAAATCGCATATACAGATACATCGACCTGATGCGACTAAAGCATGAACGTCATTCACATCGATCAAAGTATTCTGCACTCGAAGGGGGATTCGCAAGATGCTCCTGGAAGATGGCGTGCTGTACGTTGTTATACTAGGGGCGTTCGTTTTTAACATCAGACTGCTCAGATTGCTCTTGAGTCGTTCGTTAATTACATCCAGATGTAGGAGACCACAGATGTCAAGCGATCGTCAAACAAAATCAGAGCGAGCCGATGACGATCTTTTTCGTCGGTATCATAGACAAGATCGGAGTTTTTAAATGGAGTGAATTCGACATCTTGTTGATATCAATTACCCAGAAATAATGTCCGTTCAATTTTCATTTCGTGTTGGTTTTTTTCGTTAGCACAGTTCGGACAAAAGTAATTTTTTGAGTGGGAATATATAGAATCAGCTTGATTGGCGTTTGTCCATTCTTAGTTAATTTTAAAAGAATATATCAAAGATGCCTACCAGCGAGAATAATTATGTTCAGAATTCCGTTACTACACCTAGGCAAAAGGCTCAAAATCTGAAATATTCTGGTCTTAATAATAAATCAACAATTCTCTCCACTGAGGACGCCTAATTTACAGAGGCCAAGTAACTTTATAATACTCAGACAAGATTCTGAGAACCACATTTTTATTGATGGCAGGGTGGATATCACTTATCATTGAATTTCGTCTACTTGTTTATGAATAAATAATGATTTAAACAATTATCGGTGAATTCATATAACTGTGAAACATTTTAAGAAATCTTCAAACTGATTGATTGATACACAAATGAGAGGATATTAAATATTTATGGTCTGTGATTCTCATATCGTCTGGGTCGTTCGTTTACTTCATCTGAAATTCATTATTATAAGATCTGTGGTCACGTGACCAAAAAATCTGGCGCCTCTCGGATGCAATGAACAAACGCAGCTGTATCGGTCCAACGGGAAGGTGACAAGTATCGAGATTCCCTCTACGGTTTATCCAAGGTAAGTAGACCTGACGATCAGTAATAACTGTGAAACAGCTGTAGTTATTCTCTTAGGATCCGCTTCTTCGGTGTAGATGTTTTGGTTGATTGAATGATTAACTCTGATCAAGGGGGAATATTTGTTGATCTATCGACATATATTCGTCCTTGTGATTATGTAAGTTGAAGTCTTAGTAACCTTACCTCGGGCGTTCCAACCAGTATAGTAGCTAATTCGTATTGAGCAAATGCAAGGATGTGAATATCTTTAGGTTGTTTTTGCGTCATTTCAGTTCTAGTCCTAATGCATTCCCTCAACATCAATCTCGCTTCCGATGTCCGTCCTAAGATGAGGTAACAAGCCCCTTGAATCAGTTTCGATACACCCTTCATGGGCTCTTCAGTTGGTGACTCCAGATCACAATCTAAAACAAAAACCTGAGAAAATATTTGAATAGTTACGGCAGTTTCCACAACTCTTTGATTGCCCAATCAAGGTCTTGAGTGTCAATCAACAGTGAATTATGTGCTAAATCAATGATTATTTTCAACCCAAATACACAATTCAAACTAAAATCGATCGGTTGATCAGCCGTGAGAAGTTTTGTGAAACCGATGTCTATATGGAAAAAATTTACTATATATATATGTAAAGAAAGTACTTTCTTCATTTAAATAAGATGGCTAGCAGATTTTGAAGTTTCCAGAATAATACGTCAAAGCAGTGAATCAAAAATAATTCGTTAATCAAGTGAATCAAAAGATAGATAATAATAAACTTTAATTGCTGTTTCTTTCGTATTACAGGTAACTTTGAAACTAATGTAAATAGTGTGAATAATAGCTAATAAAGCTTTCGTATTACAGAGAGAAACAAAACTGTTTTATTGTTATCAATAAAGATTTGACATCCTTATAAAACAGCAATTTTGTTTATGATGTCGAAACTACAGTTTGAATTTATGGTAGTGGCCTCACCAAAAGATGCTAAAACCAATGTTATTGCCATAACCTCAATTTGTACAAAGGATGGAAAAAGATATGTATTGCCAGAAGAATTAAGATATATGGGAGATCATGTAGAACTGAGAAAAACTAACAATTTCACGAAACTAGCTCATTCGTTAAAGGAAAGAAATCATATAAGGAAAGTGTGGATAACAATGACAAAAGAATTACAGGAGACATACATAGATGAAGATGGAAATTTACAATTTGGGGATCAATATTTAGAGGAAATAAATGCAGGGAATACAAACCAAACACAAGATCATAATCTGAAAGAGATATTAGAAAAGCTGATAGAAACAACACAAAATAAGAATGAAGAGAAAAACTTAAAACAAATATCAGAAAAACTTTTGATAGGAAAATTTTCGAGCAATAATACTAATTCTGAACAGTGGATGGAAAGCTTTGAAAAAGAGTGTTCTAGATTTCAAATAGATAGAAGTGATGACAAAATTGAATTATTGAAATTATTTTTGGATAAACCAAGTTTAGATTGGCACTCATCTACACTCATTAGGTTGACAGTAAATGCTGGTTGGTTAGAATGGAAAAAAAGATTTTTGGAATGCTTTACAGATAATGGATGGAATAACGTTACTTATGCACTATCATTTAAATATCGAGAAGGTTCGCTAACTGACTATGCTTTGAAAAAAGAGAAACTTTTGATAGATTTCAATAAAAATATGGATATTAAGTCACTTATAGCATTAATAGCAGTTGGGTTACCAGAATTTATTTTGAACAGAATTGATAAGTCAGAACTAAAAGAAACAACAGACTTATTCAATGTATTGAGACAACTCGAATGTCTAGTGAACAAAAACAATTCTCAAAAAAAATTCACATTACATTCTCAAAAGAAAAAATATGAAGAAAAGAAACCTTGTAGGACGTGTGAAGATTTGGGTAAAGGTGTGAGATACCACCCTAATGAAAAATGTTGGTTCAAGAAAAATGAAGAATATAGAGAAAAAAACACTACAACAAAAAAGGTGAATAACAATTCTATTTTAGATGTAGAAATTTATGCTGAACCAAAAAACGAATAAACACACCACTAATTAAGTTAAATATTGTATTGGAAGGAAAGATTAATATAGAAGGGATCTATGACTCTGGATCTCAAGTTTCATTGATAAATAAAAGAATCATAAAAACTATCAATAATAATATTAAAGATAAGAACCCAATACAATTGAAAACAATTAGTGGTGTAACATTCACAAAAGGATTGACAAAAATAAAATTGCAAATTTTCAATATTGAAAAAGAAGTAGATGTGTTCATTGTGGAAAATGAGGATTTTCATGATTTTTTGATAGGCCTAGATATAATAAAAGAATTTAATTTGAGGCAAGATGAAAATCTGAATATAAGCCAAAAACCATCGCAAAGAGAAGATACGATAGAAATAAATTTCAATGAACACATTGAAGAAAAAGATTTTAAAATAGATTTAAATCATTTAGATGACAATAGAAAAATTGAAATAGAACAATTGATAGAAGAGTATAAAGGGATATTTGCTAAAGACAAATATGATATAGGAACTGTGAAAGACTATGAAGCAAGAATAGATATCTTAGTAGATAAGTTCTGTTATAAACGACCTTATAGATGTACAATAGAAGACAGGAATGAAATAGAACAACAAGTGGCAAAACTATTAGAAAAAAATTTAATTGAAGAGTCATATAGCCCATTTGCTGCGCCAGTGACTCTAGCATTAAAAAAAGGCGAAGGAAAGACTAGATTATGTATCGACTTTAGAGATTTAAATAAAATTGTGACACCACAAGCTCAACCTTTTCCACTTATTGATGATCTAATAGTAAAAGCTAGAAATTGTAAGTATTTTACATCACTGGACATCAACTCAGCATTTTGGTCAATACCACTAAGGATAGAAGGTAGAAATAAAACAGGTTTTATAACTCAAGAAGGACACTATCAATGGACTTGCCTACCATTTGGTTTAAAAACAGCACCAGCAATCTTCCAAAGAATTCTATCAAGTATACTAAGAAAATATAATCTTAAGAACTTCACGGAAAATTTTATAGATGACATCTTAATATTTTCAAAAACTTTTGAAGATCATATCATGCATATAAGACAAGTTTTAGAAGCCATAATAAAAGAAGGCTTTAGACTGAAATTAAAAAAATGCACGTTTGCATCCAAGTCAATCAAATATCTCGGTCATATAATAGAAAATAATACAGTAAGACCAATCAAAGACAACTTAGTATCCATACAAAATTTTCCTACTCCAAAAACACAGAAGAATATCAGACAATTTCTTGGTAAAATAAACTTTTACCACGAATATATACCGAAAATCTCAACAATACTAGATCCATTACATAGACTGTTGAGAAAAGATGTAAAATTTCATTGGTCTGTAGATTGTGAAAAGTCATTCACAGAAATAAAAAAATTATTATGTTCCCAACCAGTGCTAGAAATATTCGATAAAGATTTGCCTATTAAGATATTTACAGATGCTTCAATAGAAGGTATGGGTGCAATACTGAAGCAGGATGGAAAGGAGAAACCTGTGGCCTATTTCTCAAAAAAATTAAATGAGATGCAAAAAAGAAAAAAAGCTATATATTTGGAATGCTTGGCAATAAAAGAAGCAGTGAAATATTGGGAACACTGGTTGATTGGAAGAAAATTTGAAGTTTATTCAGACCATAAACCTTTAGAGAACCTCAACATAAAATCAAGAACAGACGAAGAGTTAGGTGATCTAACATATTACCTGTCTCAATTTGATTTTAATATTAAATACATACCAGGGAAACTCAACACTGAAGCAGACTGTCTTAGCAGGAACCCGGTATTGGAATCAATAGATAATACTGAAGAAACATTGAAGATAGTAAATGCAATCAAAATTCAAGAAATAAAAAAAGATCAAGATGAAAACATTGTATTGAAAGAACTTAAGAAAAAAACAATAGATGAACTCAGAATCGGACCTTTTGAAATAACAGAAAAAATATCAAATACCATATTTGGAATTAAAACCGGAAAAAGAAACGAAGAAACAGGACTATTTCACATAACAAAATTAATACCAGAATAAAGTAGCTAATGAAAATTCTCATAAGAATTTTCACAGTGAAGAGGGGAGATGTAAAGAAAGTACTTTCTTCATTTAAATAAGATGGCTAGCAGATTTTGAAGTTTCCAGAATAATACGTCAAAGCAGTGAATCAAAAATAATTCGTTAATCAAGTGAATCAAAAGATAGATAATAATAAACTTTAATTGCTGTTTCTTTCGTATTACAGGTAACTTTGAAACTAATGTAAATAGTGTGAATAATAGCTAATAAAGCTTTCGTATTACAGAGAGAAACAAAACTGTTTTATTGTTATCAATAAAGATTTGACATCCTTATATATATAGGGTGTTTCACCATAAACTGGACAAACATATATAGCAGTATAGATGACATTAAGAAAGACATTTTTGCCTTATGATATATGCCCCGTTTTCGAAGCATAAGCGAGATACAGGGTGTTTAATGTCAACTTTGAGCAATATTCTGATAACTGGTGAGTTATGCGTGACCTTTGAAATAACGGTTTTTGGTCACATCTTAGTATTTCTTGGTGGTCAATTCAATTGTTCTGTAGAATTCTGGAGAAAATATTTCAAAATGACGGAAAACCTACAAAACTGGAATTTTTTGTTTTCGATTGCCAAATGGGGGTTTTTTCTTTAGACGCAGTAATTTTCATGAAAAACCTTTAGAACATTACATTTCAAACATATAGTTTCAACATTATATTTTTTAAAAAATGTTTGATTATCTGAAACTGAAAACTAAAAATGGGAATTTGAAGTTTAAAGGGATTTGTCTTGAGTGCACGATATGGCAACGTCGAATTCAGCTTTTTGGAAAGAAAAGGACGTCAAATGTGTTACTTTGCTTAGGAAAACAGAGATAGCTATACTTCGATCTGGTTAGAGTAGAAGACAACGACCAAGGAATAGAAAAAGAAGAGAACAGACTATCATAATGTCATATTACTGACAAATCGCAAACGAAAACGAATAACAAATTGTTTGGTTATATTGGCAAATAACACGTGTGTACCACAGAATAGGAAAAAATATTTCATTATTCCTTAGTAGAACAAGCTATCCTACTAAACACTGTTGCCACTTCGTGCATGCCTGGCAAATTTTATAACCCCAATTTTGATCTGATTTTGAATGTTTTTTGAAGGCAATTTGGGAAAATGATGAATCAAACCCATAATAATTATGTTCAAATTTGCATTTGCAGTTATAACCCAAATTCAGGAAAAACCACCATTGGATAGCATTATTTCAATGTACTCAATATTCTAAGATTTTCTGTGGAAAAATTTTTCCGAAATTCAAACTCAACTTTTTTTTAAATGTCTACAGTGAAAAAAAATTCCACCCAAAATTGTTGAAATTCTTCGAGGATGAACTTACCTCCATTCTGAAAACTGGTGTGAAAACAGAACGAAAAAATATCCATTGGTTTTCATTTTACAGCCAAAGATTCCGCTCGGAGTACTTAAATAATTTTTATTTAAGAAACTGGTGGCTCTATGGACGTTAGAATTGTGCCAATGGGCCCCCAAAATGACCTGGATAGAAATATGAATTTATCAAAAAATAAACTTTTCAACACAACTTTGATAGGATTCGATCCACTTACGGACAATAGGGTCGTGTATAAGTTTGATTTTTTCTGCTTATAATGGCTTCCGTTACCAAGCAACGAATTTGACCCTATTTTCCGAATGCGGAGAGAGTTCGATTCCTACCAAGGTTTTTTTTAGGAAATATTTTTCTTGATAAATTCATATTTATATCCAGGTCATTCTGGAGGCCTATTAGCATAATTTCGGCATCAGTAGGGCCACCAGTTTCTTGAATAAAAATAATTTAAGTACTCCGAGCGGAGTCTTTGGAAGGCTATAAAATGAAAACCAATGGATATTCTTTCATTCTGTTTTCACCCCAGTGTTCAAAATGAAGGTGAGACCAACGTCAAATGATTTCAACAATCATGGGTGAAACTTTTTTTTCACTGTAGAAATGTAAAAAAAAAGTCTAGTTTGGATTTTGGAAAACTTTTCTCACGGAAAATCTTAGAAAATTGAGTACATTAACAAAATGATATCCAGTTTGGCAATCGAAAACAAAAAAATCCAATTTTATAGGTTATCCGCCATTTTGAAATATTTTTTCCAAAATTCTACGGAACAATTGAATTGACCACCAAAAAATACTAAGATGTGACCAAAAATCGTTATTTCAAAGGTCACGCATAACTCACCACAATTATCAGAGTATTGCTCAAAGTTTCTCGCTTATGCTTCGAAAACGGGGTATATATCATAAGTCAAAAATGCCTTTCTCAATGTCATCTATACGGCTATATATGTTTGACCAGTCTATGGTGAAACACCCTGTATATTCTGAGTTAAAAATAATTTATTAATTTTTGTTTATTTTTTTCGAGTAGTTTCTTGTGGAAGGTTTAGAAACTGTGCTGCAATTAACCAGACAGTTCGCCTCCACATAATCGAAAAGGACCAAAAAATAAGCACTCTGTTGAAAGACAGAATGCAAACAACTTTGGAGCAACGAACTGGTAGTCGATGACCACCAGGAAAGCATACAGCGGAAATCTCAACTGCAGAATATCTATAGTATAGTTTAGTTCGGTATAGAATCGATCCCTAGAGCAGGAAGAGAAATGGGATATGTTTCAAGCATTCAGGTCAACAATACTTCAGAATACTCCTCAACAACACTTTTACATCAATATATGCATATCCACGCAGTACTTGGCCAATATGGTCCAACGCATCTCACGTTTGAAGTGCGACTAATTCAATTTCGTTGCACCGCACTTTGAACCTCCCCACTTCGCCCTTGTAAGAAAACAATCGTTTATTCGATATGGCATCGCGCTGAGGTTTTGATTCTTCCACAGTTCCATTGGATTCTAACCCTCGTACATATTAACGTTGAGTTTCGTATTTTTCCGACTGTTTTTCCAGACCTGTATAATGAGAAGGACTATGTCTAACCTATAAGTTCATTTTACCTAACCTGAAATTATCTGCAAAATATCCTCCTTCGTACAGCTCGCCAGAGAATTCCACAAATAGAGCATCTCGTAAACGAACAACTTCCAAAATCTGACTGAATACGTAGCGCAATTCTCCCTTCCGGGGAAGATAGCTGCCCTCTTCATGAGGAACTCGTCCAGCTGGTTCGTCCTAGCCGACGTCCTGATATTGAGCAACAACTCCTCTAATGCTGAATAGTCGGTGAACGCGCTTATGGAACCCTTGCAGATGCAAGAGATGTAGGAATAGAACGGCCTCGACCACCTGCTCCAGGTTGCGAGGAAGGCAAAGTTTGACTCTGCGTTTTGGAAGTCGAGCTGGATCAGATAGCACCAACCGACCTCGTGCAGGGCCAGGAGCTTGATTTCCCTTTGGGTGGAGTTCTTGACGGATGCTTGAAAGGCGGTTAAGGCAGCTGGTATGTCCGACTGAAAGAAAAATTGAGCAATGAGAACATGATAATCATTTCGTTGGTACGAGGGTGATTACTGGATAAACAAATATAGGCCTGAAAAAGACAGAGGAAAAGGAACGAAATTCAACGTCAATTTAGACGGGGTCAGAATCAAAACAGTGTAAGAATCAGAAACTTTAGCGCGATTCCATATCAAATAAACGATTGTTCTCTTGCAACGACAAAAAGTGGATAGGCTCTAGGTCTGCACTGCCATGCTACCAGGTCGAATTAGTCACCTCTCAAACGTCAGAAGCGTTGGACCATATCGGTTGGAAAAAAGTAGTTCCTTTTAAAAAGAAATGTTAATTCTAGGGAAAATTATAATCGAACAATGATTTTTTGGTTGTCAATCAATTGAAGAGACAATAAATTCATTTATTGTTGTCTCTGAAGATAGGCCGATATCTACTTCTTCTTGAATAATTATGAAATTCGAGGAATTTGGATGCTTAGCGACATACAAGCAGTAATTACAAGATTAATAGATACCACCAGAAATCAAAACCAGAAACGTCTTGAAGAAGTAGATGTGTGTGCTACTGTAGAAACCAGTGCGTCTTGTTCGAGTAAAAAATTTACCGAACAGGTCGATGAGCGATAGAAAAAGATTGAAAACAATGTTATAAGTTCCTAAAAAAAACAAGCAATTTTCCAGAAATCCATATCGAATGAACGGAATTTCGTGAAATGGTAATAGAAAAAGAGAATCAAAATGGTTGAATTCTGAGCAATATCTTATTCACCGATGAGCCATCGTTTTCCTCGGATAGAAAACATATCCCATCAGTAGAAGGTAAGATATTGGTCTAGGAAAAATGAACATTTAAGTATTCCTGTGCAAAATCTTGATGGTCGGACATACTAGGGAATCAAATTATGGCGCCATTTTTTCATTGATGGTAACCTAAATGCTGCCAAATACCTGGAGCTTTTAGATAATCAAATAACTACTGCAGTTCGACAGATATCCATTCATTTCGATGAGGTCTGGTTTCAACTGGATGGCCGTCCAAGTTACAACGCAAAATAAGTCATATAATATCTTAGAAAGACTTTTTCGTACTGTTTCATTTCTACAAATGGAATGATCATACTGCCCCCTAGATCACCAAGTGTATCCCCACTCCCCACTTATTTCTACCTTTGGGCATATCTGAAAAAATTGATTTGTGGGCAAGAAATTTCGTACAATTCATTTTATATTCAAATTAGTTATGGTGGCGAATAAATTTCCCCTTTGTAATGGAATACAAGCATAATCACAAGGACGAATATCTGTCGATAAATCAACCAATATTCCACCTTGATTAGAGCTAATCATCCTATCAACCAAAACATCTACACCAAAGAAAGAAATCTCGATAATTGTCATCTTTCAGATGGATCGCTGCAGTATAACTACGTATAGCGCGCCATCTTTCAGGAGCATCTTGCGAATCCCACCTTCGAGTGCAGAGTACTTTGATCCATGTGCATGACGTTCATTTTTTCGTCGTATCAGGTCGCTGCATCTGCGATTTTGCAGTTTACAACGTCCGTACGACTTTGGAATCACTCGGTTTATAATGGAGTCAAATTATCGTATTTTTTTTTCAACCGAAATAGTCTAACGCATCTCACGTTTGGGATGCGACTGATTTGATCTCTTAGCATTTCGCCATTGTAAGAGAATAGTCGTTTATTCGAAATGGCATTACGCTTAGGTTTTGATTATTTCATTGATCAGGTCTTTTCCTGACGTGTAGAATCATTCATTATTTAATGAAGTCAGTATTCATACTCACGTTTAGTCGACATAGTCGTCCCCTAAAAAACAAGAACAGGGAAGAGTCCCCAAACTCAACTTGAGTCTCCTGAATCAGTACTTCTGCAACCCGTGCCCCTGCCTTAACATTAGTACCATCAAGGGCATAGAAAGGTCTTACTATGCAGTGGTACCATAGAAGTGTCAGACTGTAAAAGTTAAGGGAAATGTAGTTTGCAATGATTCTTAATTTCTCCTTGAGTACTTAAAGATTATTCAAGTGTGCTGACATGCTTCGAGTCCTGCTGACAACAACCTTAAAATTAAACTTATATATGTAGTCCCAGAAGGCTCTTACGTCATTCGACAACTTTTGAGTAAGAAACTCTGGTTATTGGTGAGAAAACAACTGACGTGAGAAGTAATGAAACGGTCATCAACATTCCGAGTGGATTATTAAATGAGAAAGATAACGAAATCGATCTAAAGATTATATTGGCTACAAACCTAAGATTACAATTGTGTGCTAGAGCATACCTAACTTCGATGATATATCAATTCGAAATATACAGGAAGCAAGTTTGGAAACTTTACCCTATTTGGTGAACATAAATTCTACAGGAACAAATTTTGAAGCGGTGTAATACCGATTAAAATTGTGAAGTTTTTTGAAATTTAAACTAGTTCCCATGAGATATCGAATGAAATTCAAGCATTTTCCCACAAGTAAAACTCCCATATTATTTTTATAACAAAATTTCAAGACGCATCTGTTAGGACTTCATAATAAAATAAAAAGATAATCGAATGCTATCTGAAGAAAGAGCCTCATTTAGATTTCACTTACAAGATCTATAATAATAATAATTTATTTAATCCATTGAGACACTACATAGTGTATTAGACTAGTCAGTAACAATCACAGTAAAAACACTTCCTCAACAACATCTTTTTAATTTCTTTGTTGAAAATGTTTGCATTTAAAGATTTTAGAGAAGATGTTTAATAGTTATACATCTTGATACCTTGATACAACGACGAACATTCAAATTTGTGGGATCTATGCCTGGCTATTAGAAAAGTTCGCATATAATAAGTATTTAAAATATAGATACTTGGCAGTGACAAGATTTCGTTTTCAATAAATACTGACCTACATGTTGTTCGAGGACTTAAATTAAATATAGCTCTTATAATTTTTTTCTGTGCAACAGAGACCCTTGAACTATCAGGGGAGTTACCCCAAAGCTAGACATTATACGATAAGTGACTGTATAAACTATGCTATAGTTAACGCTTTTTATAGAACTGATATGCATTGAGTTCCTGATTCTACTAATAGCAAAAAAAGAGGTACTCAGTTTTTTGCATACATGGTCGACATGTGCAGACCATCTCAAATTTTTGTCCATAAGAACTTGGTGCTTTCAGAATTGTTATGCAGTTTTCCCTATCTCTGTTCTTTAAATTGAAATAAATGCACACAGTCTTCTTGATGTTCACCATGAGGTTATTTTTACGATTTTTACCATTTCACGAACTCATCAATAACAATCTCACAGGCCCTTAGTAGCTCCCTCTGACTCCGTGCCGAGATAACCACAGACCTGTCATCTGCAAATAAAGTTAACAGAAAACAGGCTAACCGAATAGGTAAATCATTTATGAACAGTAGAAACAATAGTGTTCCCAACACGGAGCCCTGAGGAACACCAAGTCCGACAAAATGATCCTCAGAACAACTTTCACCTACATTTACAGAAAATGTCATCCCAACAAGGAAACTACGCAACCAATCAGAAAATATGCCCCTGAAACCCAAATGGTAACATTTCTCTAGTATGAGCTCGAAAGAAAGAGTATCGAATGAAGATGAGAGATCGAAAAATATTCTTGCCACGTGCAATTCCTCATCCAAACACTCATAGACCAACTCAACAAAATTGAGTGCTGCAGTTTGTGTTGAGCTACCTTGTCCGAAGCCATGTTGTGCAGGGCTCAGTATATAAAATGAGCACCCTTGCAAGCAACTATCTTGGCTTGATATCTGAGAATCAACAATGAGGACAGAACTCTATCGAACCGACAGATACGTCCCATTTTTTCACAGATTATCACAAACAGAAAAGAATACGTAGGTGTAATGAATAATTACTTACGTTGCCAAAGGTGCCCTCATATCCACTCCTAACCTCGCATACATCAAGCAGGCCAGTCCTTGCCTACGGTCTCCACTCAAACCCAAGAAACTGGTAAGCCTCAACAGTGTCGGTGGCAGCAACGATACTCCCAACTGAAGCATGCCGAAACCGAAAGTGACGGAGTTCATCAAACGTATTATCACTTTCTTGTTCAACTTTTGTTCGCTTGCTTTCCTGATGTGAAATAAAGAAAAAAGTTCAGACGAAATTTCCAGAGAACCTGAAGTGGATCAAAATATCCACTCACAATTTCTCAGCCGCGAAAAATCCGAAAGCAGTTGTGAAATAATTGATGCTCAAGGAGCCGCTCATGTTGCCGAACCTTGATGTCCAACCGTGGTTTGACTTTGAGAGTGCCTCACTGACGGAGTATGACTTTTTCATGGCACCCCTAGAGGAGCTGGACTTGGACTTCGGGTTCAAAAGAGCTTTAGGGCTAAAGGAAGCCTCGATTTGCTCCGGAGAAGATTCTCCCGAGCAAATCGAAGTGGGGAAGTCGCCGTTCAATTCGAGTGACTGAGAATGTGGGAAGGGATTGGAAAGGATATACCCGTTGGTGGTTGAGGTGGTGAGGTCGAAGGCTCCTTCTGCAGAGGATAGGATGACCCTTTCGTTTTTCAGGGTGCTTTCTGAGCTGCGGGATTCCATGGTGGGGTCTGCAAAAACAAGGACAGTAAACATCATGATTACCAGCGGTTCATGTACGAATTCAGTTTGAGTGAGCAACTGGTACAGACAAAGAAATGAGCATACATTCCAATAACGAAGTAGAAAGCTTTAGCAGAGAAAATTACCTTGCAATCAGGAATTTGAAATTGAAAGCTAGAATTGATTTGTGGGCTTACTCTTTCAACACTGAAAGGTTCTAAAGGGGTATGTTCAGACCTATAGCCACAAAATTCAATGATGTTACTCTGACTTGCATGGATAATATGCTACATTTTTACAAGCTTGATTTCTATTATTGCAGTTTCTAGTTATGAAATAAGAAATCAACTATTCCTCTTGACTGCAGGAGGCTTGTAGATGTACATGCAATGCTCTGCAAAAGTTGTGCCAATACATATTTGTCAGATCCGAAATTTCATGACTCTCCTTCATTATTCAACATGCATCTTGTTCTGATCTTTTATAACGCTCAATCTTCATATTGAAGCAAATTTTCGGATTCGGTAAATATTCATTATTCTCTTTATCGTTACGATAGCTCTTTTTTCACGCAGGAAAATTATCTGCTTATCAAAACTGAAAAATTATTTCACAGATTTTGTTGTTATATTCAAGGACATGCCTATCAGCAGAGTGGTTCTTTTTTGTGCCTCGACTGAGCAAGTATGTGGTCAGTAGTTTCAGTAACAGGTCCTCCAGATGGCTCATGCTTTTCTGATCTAGTAAAAACTCCATGTGAACATTGACCAGTGACAACCTTTCGTCAACAGCTCTTGTTTTGTTATTTGTAAAGCCGAATAAACCCCTTTAATTGTGTTGGGTCCCCACTGTAAATATTGTACATATTTCTTTTATATTCATGTTAAAACATCGAATTGGCTCAATGTATAATGTCCGCTTTGTTCCTTGTGAGCAAGGGTGACTCAAGGCAGCTCATCGCTAATTTATATTCTGGAACAATAATGAGGCCAATTCGGTGTTAAAAGGAGTAATCCGAAGATTTTTCCACCAAGAGGTTGAATCTCTACCAGTCCACACGACCCACATGAGTACGAGTGATAGGCGACAGGTGAGTCAAAATATAGTTTGGTTTCGTGTTACTATGATTCTCATTATAGTATCCTCCTGTCTTTGCCTTTGCTCTCGAGAACCGGTGAGAACCTTAAAACTACAGTCCACTTAGAAGGAAATTAACCAGACATTAAACAACTCGATTGGTCGTTAGCATCTACTTCATTTTAATGAACACCCAATTAGGCTGATCTACAAGGGGTTCAGATAGTTCCAGACACATAGACAAAGTATCGGTTTGAAGGCTCTTCAGAGGGCAGTCTTCACATTTGTTATCCTGATTCTTCCCTTGTAAGGGATTCCATTAATCTCTATACCAGATGAGATGTAATACATATGATATCCTAAAGGCTCTTTCACAAAGAAACCGATCTGTCTACTGAAAAGTTCCCCATTAGAGACGAACAAATGGTCAGAAGCCTTCAGAGCTTGGATAATGCCATGAATTAATGATAAATTTTCAGATCTCCCGTCAACTAGTCTTGAAATCACTTACCAGGTAGGTTCAATAATCCGATTTGGCTTGTATATAAACTAAGTATGTCGTTATAGGTGCTCTGATACACTTTCCAGGCCTTCCGTAGCACCCAACCAGCTTTAAGATACCCTGAAATGTCCTGCTGTAAAAATACCAATATTGCAAGGCACACTTGAGAATCGGCCAAGATAATTTGAGTCTCCAGAGTATCCGTCAGCGATGGTTCCTCTTCCATTGTACCGAACACCTTGTCCTTCATGATCTTGAACCATCCTTTGGTGGTGCATCTACGTTCTACTTCTTTGAGAGTGGTGATGGCTTTGGTTAGTTTATCTTCCTCGAAAGACATGAGAGCATCCTGGGAAAATATGGAAATATAAGCGGGTTATCTATTTTATGGTTCACTCTCACACGACCATTTTGATAAGTAGCATAGATCTGATTACATTTGCTATCTTTTTTTTAAACATGATCCGACTTAACAACTTTGTATATAACAATTCGAAACTTTATTTTCCCAGTATGACCAATAACGCAGATGTGTTCGAATCGAAATTCAACACTTGGTTGAAAAATGACGGCTTGAAGGTTCATGCAAAATGTCTTGGGGAAATGGCTTCGAATGTGAACAAGCGCGTAAAGGGACTGACCTCAGGACAGTGCTTTTCTATATTCTTCGATTTGTCGTTCGATTTTACTCAAATGAAGGGGGGGCGTTACTTGAAAAAGCCTTAACCTCAAATGAAAAGTAAACGAGTTATCAAGGAGAATCTTATGCATGGTTTTCAACAATCCCAACTACAAATTATTATTTATAATTTGAGATATGTCAAAATTCTTCATCCCAACATCGAATTTGAGTTTTTTCTGTGGCTTCAGAAAAAGCGATTTCAAGCGATGAACAAAAAGCTCCGTATATTGTTACGGTTATCCAAATTTACATATTTTCCTTTGCCTATATGTCAGTTTAGATAACCGTAACTATAACCGGAGCTTTTGATCCACCGCTTGAAATCAATTATTGTCGCAGTGCTTATTTCGAGTTTTTCCTAAATAATTCGGAAAGTTTTCATTTAAGGTATAGGCTCTGTTTAATCAACCTAGCTCCCTGTACATTTTGGTGCGAATAGCAAATATTGGTGTATTATAGGTACTACATATCATGATGTAAGTAAAACATGGTGTGATCATCAGCCATCAGTGATCGTATTTACCAATGATGACGTCACTTTTTCATTCAAATTCGAAGCACAGAATATATATTTCCTTGTATTTTAATCTTGCTGACGTCACTTTTTTTTCAGATGAGCACACCATGTTTTTTACATTATGCTACATACTGAAAAAATCGAAAATAGAAAAACTTTTTCTTAAAACTCACTTCTATTGCAGAAATATTCGAAAAAACGCAGTAAATTAAAAAAAATTGAGAGTTTGCATCGGCAACATTTTTTTTTCATTAGAATTCACATAATAATAATTATAAGAATAATATTTTATGGGTCCTTTAAGACAACATATCTAATGTGTATACGACAAGTCTATAATTCAGAAACCGTTGAGAATTCGTTCAAGGTATGGTATATTGTTTTAAATGTCATCAAACATGCTATCTCATGATGCTATAATACTCCTACTTGGTGTGCGATTTAAAATAAGAAAGTAGTTGAGTATTTTCGGTATAACTGGAAGTGGCAGAGGTCTGAAATCCCACAATTTTTGAGCGCAAAATTATGACTAATAAGCCATCGTGATGAATCACCCTGTATACGGCCAGTCGGCAAGACGAACGGAAAGAATTTAATTATCGATTTAGACCCCTTTCGGGTCAACAATTTGAGTTGTATGAAGTCCGCTATTACAAAGGTATTTTCAGAGACTTCTGAAGTTTTGAAGTTATTATTTTTAAGTCTGACGCAGTAGTGATAGCGCAATAAATTCGATGCGGATAAATAGCTGATGATATCGGAGGGTTCTTAAACATCATTTTGGTGGAATATTAACAGCGGGTTTCACAAAGCTTTGATTAACTTGATTGTTCTGATCAAGACAATTCTATGTTCAATTTCAGTTCATTTTTAGCAATACCACAGAATATCAACGCGTTGATCAGAGGATTAAGCTTTGTGAAACCCACGGTAAGAGTAACTTCTTGTTGAATGATCGTCAATTTTTTTCATATTAAAAATTCTCTGCATTACTATTTTTTTTTCTCAAAATTTCCTTCCTTAATAAATTGTACTCTGTTGTTTTATGATTTCCATTCAGCCTGGGGAAAGGGTGAGAACCACATTTACCCTCTCCCTAAATCAGCAAATGCTTGTATTCCACTTCCCTCATCAAAAACCTCTACACTCACAAATGAACTACTCACCATGAAAACAGCAAATGAATAACCAGAATACATCACCAAGCTCTCAGGATATTTCATAAATAATTCTTCAGCCTCTTTACCCTTATTGTTGATCAACAATTTCAACCCTTCCTTTGCCATAATCCACTCTTTGTCACCACCATGTTCCTTACTGCCTGAGGCCATGACTTGTTTTCGAAAGTACAGAAAAAAATCACTCTAACATCTTCAAACATTCAATTTTTTATATTTGAACAATCCGCGCGATAAAACGTACTTGAAGAATTCTTCAAGATCAATTTGAAATGTACAGACTTGTGATTTTGAATGAGCACTGGAATTTAGAGGTTTTGACTTCTGGAAGTGTTTAACACAGCCGTATAATAGAATTTCGATACATGAATTTCGTGTTTTGGCAAATTGTCAAAACTGACGGATAACAAGGGGTGAAACTTCAAAACAGAGTTATTGATTTTCTTTGGGTGTAGTCTAATATTAGGAATACCTTTTCAGAGTGAAAACGCAAGGACTGCCTTGATATTATCCTTATTTTTCACTCTGATAGTGACTTCCTCCATGTGAACCTTGATTTAAATATTCCACATCCTGTAGTCGATGATTTCGTTTAAAGTTTTTCCAGATTTTCCCTTCGAACTACCGGGTCTTTACAAAGTTGATTAGTTTCGAGAGGTGATTCTTTTAAGACCTCAAGAACAGGACGGAAACTTCATATAAACTTCTTGATTTTCGAAATACACGGTGATCGAAACACATTGTTTTCATTAATTTTCGAGTTTCCTTTTTCGATATTATTGACAATGATGATTCCAATCAGGCGAGTAAAATCTATTCAATGGTTCAAATATCACAATAATTCGTTCCTGAAATACTTTATGGGGCCTTCTTTTTGTGCGTATGTTCTAGGGGAACAGCGTGCTATCGTTTTGTCCAAATGTCTATAATTTTGGATGATTGAGCCGAAAATGGTCTCAATCGACTAGGTTGGACTCACTGATGACGAATCCGGTGTCAAAATCGATTCTGTCCGGCTGGCCGGCCGGCCAGCCGTCCATCCGGCCGTAGACACGGTAACTGTCGACAGAAGCAAGCTAGCAACTTGAAACTTCCAGGATAGGTTGCGCATCAGAATGCCGCGGTTAAGTTCGTTAATGGGCCAAATTGGTCGAGTAGTTTCGGAGTTATAGGCACTTGAAGTTTTGAAGTTTTTTTTATTTCAGAAACTACTTGAGCGATGGGATTCAAACTTGGCAGTTAGGTGGAGTATAACAACGCGCAACTTTGAGCCAAATTTCGTCAGGATCATGTTGTCAGTAAATCAAAAAAACATTTTTTTTCGAAATTTTTTCACAAAAAATTTTTTTTTCTGGGAACAATTCATCATATCCGAAAAAAAATCCACTCGCACTTTGAGCTTTATATTTCACAGCAGTTTTCCAAGTTTCAGTTCGATACGATCATGAGTTTTGGAGATATCGGGAAAAAATATGTCAAATATTTGGGTAAAATCCGCCCAATGATTCCGTAGATATACCCATTCAAAATTTTATTTTTCCAATATGTCCAAAAATACAGATATGATCGAATTGAAATCCAGTAATTTATCAGAAAAAAATTTCAAAAAGCACTGCCGTGAAGGCAGCAGCTTTTGCGCGCACGTTCAAATTCGTTGCTGAAGCGGTCATCTACATTGAACATGTACGCAAAAGTTGCTGCCTTCACAGCAGTGCTTTTTGAAATTTTTTTAAGGAACAAAGTGGTTATCATTCTGTCCAAAATCTATAATTTTTAAGTTCAGAGCCCAAAATGGTCTCTGATGGCATTGTATAAACAATGTATATACAATGCTGATGGTTACGTTGGACCCAATGATGAAAAACCCGTGATCAAATTAAAATCTGCCCGTCCAACCGGCCTTCCTCGCGGTCTATAACATTTGCGATGGACAAGTCCTAGAGTCTTGAAATTTTCAGGGTAGACTTGAAGCTTCAATATCACAGTTAACTTCGTTAATGGAAACAGTCTGACAAATATACACACCGGCACAATTAGCGGAACGGACCAAATCTCAACGAAATTTGTAGTTCATTTTCTCTTGAACCCTTCAGCCAATTTTGGAATTTTTTTTCCTATTATATCTTGATTACTCGGGAACATACTCTTCGAATAGCGTCCTCAGTTACTTCATTTTCTTCTTATACAGGGTGTTCCTAAATAAGTGAATCATCGGTCAACTGTAGACTTCTCTTAAAAAAAAACATTTTTTCTCTTCTATTTTTTCCTCCGGGTCTTCGTTTCAGAGATACAGAGGGTGTCAAAAATGTATATTTTTTTCAGTTTTTTGCTAATATCTCAGGAACCGTTTGAATTACAGAATTGAGGTTTTGTACACACATTGTCACTAATAATAGCTACTTTCTTGCACTTTACTCGGTTTCATTGAACGTGCCAGTGGCGAAGATTTTGAACTTGCACAAAGGTTTTTCCCCCCAACTTTTACACCACTGGACAAATTTGCATTTGCACAGCTAATTATGATGCGCCAATGTGCTTTACATAAAAAAGGTATTCTTGGTTCATTGCTCCAAAGTGAACCGTTTTCGATAAAACTGGCATTTTATGATTTGCTAACGCACTGTTAGTTTCTTGTAATAATTGGAAAAATTAGTAGTGATAATTATCGAGTTTATTAATTTCAACATAATTTGACAATTAGGTATTTAATTTTAAATTGCGAAGTTATTTTTCATTATTTTTAGCGACCACAGTTAACAAGATTACAAGAATTGCTCGAAATTAAACCCGTTGGCTTGAATGCACGCATTACAATAACGTCTGCATCATGTTCCGATGAACGTTGTTGATAAATCTGAGGGGTATTTTTAATTGGCTTTGCTGCGGCTTCAACTCTAGATGTCAACTCTTCTACGGTGTTAACAGGAGTTTCATAGACAATGGTCTTCATGTACCCCATAAAAATTAATCAATGGTAACTGTGTTACTTGTCATACTGCTTTATTTCAATTTTTGATCATAAAATGCCAGTTTTCTCGAAAACGGTTCACTATAGAGCAATGAACTAGGAGTACCTTTTTCATGTAAAGCACATTTGCGCATCAGAATTTGCTGTGCAAATGCAAATTTTTCCAGTGGTGTAACAGGTGGGGGTAAAACCTTTGGGCAAATCCAATATCTCCACCACTTTAATAAGAGCGACTAAAGTGCAAGAAAGTAGCTACTATTAGTGACAATGTGTGTACAAAATCCCAATTCTGTAATTCGAATAGTTCCTGAGATATTAGCAAAAAACTGAAAAAAAAAATACTTTCTTGACACCCTCTGTATCTCTGAAACGAAGACCTGGAGGAAAAAATGGAAGAGAAAAAATTAACTTTTTATTTTTCGTCGCGTCGCTTGGGTATTAGCCTTTATTGTTTCGCGAAATGTCTATAAATTCCAAATTTTCAACCAAAATAGTCTCGAACCACTACGGGTACGTGGTAGGCTTCAAATGTTTCTGTTATGTTTTATAAAATTGCGAAAATAGAACTGATTAACTGAGTTTCATAATATCTTCCAAACCAATTCAACGAATAATTTGACTAAAATTTATAATGGTCATCCTATGAATAATTAATAGCAACGTATTATCCGATCCTGATAAAGATATCATTCAGCACAGCATTCGAAGTATGGAAGGCGAAATACTGAAAACGAACTCTAGTACCTACTGTTCAAGTATGAATTGTAGATAATTATGTGACTGTCATGGTATTCTCCCGTGTATCTCAACATTCTCAACTATCTGATTAGTGAATGACCTCCAAATTTTCACAAGTCATTCCTAGCATCCTAGCAAAAAGCAGATAATTTTATCGAACGAGTCGGTCTGTTTGGATGATAGGAAGAACAACAGGTGAATAATGCTTTTAATATGTATTAATAATCAGTTACTCATTGCATAATATGTTTATTTATTTTATTAATTTCATTATCATACGAGATATGCTAGCTTAATTCAATTCAAGCGAGCTAATTCAACTGAAGAAAAAGAGCGTAGTTCAAAGTATCATAGAGCAAGAGAGAAAATTGAACTGAACAACGTAACTACTACGTGTCAATGTTTGGAGGTTAACGAAAGCCTTAAATTTAATTTAAATCAACAATAAAAATGTTAAATTCTCGTGTATTCATGTATGACTTTCAAACTAAATGAGATTCAGAAAACCAAGCCCATTTTCAAGGTCCACTTAGACATAATGTTACCTTATCTGATATCCTTATTAGAATTATCTATATGGAGAAGAGGATATTAATACATGATTTGGAGGAAATGAGTTCCCCAAGAGATTGGAGAAGAGCGCTGAAAAAACCGCCAGCATATAGGATTATAAATCGAACGTTTGGTTTCAGAAATAAGCAGTTCTTTTACAAGATGATGTCATATATAGGAGTAGCCTCGCTGGTAGGTTTGCTGGTGGTTTACTATATACCAACCTGGACAGGCCTTACAGGCTCTAACACTTATAATAATACGTATCCATTGACTGCCCCAGTTATTGCGAATGATGTTTACACATACAGAATAGGTAAGTGCATGGTGAAGCTTTGTAGTTCGATACTTCTTCACATCTCTGTTTTCAGGCATAATTGCTGATCTCGACACTGATTCCAAACATGAAAAAGACAAAAACACATGGTACTCGCTCTTCAAAAAAGGTTACTTAAGTTATGATACAAAAACACAGAATATTGTTGTATCTTGGGATTCAACGGGACCAATTACTTTGAAAAACAGTTATTCACTTAAAGGTAGAGGAATGGAACTGTCAGAGCTTGTAGTGTATGATGGTAGATTGTTAACGTTCGATGATAGAACTGGTATCGTTTATGAAATTGTTGCGGACAGTATAATTCCTTGGGTCTTGTTGATGGATGGAGATGGGAAGTAAGTTCAAGAGACAGAGTACATTTTTCATCATTTAAATAGTAAAAAAAAATAAGTATCAGAGGCTCCTTTTTAAATGAATTTATACAAGCAAACAAAAGCTCTTGATTTCCGTCAGTGCCTATCTTTAGTTTTCATTCTCATGAAAGATAAAAGCAGTTACTAATGAGGCATTCTAACTCAATCGAAGCAGCTATTCCACCAAAGTAATATGCAAATTCATTGTTTGCTATATTAACTATATTAATTTACAGAAATTCAAAAGGTTTCAAAACAGAATGGGCAGCTGCAAAAGATGATAAATTGTATCTGGGTTCAATGGGTAAAGAATGGACCACTGCTACTGGTGAATTCCAGAATTTTAATCCAATGTGGGTCAAAGTTGTAAACAAGAATGGAGCTGTGAGTTAATTGAATTTATTTTTGTACAAAAAAGGTATTAAGTATTTCATTGAAACTCTGAAAATTATTTCAATTTATTTTCTTTGTTTTATGAATTATTGAACAGTGGGTAGATCTTAATATCTAAATAGACTGTTAATTTATAAAGAATGTTTTTTTTCTGGAAAAAAATTATGATTAGCAGTCGTCTGAGATTATATGATCTACTATTTGCCACACAAAGATTATCCTGCAGAAGGTCAGTGTACTGAACTTCTTTATTGGTAAAACAAAATATGAAGCATTTGAGATGTTACAAAATGTTTATTCAATTATCTAAGTACTGAACCACAGTAACTAGACACTATTAAAGAATTTTACTGCTTTCCCTTTTTATTATCGAATAGAATCGCTCTTTGACTTTTTATACTAAAAATGCCAATTTTCAGGTTGATCATTTGAATTGGGTTGAACAGTACAAAAATTTGCGTAGAGTTCTTGGAATAGAATGGCCAGGATATATGATACACGAGAGTGGCTTATGGTCTGAAATCCACCAAAAATGGTTCTTCCTACCAAGAAGATGCAGCAAAGAACCCTACGATGAAGTGGCTGATGAACGAAGAGGCTGTTCAGTTCTAATCAACGCAGATGCTTCAGTTTCAACCATACGAATGGTTAAAGTGAGTTCATAAATTCCACCTCAACGTACTTTAAAAATATTTGAATACTATATTTTCAGATTCCTAATGAGCATGTGACTAGAGGCTTTTCCAGTTTCAAATTCCTACCAAATACAAATGACCAAGTAATAGTAGCCTTAAGAACAGAAGAACTAGAAGGCAAAACAAGGACTTTCTTTACCAGTTTCACAATACATGGTCAAGTACTAGTTGATGATTTATTCATTGCTGATAATAAATATGAAGGATTTGAATTTATATAGTATCTATGTGAAATGGATAATACATTTTTGATGAGTCCAAAAGTATTTTGTGAATAAAGTATTTTTTATAACTGGAGTATTATTTCCTGAATTACTGACTCAACCAAACAGGAAAGAAAAAATGCAAATTCTGTATAATTTTATATTTAGAGACGCTATATATTTCACATATTAAACTACTTCATTGAAGTGCAAAAACTTAATGGTACTTGTAGAATCTGTGGGAAGCTGAAAAAAAAATAATATTAGAAATCCCTCACTGAAAAAAACCTTCTCAACGATGTGAAAAGTTATAGAATTACTTACTGATCTTGCTATAGTTGATGATGTAGAAAAAGATTGAACATCCCACAGCAACTTGGAAGAATGGGGCAACACCACCACGTCTAGGCTGAATGTACTTGTGTTGCCATCTCCAGTAAGCTAAAATGATCAAATTTCAAGGTGTGAACTGAATATACTTTCAATTATCTCACCTCTGCCGATTGCTCCAGCTATAGCTTGTGGTGACTTGTTCCTCCTGGCTAACCATGAACCCACTTCGCTCAATTTAACTTGCGCGAAAGGTATATCCTCTGAAAATTCAACATCGAATTAAGGAAACAATTATGTAACATGGATCAATGGGTATATTGAATCTTATATGCTCACGTTTTCCGTAATATCTGGCGGGATCATAAGGCCCATGTCTCTTAGGATCATATTCGACTGGATAATCTCCAAAAGCCATCCTGATTAGAAAATTTTTCGAAAAACTTTAAGGAAATGAGACAAGAATGAGATCGAAAATCCAATAAGAATAATTTGACACTTTCAGTCTTCGGCTGTCACTAGTCATTTTCCCAATCACAGAGTAAAACTAACTATGATGGACCTTAATTTCTCCTTATAAATTAGAACTAAATTGTTGTATTGATCAAATTTCTTGAAAACTATATAATAGGATATAAGTTTTTATTGTATTGTATTGTATTTTCATTGTATTAATGATCGCTACGTGTGTGAGCGAAATTTTTTATTCTATGATACTTAACCTAACTCTTTCGTTTTGATTAAAATTATGAAAACAAAGAGTTGAGTACCTACCGACAATGGATTTTTCCGATTTAATTAAATCTAAATTCGAGTGTTGTGGAGAGGAAGGTCCAATAAGATGTATATTTTTTTGCGAATTTCATGATACCGCAGGACCAATAATTTCCTGTGCGGTAAGTAGAAGGAAATCTGTTTGAAAAACTAGTTTCTGCAACTTTGTATGTTTAGGAACCAGAAAACTATATTTCCAAGGAATTATTCGACAGTATTAGCGTTTATATAATAACTAAACCAGAGTTACAGAGGAGTACAATTACAGTGTAATCAATTGGACCCTGTGATAAATATTCCATCTCAAATCTATTACTTTCAGAACCTTAGCAGAACATAAAATCCTTGGTTTTCCAGTTGGGATCTTCGATAAGAAATATCCTAGGAATGCATTTCTCTTCAATTTATGTTTTATATGTGATAGCAATTCTAGAACAGTACATTATGAACCAGTGGTCACAAAGTTATCAGAATATTTAACTGCTATGGAGATTGAGAGTAGTTTCTTATCTAGTGGTGCTTCGAAACTGAAACCTATACTAAAGCAGGTATTGGAGGAACTGAATACTAAGGGTAGGAAAGAAAATCAGTGAAGTTGTCAAGATTAAAGTTGAAACTTATAGGTGAATGTGCTTTGAGTCAGGGCCCTATAGCCACTCATTTGAAAGTTGTACGTATACGTAATGATCCATTGCCAGTAGCTGATCATCAGGTCCCAATTCTGATAAAAGAATTACCAGAACAACAGTGGGATTTGACCACTCAACAAGTTACTATTCATATCGATGGTTTTAACCATATTTCAAGAATTGCAACATTATCAAATGTTGATACTAGTCTGGTTAAAGCTTGCATTCAAAACTTAATTTATTATAATGTAGTAGCACTTGTACCTCTTTTTCAATATGGCAATGTTTATTGTACTACACCTAAATTGAAGATGTTAGCTCAGAAATATGATCTACAGGTAAGGATCAATATTTCCTAATCATTTCGTTCTTAATCTTGTTTTTTCAGGAGAGATGCCTGAAATATGTGGCATGCAGTCCACGTTCATTACCGAATTTAAGAGATGTTTTCAGGATTTATGCAGCAATGACTAGAGGAACAACTGTAAAAGATTTATGTTTGAGGTTCAATCCTTCAAACTTGAGAATAAATGAGAGAAAACTAGTGCAATTCGGTATATTGGAGGGGCTTATCAGAAGAGTACATAAATATCCAGTTCATTTTGGAGATCACCCTGATTTACAGAAATCTTTATCGGGAGCTTGTAGTTTGGATGAAATTTGTTGTTCCACCAATATAAATACACAGAGACTTGAGGATCAGTTGGAACGAGATCATAATGTTCTGCTTCTGTGGAAATGAGTAGATAAATTCAGTCTTTTTTCCTGTGAACTATTTATGTTAATTTTATGTGTAGTAAAGTATAAATGTTTGTCTAGAAATCAGTTGTTGTAGAGAGTATAATAGTGTATTAGAGTTTTTTATCATATTTTATTTATTGTATGTAATTGTATCTACATTTTTTTAATGAATATATATATATTTTTGCTATATGTTGTCAGTTCCTAAAGGGTTTTCTTGCAAGGAAATTTAGTGTGAGATAGTTACAGATATTTTATGTTTTAAAATCTGATCGATCATATAACCTCAGGAATATGACAAATATCCACCTTCTGATTTGCTGCGTGGCGCCAACTCAGGAGATTCCATCTTTTCATAACCTTAAGCATATCTCGGACTGAATTCGACTGATAGTACAGTAAATACTGACTTTTAGTGAGTAAGACATTGGCTGAATATTGGAATAGATCCGACACTCGAGGGAAGCCCATAAGAAAAAATCTAGCGGTATTAAACTGCATGTTTGTGGGATTAACATTTACTTATATAACTCTTTAAAAATGGCATTCGGATTAACTAGCGTTATCCTGTTGAAATTGCACATCCAATTTACGCCAAAATAGAATCTGTTCATGGCAATGACGATGCCACCATTGTAGGGATTTATGAAACTACAGGAACACAATTTGCATATCACTATGTATGTTTAGTTAAGAAATATATCATTTTGTATTGAAGACTACGAAGGTCCCCATACAATGATTGTAATATATCTAGAGACTTCACCACAGGGGCTTGAATTCTACTTCTTGTACCAGCCAGAACTTAAAAATATCCCTTCAGAAGTGAAAATAAGCTGAGTATAATTTCATCTGACAAATGACTCGAAGGTGATTTAACACTGAAAATCATTCAACATGAGTATTTTTTCCATTCAGGGAGTCGGCTCTATCAATTATGAAAAATTTCTAGTTTTTGGTTCATATCAAAGACATTATTATTACAAAAAAAGAATTATATTTATCTGTCAACTATCAAATATATATACAAAATACTCCATATGGCATAAGATACAAAACATCATTTATAAATACAATAAATTCTGATTTTCATTAGATAACAAATACAAAATATCTTTCACTCTCTTTTCAGAACTGACTAACAATAATTTGACAACCTGCGTTAGCATGGTCCATCACTTCCAACTTAAGTAATCCAACAGTTTCCTTCAGCTGGGCTAAATGTGCAGCCAATTCTCCGTTTTCACTCTTGAGATTTTTCACTTTGTCTTCTAGCTTAGATATCCTCTCAAGCTTACGAGATCTACACTTTGATGCGGCTAATCTGTTCCTTTGCCTTTTACGCTCTAACTTCATACGTTCCTGATATTCCATATCAACTGGAGACATCGGTGGTGAGTTTGTGATGTTTGGTACAGTTTGAGGTTCTTCCTTCACTATAGGTAAGAATGGAACGTCATTATAGATAGTACTTGCGTTACTATCAGATCCATTTGAATTATGCAGTTTGTTGAGAGCCTCTTCAAATCCTCCAGCAAATGAAGCTTGTTCAATTGTCACTGATTTAGGGAAAAATGATGGCGTAGGTGTGTTCACTGAAGGGTTCCCCAGAATCATGTTCTCTAATTCTGGTGTGTCAACTTTTAACATATTCAAATCAGGAGACATTAATATTCCAGAATTGGCTGCTGAAACGTTCAGCGTCTTCACTTCGTCGAAGTTAAGTTTTAAATTTTTCTTCATGTTGTTTATACTGTCTTTGTCATTGAAGTTTCTGTTCATTTTTAATTATTAACGTAGAGTTCCCAACCAAGCCAAGACCACAGTGAAAAAAATAGATGAACAGGTAGTATAACTAATCCAAGAAGAATGTAGTAAGTAGTATCACTTAGTTCCATATAACCTAAAACAAGAATATGAGTTACAATAAAGAATCATACACCTTTAGCATGGAAAGAATGTGACCCTGAGCTACTTACAAGTTTTAAAAATCAAGAGTTCTCGAACAATAGAATTCTTAAAGGTCAAATAGAAATGGACTAAAATACTACTTGTTATAAAATATATTCAAAGAAGCTTTGTTCACTTCAATTCGAAAAATGATAACGAGCTTATCGGGATACTCCAAGAAACAATAACATGAAGGCGTGTCTCAATTAAAAGATAATTCATAAATTAATACTCACGATTAGTATCTGCAAATCAAAACATCCCTCTCAGTCTCAGTACCTTTATTTTGAATACCAATAGCTGTATTTGTTTTCAACCAAGTGTCGATGAATGTGTTACGAAGGAACAACAAACAAAAACGTAATAATTTGCTATTTCTGAATGACTCATAACTCGTTTCCGAGTTCTGAGAATAATATGAAATCCGGTTGGCCATTGGCCAATCGCCTTTCTATAGCTTATTGGTAGTCAAAGCTTGGCGCGAATTTTGAAATGGTTTAGGTATGATAATGATACTACAACACTCTATCATAAGTTTTCGGTTTGAAATTGAACGATATGATTCTGAAAGACTCGAATTTCCAAAATAGTTTGTATATAAGACAATTCTTTGAGTCGTTTTTTAATTTTTTTTGGTTCTTTATTTTCTGAAATATTTTAATCGACCATTCTTTCGTGTTCCAATATAATAGAAGTTTAATTCGTTCATGGGAAAAATTCGGCACTTCGCTAAACCTCCTCTAGGTATGATCAAAGGACCCTATAATCATATGAATTGTCTTAGAATTATCGGTGGTAAAAAATTGTCCTTCGCGAAGCCTAGGACTGGAAAAATTCTCTGTTGGAGCCAAAAATTGCTCAAAAACCTATTGACGCATGACGCAAGTATGAATGGATTCAGTTAACTACTATACTAACTGTTGAATTGCTGTATCTGATGAGATTCAGTCAGCTCATAGCGATCACAATTCAAGCAAAAAATATGATGAAATCTTTGAATAAATAAGAACCACAAGTGGATGAAACTGAGTAATAAGCGGACATTTATATAATTTTAACAAAGCATTCGTATATTTCTAATGAGAAATAATAAATCCAAGTTCAAAAGTTCCGAAAATTTTGATTCATTCATTCTGATAAATGTCTGACATTTCATAAATTTTCTTTACTGCGATTCGTAACGATTTAAACCGAAGTCAAACGATATCGATGATTTTTTCGTACTCCTGTTCGTATATTGGAAACGTCATTCGAATCGTAGATTTCCATTGGTGAAGAAGAGGGCAACAATATGATGTTGTCTCTTTTTACAGATTTGGAACGCTCTAAGAAGGAATTTTTACGTGTATCGAAGGATGATTTTGTAGTAAATCCTTCCGATTTCTTCAGATTTTAGGATTCCTGATACACAATAAAACTATCTGGACCAATATATCTCACTAAAATTGGTTATTTTTCCATATTTCATGGCAAATCGAGCATGTAAGTTGAAGTGTTGCAAAGTATTTGCGTAAATCGCTCTACAGTGAAGAACATATAGTGATAAGAGAGAAAAGAACAAGATTTATTTATATAGCAAGTGAATGAACGAAGCTCGCTCCTGCGCAAAAGGGGCGATCTCTTATCTATTTATATTATCTGAATTAAATTCGAATTGAGAGAATCCTAGCAGTATCAACAATACGCCAAGTTGAACTCGTCGAAGGAAACCTGTATAACCTTGATATTTCAAGTACTGCCTGTCCGATTTGATGGAAAATTGCAAACATTTGCGGCATAAATCAGCAGAGCATATAGCGTTATCCTGTGGCGTCCCCTGTGGGCGGATTAACTAACCAGCATGATAAGAGAGGCACCGTGCTCTCTAATCAAAGCACCTTTTTAATACTGGCCATGACAGTGCCTTAAATTGTTGTTCTCAGAAATGAACTCTACGTACGCGTTTGAATCGGCAATTCTCTATCCTCAAACAATAACAATTCGGCTGTGAAATACGTAGATTAATGTTGAAGTAAGTGGTTTGAAATGTGTCTTCGTTTATGTGTTTAGATAGTGTATCGAATATGTGTAATATACCGCCAAAGTTCTATCAACTGTGTCGTCTTTGTTTATCAGAAGATGCTGAGGCTCTGTCGCTGTTCGACAACTCGGTTTCTGATAGAAATGTACCCAGAAAAATCATGACGTGTCTTTCAATAATGGTAAGTCGTCTGATTTCTTATACGAAAACAACGAAGAGGTAAATCTTCCAACTCCGGAATAACCTATAGGAATGTGTCATTCCTTTGCGTTTATCTTTGTTCTTGCATGTGTCAAATTCTCCCAGACTACTTTGATAACGGAGTACAGCTGCATTTCGATTCTATTTTTAAGCTCGTTTATGTTCACCACGTCTGTTACGAGAAAAAATTGTTTTTTGTCCATCTCCTGCGTGGGACTGTGGATGCATTGTGTTTTGATCGCAGCAGTCCAGTTGAGTTCATGATACAATTCTTTTAGTTTCCACCTGAGTTTACCTGGACGATTGTGCTTTGCTAGAGAAAGTTTGGCAAGATGAGGGAGATAAGAGATGAGTAGACTCTGATAAGAGTTTCTTTGTGCTTTGAACCGACTGGTTTCTTCCATTCAAATAATCGTTTTGAATAAAAAATACTACGTATTTCAATGGGTTCTCTAGTCTGGATCGATCTACTGTAGACTAGAAATTTTTTTTCTGGAAATTTTTAGTTTTTGTCAGTTCAATTTCCATATAGGAACTTAATTTTTTGGACGATTCTCATATGTAATATACCTAGAATGACAATCTATGAATTTTTATGGAGTGAAAATTATTTCCGATCTTCCAGATTAATCCTTGATTCAGTCGCAATTTACATTTGTTTGAATCTCATAATTAAGTTCCTAGAGTTCTAATAAGAATGATTCTGGGGAGCTTTCAGAAAGTAACCGTAGGAAACCAAATAAAAATAAATGAAATTGATATGACATCGTACACTTAATCAGTATTCTTCTTTATTAATTCGATTAATTCTATCGAAGTACTTATGTTGATAATCATTTTTTATACTTCAAGGTTTTATTAAGACGTAAGAGATAAAACGATATGATGAATGATTATGGTATAAATAATAATTCAGAGTGATATTTGATACTTACCTTGCTAGTGATAATGATTATTATTGTAACCACAGTTCGTTCAGCAATGGGATAACTGTTTTTTGAACAGCACAAGTTTTTATTGAACTTCATAGAGGGGGCAATATATCACAGATAAAATGAGAAATGCAAAAAGCAAAAAATATTATGGAATATCAATTTCATACCTTTACCTATATCTTCCATGGTGAAAACTTCTTTATTATTATTTAATCTGTTTTTTTGACACATTTCTTTGATACTTTAAACCTATATTGTTCTCAAATTTTTCCAGTTGTGACACATCAAAGATATTTAAATAGTCATGTTTTGTTTGGTAGTTTGAGTTTCATGGTGTATCAAAAAAGTTATGTTTTATTGAAGGGATCTATACATGATGGATCTAGAATTATGTATTTCGAACACGGTAGGTCTACTGACCACAGCTAACTGTGTCAAAACAATATTACTTAATTATTGTCGTAGTCACTTGAATTCGTGGGTTTAATTTAATTGTCTGATAAGGTGAAGTTCATTGATTATGAATACGACAGCATAAATGTAGGGCCTTGTCATGTTTCATTTTCTTTTAAGGCTCGGCGCGATTACGTGTGAATATGTCAAATGAATCACCGCATATCGAATCAATCTATTCTAGATAGTTACGTTTACTTCAAATTGAGATTTCGAAGCGTATTGAGTAGGTGAATTATTATTCACGGAACATCTGCTTCGTACGTTAAAATGTTTCACAATGTTTGCCAACAGTTGGATCCTCAAGATATCGCTGTAGCTTCTCGTGTTCCGCTTCGGAATCCAGCAGCTGCCTTATCAGACTTCTGGAGGATATAACCATGGTTAAATTTAGAAAACCCACCTCTCTTCGTCCCTTGTGATACATGTGAACTTCGTTCGGAAATTCAATATGGCTCGTGCATGTGTGTCGTGTACTGAATCTTAGAGGATTCGTGATCTAAATCACATCTTTAGCTATCACGAGTTTCCGGTTATAAGTGAAAATAAACAGGACGTTGACGAATTCATTATATTCTATGAATCGTTGTTGAATACATTCATATACTCCATTCACTTTTATAAACTATCACGGTTGGCCATGATTTAGGTCTATCAAGTTTTTTTTACTTAAAACTGACGCAGGTTGGCACTCGTGAAATATCGGCAATGTCAAAATAATTCTCAGAGACGTTGACAAATGCCAATTCCAATTTCTACTCTCAATCTATCTACATAATCATCACGCTTGAAAATGCTGAAGGTAGTTTTCAAGAAGCAGAGACAAAGGGTCAGGAAGAATTTACTTAACAGGTCTGCCAAAATATTTTCTCCACCAACAGCCGCCTTACCTCAGGCACCTATTGATCCAGAAGCTCCACCTTTCCCGTAACCCCCCTATGTATGGAACCATCTGGTGATCTCTCTCTGTCGGTATTGGTTCACTCTCATTTTTGAGAATTTTTCATCGGCTTTACTTTAATCCATAGACAAAATTCCCCCTGTAGATTTCCACGTGCAATCGACATGTCATATGATGTAAACCTAAACGTGAAATATATCTGCGAAATTTTGGCTGAATACTCTTAGGAATGAGGATGCTTTTAGGAAGAAGCATTGACAAAATTTAATTACATAACACCCTATATCTTGAAAACGAAGCGTTTCTTGACCCATGTTTATCAGAATTTTATTTTCAGTATCATTCAGAAAATCCCTAGGTACTTCGTTTGTACCTCAAATTTTCCAATATACAAATTTCCTTTCAATATAGTGATAACATGGGCAATTCCCAATGCTTCGCAATCATTCATTCGTTAGATATTTAATAGTAATAACAATAACGGATATCCAATACTCAAAACTTGTTTATATCCCGGAAATACATTATCGAGAATGTCAAAAAACCTTATATGCCAAAATCTATGGCACTATTCAATATAGCCATAGATGAAACATAATTTTCAAGATCTTATCGATGACATTTTAACCTGACCACAGACCGAATTGGTGTTAATGGATTATTTACGCAATATCCACCGACTCCGGGGGTATTCCAAAAGTAAAAGGTTTGTTCCTTTTAAGGTTTCACAAGATCCTCGAGACAATTCGTAATCGTTCAAAAACGTAGGTGTCACCTTTCTGTACCCACATTATCAACCAGGATGAGACGATTTCTAACGTTAACGTTCAACGGAACATGTAAACATTTCGACATTCACTATCAAAAGATGCAAATTAGCTGATCCTATGAATTCATGATGAATTCATGCTCTATCGTCTTGATTCTCCACTACAGTTAAAATACAATACAGCTCATAGCTCAAGTGAGTCATTGCGCTTCCAGTGATATTAGATATATCTAGAAGGCGAGCCTCTCCTTAAGTGGAGATTACGTTATTGGGTTGGACACATCACGCATAATTGTTTAATTGGACGTTATTTTTGCTTATTATCCGTTGTTTTTTGTCATTTCTGGAATATTTAATGATCGCTTTCTGCCTACAGATGTATGATGTGAGTGCCCTATTTGGTTCTCATTGCCAGCCTTCTAGGAGGATTGTGCTTATTCAGTGCTCAACATTAATTTTATCTGATTTTATTGTTTATGTGTTTTTAATCACTGGTATAACGGTAATGAATTTTGGATGGAGCAGGACGGGTTTATATCTAATTAAGTTTTAGATTTTACTGTCGACATTCGCACACTTGATTTAACTTTTGATTCGGAAAAGACAGAGGAGCTGATATTCCTCCAAAAGTTAGCATAGCCATTTGCATAAAACTCAATGAATGAGTTGTAACCTATTCGTATTATTTACTTAGAATTTGCCATGGACGAACTAAAATTTGTCGCGCTTTAAGTTCTTTCATTTTGCATTAGTGCCAGAGAGAATTAATATTATTTACTTACCGTCAGGGCCCCTCCTTCGATGGACTGTAAATCTCCAAATATTTTTGATCTTATGATACGGAGTTGAATGGGGGTTTTTCCTGAATTTGGGTTACTACTGCAAATGCAAATTTGAACATAATTATTATGTAGTTGATTCATCATTTTCCCAAATTACTTTCAGAAAGTATTCAAAATCAGATCTGCCAGGCATGCACGAAGTGACAACGGTGTTCAGTAGAAAAACCCTTTCTGCTATAGGATAATGGAATATTTATTCCTATTCTGTGGTAAACACTTGTTATTTGTCAATATAACCAAACAATTTGTTTTCGTTTCCGATTTGTCAGTAATATGACAGTATGACAGTCTGTGCTTTTCTTTTTCTATTCCTTTGTCTTCTACTCTAATCAGATCGAAGTATAGCTATCTCTGTTTCCCTAAGCAAAGTAACACATTTGACGTCCTTTTCCTTCCGACAAAGCTGAATTCGATGTTGACATATCGTGCACTCAAGATAAATCCCTTTAAATGCAAATCCCCATATTTATTTTTCAGTTTTAGGTGATCAAACATTTTTTTGAAAATAAAATATTGAAATTATATGTTTGAAATGTGATGTTCTAAAGGTTTTTCATGAAAATTACTGCATTTTCGTTCGAAGGAAAAACCCCCATTATAGAGCACTCATTCTGGGACACTCTTTACTTTCATTAAAATTTCCTGGTTTTTGAGGATATTCAATATTTTTGGCAACAGTGCAATTTTTTATGTAGGTAATGATAATAATTCATTTCGTATTACTATTGAAATATATTGAGTTGTTTATCAAAAACCTTTTGTTTTCCTGAAGAACATTAGAAAAAGTTGGGAGACCTCGGAATAGGTGTATCAAGTTTTGGTAACTAACCAGAACCACAGTCGATTTTCCGTAGTAACATATCCATTGTCCATAGTTAGTAGTTGTTAGAAATCTATGATCTGTTACCATAAAACATCGACTGTCGTTCTGGTGACAGAAAATCTATCACATTCTCGGCAACCATGATGTAAAACATGGTATGCCCATCTGCTCATCTGTTATCGTAAGTACAAATGATGACGTATAAAACTACATGCAAATTCAAAGCACAGAATATATATTTCTATGTATTTTAATCTTGCTGACGTCATTTTTTTTTGGAGATGAGCACACCTTGTTTTTTACATCATGTCAGCAAATTTCAGTTCGATACGATTATTCTTTCCGAAGATATTGTGAAAAAATCTGTCAATCTGTTTTTTCGAAATAACTCAAAAAAAACTGATTTAATCATAATGAAACTTGACAGCTAGTTTGAAAATGCTGATGGACAACTTAGTGCAAAATTTCTCGATGATCGTGTCATAACAACAGTTTTTTTTTCAAATATTTAATATTATATAATCCTCATGAAATTCGGTATGGACCTTCAAACTGTCATTTTTCGATGGAGTACTGGATTTCAATTCGATCTAATATCTATTTTCGGAAATATTGGGAAAATTAAATTTTGAATGGGTGTATCTGCGGAATCATTGGGTGGATTTTACCCATTCACAAATTCGGCCTTTGTTATTAAGTTCCAAACCTACCCTACAAATATCGAGTTTCTACTTCGTTTCTTTCGGATGTTATTGTGTTTACGGTCGGCCTAACGGCCGAACAAGAAGGAAATGCGTCGTAATGAAAAATAGAGCTGATTATACCGCCAGAAAGGACATTTTAAATGTTTCAATCTGAAACGAGAGAAAAACATCAATACATACATCAGATTTTTTGTTCATCAGTCATATTTTCCTCATCTATTTGGTGAATTTTTTGATTATAATCTAGCGATTGGTGAATAATTACTCAAAATTGACAGTTCACACGGCAAAATAATCACTGCTATGCGATCAAACGGTTCTTAACAACAATCGTTGAAAATGATTGATTGTGTTCTGAGCAATTTGAAATGCACGGCATAAAGTAGAACTACTTTTGCCCATTCCTTATTTCTCCAAGTAATAATATTTAAAACAACATATTCCCACGGTTGAAAATGCACTTCTAACGCTGTCCGATAAAACCTATAAAAGGGTTTTATGTAACAGACATCGTACAGCCATATAGTAGAGCACAAGAACGTAAAATGCAACGCAATGAAATATAGAACTGATTATACCGCCGAGAATTAGCTAGAGAGGAAATCTAAAAGGTTCCAATCTGAAACTAGAGAATTACATACATCAGATGTCGATCTTAGAAAGTATTTCCTGTAAATCGTATCTGTCATAGAGCGATATGGCAATATCAGCGTATTTCTCTATCTGTTCTGCATTTGATAAATTTATCGCATGGCATGGGTCGGTTCTGGTTACGTGCGCTATAAACAAACGCAATAATAACGGTTAAAGATCATCTTATGTCCGTAATGCAATACCTGTAACTCGGTTTATTTATAATTATGTTTTTACGATATTAATAGGAATAGGTGTTTTTTTTTCGTTGGATGATGGATGTTGGAAAACTCGTGATAAGAACGTAACTGATGGACAATGGTTAAGTGGGGGTAACAGGTGGATTTTTTCGTTCGAAAAATGATTGGAACTACTTGTGATAAATGATTTTGGCAAGGTGCTTACTAGGCATACTTGTTACATTTTAACATTTGAATCATGTAAAGGGTGTTATTTTTAGAGATATAGAACTTTGAAATGGTATAAAAGAAGGATGAATTATTAAAATTGACATGAAATTGTCTTTATTCACAAGAGAATCTAATATATAATTTCTGTCATATACGACCGCCACGGCTGACTTGGACGTAATCAACTCTGGAGGTCCAATTTTTAATCACTTCTTCCAACATTTGTGGCCGTATATCGGCAATAACGCTGCGAATATTGTCCTCCAAGTGGTCGATCGTTTCGGGCTTACCGGCGTAGACTAGCGACTTCACATATCCCCACAGAAAATAGTCTAGCGGCGTTGAATCGCACGATCTTGGAGGCCAATTCACGGGCCCGGAACGTGAAATTATGCGGTTATCAAACGTTTCCTTCAGTAAATCAATTATGGCACGACCTGTGTGACATGTTGCGCCGTCTTGTCGAAACCACAGCTGCTGTACATCATGATTGTTCAATTGAGGAACGAAAAAGTCAATAATCATGGCTCTATAGCGGTTACCATTGACTGTAACGTTCTGGCCAGCATCGTCTCCAGGGAAGTACGGACCAATTATTCCACCAGCCCATAAAGTATAACAAACAGTCAGTTTTTCTGGATGTAACGGTGTCTCAACATACACTTGAGGATTATCTTCTCTCCAACGAAAATCGGGATCAACAGCAATCTTGTTTTGGGCCCATTCACCGAATCTACGCCTTGTTAGCTGATCGTGTGGCTTCAATGCTTGCACGAATTGGATTTTGCAAGCACGCAAACCAAGATCTTTCCGCAAAATCGTCCATTAAGTGGTTGGACACATATCCAATACCTGTGCACGATGGCGGATAGACTGATTCGGCCGATTCGGGTCTTCCTCTACGCTACGCTCTACAGCAGCAATGGCTCCTTCAGTTCTCACTGTACGTTGTCTCTGTGGATGCGTATTATCAGTTAGAAAGAACGTGGTGCGAAAACGTTCCATAGTTAGTAGAATTAATTGCTCTGATGGACGATTATGTTGAACTAAAATGGACGTAGAACGCGATACGTATTTCGAACAGAACCATCATTTTCAAACTAAATTTGCACAATTCGGAAGCCTTGTTCAGGCGTTAGTCGATTTATGTTGAAATGCAAGACTAAACTGAACACAAATCACGCGATAGCTGATAAAATGGCTGTCAGTTAAGACGGTGTTGCCAACTTAAAGTTCTATTTCCCCAAAAAAAAACTCTCTTTATTATGCAGGTGTTCCGGAATGGGGGGTTTTCCTTCAAACGAAAATGCAGTAATTTTCATGAAAACCTTCAGAACATCACATTTCAAACATATAATTTCAATATTATATTTTTAAAAAAACGTTTGGATCGCTTTTCAGTCCAAAAATATTTCAAAGATTGTCGGCACCATGTAATTGTTGAGTTCCGATATTCCTAATCAGTACTGGCCAGTATCAGTAATTTCGAAACGCTTCATACTGATAGGAAGAATTACCAAGGCAGTGCTAGTAAAATCGACTCTCAAAATACTGGTCAGGAATAGCGTAACTCAACAATTCTATGCATCTATATTGAATTTATCTTGTCATTGCGTTCTGTCACCTAAAACTGAAAAATAAAAATGGGGATTTGCATTTAAAGGGATTTGTCATGAGTGCACGATATGACAACGTCGAATTCAGCTTTCTCGGAATGAAAAGGATGTCAAATGTGTTTCTTTGCTTAGGAAAACAGAGATAGTTATACTTCGATCTGGCTAGAGTAGAAGACAACGACCAAGGAATAGAAAATCATATTGTCATATTACTGACAAATCGCAAACGGAAATTGTTTGGTTATATTGACAAGAACATGTGTGTACCACAGAATAGGAATAAATATTTCATTATTCTATAGCAGAAAAAGCTATTCTACTGAACAACGTTGTCACTTCGTGCATGCCTGACAAATCCCATACCCCAATTTTGAAACCTGATTTTGAATAATTTCTTTCTATTTGGGAAAATGATGAATCAAACCCATAATCATTATGTTCAAATTTGCATTTCCAGTAATAACCCAAATTCAGGAAAAACCCCCATTGGGTGTACAAAATAAAAGATTACTTGGATGGTGTAACGGCGGTAGTTCAGTCCAGTCTTTAGAACCCATGCCTAATGATCGTAAGGTCTAAGGTTCAAGCCCTTGGACGGGAAAGAATTTTTCCGGATTTTAGAGAACGTTCAACCATTCTCTGATGGCTAAACAATTAACAGTGCTGTATCTAACCTGTGACGACTTGGTATAGGTCGAATTAATATATATCGGTCTGAAAAATAAAAATATCGGCGCCCAAAATGAATATATTGCTACAACTAATAAATATATTGGCTCGAAAGTACAGATATTTGAAAACACACTCTTGTCCCAAACGGCGCCTCAAAGATCTCTACGTGTTCGAATAAACAACCATCAAATAAGATCTAAATCATCAGAAATCATACTGTACATTTAAATCGCATTCTCCTCGATATCGCCATCTAACTCAAGGAGAAAATAATCAGTTTATGTGGCATCATAACTAATAACTACCGTAGGTAACAATTTAATCGAGAATAAAGAGAACCAGATTGATTTGAAAGTGCATTCGATCTGCGAGCTTGAAACGCGATACTTGAATTAATATCGTAAAAGGTAATTATGTAAATGCAGAAGAGAAGAGAAGAATGTCGGTAACTGTCCGTTTTTATGTAACTTTCGATTCGCAGTCATCAGCTGTTCGATTGTGTGTCGATTTAGTAGAGTGATTCATGGGAAGATTGGAACGCCATGGGAACTAGTTGATATTGCAATGGCACTAAGATATTCCATTTATGTTGGAAAGTTAAAGATGTGTTAAGAAAAAAAAGGGTCTTATGGTTGAATTAAGCGAAGAGAATATTTTTGCGCGCATGTTCTAGGGGAACAGCGTGCTATCGTTTTGTCCAAATGTCTGTAATTTTGGATGATTGAGCCGAAAATGGTCTCAATCGACTAGGTTGGACTCACTGATGACGAATCCGGTGTCAAAATCGATTCTGTCCGGCCGTAGACACGGTAACTGTCGACAGAAGCAAGCTAGCAACTTGAAACTTTCAGGATAGGTTGCGCATCAGAATGCCGCGGTTAAGTTTGTTAATGGGCCTAATCGGTCGAATAGTTTCGGAGTTATAGGCACTTGAAGTTTTGAAGTTATTTATTTTTTATTTCAGAAACTACTTGAGCGATTGGATGCAAACTCGGCTGTTAGGTGGAGTATAACGACGCGCAACTTTGAGCCAAATTTCGTAAGGATCATATTGTCAGTTAATTTTTTTCGGAATTTTTTCCAAAAAGTTTTTTTTTCCGGAAACCATTCATCATATCCAAAAAAAAATTCCACTCACACTTTGAGCTTCATATTTCACAGCAGTGTACCGAATTTCAGTTCGATACGATCATAAGTGTTGGACATATCGGGAAAAAATATGTCAAATTTCGAGGTTTTCTTCTCGATATCGTTCGTATTTTTTCGGTATAACTCGAGAAATACTGATTGAGTCCTGATAAAACTTTGCAGCTAGTTTTGAGATGCTGAGAGACAACTTTATGCGAAATTTCGTGATAATCGTGTCATTAGAACAATTTGAAAAAAAAAAAATTTCTATGATTTTCTTATCATATCATCCTCATTAATATCTGTATGAAACTCATTTATTTTTCGATGGAGTACTGGATTTTAATTGGATCTGATCTGTATTTTTGGAAATATTGGAAAAATAAAATTTTGATTGGGTATATCTACGGAATCATTGGGTGGATTTTACCCATTCACAAATTCGGCCTTCGTAATTAAGATCCAAACCTTCTCTACAAATATCGAGTTTCTAAGTTGTTTCTTTCGGAAGTTATTGTGTTTATGCAGTCGGCCGTTTGGCTGACCGTAAACACAATAACTTCTGGAAGAAACGACTCAGAAACTCGATATTTGTAGAGTAGGTTTGGGGCTTAATTACGAAGGTCGAATTCGTGAATGGGTAAAATCCGCCCAATGATTCCGTAGATATACCCATTCAAAATTTTATTTTTCCAATATTTCCAAAAATACAGATTTGATCGAATTGAAATCCAGTAATTTATCAGTAAAAATTTCAAAAAGCACTCCCGTGAAGGCAGCATCTTTTGCGTACATGTTCAAATTCGTTGGTGAAGCGGTCATCTACATTGAACATGCGCGCAAAAGTTGCTGCCTTCACGGCAGTGCTTTTTGGAATTTTTAGCGAATTTACTCGAATTTTGGGAAGAGTCTCAACAAACGAAAATAATCTAAAGAAAATAATTCTGCAAATTTTCTCGTCAGGACTTCAAAACGTCACAGTTTACTTTGTTGATCGTCACAAATATTTTCAAACCTGAAATCCGTTGAGCCATTTTCTGAAAATAAGAATTTAATTTTTTTTAATAATTCTTTTTCAGATATTGGAAGTGAAAACCCTGAACAAACCTAAAAATGATGCAAAATCTTCCTAATATCACCTTTCGACGATACTTTATGCGGCGTATATAAAAAAACACCTAGAAAAGCATGTTTACTTTTATTGATATCCTTTGAACACGAGCAAAAGCTGCTGACTTCACGTCACTGCTTTTCTAGTTTTTTTTTTCGATGAACTACTGGATTTCAATTCGATCTAATCTGTATTTTTGAAAATATTGGGAAAATGAAATTTTGAATGGATGGATTTTACCCATTCACGAATTCGACGTTCGTAATTAAGCACCTAACCTATTCTATAAGTAACGGCTTACCGTAAACACAATAACTTCCGAAAGAAACAACTTAGAAACTCGATATTTGGAGAGTAGGTTTGGACCTTAATCACGAAGGCCGAATTCGTGAATGGGTAAAATCCACCCAATGATTCCGCAGATATACCCATTCAAAATTTTATTTTCCCAATATTTCCAAAAATACAGATGAAATCAAATTTAAATCCAGTACTCAATCGAAAAATGAGTTTGAATGTTCATACAGAATTTCATGAGAATAGTACGATCAGAAGGTCACAGAATATTGAATATTTGAAAACAAAATTTGTATTTTTTTTTTTAAATTGTTCTAATGACGATCATCACGAAATTCTGCACAAAGTTGTCCATCCGCATTTTTAAACCAGCTGCCTAATTTCATCATGATTTAATTAGTATTTCTTGAGCTTTCGAAAAAAGAATTTTCCGAGAAATATTTTGAACAAACACTGACATTACGATCTCAACAGAATTTTGCGTTACGTTGCGCGTCGTTATACTCCAACTAACTGTCAAGTTTCAATCTAATCGCTTCAGTAGGTCCCGAGTTATGACAGAAAAAACTTCAAAATTTCAAAGGGCTCTTACTCCGAAACTTTTAGGCTGATTTCGCCCTTTAACGAATTTAATCGTAGCATTTCAAAATGCAACTACCCTTAGAATTTCAGGTCTATAGGATTTTCCGTACGCCCGTAATCGTGCATACGGACCGCCAGCCGGCCGGACAGAATCGATTTTCGATTTTTTTTTCCCGAAAATAGTTTCAAACGACTAGGTTGGACTCACTGATGAACCAAAACCAGCGGCTTCAGGCACCAAAGTGGGAACCCTCATCGACTTGAAATTTTCAGAATAGGTTGTCTTGCAGAATGGACGGTTAAGTTCGTTACTGGGCCAAATCAGGTGAAAATGCTGACTCTACTTCAGTGCTTTTTTTGAATTTTGTATGTATAATTTACTGGCAACTATGCGACGTTCTTGAAACATAAAGGGGTTTTTAGATTTCCCAGTTATCAGTGACTTTCATTCTTATTATTCTGTTGAATTTTCCACTACGAATACAGTTATGCTTTTCTCTGGGAAACCTTCAATCTTCACATTTTTTTCCGGAATACTACGTAAATTTTGATTTGTTCGTTATAACGGAAATATTTTTCGAATTTAACGAATATCAAAGTTCGTTATAAACGGGTCGGTTATTTGCGGAAAAATCAACACATCGTTAATTTTTCGAAAAAAATCTGTTCGTTATAAGCGAATGTTCGTTAAAAGCGAATCCGTTAAAAGCGGACATTACTCTGTTGGAAAGAGCAAATTTCGCAATCATTGGGTGGATTTTTACACATTCACGAATTCGGACTTCGCTATTGAGGTCCAAACCTGCTTCACAAATATCGAGTCCCAATTTGTTTATTTCGGAAGTTGAGATATTGTTCGAAGATGTGAAAAAAATCCGGAAAAAAAAAAGATTTTCACTTAATTGTCTAACGAAGGAGTCAGATGTAGGCTCCAAAAGTTAAAGTATGTTTAAATAACTGTTCACTGTGGATAGAATACTGATAACAAAACAGTGTGTAACTACTCTCTTATCCACTTACACTTTCTGCGTCTAACGCACGTTTCGGAAACCAAGTTTCCTTTGTCAAAGAAACGTGCGTTAGACGCAGAAAGTGTAAGTGGATAAGAGAGTAGTTACACACTGTTTTGTTAAAGTATGTTTGTTTCAGGATTTTAATTTTTGCCTGCTACTTCCAGAAAACGAGGGTGTTTATTCAAAATTTGAGAAAATGGTTGAGTACGTTTAAAGGCGTTCAATTATTGAATTAGCAGAATCCACCGAAAGGTGTAAGGGGTTATAGTCATCTGCATGTTTCTTTCAATAACAAAAAATATTGAATGGAGTTGAAGAATTGACAAAAAATCGAAATCGCAAATATTGGATTTCGCAAATATTCAAATTTGCAAAGTTCAATGCGGAATAACATGAGGTTTCAACCAAAAACAAAGAATACAGCTAAGAATACAGCTAAGAAGGAGATGAAATATTTCTGCATCTTCTAAAACGTCCGAATGCCTATTCAAGATTCGTTACTAACAATCAATATTTTACTTTAAATGTCTATGTCCTTTTTGTATAATGATGATTTAATAAATACCTCATCTAGCGTAAATGTAAATGTAATCGTCTTGAATTCGCTATTCTTTTTGCAGGTATCGGACAGGGACTCTCTACCTCATGTCATTTGCCCGCAATGTATGAAGCAAGTGGAAGTACTTTTTCAGTTTAGAGAAAATGCTCGAAGAGCAGAAGATATTCTTAATCAATTTCTAATGTACACAAGACAGTTAACAGGAACTTCTGAGGTAAGCATTGAGCTAATCAATAGTGAAGCCAAATATCATAATTAGACCAGGATCGATATTTTTTTAGACCAGGAAAAACTAATAGAATGAAACCAATTAGGGAAGGAAAGGTATATAACGAAATTAATGAAATAATAATGAGGCGGTGATCTGAGGCCGGGAATTGGAAGGAAGTGAGTGTTTAAGGGTAAAACACGGTTTATCTCGATTTCCAGCAAAACTACCAGTTTTATGGAAAAAAGTGAAACGGCAAAGTTGTAGGAAATAAAAAGATCTACACTTTTTGTATGTAAACATTTTCACATCACCTCAAAATTCATGTTAGAAATTCAAATAACCAAGTTTTTGGTTTCTTATTTTCATCTTCCACAAAAAAATTTTCCACGAAATTCTGTAAAAACTTACCTTTTTATGTTCCAAATACTCTGTAATTCTTTCGATCAAAGTTACTGAATATCGAAAAAGCACCCTTATTTTCAATCGAAGAGTGTCACGTCAAATTATCTACTCCAAAAAACAAAAAGCTTACCAACTATTTTGAAAAAGGAGATATTTCGAAGTGAGACTTTTCGATTGGAAAGCAGGGTGTGCGATATTAAGTCAAAATAAGGCGAACAAATGGATATTTCGAATCGAAAAAGTTACAGTGTATTAGGAACAAAAAGAAAAATTTTCACCGAATTTCGCGAAAAAAAATTATTTTCTGGCAGATGAAAATAAAGAAACCAAAAATTTGGTTATTTGAATTCTTCACATAAATTTTGAAGTTATGTTGAAAAAAAATTTGGAAAATCACCCTTATACAAATAGAGGATGTTCCATAAGGACTGAACCAAGAGGTTATGGGTTACAAAGGGTTTTATTATTACCTTCGTTTATATATATTGAATATTTTCAAAAAAATGAAATTAAATTATATGATTTTAATTTTTGATTTAATTATTACTGATGGGTGCTTATGACTATGTTTTTTTGCAAAAGAATTCACTCTATGACACAGTTTGGTTCCGAAAAGCAGTCCAAATATTATTGAAATACCGGGTTATTGTTCTACTTCAATTTTTGCCGATATATGCCGGCACTGGGAAAACTGCCATATAAAATCTGAAATATTTACGAGAGTTCCGACATGTCATATCGAAACTAGTATAAACAGAGCTTTTACTTACTCTTCAAGTTGGACCATACAGTATTTTCGAGAAATTCCAAAAATGAATATCATTTAAGGAATTCAAGTTATGATGACTAATAACATAGAGCCTGAATTTCGAAATCTCTAAATACACATATTTGAAACTGGATTTTTAATATCTATTATAATAGAAGGTATTCACTCTATGACACAGTTTGGTTCCGAAAAGCAGTCCAAATATTATTGAAATACCGGGTTATTGTTCTACTTCAATTTTTGCCGATATATGCCGGCACTGGGAAAACTGCCATAAAAAATCTGAAATATTTACGAGAGTTCCGACATGTCATATCGAAACTAGTATAAACAGAGCTTTTACTTACTCTTCAAGTTGGACCATACAGTATTTTCGAGAAATTCCAAAAATGAATATCATTTAAGTAATTCAAGTTATGATGACTAATAACATAGAGCCTGAATTTCGAAATCTCTAAATACACATATTTGAAACTGGATTTTTAATATCTATTATAATAGAAGGTAGCTTATTTAATAAATAATCAAAAATACTTTGAAGGAATAGTAAATGTACTATTTCATGATTCAGTTCATGGAAAAGAAGTATTTCAGAGTTCAGTATTCAAAATTACCTGTAGCAAATAATCTAAATGTTAAATACGAGTATTTCGTCAGTTTTAATAGTATTATGACAAAAAATAATATATAGGGAGTATTTATCGGAAATGAGAAAACGTTATGAAAATTATTATATTTTTCCGAATTCTTTTATCAGTATCATTTTTTTCGGAATGTTTCTGAACTATTTCCGAATATTCTACAAATTCAATTGTATGTGAAGTCCTTCTAATATTTTCAGGTGATTCATTCTACTTGAGCCAATATTTCTCATTATTGATTAATTTATTATTACTGATTAATGAAATTTCATCAATTTTAGTTTCGGAAAAGTAGTAAAATAACAAACGTTAAATAAACTTTTTATTTATCCTGTATAAACTCATCTTAACATTTTAACATATAATATAAAAAAAAACACGAATTCAACATTATCTTCACATATCTTCCTTCGAAATAACTCATAAAACAAGAAAATACAAACAACATAATCACGAATATAGTAACCAAAAAATCGTCGAAACTCGATAGGAAAAACGACTCGAGTGATAAAAATAATTATTCCCACACAATGAACACAATCATAAAGTCGGCTGCCTACTCAAGGGGTTATATAGGATGGTCGTACTTCTTGAGAACTGGTTCTGTCCCAGGATGCCGTACTTCCTCTGCTTCGCAAAACAAACCACAATCGCAACAAAGGTGGCCGTCAAGGCGACGAGGCTCACTGTGATCAAAGCAACTCGGATGACCGAGAACTTTCGTTTGAAATCGTTTCTGAAGGATAAACTTGCGACGTACTGAAAAAAACAAAGTATTGGTAGAGTCATTGTTGTCGGAATGTGCTGAAAAAATGTGGATGTTCGGATATAAGAGGGGCTAGTTTTTGGTGGATATAGTGGCGGATTGGGGAGGGGGTATGTCACTATGCAACTGCTAGATTCAAAATCATGTGCCCGGCTTTAACCATATAAACAGATCATAGTAACATCTTTTTATTGCATACTTCACATTCATACTCAACTATAGACAACTTTTAGTTTTAAGAAACACGAATATATACCCCAAACTTTACACAACATTCATGGCCTCGCCGGGATTCGAACCCAGTACCTTCAGCATCCTAGTCCACCTCTTCAGCCGACTAGGCTACCGAGGTAGCCAAAGTCATAGTTTTATTTTATTGAAACATGTCGAATATTGTTTCAAGGGCTTGCTATATAATTTCACCCAAATGTCTGTAATTGCCGATTTTATTCCTGAAAATGGACTAAAAGTACAAGGTTAAGTTTTCGTTACCACGAAAACTTAAGAATGGAGTTCGTTATTTGACGAAATCGACAGAACTGTTTTGGAATTATATTCATATTAGGACGAGTTCGGACCTGCCTGTGCGAGAGTCTTCTAGAAAACTCTGAATGTCTATGCGTCATCCGCCTCGTGACTAGAATCTTCTGGCAATTGCTAGAAGTTCCACGGGTTATACAGTGCGCGTCAGAATTATGGAACAAATTCATTTTCTCAGAAGAAGAATATTTGGCAACAAAATCCTGAAACAGGTCAATTTTTGTTTCACTTTTACCAAATTTTATGCATTTTGAAGGATTTTTGTTGCTCCCTGTGTCATCCCCATCAACCCTCTAAATTTTTTGAATAGGGAAAGTAGGTCATGTGGTACTTTTTTGGCCAGGTCTTTGTATCTTCTTTACTGTCGTGCAGAAATTTTCAAAAAAAAAATTTCATTTTGAAAAATTAGTTAGTTCAAAGAGGTTTTCAGTATGTGCACTTTGTCATGGCTCATTTACTTTGAGACGATGGTACCTGATGAAATTTGTCACCGAATTAAAGTCGACCATTACAGTTTTGTTCATGCACATCTTTCAACCCCCTCATGTGAAAACATTTTTTTTCCATTAAAGGGTTCGTAGGGGTTGAAAGTTTTGCAAGAACAAAACTGTAATGGTCGACTTTCATTCGGTGATAAATTTCATCAGGTACCATCGTCTCAAATTAAATTTTGAACTAACTTATTTTTCAAAAAAAAAAAAATTTCTTCAGAATTTCTGCACGTCTGTGAAGAAGATACAAAGACCTGGCCAAAAAAGTACCACATGACCTACTTTCCCTATTAAAAAAATAGGGTTGATGGGGATGACACAGGGTGCAACAAAAATCATTCAAAAATGCATATAAATTTGGTAAAAGTGAAACAAAAATTGACCTATTTCAGGATTATGTGCATAGACTTTGTGCATAGACTTCGATAGAATTAATTATTGAGTTATTTGTTATTAGTATAAATGAATAATTAAATTATTCCGAACGTTTTGACAAATCAAGGAAACGTTACAAAAATTCAAATTTTGTTGTTATTTGTTTTGACGTTATTTCCTCAATATTTCAAGAAGTACAGATGGGCTAAGAGGCGACTACTTTGTCAACGAATTTGGACAAGCGCGTGAAAGCTGCTGACTTCACGTCAGTGTTTAGCCAGGTTTCTTACTTACACCTTCGCTGCATACTCTATCGCCCAGAGAATATACTTGAAAACTCATTTCTTCTTCTCCTATACAATAAGGTCCGGCTTTCAATGTGGTTATTCGTTTATTGAGACTTCTGGTGATGTTGTAGAGGTTACAGCTGCACAACAGGGGATTTCCATTAAACTCGAAGACCTGTAAACTGGACCAGTCCAAGAGAACTGATGGAATGTCTATCAAATCGTTGTTGTTCAGATATAGCTATAAAAGAAAGGGTTTGATGAAATCAAATAATGAACCTTAGTGATCGACCCAAAAAAAAATTAAACACCTTCTGAAAATTTCACAGTTTACATTTTGAAGTAGGTATCCTATCCGTCCGTCCGCCGTCTGTACTACGGAGCTTTTCTCTGAAAGTACTGAACCGAAATCCGTGAAACTTGGGTAGGAGGGAAAAAATTATTTCTCGAAAACTTAGCACCGAATGTTCATGAAACTCTCCACGTCGATTACTGTTGCATAACTCAACCTAAAAATTTTCACCCGGATGATTTCCGACCTATGTTATAAAGAAAAACGCTGCAAATTTCCAATTATCCCGAAAATGAATCATCGCATTCGGTTCTAAAATAGGAATTCAGTGGAATAATCGGTCAACTTTTCATCCAGAATCATATATCGGAAAGAAGATGAAAATATTGATAACCAAATTTTCAACACATATCGAGAAATTTTTAACGGATTCGTATATTATTTTATGAACACAATGTGCAACTCTAGCAACGATATTCTTAAGAATTTCATAATCGTAAGTAGTCCAAATCGAATATTTTTGGGTTTTCTCTCCTAATATCTGAAACATAACTATTAAACATAGGATAAAAATTATTATTTATAGAAATCACCCTGTGGATTGCGAGATTTAAGAATTTCTTCACGAAGCTCATTCATATCTTAAGTAAAAATTATATATTATTCATGAACCATTGGTTTTATACAACACAAAAAAATAAATTCCATGAAAAAATTTATCAGTTTTGGTTTGCGTAGTACAATTATCGTCAACATGAGGATATCATGTTGGAGTTTCAATCCAAATCCAATATTTTTCGTACTGAGTTTGAAATATGGGTGAATATAAAAGATAATGAGCATGCATATGATAAAACAAACTGGAGGCTATATGCAAAAAATCAATAACAAACCAGGAAACTCATCAATTGTCTAGAATCTAATACTGATTAGGGTAGGAGCCTTAGACTAAGGTAGGAGCCGATGATACACCTGTTTCAGTTCTATGATTCAATTTTGGAAAGCTTCAGCCAGGTAGGAATTGAAATAAGAAATGAAATTAAACATTTTAAGAGAATGCTCGCCAATATCGCAGTTTTCTGAATAAATAAATATTCAGGAATGCAAGAGGCTTGATACGGCTGCTCGCATTTCAGAATTTTCTTCAGAAAAACTTTGAATCCCGCTATAACATTTACTAGCCGATATTGGCGGACAATCTTAAAATTTGTGATTTTCCGAAGTCTTCACATATATTTATGAGGTGGATGATACCTTATTCGAAAAAGCAAGTGAACGCGATTTCTTCTGAAAAATCAGTCATAATTGAAGAGTATGTGTCATAGATATTAAAGACTCATCACCAAAATTCATCTCATTCGAAATATCCATGACGAAGCTGTAGTAGATAAACTAATTTTTCTTGGAAATTTCAATAGCCCGAAATTTTAACCTGAGCCAAATCTGGAAAAATGACGAACGAAAAACGTACTTTATTTTTTGCGGGTTAAAATGTATGTACAACTTAAAGAATCACCCTGTATACAAACATACATTGATCTAAATGGATATTTTGAAAATCGATGAAGCCATTTTCTATAAAAATATTATTGTTTTTTCTCCGAACTCAAGTAGCAATCCTCGCGTTGAGACATCCATTATGAGTCCCTCAAGGTACTATTAGCGGCCCACTTTTATTATTTACGATATACCGAACTCCAATATCAGTTATGATACCTGAAGATTGTTTCATATTACGTTATATTCATCTTTCGTTCTCATTCATATTAATCGTTTCCCACCAGTGGCTTCTCATAAATACATGATTATCCAAGAACTGCAGTCTCTTTCTTTTGCAAAGAAATGAGCCACTTTCATTTTGTCAGTCGGTTGAAAAATTGCTCTGTCTCTTAACCGGTCTCTCTAATTCAAACCAATCTTGGTTATTGCTTTGAAAATGATTATAAGTAAAAGATCGATAATGGTTGTATCGCCTATAGAAGAAGACCTCATTCTCCCATCAGATATTCTTGTGAAATTAACAGATTAATGTGATAGGATGTCGGCTATATTTAAAACATATGTTTCTAATATATTAATACGATTGTATCTTACTTTCCATTTGCATGTATTTGTACTCACCTCTTTCAGCGAAAGGCCGTTTCCTCTGCCGAATGCGTCGTTTTCCAATACCTCTAGATCTTTATTGTTTGACATAAATAGTTTCCTCAGTCTTTTCAATGTTGTGAATGTATTGGCGTGTACTTCGACTACATTAGTCAAGTTATTCAGTGACAACTCGATCAAGTTGTCCATACCTGCAATGATATTAAACGATTGAGTTATGAGAAATAACTTTTTCACAAAATCTCCTTTACTAACGGTCGGTTTCACAAAACTTTGATTGCCAGATCAAGGACTTGATTGTCAGTCAATAGTAAATTCTGTGCTCGATTTCAGTTCAATTTCAACCCAATCATCGAATGCAAACCTTAATCAACGAGTTGATCAGAAGTCAAAAGTTTTGTGAAACCGACGGTAAGAGTTGAACTTTCAACGTGCAAAATTGATTGTTTCAATCTGTGTAATTTTGTAATTTTCAGCCGAAACTGGTATTGAAAGATAAAGTTCGACTCACTGATTGGAGGACTAAACACAATGGGGGTTTTTTCTTTAAACGAAAATGCAGTAGTTTTCATGAAAAACCTTTAGAACATCACATTACAAACATATAATTTCAATATTATATTTTTAGAAAAATGTTTGATCACCTAAAACTGAAAAATAAAAATGGGGATTTGCATTTAAAGGGATTTGTCTTTAGTGCACAATATGGCAACGTCGAATTCAGGTTTCTCGGAAAGAAAAGAGATAGCTATACTTCGATCTGGTTAGGGTAGAAGACGACGACCAAGGAATAGAAAAAGAAGAGCACAGACTGTCACACTGTCATATTACTGACAAATCGCAAACGGAAATTGTTTGGTTATATTGACGAAGAACACGTGTGTACCACAGAATAGGAATAAATATTTCAATATTCTTCAGCAGAAAAAGCTATTCTACTAAACACCATTGTCACTTCGAGCATGCCTGGCAAATCCCAAACCCCAATTTTGAAATCTTTTGAATACTTTCTGAAGGTTATTTGGGAAAATGATGAATCAAACCCATAATAATTATGTTCAAATTTGCATTTGCAGTGATAACCTAAATTCAGGAGAAATCTCCATTCTGGCCGGCCGACCGTTTGTGCTCTAACTTACGAAGTAAAAGACTTAGCGACTTGAAATTATCAGCTTAGGTGTGCAGTCCAAATATCTGGGTTAAGTTCTTGAATGGGTGAAATCAGTTGAATAGTTTCGGAGTTAGGCCCATTTGAAATGTTGAGCTCAATTCCTCGATATTCCATGAAGTATTGGCTCGATCAAATTGAAACTTCGTGGACAGTTTTGGAATACTAACTCGCAACTTAGAGCAAAATTTCGTGTGGATTCAGTTGTTCGAAAATTTAAAAAAAATTATTAGAAAATTTTCAAAATTTCTGATGAAAATTTTTTTTCTCTGAAGATATTGATTCCAATGAAATTTGACACAAACCTTAGAGTCGGTATTCAACAACAATGGTCCAAATCTCAATTCGATCCGATATTTACTTTCGGAGAAAAAAAGTTGCCAAATTTCGTTGTTATTTGGAATTTTTAAGTTATTTCTGCAATATCTAAAGAATTGAAACTTCGTATTCAGGTGGAGATAACCAACACGCAACTAGGTGCAAAATTTCGTGTTTCTCTAATAGTCAGAATTTGAACAAGAGTTTAAAAGCTCCTGAGTCACGTCAGTGCTTTTCTAGATTTTTATATTTCAATTAAACACTTTCTGTCAAATGAAGTTTGAAAATGGCATTGATTATAAATACCAATACGAAAAGGTTAGCAAAGATTCATTCAGTCGAAGATTCCAAATCCCCAAAGGGCTCAAAATTCTTTATGTGGACACTTTTCTAGAAGCAATATTTGTGAAATGCTCATTTTGACTAGTTCAACCCTTTGTTGAAAATAATGACTCTTAAATATCCTGTGTTAATTTTGTTACACCTGTAACATACTCTGATAAATGAAGAAGCTCCAACTTCTGAACGGTTGGGTCATCTGTATCAATTAGTCAACAATGTTTTCTGCCACCTGCTTCATATCGCTTGTCAGACCATAGTTAAGTACGACTACAAAGCACAAAAGCGTAATAAAGATTTTTGGCAGCAGATGTGGCTATAAATCAACAATCATCCTACTATACAGTGTTTCCAAAAGACGCGGAATGTTATTTCAACGGGAGGATCGGTTTTTTTAATTTTTTCAATACGATTGCTGGTTAGGTTTTGAGATTTGGCAACACTGGTGTGAATATGTCAAATTCAACGTGAAGTTTGACGCTTTCGATAGTGGACGTACTCAGAACATACGAGAGCTATTTATGATGCTAATAAATAAAGCCATCTCCAATAGACGACTTCGGTCCAAGTTGCCAACTCACAAATTTCGTCCAAATTCACTATCACTGGGGAAGGGAAATTTCAAATCAAATTCGACATGATAAGGTTCGAGTTATCCATAAATATCCGTAAACGGTGCATCGGCTCCTCGAACAAGAAAATTGTTAAGATCATCTCCGATTAGCTAAAATTTATGTTGGGATTCCTGATTTCATGTCAATAGTGTCAAGTTTATATAGGATATGTTCCGCAAATCACCCTTTTTATTTCGGTTTCCGGTTTTCCGTTCCGTCAATTTGAAATATTCGGTTGGTTCCTGAAATAAAGATAAATTACGGAATTTGATTGATTTATCTTTCTGTCACCAGAACGACAGTCAATGTTCTATGGTAACATGATGCAGAAAACATGGTGTGCTCGTATGACGAAAAAGTGACGTCAGCAAGATTAAAATACAAGGAAAAATATATTCTGTGCTTTGAATATGAATGAAAAATTGACGTCATCATTGGTAAATACGATCAGATCACAGATAAGCAGATGAGCACACCAGTTTTTGTTTGCATCTTGTATGGCATGATGTAAAAAACATTGTGTGCTCATCTGAAAAATGAGTGACTTCAGCAAGATTAAAATACAAAGAGTTGTATATTCTGTGCTTTGAATTTACATGTTAATTCAAAGCACAGAATATACAACTCTTTGAATTTCAATCTTGCTGACGTCACTCATTTTTCAGATGAACACACCATGTTTTTTACATCATGATGTATGGTAACATCCATGCCATAGAACAATCTATATTTGCCTTCTGATCCATAGACCATATCTAGTAATTTTTTCCTTGTTGCTTGTTGTCCCTGCTTTGTTTTGTGGATCATAAAGGGAATAAATTTTTTTAAATTCTATGGATATGTAACCATAGAACATTAACCGTCGTTCTGTTGACAGAAAAATCGCTTTTTCATCAATCGAATTCCGTAATTTACCATTTTTTCAGGAACCAACCGAATATTTCATATTTACGGAACAGAAAACTGGCAACGGAAATAACCAAGTTGATTTGCGGAACATATCCTATATAAACTTGACACTATTGAACTGAAATCAGGAATCTCAACATAAATTTCAGCCAATCGGAGATGATCTTAACAAAAACAATATTTGGAAGGAATTATCTTGTTTGAGGAGCCGAGGCACCGTTTACGGATATTTGTTCTGAAATTCCCTTCACCAGTGATAGTGAATTTGGACGAAATTCGTGGGTTGGTCACTTGGACCGAAGTTAATAATATGTTTTCATGAAAGGAGATCCAAACTATCCAATAAAATTAATGGGTAATATCAATTTCCCGTTCAGAAATGACCGTTGTTCTGACTTCGAAATGACTTCTTGTATCCATGAAAATCTTTCAAGAAAAGAAATAGAACAATATTTGACAAGTCTAGTAGCGCCATTTGGACTCAAAAGTTTAGTGCGTAATAGCAGAAAGTGTCGACTCTTGATGAATTAATATGCATCCCGATTTAAACTTACCGCTGAACGTTCCATCTGTCAGCTGATAAATCGGGTTAGAATCCAAAATCAAAACTTCCAGGCTCTCAGCCTCAGCCAACACGTTAGGAACCAGTCTGAATTGGTTCCTGAAGAGGTTTATCTCCAATAGTTTCTTCATTCCCTTCAACAATTCGCCCGGCAATTCTCCAAGTCCGTTATTGCCTAAGTTTAAATACTAAAATATGAGGTTATGTCGAGTTGACGTGAGGTGTTGTTACTCACCTCTAAATTTGGCACGGATGTTAAAGCAGCCTGCGTTGGTATGTCCAAGAATTTGAAGCCATTTCCTTCCAAATTCAGGTGTTTGAGTCGTGGCATATGTTCGAACAGAGATTTTCGCAAAGAGTGTATCTGGTTGTATGCTAAGTTCAAGTGCGTGATCTCTATCGGTTCATTCTCGTTGTTGTCGAAAGGTCCCTTGAACTTTTCCGTTGATAGTTGCTCAACTGTAAAGTAAATAGTTCAATCAAATCGAAAAAATCTTCAAACAATCGAAATAAGCGATGAAGAAACCTTATATACCCGTTCATTTGATTTTACTGTTCACCATAACTTTCTCAAAAACAAGGCGCGAACGGGAGAATTGGCAACACCGTCAAAGAGTCCTGTCCTAACCTCAACATCTCCGGAAAATGGAATAGCATCGAATTGATATTGATTTGAAGATCCTTGTAGGATCTCGTCTAAATCCGATAGATATCTTTCGAATTTTCATTTGAGTTTGATTAACCGTAATACGATCCCAACAAAATTTTGCGAGAAGTTGTGCGTCAGTATTTTAAAAATAATAACTAAGTTTCAAACCAATCATCTGGGTAATATGAAATAATGTGGAAATATATTCAAGAATTCAAATGGGTATAACCCCAAATCTGTTTGACCTATTGGAGAACTTATCGCATTTCACGTTTCTAGCTCTTTTCACTGAATCCAACCTAGTCGTTTGAGATCATTTTCGGGCAAAACATTCCAAAGTTACAGTTATTTAGGCCAAATATAGCATGCTGTTCGAATCAGTGATCTTCCGCTTGATATTCTTGCAATATCCATTATATTCCACCATAAGATTATACACAATTTCATCCTCGCCCATTCTCATATTGAAAATTCGATAACATTTTTTTTCATCAATTTTATAATTGAAATGAATAAATTCACTTAATCGCTGCATGAATTGCACTCTACGAATTCTATGGAAAGTCTGGTCTGGTCAATAGACATGTAGTCTCTTTATCTATGCTCTGGCCACACAAAAGATAAATCACTGTGTATTCTGTGGTCCGTGGGTGCAGCTTAATTCTAAGCCCTCACCAGCTCATAGATGGATCCACAAAAATAGGGAAATTTCTCGAATTTTGTACAGATTTTACAACATTCAACGTCGGATATCTCAAAAACTGTAATTTCAAGGAGAATTTATAAAAAATAAATCAGTTCTCGAAAATGATCGAGGATTCTTATATTGACTTGAGATGAACATTCAGGTCGATTCTGTTTGCGTATTGCTATGAACCTTGCTATTCTAGTCCTATTTCTATCTTTCTAATTCATAGCAATATGGCCATGATGTTACGTATTCTGTTCCGAGTGTTACAGGAATGTTTGTTATGAATTTTGTCATTGCAACATTTGCTATCATGGGCTTCCAGAATCGGTGATTTTAGAGCTGATAACACTGTATTTTGTGACTTCAGAGCTACAAGGAAGAAGAAAATAATCCTACTTCGTGAATTTTTTATGATTTCTAATACATAACCTCTATCTACGGCTCTCATTATTAATGTAAACATCGACATAAAAAATGTTAGGAAACAAAAAGAGTCAAATTGACCTACAACCAATAGAATATTAGTTACTAAAAATCAAACGCAGCAATTTCATTCAGGAGTTAATAATTCCAAATTCGATAAACTTTTCCGTTGGCACCTCAAAGGGATTGCTGTTGTTGAGATGATTGGAATAAATTATCTCAGCTGTTGTCTATTATGCCTGTATTTTAGTCTAAGAATTTTCCTTGAAATTAAATATTCTAGAGAACCCTGAACACATTTCCATTAGAATATACTTTTTTATTCATGTGAACATCTGCTTATTCAAAAAATGTTACGAAACAGAAAAACCAATTAAAGTCAAATTGACCAATTTCCTGCATACCAATAGAATATTGGTTTCCAGAAACCAAATGCAGCAATTCTATGCAGGCGTTTATGATACGAAATTCGATGAACTTTTCTGTTGGCAATTCAAAGAGATGGATTTTGTTGAAATATTTAGATTAATCATCTCTGATGTTGCTTACCATGCCGGTATTTTAGTCTAATAATTTTACTCATAATTAAATATTCTAGACAAGAGAATCTTAAACAAATTTCTATTAGCACATACTTCCCTATCTTCAATATTTTCGAATTCTTGGAAGAAATAATACTGAAAAAATGGATCTCCGTAATATTCCCTTTGTTTCCTATCTTGTTATCAATCATAGCAAGTACTATTTTAAGGTTGCTAGGATAGCAATATCGATAGCAAGATTCTTGTTAAAGTGATAGATCATATTGCTCAATATCGTTGATCAGAATACCAACAATTCAAATCTGGTTATGATAGCAATACCTTCTTCCTAGCAATTTTGCTATTTGCAAACAGAATCGCCTGATTATCTGAATTCCTTATAGTTTTATGAATCTATAAGTGAAAATGTTTGAAGTAGCATAACAGTGATTACTGAAGAATATGTTTTATATAATATATATCTTTTATAGTTATAGAAAACTTCACACCAACATTCATTTCATCCGCAATAACCATATTAAAGCTACAAAAGAAGGACAGCCTTCATCTTTTTACCCGAACCAATTCCGGAAAAATGGTAAAAGAAAAAAGTTTCTTTGTTGATAAGAATGATTTATGGTTAAAATTAATGTACAACTTAACTCACCCTGTATATCATGCATAATTATACTTCAGCACAACGGAGTTCCTAAGAAATACCAAATATTGAGTACTTCCCTTAATTTTGAATGAATTCGTACGGTTGCTATTTCAAGGGTAGGCCGAAAAGTTGAAGAACACCATTCAAACTTAATTCTCTTCAAAATAATCCGACAGTGTCATGAACCGTCACAATAGAGAAAATTCCGTAAACAGGTACAATTCACTGGGATTCAACGAACCTTGTGAGGTAGATAAGCGTACACGTTCCTGGAATCAAATTGGGTCGCCCGGAACAGTGTCCCTGCTAATTACTATTTCTAGGAAATCTGAACCTGGGTTCGACACTTCTCTTATCTGTTAACAGCTTTCATTGGAATTCTGAGTAACGTTCCTTTCTGAAATTACTTTAGTGCCTTTGAAACCGAAACTTTTATATTTTTACCGCATGGGAACATAAAAAGGTGCTTTGGGTTCTAGGTTCCAAGAAGGATTTCATTCAGTGTAAGGTTATTTGATTTCGACAGATTCTCAATTAATCTTTTCGGTTGACAGAGTTTTCCTGTTTTCTTTCAAATATTGAACGTCAATTAAAGGATATTTTGGGAAGATTTCGAATTATTTTTGAAGTTTATGTTATATTGGAATTATTTGAAATTGAATGACTATCGGTTATAGAAATCGCCCTTGTTTATGGTGGGATTAAAATATTTTTGGGAAAAATGTTGCCTTGTTAACATTATCGGAATAATATGAAAAATTAACCAATGGAACAGAACCGTTGAAGAATCTATATCTGAAACCTTCGTCAGGAAATAAGTAGAAAATCATCGGAATTATTTTCTTGCAAAACTTTCAAAGAACTTTTCTGTCAAACCTAAATTTTCGAAAACCATAGTAACGCAAATTCAATTTCCTATTGTTGACAGACTTTTCCTGTTTTCTTTCGAATAATTAGCACAAATATTGCAAGTCGATTGAGGGATATTTTGTGAGGATTCCGCATTTTTATTCAGGCTTATTTTAGATTGGAATTATTTGAAATTGAATGACTATTAGTTATAGAAATTGCCCTTGTTTATTGTGTGATTCAAATATTTTTGGAAAAAATTGTGCCTTGTGAACATTATCGGAAGAATATAAAAAATTAACCAATGAAACAGAACCGTTGATGCAAAGTCTATATCTGAAACCTCCATCAGAAAATAAAAAGAAAGTAATTGGAATCATTTTCTTGCAGTACTTCTGTATTCAAAGAACTTTTTGTCAAAAATAAATTTTCGGAAATCACAGCAACGAATATTCACTCGATATAAAAATTTTTCATTTTCACTTCTCCTTATTGTTGTATGAATTCAACAAAATATGTTTCATTTCTATGTAGGACAATGCGCGAAATTATTTTCTATATTCAATAAAATACAAGAGGTATGTTTTGTTTCCGTCATCAGTATCTTTGTATCATTCCACAAATACAAGAAATATTATTAACACAATTTTTCGATTTTTATTTCGTTAACTGGTTTGGTCTTAGTAAGTTAGTAACTAACTCATTTCGATTTGAAACTTTCGGAAGAATTGAGTCTAAATTCAAAATAAGAACAGTTGCCAAAACGAAAAATAATTTGAGGTATACTCACTAAGACCAAACCAATCAACGAAAAACGAAAATCAAAAAATTGTTTTATCTTATTGCCTGTGTTTGTAGAAGGAAATTACAAGAGAAACATTACGACCTTTAGATATAAGAAAAGGAGATCACAAAATCCACCCAAAAAATAGCGAATCATCTACGAAGAATTATAATGAAAAATTTTTACTTCGAGAAAATCTGCGTTGCTTCTATTTTCGGAAATGTCAATATCTCGCAATCCTCATGGGCGAATTCTATAAATAATTTTCACTTAACTTTCAATAGTTCTTTTTGAGATATTGGGAACGAAAACCTAAAATAATATGCATAGTAAACAATCAAACTAACTAACAAGAATACTCTTTTGAAATATACAATTTTGAATACCTTGGAGTAAAACGAGATTCTTCCTTGAATTTTGAGGTCCATTTCGAAATTCTGCTAATTAAGATGAAGGGTAATAAATGATAATTCGTCAAGGGACTACGCTGGCGCCACCACTCGTAGTACAACTTCTGGTGTGTTTTTATGCGCTGAATGCTCTGTGCTCATGTTTATGAAATTAATGCACAGTTAACAGTATCTGTGGAAATTATCAGTTGATCCATTAGATCAGGTGTGAACTGAATTCTGGGTGTACCGTCAAAAAAATAAAATTGAAAAAAAAAAATTAAACAAATATTTTTTTCGTTTCTGACTTCTGTTCGATCTTAATTCTAGATCATTCAATCTTCGCCTTTATTACAAATCATTGAATTTCATTCTGACTCTAAATTGACGCTTTTGACAGTTACACTTATTTTTTATTCCCTTGAGATGGATGAGACATACTCACAAAAGCATAATTCAAAAATTTCTCAAATCTATCCGGTTACTAAGATGATCGAAATGTAGGAGTCCAAAATTTCATTAACCTAGACGCAGTGTAACCAGTTAGTTGAAGCATACGGACGCCCAAGTGCCAGCAAATTTTTTTGAGATAGTAATTTTTTTTTCCGAAAAATGCAAAAATGATTTCAATTTCGAGAAAACGCAGAGACATCCATAATATTCCTCTAAAAATATCTAGTACGCATCTTTTACCGACATCACTTGAAAGATGAAAAAATCATATGAGGTTTAGGACATGAGTTTATTCGAACTTCTTCATCTAGGTTTTCATTTCTTTTAAGATCAGCACCTCATTCTTTCTAGACAAGGTGAGCCCTTGAGTTTTACATCAATTTAAACCATATATTCATCTCATCAAAGAGAACACTTCATTTGTCATTTTTCCGGGTTCGACTTAGCTGAGAAGTTATATAAGAATTTGAATATTTCTAAATGTGCTAATACACTCCTGAACTTTGTTTGCAAGTTCAACACAAAAATCTCTTTCGGTGGTCTGTATTGCAGAATTACCAACCCATTGATTGAATTTCAAAAAAACATGATCGAGTAAATTAATTTACTCAAATTTACTCACTCAATTCTTATGCAATAGAATTTCAACGAAAATATTTCACTACATTTGACCATTGAAACACTGATATTTCACTTGATATTCATCCAATATCTGATTAAATCCACCTTGAAAGTATACACAATTTCATCCTTCGCCATTTTCACATTGAAAATGTGCTAATACACTCCTGCACTTTGTTTGTTCAACACAGAAATCTCTCACCACGATGACTTGTCTTTCAGAATACTCAATACAAAATTTATTATTTTGCTTTCCAAAAGAAGCCGTCTGTCCAAACAGGTGCGCAGTAGATTTGAAAACGTTCAGAAAAAAACCTGTTAGGAAGATTTCTTTATAGTCTACTGCGCATGTGGTGGACCGTTCACAGTAGTGTTGTAAAATTTGTCCCAACTTCTTCAATATCGATTTTTTGAACGACGGTGCTATAGGTGAATCGACGTGGTAATTCAGTGGCGCAGGGTTTTTGAGTGCAATTAGGGTAAGGTTCTTTCGTGGTTTACAAAAACTTAGATTTTTGATTAATTTATGGAAGAGTGAAAACATATTTCGAATATCCGTTAGGGATGATTATTTATTATAATTTGTTATTTTCGAGGGCAACATATGCCGCTGCCACAGCTGAGCGATTTGGAACGAAGTGTGTGGGTTCGACAGGCTGTCTTTCAAACACGACGTTCAAATCGTAGAAAAATAGAAGATTTTGAGATCTTTGAAAGAGGTGGCAATCCCTTCAAGTAGGATAACGCATGATTTTGAACGAATTGCATTTCTATTCTTGGATAAGTGTTTTTCTGTTAACAGTTGTTATTTAATTTACCATAGTAGTGGTTATTGTTTCACACCATCAGAAAGAAGAGATTTCAATGAACAAAAAGCCCAACAACTTTTTTGAAAAAGTAGATAATTTGTCATGAGACTTTTCGATTGAAAATTGGGGTTATTTTTCGATATTTAGTCGAACTAAGGCCATATGTTGAATCGAAAGAATTACAGTGTATTTGGAACATAAAGAAAAAACTTTCCACAAAATGAAAAATGAAATAAAAAACCAAAAACTTGGTTATTTGAATTTTTCACATGAGTTTTGAGATTATGTAAAAAAAGTGCTATACAATAGGTGTAACTACCTACAACTTTGCCATTCAACTTTTTCCATAGGTCTTGTCGTTTTGCCGGAAATCGAGATGGGCCGTTTTTTACCCTTAAAACCTCACCCCTTTCCACTTCCTGATCTCAGATTGCCCGTAAATTATTTTTCATTTGATTTTCATTATATTCTCCTCCTTTTTCAATGTGTTTCATCCTGCTATTATTTTCTTTCAGTTTTTATCATTTTTAAAGGCTTCTTTCTACCCTGGTCTAATAAGGTTATTTCCAATCAATTTGTATCAACCAGGTGAACGTGATGACATCGACCCCTAAACTTTATGTTAGTACTGCTTCAATGTATCATTCTATAAATATCGTCATCCGTATTCAAGATATAGGGCTTCAAAAAAATTAGACACATTTTTCACGATTTTGCCGTAAGTACTGGCAACATTGTCATGAAATTCAGGAATATAATCACGGGTTTAGGACTTTACGTAGAAAAGAACAGAATTGAAAACAGAGACAAGAAGTAACATAGCAGGAGCAATTCGTCTTACCTAGTTTTGTCAGTCGTCTAAAAATAATTTGAATGGCATATCAATATGAAGAACACTTTGTCTCATAATAAAACTCAAGCTAAAATTGGTTCAATATTGTAAACAGACCAATAAATAAATAAATAACATGGATATGCGGATAATACAGTGTAAGAAACTAATCTCACATATGACAGAAGAACATTGACAATATCGAGCATCTGTCGTACAAACTATCTAACAAACATGATAACTGTAGCTCAGTTTGAAGGTACCTGAATTGTTTAAATAGTGAAATGAAGTGATTGTATGCCTGACTTAGTCCCTGATTATCACGTATCATTTACGGTGATATCTTCGTTCAAATTAATATATGTCATCTCACTTAGATTTCTTTTCATCCAATTTCTCTCCCCATCTGAGACTGATTTTTGTTGGAAGTCAAATTGGTGGCCTGCACTGGAATGTGAATATGCCATTCACATTATTCAGAGACAACTGACAAAACTAGGTAAGACGAATTATCCCTGCTATGTTACATCTTGTCTTTGTTTTCAATTCTGTTCTTTTTAATCTTGAGAAAGTCGAAATATATCGACAAAACGTCGACTTTGTTTTAAGCGATTGTTTTTTAATACGCGTTCTTAACCCGTGATTTCATTCCTAAATCAAATGGAAGGACGTGAAGAGTAAGTTGAATTGTCATGAAAGTTCATATGAATAAGTTTGGAAGCTGATAAATCCCATGAATTTGTTTTTAGTTACACGGTTTTGTATCAGGTAGTTATTGAACACTTTTTTAAGGTTAGATTGATTAATCAAAATTTTACACCAAAAAAGTACTCTTGTCGAAACTCGGTACTGTGTACCGTTTTCGCAATATTTCGATTTGCAAATTATGAAGTAATAATTGCTAATATGATGTAAATAATTAAATAAAAATCAAAATAGTAAAATTAAAATATAGCTCAAAAAGATAAAAAAAAATCACAATAAAAAGTTTCATTCACTTAATGCATACAAATCTTACCAACATTGGATTTTACTGCGTAATTCTAAAATGCAAAAATTTTCCGATAACGGTACACAGTATCTAGTTTTACCAACAGTACCTTCATGGTGTAAAATTGAATGATGTTTAACCAAACGTTTAACTAACGCCCTTTACGAGAGTCAGATATAAATACAAATTCATGGGATGTATCAGCTTCCAGAACATATTCGTATGAAATTTCATTACAATGTTGCCAGTAGTTTCGGCTTAATCGTGGTTAGTTGCATAATTAATGCGACAGTTTCGGAGTTACGGCCATTTGAAATTTTAAGGTTATTTCCTTGATATTTCAAAAGCTACTGGAGTTATTGTATTCAAACTTTGTAGTTAGTTGAAGCATAACAACGCGCAACTCTTTGCACAATCTTGTTGAGAGCGTACTGTTAGTGAATTGACAATTTTTTTCGCAAACTATTCATCATAGTTCAAAAAAAAATTGCTTTGACCTTGAGCTCCATATTTCACATCCGTGTTTCAAGTTTCAGGTTGATACAATTATAATTTCTGGATAAATTGGGAAAAATATGTCAAATTTCGTTGTTTCTCCTTCGGTATCGTTGTCGATTTCGGCATAGCTCAAAAAACCTAGAAAAACACTGACGAGGAGTCAGTAACTTCTGCACGCATGTTTTAATTAGTTCCTAAAGCGGTCATCTCCTTTGAACATGCGCTCGAAAGCTGCATCAGTGCTTTTCTAGGTTTTTAATTTCAACCTAGATATTTGACCACTTTTTCGATTTTTTTTCATGAAAATTTGAAGATATTGTACATACCGATACAACGAAGAAATTAACGGTTTTCGAGACATTCTGCTCTGAGATGTAGATTGAAATTTGAGAGCAAAATACATGAGGTCCAAATTCCTGACAAGTTGTTTTGCTTAAGGGCAAGCAATACCACGTGGTGCTAAATTACGGCTAGGCAACACGGCCACATTCAAGTTTCATTAAACCTGGTTAATATCTCAAGGTCAGGCACCTGGATTCTGTCTACATGCTTCAAAGTTGTCAATAGCCGCGCGAAATATTAGAATTCGGAGAAATTTCGACGTTTATGGGAGCAAACGGGGCGTTGTTCTGCTGGCTTCATTGAGTATATTTTAGTTTTATTTTTAGTTTTTCTGTCTTTCAATCCATTTCAGTATTATTTTCCCAAAAATTCTTGAATATAAAATCAAGGAAGCTGCTGCCTTCACGGCAGTACTTTTCTAGATTTTTGTTCGATAAATTACTGGATTTCAATTCGATCTAATCTGTATTTTTGGAAATATTGGAAAAATAAAATTTTGAATGGGTATATCTACGGAAACATTGGGCGGATTTTACCCATTCACGAATTCGACCTTCGTAATTAAGCCCCAAACGTCGGCCTAACGGCCGACTGCGTAAACACAATAACTTCCGAAAGAAACAACTTAGAAATTCGATATTTGTAGAGAAGGTTTGGACCTTAATTACGAAGGCCGAATTCGTGAATGGGTAAAATCCACCCAATGATTCCGCAGATATACCCATTCAAAATTTTATTTCCCCAATATTTCCAAAAATACAGATCAGATCGAATTGAAATCCAGTACTTCATCGAAAAATTACAGTTCGAAGGTTCATACAGAATTTAATGAGGATGATATGATAAGAAAATCACAGAAATTTTTTTTCGAATTGTTCTAATGACACGATCATTACGAAATTTTGCATAAAGTTGTCTTTCAGCATCTTCAAATTAGCTGCGAAGTTTTATCAGGATTGAATCAGTATTACTCGAGTTATACCGAAAAAAACAACGATATCGAGAAGAAAACCTCGAACTTTGACATATTTTTACCGATATCTCCAAAACTTATGATCGTATCGAACTGAATAAGATAAACGGTTTCCGAAAAAAAAATTTACTCCACCTAATTGCCAAGTTTGAATCCAATCGCTCAAGTAGTTTCTGAAATAAAAAATAAATAACTTCAAAATTTCAAGTGGCTATAACTCCGAAACTATTCGACCGATTTGGCCCATTAACTAACTTAACCGCGGCATTCCAATGCGCGACCTACTCTGAAAGTTTCGAGTTGCTAGCTCACTTCGTTCGACAGTTATCGTGTTCATGGGCGGCCGGCCGGACAGAATCGATTTTGACACCGGATTCGTCATCACTGAGTCCAATCTAGGCGTTTTAGACCATTTTTGGCTCAATCATCGAAAATCACAGACATTTGGACAAAACGATAGCACGCTGTTCCCCTAGAACATGTGCGCAAAAAGTGGCAACATTGCGCATTCTTACAATGTTTTCAACTGTTAGCTCTCAAGTCATGTACATGGATGAAAACCAGACTGTAATATACATTATGTATCTTTGGAACACCCTGTGTGTTTTTTCCTATCTCGAGCAAGAAAACGACAGTATAGAAAAATAGATTCCTCTCTGTTAAAGCGCCTTCGAACAAATCTCTAAAACTATAATGCTATAAATAAAATAGAATCGCATTCATTCACTCACAGGTTATGAGGTTGTAACTCAGATCCACATAGCTGACATTCCTCATGTTTTCGAAGAGCCCCGGGGCCAAATATTTGATACGGCAATGAGACAGTGTTATCATAGCTGAGCAATTGCTTGAAGGAAATTTTTCTAGAGTAGTTATGATGTTGTAGCTGAACGTCGCCCTCAACGTTCTGTTCTCGTGAGTGGGCCAGTTGCTGACAGTGTGGTGCATGTCCCTGTTCGTGCAGTTCAAGAAAAATATGCTGGATAGAGTTGAACAGTCGCATTTGTTACAGATGTCAACGGACGATTCGAACTTTGAAAAATTTTCGTCGGGATTCTCGTCTGCACTTGTTTGGATGAGATACAGGAGAACACATGTTATCTGCAAAGAAAATATCACAATAATTACTAATAAGACTTTTAATGTTTTTTTCTGCTAATGAATTTTCATTTATAAAAGTAATTAGTCAACCCTTCACTAAGAGTCGAATGTCTGAATTCGGTAGTGTATATTGGTGATGAATTGAGGAAGCATAAACACTTCCAGAAATATATCAGGCATACTTAAGAGCAAACACCTTGAAAATAACGGGGTGACTTCTGGAGTCTCAAAAAATACTCGCTGACGCCTGCAGAATCACACCCCGTTTTCTCCTATAAACGTCCAAATTCATCCGAATTCTTAGATTTCACGCGGCTATTGGCAATGTTCAAACATGTACAGCGTGATTCAGGTGCTTAACCTTGAGATATTTACCAGGTTTATTGAAATTTGAATGTGGCAGTGTTGCCTAGTCGTAATTAAGCACCACGTGGTATTGGTTGCTCTTAAGAGCAAACAGTTATGCGGGCCTGTGAATTTCTGCTTCGTGGAATTCGACAACACAGCCACAATCAAGTTTCATAAAACCTCGTTAACATCTCAAGGTCGGGCACCCGCCCACGGTCTGCATGCCAATAGCAGCGAAAAATATCAATATGAGTGAAATCTCGAAGTCAATAGGAGAAAACGGGGTGTCGTCCCGCAGGCTCCAGTGACCTATTTCAATTTATTTTCCTGAAAGTTCTTGAATATAATAAGGTGGCAATATCACGCATTCTTACTATTAACTGCTTGTTATGGAGGACAGAGCTTTATCGTTTCGTCAAAATGTCTGTAGTTATCGAATTTCGAGCTGAAATAGTCTTAAAAGGCCGGGTTGAAAACCCTTAAGAAGATTCCGTAGTCGAATTCAATGGGGGTTTTTCCTTTGAACGAAAATGGAGTAATTTTCAGGAAAACCCCTTGGAACATCACATTTCAAACATATTATATAATTTCAATATTATATTTTTAAACTAATGTTTGATCAACTAAAACTGAAAAATAAGAATGGGGATTTGTATTTAACGGGATTTGTCTTGAGTGCACGATATATCAACGTCGAATTCAGCTTTCTCGGAAAGTAAAGGACGTCAAATGTGTTACTTTGCTTAGGAAAACAGAGATAGCTATACTTCGATCTGGTTAGAGTAGAAGACAACGACCAAGGAATAGAAAAAGAAGAGCACAGACTGTCATACTGTCATATTACTGACAAATCGCAAACGGAAATTGTTTGGTTATATTGACAGAGAACACGTGTGTACCACATAATAGGAATAAATATTTCATTATTCTATAGCGGAAAAAGCTATTCTACTAAACACCGTTGTCACTTCGTGCATGCCTGGCAAATCCCAAACCAAGACCTATTAGCGGCATGTTCCGAGGGGACGCTGGATCTGCTCCTTCTAGAGTCGGTTTCTCAACGGCAAGACAAAGAAATTTGGAGTTCGGTCCACATTATTCGCCGAATCATTCATCACATTTTCTGTTCGGATTACACACGTCTGGACGCGGCTTTATGTATTTCTGGAAGCAGTGTTAACTCATAAACTTCTAGAAAGGTACTTACCACAATTGATCTACATTTGAACCACATTTTATCCCACACAATTACGTAGTCTCTTCGCACAACTCCAGGTTCATTTCTATCTGTGTTTCGTATGAATTGTTCAGATTAGCTCTCTCCTGATAGTGTTATCTTGTTGTCTTAATGATTACGTTAATTTCACTCATTTCCAAGCTCTATTTTTCTCGATGATCCGTCTGAAAAAACGTACAATAAGAGGTGTGAGTAACTTCGACTTGGCGTGAACAATTAAACAAATAGTAACTACCTGGACGATTGTCGTATATCGCCGCCAATGTATTTGTGATTAGTTCCAGAAGAGGTTTTAATGTTTGGAAAGTATGTGAAGAGACTGTTGACTCTCGGATTAGATAGGCTTAATCTGTTTGGTTTTAATGGTGTTTTTTATGGAATTGATTGTGAACAATGGGTAATAGTTCAAGAAATTTCTGGAGGATGGTGCCATCTGTTGATAGGTTATTGTGAAAGGTGTAATGAGATTACCAGCTGAAGGTACTCACAGACGGACAATAGGCCGAGTACAATGTTTCAATACATTCGACTGTTTTTGGGAATATTAGGAAAATAGAATTTCGAAATATTTCCCGAATATGATTATCGAACTGAATTATGGAACACCGCTGTTTCAAATCGCCCTCAAGGTGTGCGAAAGAACATTGATTTGATAGTTTCCGAAAAAAAAACTTCTAATTTTTGAGAAAAAATGTTAAATATTGTCCTTTTATAAGGTTTTTCAGTAAATGAGTTGGTTGATACTTTTATTCAACAACACAGTACCTATATATTATCTTGTTTTCGCGCATGTTCTAGGGTAACAGCGTGCTATCGTTTTGTCCAAATGTCTGTAATTTTCGATGATTGATCCGAAAATGGTCTCAAACGACTAGATTGGACTCACTGATGACGGGTCCGGTGTCCAAATTGATTCTGTCCGGCCGGCCGGCCGTCCGTATGCACGATTACAGTTGTATGGAAAATCCTATCGACCTGAAACTTTCAGGGTAGGTTGCGCATCCAAATGCCGCGGTTGAGTTCGTTAATGGGCCAAATCGGTTGATTAGTTTCGGAGTTATAGCCACTTGAAATTTTGAAGTTATTTATTTTTTATTTCAGAAACTACTTGAGCGATTGAATTCAAACTTGGCAATTAGGTGGAGTATAACGACGCGCAACTTTGAGCCAAATTTTGTCAGGATCATATTGTCAGTGAATTAAAAAAAATAATTTTTCAAAATTTTTTTCGAAAACGGTTCATCATATCCAGAAAAAATTCCACTCGGACTTTGAGCTTCATATTTCACAGCAGTGTACTAAATTTCAGTTCGATACGATTATAAGTTTTGGGGATATCGGGAAAAAATATGTCAAAGTTCGAGGTTTTCTTCTCGATATCGTTGCTTTTTTCGGTATAATTCGAGAAAAACTGATTCAATCCTGATAAAACTTCGCAGCTAGTTGGAAGATGCTAAAAGACAACTTTATGCAAAATTTCGTGATGATCGTGTGATTAGAACAATTTGAAAAAAAAATTCTGTGATATTCTTATCATATCATCCTCATTAAATTCTGTATGAACCTTCGAACTGTAATTTTTCGATGAAGTACTGGATTTCAATTCGATCTGATCTGTATTCTTGGAAATTTTGGGAAAATAAAATTTTGAATGGGTATATCTGCGGAATCATTGGGTGGATTTTACCCATTCACGAATTCGGCCTTCGTAATTAAGGTCGTCCAAACCTCTTCTACAAATACCGAGGTTCTAAGTTGTTTCTTTCGGAAGTTATCGTGCTTACGCAGTCGGCCGTCAGGCCGACCGTAAACACAATAACTCCCGGAAGAAACGACTTAGAAACTCGATATTTTTAGAGAAGGTTTGGGGCTTGATTATGAAGGTCGAATTCGAGAATGGGTAAAATCCGCCCAATGATTCTGTAGATATACCCATTCAAAATGTTATTTTTCCAAAATTTCCAAAAATACAGATTAGATCGAATTGAAATCCAGTAATTTATCGAAAAATAATCTAGAAAAGCACTGCCGTGAAGGCAGCAGCCTTCGCGCGCAAGTTCAAATTCGTTGCAGAAGCGGTCATCTACATTGAACATGCGCGCAAAATCTGCTGCCTTCACGGCAGTGCTTTTCTAGATTTTTTTTTAACAATTACTGATTAGTTCGTAATTTCACGATTCCTTCATCATCTCATCTGGCAACCATACAATCAAGAACCAAATCAACAGACGAAGCCGAAAAAATCAGGTTGACCATTTGAATCGTTGACAGCCACTCTACGCTGGTGCGAACTACCCGAATATGAAGCAGTTCGGTCTCTAACGTCCGAACCCCTTTCACAGTTCTAGAACAGTTCGGAATCGAGTCTGAGAATAACCAAAACAGGATTACTCAAATCCTGATCCGGTTCTGATATGAAACAAAACACACAATCGCAACCGCGCATGCTCAAACCGTTCCGGAACAGTTCTGAACTCGGAACCAAAAAAAAATTATAATCTAATATACTCCATTCACTTTTATAAACTATCCCGGTTGGCCATGATTTAGGTCTATCAAGTTTTTTTACTTAAAACTGACGCAGGTTGGGACTCGTGAAATATCGGCAATGTCAAAATAATTCTCAGCGAGGTTGCCAAATGCTAATGCCAATTTCTACTCTCAATCTCAACATAATCATCACACTTGGAAACTAAAAATGTCGAAGGTAGTTTCGAAGAAGCAGAGACAAAGTATCAGGAAGTGCTATGCAGAATTGAAATCTGCTTTTTCTGATAGTAACGCTGATAATTTGGAATCAATAATTTATAACAAGCTATCCAACATTTTTGACATATGTGAGTGAAAACCCAGTGTATCGTTCACATAGATTTCCAAGAACTTTGTGAATTCAGTTAGTTCTTTTATGGTGACACAGGTTTTGTTGTAGTACTAAATTTTCAGACTGGAGTATTTCGAGTTGTGCAACGAGATATTTAAATGTCTTCTATAAGACTTATTTCTTGAGAATTTCGAAATGTAGGAATTCCATCGGTTTGTCTGTTCGTTTAGAAGTTGTATTGCAGGGTTATATACTTTTTTTTTCGAATGAACTATCACAAAATAACGGACCACTCTATCCATTATTTTTCAGTGAAATTTCAACACTCGATTCTTGGTTTCCGTACAAGAAAATGGCATAACTGAATCTTCCAATCATGTTTATATACGTGATATATTTCCAGTTTTAACAGAGAAAAAAGTTTCTTCAACATTCGCCAGGTCTTTGGAATTATTGAATTCAAATATATTTTCTCAAATTCATTATTTTCCCAAAGTAAATTAACATTTTGGCAAATACGTAATCACAACGACCTCTATGTAGAGAGGAAAACGTTGTTTAGATATCTGACAAGAAAATGACTATAGCCTAACATTTTCAAAATATACACGGTGAAACGTATCAGAATGTCATGGCCAACCGGGATAGTTTATAAAAGTGAATTGAGTATACGCACCGTTTCCCAGAAAAATATCTTAAGAATGGCCAATATCCTCCATTGTAACTATAATTTCGAATCATTTAACGAAAAAAGTCAAAAAATCAAATTCTAACCTGCAAACGAGATGATCTTATGATCTTCGGATTATTCTATGCTTTCAGGGGCGAGTATTCAGCTTCAACAAATAATTCATGAAACTTCCCCAATAGTTCAAATACTCACTCACGCCTCACTTTCAATATTTCAACCCTAAGAACGTGCGACACGAACTGATCTGAAACACAGATCGATTGGTTTTTGCTCTGACTGCCATTAAACCTGTTGCATATACCAATGTTTGTACCAATTCCACACGTACGACTGATTCAGTGTAGATGACTAATCTACCATTGTTACAGCTACCTGACTTATTATTCCTGCTATTATTTTTATTTTTGTTTTCGGAAATAGGTAAGCAATCTTGGGATTACGCATACTCGGTGTATATGAGCTGTTTTGTTTATTTTCCCACGGTCGACTTCAGGTTTACTTATATGGAATATAATGGGACGTTTATTGGCGTTCGCTTGGTGAATACCTCATGAGGTTTTTAATTATTGCAGATGGACATCTGGTGAATTCTGTTGGTGTGGTATTGGCTCGATATTTGCTTCAAAGTTTCCCTTCGTGTTGATGGTTCGGAAAATATACAATAGGTCTCTTGCAAAAATTTTTCAACATTGGAATCAAATATTCTTTCTATCCGTAAGACTACTGAAAAACTTTAAACGCCGTAAAAACATTTCAATTTTCAACGAGAAAATGATCTTTTATATTTGCCTCCACATATTGTCTGTTTAAACGGACGAAACTTCTCGGCTTCCGTGGCGTACCGGAATATATCCACTCTCTCCCTCTTCTCGTGTACATTTCTCTCTAGCAAGCCAATAGACAGAGTCGGGCTGTATCGATCGTTGAATCGTACAATAACCAGTGACGTAGAGGCGATCTGACGCGTTTCTCCCGCTTCGACCTTTAGTCCCGATTTGACCATTTTTAATACCGAATTATTCAAAATTCGCGTATTGTTGAAGTGTGTGATAGATAACACCATGATTTTGTATCGATAAAAAAAGAAAAAACATAATAATATGATAATTCGTGTTATTGAAAATGGTAACCACTTTTAAGAGTGAACAGTCATCAATTAGGATAAAATCTATGATTAAAGGAGTTTAATGCGTTCTGATATTTGGGGCTTCTATTATAAAACTTATTTTGATCACTAAAAGCAGTTCACTCTTATTTTTGAACCATATTGCACAAGTTAACCTCTGGTTATTTAGTAAACCTCTGGTTATCTGTCGAAATAGTTTTTCATTTGATTAGTTATGGTAGTTTATAATTGTCACTCAGATATTATTTCAAACTTTTTCATTGAAGTCATCAATATGAACGATATGAAAATATAAAAAAACAAGAAATGCAGTTCCGGCTATTCACTTCACATCAGGACGCAGTTCAGCTCAGATCCGTACTGAAAATTATAAGTCAATGACTTCTTTATTTTTCATAATCTCCTTAAATACTGATTCGATCTAATAGACGACTTCGGCCCAAGTTGCCAACCCACAATTGTCTTCACAAATTTACTATCACTGGGGAACGGGAATTTCAGCACAAATTTGACATGATAAGTGTAGGAAAAATATTAAACACAACCTAATATATAATATTCTGTGGTCATCATGTTTCATAGTAACCACATAATTCTGTTAATTGAGTTAGCTATGAATCAGAATAGGTGAACGTGTGTCATTTGTGTGCAATATACGTTTTTCATTAATCAATTCTATTTTCTTGGTGTATTTAATTTCCTCAGGTTATGGGCCGTCCCATACACCAAGCTTAGAACCGTGATTGATATAATATTGCAGACGAAATAAAAAGTGAACCGTAAAAAAATTTTCACCATGAGTATGTCTAATCTACAAATTTCAAAGCTCGCCGGTAGAGAAAACTATACGACCTGGAAGTTTGCAGTCAGATCATACTTGGAGCACGAAGAATTGTGGGATTGTGTTGATCCTGGAGGTCAAGATGTGAAGAAAGACTTAAAAGCCAAGACCAAGATAATTTTGCTGGTAGAACCAATCAACTTTGTTCATATTGAAAATGCATCGACATCTCGAGAAGTTTGGCTAAACTTGCAAAATGCTTTCGAGGACTCAGGGCTGTCAAGAAAAGTCGGCTTGCTGAAGGACCTAATCAACACAACTTTAGATAATTGTACCAGTGTCGAGGAATACGTGAACAAAATTATGAGCACAGCTTATAAGTTACGTAACATTGGTTTTGAAGTCGGAGACGAGTGGCTTGGAACTCTCATGTTGGCAGGCTTACCGGATAATTACAAGCCAATGATAATGGGCTTAGAAAGTTCAAGCATTAAAATTTCGTCAGATTTTGTTAAGACAAAATTGTTACAAGAGGTTAAAGTGTCAGAATCCACAGCATTTCTCACAAAAAACAGAAAAAACGACACAAACTCACAAAACAGCAAATCGAAAGGAAAAGGCCCACGTTGCTATGGTTGCAATAAATATGGACATTATAAAAGTCAATGTCGAAAGAATAATAATCAAAATAATTTTGCAGCTATTTTTTCAGCTTACAGCTCATTGAATTCAGATGATTGGTATATAGACTCAGGGGCAACAATGCATATGACAAAACGCTCAGACTGGATGTACGATTTAGAGTCACCTCCGATTCAGAAGATAATGGTGGCGAATAACAGTGCAGTCTCCGTGCAGAACATGGGTAAAGTAAACATTCAGACCAATGTATGTAAGGATGCACATCAAATCCAGGTGAGGAATGTTTTGTTTATTCCTGAGCTACGTGCAAACCTGTTATCGGTCAGTCAGTTGACAAAGAATGGATGTAATCTGGAATTCACTGATGAGGGTTGTAACATTTATAATGCCAATAGAGTACTTATTGCAACTGCAAAACTGTCTGATAACATGTACAAACTCAATATAGCAACTGGTAACGCATATGTTACTACTGTTGAAAGTAAGACAGACTTGATTACATGGCATAAAAGAATGGGTCACTTAAATATTGCTGATGTCAAGAGGTCAGAGTCATGTGCTGAAGGTGTAAAAATAAGTAGCAAGGAAATTGATTCTGTATGTATACCATGTTGCGAAGCGAAACAAACCAGATTTCCATTTCCACCGTCAAATTCAAGAGCAAATGCATTGCTAGAGATAATTCACACTGATCTTTGTGGTCCGATGGAGACATCTTCCGCTGGAGGTGGGAAGTACTTCATAACCTTTGTAGATGATTTTTCTAGAAAAGTGTATGTGTATTTTCTAAAAAATAAGATGGATATTAAATCTGTGTTTATAAAGTTCAAAGAAGAGGTAGAAAATGAACTAGAAAAGAAAATTAAGATTTTAAGGAGCGATAACGGAAAAGAATTTTGTAATAAAGAATTTTCTGATTTTCTAGCGGCCTCTGGAATCAAGCATCAAACAAGCACTCCATACACGCCTGACCAAAATGGGCTAGCGGAACGGATGAACAGAACGTTGGTTGAGCGTGCTAAATGTATGCTGTTTGAAGCTGATTTGAAGAAAACGTATTGGGCTGAGGCGGTTGCTACAGCAGCTTATATCATTAACCGATCACCATCACGTGTTTTGAATGAGGTAACACCATATGAAAAATGGACTGGTAAGAAACCGAACCTTTCACATTTGAAGATTTTTGGCTGTAAGGCCATGGTACATGTTCCTAAGCATAATCGTTCAAAATGGGACCGTAAATCACGTGGATTAATTTTTTTGGGTTACTGCGAAAATACAAAGGGATACAGATTACTTGACCCAGTTGGTAAAAAGATTATAATTAGCAGGGATGTAATTTTCATTGAGAAAACTGAGATAGCGAAAAATATATCACAGGAACCTATATCAGAGCCACCCCTTGCTTCAATCACTCTTAGTTCCAACCATAGTACATTGGAACGCGAAGATGTTTCACAAGATAGCACTATGGCAACCACTAGTGATGAATCTTTTGCCAGCAGTATTGGGACTGACGATCCTACATATTATCCAACTACAAGTGATCATGATAGCGATGTTGATGATTTGATTTTATTCACTAATAATGAGGAGTCGAAATGTTACATAAAAGGAGAATTGCATAAAAAATTCAAAATGAAGGATCTTGGAGAGATACGTTACTGTATAGGAATACATGTTGAACGAGATAAAGAGAAAGGCATAATTTATTTAGATCAGAAAAAAAATATACAACAAGTATTAGAAAAATATGGAATGTCAGATTGTAAATCTGTGAAAACTCCAATGGATTTGAATTCCAAGTTACAAAAATCAGAGGAAACAAACATTTTACATGATATTCCATATCAGGAGATAATCGGATGCTTATTATACATTTCTCAAATTACTAGGCCTGACATAAGTTTTGTTATTAATATGTTGAGCAAATATAATAACAAGCCTGAAATGAAGCATTGGATTGCACTTAAGAGAATTATGCGTTACTTGAAAGGCACTCAGGATTATAGACTGAGTTATAAGCAAAACTTGGAGGAGACTATGACCCATGGATACTGTGATGCAGACTGGGCCAGCTCAGAAGATGACCGGCGTTCCTGTACAGGTTACACATTTCTGTTTCAGGGAGGAGCAATTAGTTGGAATTCAAGGCGTCAGCCTACTGTGGCTCTATCTACAACAGAGGCTGAATACATGTCTTTGTCGTCTTGTGTACAAGAAGCTTTGTGGTTAAAGCAATTTCAAGAAAGTTTTTGGCCACAACTCAAGGATGAGGCCATGATTATTTACAGTGATAATCAAAGTTCTATAAAACTTTCAGGTTGTGACAACTACCACGCCAGGACCAAACACATAGATGTGAGGCACCATTTTGTTCGTGACAGAGTACTTGGAGGGGCCATTGATGTTCGCTACATACAGACGGATGCGATGGTTGCTGATGCACTCACTAAAGTCACCTCACACCCTAAATTGGTTTATTGTTCTTCGAAGATGGGGTTATGTTTAAGGGAGGATGTAGGAAAAATATTAAACACAACCTAATATATAATATTCTGTGGTCATCATGTTTCATAGTAACCACATAATTCTGTTAATTGAGTTAGCTATGAATCAGAATAGGTGAACGTGTGTCATTTGTGTGCAATATACGTTTTTCATTAATCAATTCTATTTTCTTGGTGTATTTAATTTCCTCAATAAGGTTCGCGTTATTAATAAATATCCGTAAAAGTTGCCTCGTCTTCTCAAACAAGATAATTCCTTCCAATTATAGGTTTTTGTTAGGCTGAAATTTAAGTTGGGATTCCTGATTTCATGTTAATAGTGTCAAGTTTATGGAGGATATGTTCCGCAAATCAATTTGGTTATTTTGGTTGCCGGTTTTCCGTTCTGTGAATATGAAACATTCGATTGGTTCCTGACAAAAAGGTTAATTACGGAATTTGCTTGATAAAAAAGCAATCTTTCTGTCACCAGAACATAGACATATTAAGTCTATGCAACAGAACGACAATCAATGTTTTATGGTAACATATCCATAGCATAGAACATTCTTAATCTACCTTATGATCCATAGACCATACCTAGTAATTTTTCCATTGTTGATTGTTGTCTCTTCTATGTTCTATGGATCATAAAGTAAATATAGATTGTTCTATGCCATGGATATGTTACCATAGAACATTGACTGTCGTTCTGGTGACAGAAAGAACGTTTTTTCATCAATCCAATTCCGTAATTAACCTTTTTTTCAGGAACCAACCGAATATTTCATATTTACGGAATGGAAAAACATCAACCGAAATAACCAAGTTGATTTGCGGAACATATCCTATATAAATAGACACTATTAACATGAAATCAGGAATCCCAACTTAAATTTCAGCCAATCAGAGATGATCTTAACAAAACTATATTTGGAAGGAATTATCTTGTTTGAAGAGCTGAGGCATCTTTTACAGATATTTACAAATAACGCGAGCCTTATCATGTCGAAATTTTCCTGAAATTCCAGTTCCCCAGTGATAGTAAATTTGTGAAAAAAATTGTGGGTTGGCAACTTGGGCCGAAGTCGTCTATTGAAATCATATTCCATTGAAAAATGACGGCTTGATGATTCGTCCAAAATTCCATCAAAATTTTTTAATCAGTCTGCAATTAAATTTGGTACAGACATTGGGGTCACTTGTTAACAACAGTTTTTAAAATTTCAATTTGAGCTTTTATCTTCTGAGAAATTATGATGATAAATTTGGTGCTTATTTTCTAGGTATAACCGGAATAACTCAAAAATGCTGCTAAAAATACAGTGAATAGTTGACGGTTTTGGGAACGAATTTAAACAAGTTAAAAAGGTCGTGACCTCACGTATTTGTTTTTTACAGTGATAGAGCTTTAAATTGAAATAAACACATTTGAATTAAGATTGAAGCCAATTTTTTTTCATTTGAAAGATAATTTTATGGCATTTATGTTTTGAAAATAATTTTCGGCATATGTCCACCACGACTAGTTCTGAGGAACCGCATTCGACCAAAACAATTTTGGACTACTTTTTGGAGTAATTCAGACCTTATTCCATCAATAACACGAGTTGTGTTAGCTTCCAAAGCGTCTTTTATTTCTGGTTTATCAGCATAAACTAATGACTTGACATAACCCCAAAGAAAATAATCCAGTATAGTTATGTCGCATGATCTTGGAGGCCAATAAATTGAACCATTTCTCGAAATAATGTTATCGCCAAATTTTTCTTTCGATAATTCAATTGTTATCGTAGCAGCATGAGGTGAAGCACCATCTTGTTGGGACTAACGCATTTCTGGGTCGATAACATTCAAGTTTTGAAACAAATAATCATTGATCATCGATCTGTCACTGTTCCTCCAGCGTGTAAAGCACACCATACAGTGCATTTTTCAGGATGCAATGGAACCTCCAGAACTTCTTTAGGATTGTTTTCACTTCATACACGGCAATTTTGCTTGTTTACGTTCAACCAGAAATGAGCTTCATCACTAAACACAATTTTACGATAAAAAAGTGGATCAACTTCAAGCTGTTCTAGGGCTCAATCAGCAAACAAACGACGGTTAGTATGGTCAAGTGGCTTTAGTTCTTGAACCAGTTGGATCTTGTATGGGCGTAGACCAAGATATTTACGCAAAATTTTCCATATGGTGGATGCACAACTTGTTGTGAACGTCGACAAATAGACAAATCTGTATCATCATTAATACTATGACTTACAGCAGCGATATTTTCTTCTGTGCGTACAGGGTGGGCAAAATTCGTTGTCTACTGAAGGGATCTCGAGCAGCTAGAAGAAAACTGATAACACATTCTCGACCTCTTATTTCCTGACTAATCCGGATCTGAAAACATATCCAGCTTATCGTTCATAAAACTTGAGTTATGAGCGAAAATTGAGAAATTGTCATTTCCAATAATGCTGAATAATTCGCTAGTTTGAACTCGTATTCGAAATCTGTTGATACATTCTACAGGCACTTTTTTAAGAGTAATTCAAATATAATATAATATAATTTTTTAATCATGCCATTTTCTAGAAATGAGAAAGATTTTGAATTTTTCAAATGTAAACTATGGTCGAAAGTTCTTTAATCTTGCTGCAAAATTTTTGCTGATTTCAAAAATGTATCATATGTCGCTATTGACATGAATATTACATGAGAAAATTGTCAATACTTTTTTCTTGCTTTTCTATTCACTGTTGAATTATCAGTAGGCTGACGTTACCATAGCGACGATTGAATATGCATTATCTTTGTGTGAACTTGCGCCTCTATGATTGGAATCAGCGATTGCTGAATAAATATTTCTATGGTTAATTTGTCATAGTTCTTAAGATTAGCAATAGAAAATCTGTTTATTATCCCTAATGGCCCGAAATATTCCCAATTACGAAAAATTCGATATGTTGGTATGCTATATTCAAGCGAATTGAATTAGCCGAGTTGCAAGGGAAGTCTATATATCAGAACAACATATATAATAATGCATATAATGCTTATTCAATGGTCGCTATGGAAACGCCAGCCTACTTATAATAATTCAACAGTGAATAGAAAAGCGGGAAAAAAGTATTGAACTTTTTCTCATGTTATATTCATGTAAATAGCGACACATGATACATTTTTGAAATCAGCAAAAATTGTGCAGCAAGATTGGAGAACTTTCGACTATAGTCTACATTTGAAAAATTCAAAATCTTTCTCATTTCTAGAAAATGGCTGGATTAAAAAATTCAGTCATATTATATTTGAATTACTCTTAAAAAAGTGCCTGTAGAATGTATCAACAGATTTCGAATACGAGTTCAAACAAGCGAGATATTCAGCATTATTGAAAATGACAATTTCTCAGTTTTCGCTCATAACTCAAGTTCTATGCGCGATAAGCTGGATTTGTTTTCAAATTCGGATTAGTCAGGAAAAAAGAGGTCGAGAATATGTCATCAGTTTTCTTCTAGCTGCTATAGTTCTCGAGATCCCTTCAGTAGACAACGGATTTTGCCCACCCTGTAGAGTTCTTTGTCTTGTTGCATCGAGGAGAGAAAATGTCCGAAATCTATCGATAGTTCTACGAAAAGGCTGCTCTGATGGACGATTATGTAAACCATAAATTTCACGAAGTGCTCTATAAGTTTGTCGAAAAGAACACTGATTTCGAAAATAAATTTCAACAATTTGTAAACTTAGTCGCGTCGTGAGTCTTTCCATAATAATTTGTAAATGCTTACTGATCAGAAATGTCAAAACAACATGGCTACTACCTTCTGTCAAATCACAGTTATCCCTATCGCTCTATCACTCTAAAGAAACACCCGATATTTCAAATTTGATCAAATCTGTATTTTGTGGAATCATTTGTTGGTTGGATTTGACGATTCATGAGCTTTTTCAAAAATCTCGGATTTACCACCACCACATCTAGTACCAGTGGAAAATTAAAATGAATATTTCTTATTTCAGGACAAAGTGAGGCAATCCAACAACATCTTAGAAACAATGGTGAACACATTTAGGGTAGCGCACTGTCGTTCAGAAACGAACAGTATTAACAAAGAACCAACGATAGAACCATTCGAAACGAACTCGAGAACAGAACTGGACCTGAGGAGAGAAGTAGATACGGAACCGAATAACCTACAAGAATCGTTGTTGAAAATAAAATCGGAAAATTCGATAAAGTACGCGATCGACAGGAGTTTGGGTTCGCCGAAGGAGGCTCTGGATTACAGGAATAGCATAGCGAGGAATATGGAGCAGGAGAACGATCAACCTGCTGATTTGTCCAAAAAGACGGAGAATGTTACTTGTATGCCAGAATTAGAATTTATTAAAGATGATGACAATGTATCGGAGTATAGTAATAGTTCGGATCCGGAACGACTGGAGGTTGATATGTCACAGGTATGTCAAAGCAAAAATCCGAATTATTTATATATACAGGGTGTTTCACCATAAACTTGACAAACATATATAGCTGTGTAGATGACATTGGGAAAGTCATTTTTGCTCTTTTTCACAGTATGAGCGTGATACAGGGTGTTTTATGGCAACTTATAAGCAATATTTTGATAACCGTGATGAGTTATGCTTGACCTTTGAAATAACGGTTTGGTTACAGCTTAGTATTTTTTGTAAGTCAACTCAATTGTAGTAGAAAACTCTGGAAAAAAACTTCAAAATGGCGGAAAACTTGCAAAGATGAAATTTTCATTTTTGATTGCCAAATTGGATAGCATAATTTCAATGTTATCGATTTTATAAGATGTTCTGTGACTAATTTTTTCCGAACTCGTACTCAACTATTGGAAAACCAAAAACCACCCAAAATTGTTGGAATCTCTCAAGACTGAATTAACCTTCATGAAAACTGATGTGAAAACAGAAAAAAAATATTTATTGGTTTTCATTTTGTAGCTTTCCAAAGATTCCGCCCGAAGTGCTTATAAAATTTTTATTTAAACAACTGGGGGCCTTATGGAGGCCAAAATTGTGTAGATGGGCCTGGACCTGGATAGAAATATACATAATAAAATTCATCAAAAAAATTATTTCTGAGCTGAATCAGGAGAAATGTTAAATGAAAAATGTGGATTATTTGATGAGGGGAATATGTGGTTGAAACTGATATACAACTCAAAGACTCACCCTGTATATAAGAAGAAACAAGGCGTCATAGTTATTACGGTTATTACTAAGCTTCATCAAGCTTTACCACTGAATATATCGAAGGAGATCCAGGACTCATGAGTTCTATGGCGGCGTTGTTTTGGAAATGATATCTTGTCAGCGCCATCTATTCTTTTATTTCTTGAAAATTTCTGCAAGCCTGTAAAGAAGATACAAAGACCTTGCCAAAAAAGTACCACATGACCTACTTTCCCTATTCAATAAATTTAGATGGTTGATGGGGATGGCACAGGGTGCAACAAAAATCGTTCAAAAATGCATAAAAATTTGGTGAAAGTGAAACAAAAATTGACCTGTTTCAGGATATTGTTGCAAAATATTTTTCTTCTGAAAAAATGAATTTGCTCCAAAATTTTGACGCGCGCTGTATTTCTAGTGATACGATCCACAAAAGTCTTCGTGTTGGTAGGTTAGAACTACTAAACTACCTTCAAAATTTCAAGAATAGTACCGGAAGTAATAGTGTTTACGGTATGCCGGAACTATTGGCAGCATAGACCATGGATTCTTCGGCTCAAAATTCGAAAATTACAGGCATTTGGTTGAAATTATCTCTCGAACAACCGTGTAAATAATATGACGAAAGCAGTTTGAGTATTTTTCTGGAGAACGAACCCTTAAAATCTGTATTTTTCTTTGGAGTATTTGCATTCCTCTCACCATAGGGGTTGACATAAACCTTGAAAAGAAGTATCTCTTTCATCTCGCATTTTCATACAGCCATTTTTTAGTGAAATTATTATTTCTAGTAAGTTTCACACCTTGTTCAATACGCTTTAACTTGCAAAGCATTCTGGTCGCTTCTAGGGTATATCAATATTTTATAATTCTCTTTATAGGCACCCGAAGATAACTCAAACTCAACGACGCATAGCGCACCCTCGCCCCACCCCTCAGATACCCAAAAACATCAGGATGAACGGAATCTCTGGTGCGCCCTCTCTCAAAACGGATACAACCCCACGATACCCTTAACAGGTGAAGCAAGTCAACTCCTAAAAAAACTTATAACTTGTCGAAAATTAGGAATGAGCATCACACCCAGTCCCTCAATGAGTCCCAATCAGTATGTTAGCGCTACGATAGATGGAAGGGGGAACATGACAGTTTTGAAAGACAGTGCACAATTGGAGCAAAGTATGAAGACCTCGGGTAGAAGGAAACAAAGTTATCCCACTAAAGCTAATGTCGAAGAGAGCAAATTTGTGCCCAGTCCACCTAGGGAAGATAACGAGGAGTACATAGATTTCCCTGGTGGAAATTCATGGTGTAATTTGTCACTTGTCAAAGGAGGAAAGGTTAGTGACCTTGGTTCACATTTGCATCACCGTAAAGATATGTGAATTTGATGAAAGATATTTTGGAATCTTATCTCATGCTATTATCTATACTTAATTATATGACTTATATTGCGACAGTCGAGCGGATCTAATCAATTGTAAACGTTGAAGGCTGGTCGTCCCCTGCAAGCGATTTCGAGAGGCGCGATAGGAGCGTAAACGAACGTATTTGCGCGACAGATCCAAATGAATGGAATTCTAGGTACCCTCGTCGATTGGCAGCGACTTCATACGGGCGACTTCGAGAGAATTCGAGCGGCGCAATCGTATTCCGATCACTTTGGATCTGCCGCCTCTATACGCTCGAAAAGAGGAGCTATCCGTCGGAAAGTGGAATGCATGGTTTGTGAACGGAATATTTGTTGAAGCTTGTTGTTTATTGTTGGTAAATTTTAGATGGATCAGATTGAAAGGTTAATGAATGTTGTCTTTTTTCTTACATTAAACTCACATCCAGAAGTTCTGTAGGTGTATAGTAGCCTATCTGAAGTTGGACTCTTTGGCAATAATCGGCTGTATAGCATTCCAAATATAATTAATCCAGCGTGTTTCGCCATTATCTCGGGTTTTATAGCTCTTATTATCTCAATATCTATTATCAATTTGTTTTTTTAGTCTCCGACCAATTTTATTCCGAACATTTTTCTATATGCTCAAGTGTTTTTGGCCCATACGTACTGTAATGATTCAATTACGTTTCATATGCAGAACCATCTTTTCGATCACAAAATAAACATAGTTTTTTCTTTATAAAACGCTACGGATTTTTACTAGTGACCTGTTTTCTAAAATACGCATGCGCTTCTGCAAAATTTTAAGAATTTCTGAATATCTGTGTCACCATCATTTCTTTCGATGTTTGCAGTTTTCAAAGTTTTGAAGTCACGTTCTAGATACATTAATAACATATTTACCTTCTGAAGCTGACTTTCACAGATAAAATTCAAATCAGCCATAATTTCGACGTTCCACATCGTTTGTTTTCGAAGTACCCAGGTCATCAACATTCACACTTCAACTTTCATTCCAGTATTATAAATGAGTATACAATAATAATCATTCATTATCAAGATGGATCTACCTAAGCTCAAAAATTTTCCCCATTCCGTAGCTAACATATGCCTGATCAAGTGAGATTTATCCTTGAAATGAATTATTAATTCTAAATCCATTCCGTATCACAATTTCTTCAATAAACACGGAAATCTGAAGTAAAAATCCTCTGCTACGCAAGAACAAGAACGAACCGAAACCTCGCGAACTATCTGCCAGTGGACGACCCCGAAGCCTGAGACCGCTTCGGTCGTAAAAGCTCCTCGGCGCTCGTAAAACGCGTAGCTCATACAAGCCCCAAATCGCTTCCAGTGGACGGCCAGACGAATGATAACTCAATCGCGCAGTATACAAACTTTGATCAAAATGCACAGGAAAATTTTGATTTGAATAGACGGCCATTAACGGATCTGGTTATTTGTTTTGTTCAATTTGGTAGCCCTTAACAGAGATGCATAGAATGCATGGTGGGGACACTCTTTGATATATTTTGGGTCCGAGATGATGTCCAAATGTTGTCAGAATACGGCTTTGTTGTCCTACTTCCGTTTTCACTGACAGATGCCGGCATCGGGAAATCTGCCAGGTGAAATCTGAAATACATTCAGAAGTTACAGACATGTCATATCAAAACTAGTCAAATCGAAGCTTTTTTTGGAATTCGAGTTGGACCACATTATTTTCAAAAATTTCCGAATATAAATTCATTCTGACAATTTTGAGTTATGACTATTAATTTCAATAAGTCAGAAAAGTGAAAATATATATAAAAGTTTCCTTCGTCTCTAAAAACACAAGTCTGAAATTTGACACCTATGTTTGATGCATTGCAATGAGAGATATTTATTATTTCAAGATTTAATTAATGGAGAAGAAGTCCTCCAGATTGGCGTATTCGAAAATATCTGTAAGAAACATTCGGAATGATAAATACTACGATTAATTTGTCGGGTTTGAGATTCTTCTGAAAAATTCGTTTGAAAATGAGAAGGAAAATGGAAAATTCATATTCCAATATTAATAATAACAATAACATGAACATTTCATGTTGCGAAATCATAACTTTTGAATTGAATATTTATTTATACGTACATACAAAATTTATGAACCATACTTTTATGGAAGAATATCCAAAACAATGTCCAAACTATCCAATATAGAATCCATGAGTAATATCTCAATCTCTTGTTCCGTTCTTACCGTTGCTTTGGCTTCGAAATGACTTCTTGTATCCATGAAATTCTTCTAAGAATAAATCTCATATTAATATTGCTCCTTATTCCCTCATACATATTTCATATTATTAATGGATAGGTGTTCCTTATTTGTTAAATTCCTCTTTTATCATAGTAAGAATCTATCATTTCAAATATCAAGTTCATATTTTGGGAAATCATTTCATCGAATCTAATAGATTCATTTTTGGTCAGTGGAATAATTGTATGGGCTCGACAAAGCAACCTTAGCGCCATCATTGTTTACAAAGCCAAGTAGGACAATATTTGACAATTCTAGGACTGCGTTTTGGAACCAAAATTTTGGTAGGAATAGTAGGAAAGTGTCGACACCGGATATATTCTATGCATCTTGCCCTGAACTGACATTTGTTGAATTTGAGCGCTGTCGGCTAACTAGCATTTGTTTGGTAGAATTAAAATGTTTTTAACAATGACATGTACTTTCTCTTGTAGAGTATTTAGCCGAAACGTTTTTTTTTGTGCGAAGCCTCTTCGATATTTTAGAGATTTGGGGCTCGTTCAGTAGATTTCCACATTCAGGACTATTCTGTTTGCAAATAGCAATTGCAGGAAAAAGATATTGCTTCCATAATAAGATTAGAAATATTGGTATACTAATTATCGACTCTGAGCAATATGATCTGTCAGTTTAACAAGAATCTTGCTATCTCAGTAACCTCAAGATAGTTCCTGCCATGCATGATAACAAGATAAGTCAGAAAAGGAACATGGCAGAAGGCCATCATTAATCATTATCATTTCTCCCAAGAATTCGAAAATAGTGAGAATAGAAAAGAATGTGCTAATTGAAGTATGTTCAAGGTTTTCTAGAATATTTAATTTTAAGGAACATTCTGAGACGAAGAAAAACCGGGATAGTAGACATCAGCAAACCCTTCGAATTGTCAACAAAAAAGTTCTTCGATGTATTCCGACTGAATGAAATTGCGGCATTTGATTTCTGGTAACCAATATTCTATTTGCAGCCGAGAAATTGGTCATTGGTCAACTGACTTTCATCTATTTTTTTTTATTCATTTTTCTTAAGTAGGGTTCATTTGGTCTTCCTTGTCACTTTTAAATCATATAATACAATGTTGTCAACTCTGAAATCACCGTTCATGGAAGTCCATCCATAATGGAACATTACTATAACACTCGGAACAGAATACGTTTTACTATGGCTATGTTGCCCTAAATTAGATAGATAGCAATATGACTTGAATAGCAAGGTTTATGAAAATACGCGAACCGAATCGACCTGATTATTTTTATGAAGCGCCCAAAATCGTTATTGGCCAATCTCTATGACATCAGAAATTCGTTCTCTCCACTGTGTGTCACTTTAATGTAATAAGCTAACTGAACGTGCGTGTTTTCTGTTTTATCTCAACCATTTTCCATTTCTAATTCGATTCCATATAGTATAGTTATCGATTACTGCTTGAAGATCCATTAGATTTGAGAACGTTTGTAGATCTTCAGATAATCATGTAACGAATTCATCCACACGCCGCGAAAAGCAGAAAAAATGGGCGGAGTCGAAACACGAAATTCCAAACTACAAGGAATTATCTCAATATTTTTCGCCTCGCTCTCAACTCTCTTCATTTTCCCCATCAAATACGTGAAGTTTTTCTGCACTGCAATCTATCCAGAACTTGACAGAAAAAGTTCTTGACTTTGGATTTCATATGTTCCTTACACTTGTGAGTATGAAATAAACCAGACAGATCCCTTATCCCTTTATTGTGTGTTTCATTCGTCAGACAACAAGCAAGCAAGCCACAACTTTATTACCACTGACGGCCGCAAAAGAAAATTCCAGTGGCGCAGACGACATCCGAATTCAAGAAGGAAGGAAGAACGTACTCACGGTCAACACAACGAAGAGCCACGAAACACAAATCTCCAGTCTGCAGTATGGATGCCAGAAAACTTATCCGGAACTGTGTTTCGCTATACTAGAAGAAAGTGGCGGACAAAATGAACTTCGGACATGTAGCGGGGGCCCTATCGGCGAAATATACAACCTATGTGAAGAACATTATCATGAAGCCATCCCCACAGAGACTTGCTACAAAATGAAGACCAAATACGATCCTCAGAAAGAGAAGACAGCCTCTCTTCAAACATGAAGAAATTGGAATCTCATGAAGACAACATGGTGGATATCTCGAAACCACCCGTTTCACAGACCCCTGAAACTACGTCGATGCAGTTCCTAGATGCCAAGATGAATGTCCAAATAGCGTTACTCGCCTTGTATCTGAACCAGGAGATCGCAGAACTACGCAGAAGCCTTTATGAGACGAACGATACAGCAACAACGCACAGATAGTTCCAAGTCAAGAAGCCACAGCACAGACGACTAATGATCCCGGTGTTACCGATTCACCTGATGGCCACAATCCAAACCTGTTGAGAACCAAGAAGCAACCACCGTGCTCAAACATTCTAACTGCAATGGATTTCTCGATTCGGCTCCTTTCTCAGAGTAACAGCATATCAAAGAAGGCAGTTTGAACCAGGTTCAAATAATTGGCACTAACCACCTGCAAACTACTGCCTATCAGCCAACGGAATGGTAGAATGAAGCTATCGGCAACTGAAGTCGGCAATCAAATGCCGATGGACAGATGAAATTTCAAGACTACCTCTGCATAACAGATGAGCATTGTAACTACCAGGTGAATTTCCCTAAGGAGAAGAAAAAGATATCTGTAACGAACGACGTTTCCGAATTTATTAAAGTGAACAAATCCAACTGATAAAGCCTCTAAACGAAACATCGTTCGTCGCGATGGTCCAAAAGCCTGCTAACATCTTCCGTGCTATGGAACACTTCGAGTAGTGTAACACACTGTTAACTACTATGGAAAGGGAACAGCAGTTGCTATCGACAGAATTAAACCAGCATAGATAATCGGCGATGATAACATTGACAATCAACCAAACAACCAGCCTGAAGTTAGGAGCACCACATCATAATAACCCCTCGAGATAAGGGAACTCACTTTGGAAGAAAAGTATATTTTCCGGACCGACCACAAGTTGGATTTTCGTGACTTCAGTACTTATCGGCAAAGGAGTGTGTGCGAATTCACCCAAACGCCGTGAAAGGCAGAAAAAATAAAGGCATCAAACAATTCAAAAAATATTCATTTATCGCGTTGGCTGTGAGATCATCTGCACTTCAACCGATCTAGAACTTGATTCTACTATCTGGCCAGCAGCAATCAATGTACCCAAGTCACCACATTAGCGCCGAATGGCTAATGCCTGCCCTGCACCCCAGGGACCAACCTATAACCTCGAGTACCTGTCAACACACGGCCCTTAGTCTACAGAAAAAGTTATTACTTTTGGTTTTCATCTAATTTTTTTCCATTTGAGAATTAAATAAACCATATGGATCCATTATCCCTTTATGTGTGTTTCATTTCTCAGAAAAGGCAATCCACACTTTCATTAACTATTGGTAACTTCTGCGAAGATGCCAGCGCCCTAACGGTTGAATTCGGAACTTGTGCAAGCTAGTACAAATATGCTAACACCATTGAAACTTTGTTGATTCATTTAAGCAAAGCCAAAATATTCAAAGAAATTATTTTAAATTCGTGTACCAGATTTCCTGTTTAGGAAATTTTAATTTAGATCAAGATATGAACTCGTGCTTTGGATCGTTCCTGGAGGATAATTTCGATGTTATTTCCAGTGTCTGTTGCTCGGTTAATTTCTTAAATTTCTGGAATATATAGGCATCTCTACAAGTTATTTGATGTTAAGAAGTGTTGCAGGCCATATAATTATGTGGTAAATCTAGAAGCAGTCCGAATTGTATAACTGCTGTGTTATAGAAATGAAATTATGTATGTATCTGTCAGAACGAACTAAACAAGAGAAGCTGATTTTTATTTTATTCGTTCACTTGTTAGTTTACCAAGAGAACATAAGTCATATCATTCGGACTGATTCTAGATGTACCACATAGTATGGCCAGCACTCAGCACTTCTTCACATTAACAGGAGTCCTTGAATTCTTTCTTGAGGTACATATTTTGCCAGAAATTCGAGTTAATCTTAGATATTGATTCATTTTGGTTCATAAAGCAACAGATACTAAAATAACATCGAAATTTTCCTCCAGGAACGAACTAAAGCACGATTTTATATGGTGATCCAAACTAAAAGTTCCTACTCAAGAAATCCGACACAAAATTATAATAATTTATTTAATTATTGTAGTTCTCCATAATAAAAATCCTTTCTCCACCACATTTCTATGGTTTGTTTACATAAAACTACTAGCTTGGACAAGTTCCGAATTTAACCGTTAGGGGGCTGGCGTCTTATTAGAAGTTCCCTATAATGTATTATTACAATATTTATTCATTCCCGTGGAGTTTTAGGGTTATAATGTATGACGGGAATTGAACAGTACAATATCGTTACCTACCTTTGACATTTTGTACGGACATATATTTACATTTGCAGCTTAAGTCTGTTCACACAAATTACAAAAGGGAAGGTAGTATCTGAGGATCCACATACTTATTCGAAAGTATCACTAAATGTCTTGAAACACCCCCGATAACTACACTATCTTAAGTTAAATCAAAACAGAAATATTCGAGTAAGCGAAACGAATAAACACATCCACATAAATGAATTCAAAATGGCCTCTGCCATGAAACGATGGCGATAACATGAACTTCACAGCTTATGTCCCTAAACTTAGCCGGACCTGCGCTGTGCGCTGTTCCACACCTTCAGCATTGATAGAAAAACCTAGAGATTTATCGAAACCCAAATAGAGGCGTGTCTTAAATAAAGTTTCCTTTATTTTGACGTATACGCGAGCGTACTCTTAAAACATTTGAGGGTGACCTTTAATAAAATACAAGCCTTCCTAACAAGTTTGAATAAAAGACAGGCTTACTTAAATAAAAGATCTCTTATTAGACAGTTCTCCTGTCATTCTTTCTGATTCTGTGATGACTGGTGGTTGAAGCTAATTCGTTCTTTATAAATTTTAAATGTTGTGGTATTTAATTTCATATTTGTTAAATTTAAAAATTCTAGAAAAGCACTGACGTGAGGTCAGGAGCTTCTACACGCTCGTTTAAATTCGTTGCCGAAGCTATCATTTATTTGCGTATTTAGAATAACAACGAAATAATATTTGTTTTTTCATTACATCTCCGAAATTAAATATCGGATCACATTGAAATTTGGAACACTGTTGTTGAATATTTATTTCAAGGGCAGTACCATATTTGATATGATACTATGAATAGTCGCCAAGAAAAACTATATTTTCAACAAAATTTGTTGAATTTTTCAATGGAAAATTTCTTTGATTTTGTTATGATACTGCCCTGTAAGTCAGGTGGTAAGAAGCTAGTCTGATCGGGTCCACTCTATCGCCCTAGATCAGGATCCTGCCTGCCGGTTTTGCCTAAATGTCTGTAATTTTCGGATCTTCGTGGAAACTGGCGTTAAACCACTAGGTTATACCATTGTATATTTATACAATGGTTATACTCAATGACGAAGAATTCAATGTTTTGATTGATTCTGTCCAGCCACGATAACTTGAGAACGGAACGGGCTAGCGTCTTGAAATTTTCAGGGTAGGTTGCTTATTGGAACGGCAAACGGTTTCGAGGCAATGCTGATTTTTAATTTTGACGTTATTTTATTTTATTTATTTCCTCAATATCTGAACTGATGCAGTTAGATTGAAATTTCGTAACTAGTTGTAGACCTTGTTGTAGTCTTTAATCGAGGTAGGCGTATGAAAATGCGCCGACTAAGTTCGTTAATAGGCCGAATCAGCCAAACCCTTTTGGATTTATACTCATTTGAATTTTTGAGGTTATTTCCTCAATATCTCAAGCACTGATAGGATAGGATTGTAATTATTTGTAGAATACTGACGCTCAACTTTATGCGAAATTTCGTCAGGCTCGTATCGTTAGAGAATTGAAAAAAAAAATGGTTTCATCAGATTCCAATAAAATATGTCGCAAACCTTGAAGTCAATATTCAATATCAGTGGATCAAATTTCAGTCCGATCCAGAATTTATATTCGGAGATATTTGGGGTAATTTTTAGTGGTTGTTTCCTCTATATCGTTGACATTTTCGAAATATCTCAAAAAATACTGATCCGATCATGTTGATGAAGCTTGGCATCTAGTTGGTAAATGCTGGTGCACAACCTTGTGCCAAGTTTTAAGAAAAATTCATAATTTTTTTTCAAATATTTCATATTTCGTGATCTTCTAACCATATTTGTGTTGACTAGAAAGCTAACGTGGATTGCATCAAAATCCTTCGATTGTCATCAGTCTTTTTTCTACGGCCCACCCCGTATTTGCGTTATGGCCAGAGAAACAGACTATGACTATTTTAAAATATAATACCTTGTAAGTTCATTGAACAATTTTTATTCGATATTTTCAGGCTGGTTCGAATAATATGACCAGGAGAGTAGATCTGGCCTGTACGAATTGTGGCACACAAACTACGACAATATGGCGACGTAACCTAAAAGGCGAAATGGTTTGTAATGCTTGTGGTTTGTATTACAAACTCCACGGAGTCGATAGACCTCATACCATGAGAAGAGACACAATACATACCAGACGTAGACGACCAAAGGCCAGTGAAGAGCACCAAAAAGAGAAACAGAAAGGTACTTAGAGATTTGAAAATATAAAAGCAATTTGTAAGTGAATTATTGTTTTAAACTCAAACTCCTGATTTTCAGCAATAAAAACTAAGAACAATATGGAAACCAAGGATACTGAAGACATGCTTTCAGCACTGAGGAAACAGTTACAACCCCATCTCATGATGGCTCTTCAAGGTCACAAAACCACAAGTTTTCCTCTAATTCAGGTAAAAAATAGTACAAATCAATTCCCACAAATTGTCTCACCTAAGACACAGAAGTAATTCTTCTCTATTCTGTGCCTAAGACATCCTCTCCATACGAAGGTTATGTGCTCTCTTCCTTTACATATAATCATTGGAAAGCTTATATCACAGAGCAATCGCACTCTTTCATGAATTAAAAAAAAAAATGATTTGAATTTCGAAATGTGTATCTGTCGTATTGGGAATACGAATTCGATAACTTCTCTTCCTAACAATCACATCCGACAACGACGACTGAGGTTTTTTTACATTAAATACTGAATATTATATGTAAAAATCATAGTGAATAGTAAGGCGAAAGTTCATAGATGATTTACAGACTGATTTCAAAGTGGAAAAACTGATCTGAAAATGATCCATACCTTCGTTTATGAGGTGGACCGCCAAAGAAGTTTGACTGTGGTCTCAGGGGACTAAAATTTAATATGTACAAACCAATTCCGAATAAATATCAGCAGGGGCCCAAAACTTTAATATTTACCCCATACAGTGAACTCTTGATGAATAGAACATCGACAAGGCGAACTTTAAGTAAAACAGATTCTCTGGTCCCGATTCATGTTGGACAAGCCATCTAAATTTTCTGGAAAAATCTGGGAACATTGAACATCTTTACTGAAGTTAATGAAATAGTTTCTAAATTTGAAAAAAAAAATTAAACGAATCATAATATGCGATTTTTTCCAACCAACATGAATACCGATGAAAATATATGCAACATTAGCGATATCATTTATTTACAGAGTCCCCAGTTTTCTAACTTCTTGCCTAAAGGGGAATCTCCAGTAGGGTCAACAGCTGAAATGGATTCGGAAGATGAAACTATGGGAGACGATCTACCATTAAATTTGGTATCAACCCAAATGACAGAAACAGAAACTCGCTAGAATGTGTTTCCCAAATGAAACCCCATGTTCCCAGTGATATAAAATACTTAAATCCCAATTGGTATTTGAAGTATTATATTATTCAACAAAATTAGTTCTCGTTTATGAAATTCAATTTTTCTGTTCTTTTGCAGTTTGAATCATCATAGTATATACATATATTCGATTTATTGCAATGGAAAAAATTAATGATGATAATCAAATGAAAAATTGAATTTCACAATTTTAAAAGTGAATTAATTTTCTTTCTTGTGTGACTCACTTAGTGACTCTTTGCCAGTTTGTTAAGTTTTCAGGTTGTTATAAGTATTTGATGAGATTAAGCAAGTTGATAAACACTTGAAGCGCCCAGAAACTAGTGAATGATAGTATTATATGATTTGAACAGGAACCCCAAAGTATTACTTTAAACAAGTACTTACATTTTTCAATGAAGAAATCAGCTGGTACTAAGATTTTCAGGTATGCGATTTATTCAAATTCGAGAATGAAAATAATTAAAATCTTAGTTGATGATTCCACAGCAACAGCTTGTGGATGTGGTGTAAATTCATTCTTCTGAACTATAGTTGTAATTCAAATTGCATCTTTAAGTGGTATATTTCTAAGCCATATCGCTTAGTTAACAAAAAGTTCTTTCGGTCATTCTCAAATTTGCATAGGTTTATGCATTTATAGGCCAGATTTTTCAGTTTTAGTATTTTTCAACATAAGCGATGACAATTAAAAGTAAAAGTATGAAGAACTTATTTTTTATATTGAAAAAAAGCTTTACTTATATATTTGTAACAGATGTGATATTTTCCATGCATTATTTTTACCGATACAGGATAATAAGAAATGTAACCAAAAGTTTTGTTAGAAAGCCAGTAGTACCTTAACGTTTTTCTAAATGTAATTTTTTTTGCTAATACTCAGTATAATTAAGGTTTACTCTAATTTAATCTTTTAAGACTCGAGAGTTTCACATAAGGTTGAAATTTGTATTTCTTTTTTCTTCGCAAAATTTAGGAATTCCTCGAAAATGTGTGAAATTCCGTGTTTTATTTCGTAATTATAATACTCTCTACACATATTTATTTTGCAAATTTAAGTCTGTTTGCTCTCTTTTAACAAGACCAGTGTGATTTAATCTGTATATTATCTATTATTTTGAATTTGTCAAGAACAATAATTTATATATTTACATCTTTCATATATAGAAAGCATTTTTTTAGTTTTGTATGGTGCAGCTTGTATGAAATTTCTGTTATTTCAGCGGCAATAAATCTTCAGAATTTTAAATTTTGAAGCTAATTTTAAGTATTAATGTCTCGAGTGATATTTCGTTTTAACTATTTAACTTATTAGATCAAAATCAGTATTGTAATTTTTTTATTAACTTTATTAGTTGAGATGACTTGTTTTGGCAGCTTTTTTGTTTGCTACATTTTTATTGTGTGTTACCGTTGCTCTTTAAAATATGGTTGTACTTTCTGAACTGTTGCTTATTTCCCTGTTTTTCAAGTAAAAGGATTCTATATAATTCTTCTGTTTGTAGAGCCTTTTTTATCACCTATAGTCGACAAATTTTGGAGCGGTTGTGATATCTAGTTGGTATTTTGATCATTACCACTGTGTGTTTACCTATACTCAATTTTAACTCTGTAGAAAGTGTTCGACAAATTTTGTTAATAGTGGGACTAACCAATTAAAATCAAGTAACTAATTTAGAAGTGATGATATTTTTTTACAAATAAAAATGGCTGCTAAACTGTTGTTTTTTTCTAGCTGTTGAAGAAAATCAGGCCGTTTATAAATTCAAGACAGTAATTTTATTTTACATTTCATTCACTATTTCACACAGTTAACTACTTAGCTATCTCGTAGGCGGTTTTTTCAATCTAATTTCTCTCAAGTTTAGTAAATCCCCTGAAAATTTGGAGCTGAATTATTTCTTTAAAAAGTTGTGGTGTTGAGCATAGGCGTGGGTCAATATCTGAATCGCCTCGAATTTGAAAAAAGGAGTAAAAGCACCCAACTTCATGTCTGTGCTTGCCTTGAATTTGTTTTTTTTTTCATTTACACGATTCTCAGGATATGATGCAAAAGTTTGCAGCTGATAACCGAGGGTCAATAGATGAATTCATGCTGGCCAACTGAAATATACCTTACAACAATGAACTCTATATTATATACCTGGAAGGGACATGTTTTGAGCGACAAGTGAAGCCAATTCGTTGCTTATGCAACCCGCGAAGTGGACGGGTATCTATCTCTTTCTTCCTCATTGCAGTAAAGGGAACTCTGTCGCATTTATTCAAAATATTTTTAATTTTTCGTGTCAAATTAGGAGAACCTGAATTTTTTTCTGACTAATTCGTGAATAAGGCAGGATTGAAGAAGATCGCACATGTTCAAGTGAAATTTCAACTTAGTGAGAGGTTTTTCTGGGGAACAGCGCGTTATCATCCTCCGTAAATTTGCGTTTTTTTGCCGAAAATGGTTCCAAGCGACCAGGTTGGACTCACTGATGAAGAGTTCAATGTCAAATTGAATTCCATTTAGCCGCCCGTTGTCACGATAACTTACTACCGAGAAAAGCTATAGCGACTAAAAAAATTCAAAATAAGTTCGTTAATGGGCAAAATTTACCTAACAATTTCGAAGTTATATCCATTTCAAATATATTATTTTATTTCCTCTATATCTCAAGAAGTACTGATGCGATCAGATTGAAACTTGCTAAATGATTGCATGAAGAATCGTTAAAAAAATATTTTTTTCGGAAACTATCAATGAGATTTCAATGAAACTTGGCGCAGACCTTGAAGTCGAATCTGAACAGCAATGTTCGAAATTTCAGCTCGATTCGACTCACATTTCCAAAAATATCGGAAAAAATAAATTTTAACCAGCGCTTAAATTTTCCTGACTTCAAGTCAGTGCTTTTCGAGAAGTATTTTCCTATGTTCCTATTATTTAAATTTATTGTAATAATGATTAAACTATCGTCAATCGTCAATGCACTGCTCACATCAACATAATTCTTCACTTTTTGAACCATACGCGGTGGAGGCAGAGAAAGTAATGGCATATCAGAGAAAAATAGATATTCATTTTCAAAAATATTGCACTTTTTAAACGATGTAATACCCAAACTACATGAATTTCCAAGTAAAACCAAATTTGAGCCGTTCAACACCATTTACTTCAATGGGTATGACAGGGAGAGGTTACCGTAATTAGCGCTATCTTTGTTTCGCTGCCCCTTGTTACGCTTTAAGCTTAGTTGAAGAAGGGTCGGGTCCTTTCCAGGTAGTAATATAGAGTTCTATGCCTTACAATCTCTTTCTTTTTTTGCAATGATTCAACTCTTACCTAAAAACTTGAATCCTCATAGGCATATTCTGAAAATATTAGATGTCATGAAGGCTCAAAGTAACTTTTTCTGTAGACCTTTTTAATATTTATGTTTTCATCAACATAGGAGATATTAGTGACCTTTTACTGAAATAATGAGAAATTAAAATTTATTAACTGAAATTAAGTGAATTTCTTCTGAGAAATTCTTGACATCTAATATTTTCAGGATTCAAGCCTTCAGGTAAGAGTCAAATCAATTCTAAAAAAGGGAAGTAATTTTGAGGTATATTTTGAATGAAATAAACCGTTAGATGCGGGTGAGCAACCTAACCTGAAATCTTCAAGTCGCTAGTTCATCATTCCTTTTAAATGAGGGTAAAAAAGAACGTAACCGAAATTCCTTCTATATTGAAGGAATGGATGTGATATTAAGTACGCGATGTTTCCTCGATTCTGACAGATGAAAGAACAATAGTTCGACAAAAATCGCATAATTTTTTGTCATGTTCAGGTTTACGATCCATAACAATTGTCATGGCCTTTTGGGTCGATATATGAATATCCTCGCTGCATAGAAGTGGAGTCCTTATATTTTATTGTCATAAACTCTTCAATCAAAAAATAAAACAATTATCAATAAATATAAAATTCGATTTATCCCTATATTTCTTTGGATATCAACAGTTCTTCAACACCTACTCTGCCCTGATGTCGCCAAACTCTGTATCTTGCAAGGTCCTTTCTTGTGACCATGCCAATAACCTACAAATACGCAATATACAACGGAGAACAATATTATTCACACTCACTTACTTCATTTGTATCATTGACGATTGGTAAGTGTCGCAGACCTAATGCCCTGAATAACCTGAACATCCTTGGTAAAGATGAGGACTGAAAAGAGAGGTTATAAATAAGTGTTAACTTCTTGGAAGAGCTGGGGTGCGTTCACAATTGTCAACCCGAGTTGTTCGTCTCACCTCGGTTTAATGTAACGGACGACGCAAGGTAAATCATCCTCGTTCACGATTCGGTTGTCAAGCTTTCGTTTGTTACTTTGAATAAAGAACAACACGAAGGAGCATAACGCTTTTCTACTTCGTATAAAAGTGGGACATAGGCGCCCATATTGAACCTCCAAGTATGACTCATGTTAGTTAGTTTCTCCAGACAAAGAAGTCTCGGAACAAGTTGTTCTCTCTTCAAAGTGAAAGGAAAGTCGGCCATATGCAACATCCATCCCGGACCCACTTTGTGAGGCAGTATGCTCCTTATGTTCTTTATTCAGAGGTTTGTTATCATAACATAACCTAAAAAACTGTTTTGATTTTGACTAACAAAATTTAATTCGATTTTATTTTTGGAATGGATCTTGCAGTTGCATTTTTTTGTTTGGAAGATTTGTCCTCAGATAGCGAGGTAGAAGATGATTCTGTTGTGGAGATGGTGGCATTAAGTTGCAGTGCACTTACGCAATCTGTTAGTGGAGAGCCAAAAAAAAATGATAGAAGAAGCTGGCTTTATGAAAATATTGAACCATACTCTGACAAAGAATTCCAGTAGCACTTCAGAATGAGTAGAGAAGCTTTCCGCAGTACCGATTGTCCATCCTCTGAAATAATTGGTAACTTAGTATTTTCGTCAACTACCAGATTGTGGGAGTTCGTTGAAATAGACTCCATAATGATGTATTATCAAATAATAAAATAATGACCGACTCAAACTGCTGTGATTTCGAATTGACAAGTAAACTGCGCAGCCGCGACAAATTTTCACCAACTATTTTCTGGGTTAAAAAGTTGATCGCTCGGTGAGTTTCAACCCGAATCGTGGACGAAGATATATTTCACCCGACGACAATTGTGAACAGTCGGATGACCTCGGGGCGTCGTCGTGCGATCGTTCGATGATAATTGTGAACGCACCCCTGGGAGAGTAGTTCTAGAAATATCAGAAATTCTTTCCAATAAAATTGAAATACTGAATCATCCTTTATTTGCCTCTTGAGTTTTGCATGTCTCAACCATTTTTCTTTTTCTACACAACTTTTTTGCTATTGTTTTGTCTAAGTGTCTAAGATTTTTTTTACGGAAATTGTTAGTCTCAAACGACTAGGTTGGACTTAACGATGACGAATCCGGTGTCAAAATAGATTCTGTCCAGTCGTAGAATCCTATCGACTTGATCACTTTCAGGGTAGGTTGCATTTCAAAATGCGACGGTTAGGTTGGTTAATGGTCAAAATCGGCCAAACGGTCTAGGAAATGTAGTCATTCAAAATTTTCGAGGTTGACTCCCTGATATTTCAGGAACTACTTGAGAGACTGCGACGCGTAACTTTTTGCAAAATTTTGTTCAGATTGTATTGTTAGTAAATTTAAAAATAATAAGAAAGTAAGATTTCTTTAAAATTTACTAACATTACATTTGTCCGGAAACTATCATATTTGAAAAAAAATTGGGTCGGTCTATACTGTAATATTTCACAGCTGTGTACCAATTTTTGATAAGATTATAATTTTCGGAGATATCGTTATTTTTTCCGGAATAACTCAAAATATACTAATTCAATGATGAAACTTGTTTGAGAATGCCGATGATCAAACTTGTGCAAAATTTCGTGTGATAAGAACAATCCGAAAAAAAATCTTAATACTCAATATTTTGCGATCTTCTGATCATTTTATCCGCACGAAATCTTACATGAACCTCCAAGCTGTCATTTTTTAATCAAGTACAGATTTCATTTCAGATATGAATTCTTCCATAGTATGTTCAGTATTCAATAATGCAGTAACCATAAAAACACACTATTTTTAGTGAATTATTTTAATCTTAGGCGATCGATCCCGGTAAGTCAACCATCATCAGGCCAGCTCTAAGCATATAGGATAAAATATATAATTTTTTTACGACTTACTTTTATTTTTTAGGTTAAGAGTGTGCAATTTGCCGTTAATTGAGTTAAAATGGATCAAAATAGGTAAAAACATTGATACCCTTATTTTTCGTTCTTGAAAGTTGATATTTTCTTAATATTATTCTCCCAAATGAAATACACTGCGCAAAAAAATTAACGCACATTATGGAAATCTCAAATTTATTCTACAACTGAAGGTGTTCTCAATGATAATTATTTTTATCAGAATTATGCATGCATATGCTATCCACTTTCAACGTTTTTCTTCAATACAGATGTTTTTTCCCAGCAGGAATAAAAAAAGATGATATTATCAGATTTTGAATGTATTGGCTCCATTCTAAAATCAGTTGTTCTCGATCAATTCTAGTGATCAATAGTTTTTCTTTCGTTTGATTTTCTACACTCGATCGCTATGCAACGCGAAACACGCAATTTGACCCAAGAGAAATATGCCCAAGCGGTAGTTTTGCGAGAAGAAGGGTGGACATACACAAGAATTGCAGAAAGGTTTGGAGTTTCCCATACAAGTGTGTCCAGAATGTTGCAGCGATTCAGGGAGACAGGTATGAATGTCCGAAAACCAGGACAGGGTAGACCACTGGTAACAACTGCCATTCAAGAACGTTACTTGAGAGTTTCTTCGTTGAGACAACGGTTTGCAACCGCTCGCCTCCTTCAAATTCAGCTTGAGCAAACTCATGAGGTGCAAATTAGCACTCAGACAATAAGAAATCGCCTCAGAGAATATGATTTAAGGCGTCGTGTTGCGGCAAGAGGCCCAGCTCTTACCCCAGCCCATCGAAGGGCGCGTTTGGATTTTGCGAGAGAGCATATCCATTGAGAAGAGGCCGATTGGGAAAGAGTTCTCTTCACAGATGAGTCTAGATTCTGCCTCTACCATTGTGATCGACGTTCCCTTGTATACAGACGTCCACATGAAAGATATGCTCAGTGCAATTTCCTGAATACTACTGGTTTCGGGGGAGGATCGATTATGGTATGGGGTGGAATATCTTTGACTGCTCGCACAGACCTAGTGGTCGTTGATAATGGAGCTATGAATGCTGATAAGTATATAAGGAACATTGTTGAAGAGCATGTAGTGCCATTTGCCCCATACATTGGTGAAAATTTCATTTTTATGGACGATAATGCCAGACCCCATCGTGCGCGCATCGTTCAGGAGTACCTTGAAGAGGTTGAAGTCTCTCGAATGGAATGGCCAGCAAGAAGTCCAGATCTCAATCCGATTGAGCAGGTTTGGGACAACCTCAATAGAAGGCTGAGAAGTTCAGAAAATCATACAGCTACTCTTAATGACTTAGGAATCCAACTCGGAGAAATCTGGGAAGGATTAGATCAGAACATTTTAAGATCACTCATTTTGAGTATGAACCGTCGTTGCCGAGCTGTAATTAACGCAAGGGGTGGAAATACCAAGTATTAAATCACTTATCAGCATTTCAGTATTTTGAAAATTCTTCATTTCTCTTCTTTCACATAAGATGAAATCCTGAATTTTTCTTCCATTTAATGTGTCTTGTTTCGTTCAAAACCTTCCCGAGAGAGCATAAAAAATAAGTTATAAGGTCAATGTAGATTTAACTTTCATTAAAATTAAGATTTTCAGAATGTGCGTTAATTTTTTTGCGCAGTGTATAAACTTTTTTTCGATCCATTTCAACTCAATTTACGGTATACTCTCAACCTAAAAAATAAAAGTTAGTCCTAATTTGTGAAATTATTATATATTTTTATCCTATGTTCATTCGGCTTGCCTGATGATAGTTAACTTACCGAAATCGATCACCTAAGATTAAAATAATTTACAAAATATAGTGTGTTTTTTCTATTTACTACATTATTAAATACTGGATTTCAATTCAACCTTGATTTTTGCAAATATTGGAGAAATAAAATTGTCTGCGGAATTATTGGGTATTGGCTACATTCATTTTCCAATCAAGTACTGGATTTCAATTCGATCTTATGTGTATTTTCGGTAATATTGGGAGTGGGTATCAATACCTAATGTCCAAACTCTACTCTACAAATATAGAGTTTCTAAGTTGTTGTTCTCGGAAGTTATTGTATTTACGATCGGCAATGAGGACGACCGTGAAAACAATAATTTCTGAAAGAAACTTCACTACCTTGCTGAGTGATAAGTCCATCACTTGTTCTGGTTTTAGGAACCACAAACAAAGTATCACTGGAAACCTCCTATTTTCTGCAGATGATAATTTACATCACAGTGAATCTATCGTACGGACTAAATTATGAAAATCTACTCCCATTTGCAGCAGACAATATTTCAGGAAGCAACTCAGGGCAAAATAGCAATTGCAAACTATTCCGTAGGTCAGGTACCTTTTATATTGATATGTGAAAACTATACTCCATGCATTCTTCAAAACTCAGTTGCTATGGAAATTCGACACATTCCTCCCTTAATAATAGAAAATAGTTGCAGTTATTTTAATGTTAGATAACTACACGGAATTATACGTCCCACATAAAAAATAATATGAAAATAAATAAATAATATTTGGCAGTCTCATCGAATTGTTTTGATCGCAACATTTCAGGAGTGCCAGCCTGACTCAGTTCTAGTTGCAAAAATAAAAATATTTCAAGGCCTACCGACTGACTTTATAGAAGTGAATGGAGTATACCTTCAGTTCATATATACAAATATATCAAACAAATCACTTACATGGAGCACTGTATAAGGCGACGGATTCATAAATGGTCTAAGATCAACACTATATGTTTTCTCTCGCTCAGTCAACGAAATATTCTACAATTAAAAAAATTTAAATGATGTGATTGTAACGAATAAATTAATAATAATGAAATGAAAACAAGTTTCAAATATGATATTCACATGCAACACATTTGTTTTCATTCGAAGGAATTATATTCACAATAATAAAATGATTTGCTTCTCGCGTGGAACTTCAACTTTCCACTTACATTCACTGTTGGATATCTCGGGTACTCTTCCCTAAAAATATCCAAACCGACTTCATCCCAGATTTCAGCAGTTTCGTTGAAAATCTTCCTCAACAAAATAATTATTAGTTGATCTCTTAATATAAGGCCTCTGATTCTACCGTAAGTTGTAATTTCAGTCTGAAATATAGTCTAGCACTGTATTATCCATTCACAGCCGTTGTAATTAATTCTACCTGATCAGAAACTGGTGAATCCACTACAGGAAAACCATTATAAGAAGTTAAACGTAATAGTTCTACGATATGTCCAACATTTTCCACACATTTCAAAGTTACCACAGGATGGGACATAACCTCACTTGCGTAAATGTTATGAACCAACGGCGGTGGTTCCCAAGGTAGAAAAGGAACTCCACTTAGTTGGATGTATATGTCATAGATTCCCTGAGGATGAACAGAATTATAAAAGTGCCATTATTGAAAAGCAGGAATACTTTTACCTCATTGAAAAAGTCGCCTGTCCATTTCGCAGCGATTAAGGTTACAATCAGGGGTAGAGCAAACGATATATCACCTGTAGTTTCCATTATTATCACAGTTAAGCTGATTGTCATTCTCACGACACCACCTAATTGAGCAGCGGCTCCAATTAACGCATACTTTCCAGGTTGAGCAATAGCCTGACAAAAAAAAATCCTCATCACATTTTCAATGCTATGCAATGTTGTTTCCTAGAAGATCCGTCGTTCTGTCATACGGAATTATTAATTTGTATGATTTCAGACGCACACGTTTCCATACTTATAGGAATTCGTGTTTTTACTTGACTCAGTATAAACTGATTTGTACATAACAATTTTAAAAGTAGAAGTATTACCATTTTGATGATGGCGAACTTTTTATGATTTTGATTTTATTCCGGCATTAATTTAACCTCAAAATCACACTTGACACAGTCTATGTGATGTGAGCGCCATGGGAAACGACTTGGACATCTACTGACTAGCGCAAATTACTAAAAAACCTTAATGTAATTAGCAGTGTCGGCGTGGTACGGGTGTTGGTTCATTGTATACCAAACCGGTGGACTCAAATTTAACCCCCTTCCTACGAATAGTACCTTCGGTAGGAAGATTATGTCAACAGTAAAATGGGCGATAAAATCGGAACAGAATAACCATTTTGATGAAAAATTAATATTATATACAGGGTGAGTCTTTGACCTTGCAGAATATATTAACAGAAGATTCCTGAAGCTGAAAGAAACACATTTGTCCTCTACCATTTTTTCCGATTCGGCCTAGATAAAAAGATATAGGCATTATAAATTTTCATAATAGGCTAGCCGCCCCTGGAAACCTGAACACTGAAGTTTTTCAAAGCATAAGATATACCATTCAAATCTTCGAAATAAGCAACTCTGTTATGAAAACAAGCGTCAACTTACTTTTTACATTCCAGTTGGTGAAAAAAGTTGTATTTATAGTACCATAAACATGTAAGGTATCCCAAATTTCGTGGGCGATAAAAGTTGAATATTCTTCTCTTGGTTTCATTTTCGATCATGGGGAATTCATCTAGCTATCACTCATATCAGCTTTGAGATTCATCTTCAATTTGTAATCATTAATTTTCTTTGTTTTTTTCATTTTCTCCAAGAATTATCAGATTCAGACATAACCCATTCAAACTTTCATTTTCATAAATAAATAAAACAGATGTACCTAATTTATCTATGAACGTACAAACGTTGCCAGATTGACGAACAGAAAGAAAGAACTATTCGAAATCAAACAACACACAATATGCTAATTCTATGTATACACTTGTAAAGTCTATGATTCTGAACTGAACTATAAATCTGTGGCTCCGTGGTTTTAAGGTTATGTCATGGTGGTTGTTATGTTATGAAAGCGCATTTGAAGAATACCTCAAAATAAATACTATCAAAGTTCTATACATAATTTCAAGAAATATGGGTCCGCAGAAAGATTGCATTCAAATCAGTAAGAATCCCCATTATCATGGAAAAGTGAGAAGTTAATCAATTATACTACACAAATTAGCTCGAAATTGAAAAGGAAGCCTCTTGAATGGATAGTGGTGTGGAAATTTGCTTGAACATTAGGAGTATTTAAATTGTAGAAGTTGAGGTTACCTTATTCATATTACTCCACTTTCGAACTAACAGCCAATTTACAATGGACATAACTTAACCGTAAATTTACTTATACATAAAATGTAAGTATTTAACAACAGAAATCATAAGGAATAAGAATAGAACTGCATTCGACTTATGGTCAAAGTCAAAAGCAAAGTTGAACCTATTGTGAAGATTTTGGTACTTATGAATTTTGTAGTTTCCTCTTTGATTTTTACGCACGAGTTGCGGGATTCTTACGGTTACGTACATTGTGAATTGGCCAAAGTCGGCTACTCCGCTTACAAATCATTCCAAATAAAAAATGCTAGGATTCCATTCTCAACTTTTAGACGTGGCAACGCGGAAAAATTGAGTTCTGTGAATTCTTTGAACAGAGTTGCATTCAGCCAAAGTACCCAATTCTCGGAATTTCACAGATATTTTTTATTTTTGAATTTCAGATTACTCGAAACGGCGCATCATACGAAAAAAAATAAAGAATACTTTTACTTTCCAAAATGGTCAAAAATTCGTTGACTAGCATTCAAATTATTTTTAAAAGTTAGATTCTCTGAATTTCTGGTATTTTTATGAAATGTTATGGTCATATCAAAGAAACTGGAGGATGTGGATGAAATTTTGTAATCCAGGAACATTCATCGTATCAATAAAAAACCATATTCCAAAAATCATCTCATTTGATGAGATCGTTCGCGAGATATGATCGAAAATTGAATTTTTTTATGGATTTTCAACAGTCTGTATCTTACAAACCAAGCCGATTCGGAAAAAATGGTAAGGGAAAAAAGTGTTTCTTTTGGCTTCAGGAATCTTCTGTTAAAATATTCTGCAAGGTCAAAGACTCACCCTGTATATCCATCATTTGGCAAAATAAACTGAAAGAATTACAGCTAATTAGACGTAGTTTCAATAATTTGATCGCTATCAGCTGTAAAAGTTCGAAAGTTACCATTGAAAGGGCCTTCAGTAGCGGAAGTACTTAATCATAATAAAGGATTACATAAAATGTTCATACTAACAGTGTCAGGAAAAATATGGGTCAAACCCACTGATACCAAACGGCCCCAAGCAGCGCCAGTTAGCAGCGTTGGTATAAAAAGACCAATAGATGTTGAAAGACCGTAAGTCCAGCATGCTAGGAAATAGTAAACTACAACAAAACTCGCCAGAGATAAAGCGTTATGGGTGTTCGGCGGATCATGAAGAAGTGATCTCACAGATGCTTCTGGAGTTTGAAACCATATACTCGCAAGAACATTGTACTGACCATCCTCGCAGTAGAGCTGAAAATAATTAAACATTAAGGTTCATCGATCAATTTCTGTTAAATGTGATTACTATGCTGCAAGGCAGTGGAAAAAGGATAAATATATTAATTCATATGCTGATTACAGAGTTCTTCTACTGTTAGACTTCCAATATTGATGCAATAAAACCGAGTAAAAAAGTTTTGTCTTTACACACTCAAGTAAAATTTGAGGGGCAAAATGTTTTTTGTTTGTGAATTCACATATTCTGAATTTTCTTTAGTCATTGAATGGACTGTTTTATCCATTATTCATCGAAATATCGGAGTTTTAAGTGGAAAACTGTCATTTTGTCATCGATATCTTGACTACAAATGATCATACAGAAATTAAGAGTAGAATAATTGAGGTAATAATAGTTTTATAACTTTAAAAATACTTATTTTTCGGGAGAGTTCACATAAAGGTTCTTGAAATAAAGAAGAATATTCAACAACGGGAAATTTAAACAACTATCACTTCTTGGTTGGTTGCACTGAATACCCAAAATCCTTAGTGCAATATAAATAATTATACATGAAATCTCTTAAATCCTTTCATTCAATGGATGATTCATCTAGAAGTGTGTATTAGTGCCACCTCTATGATTTTATAATTTTATTTCTATGATTAAGAAGCTGACTGATATAAATGTGATATCATTATTTGCCAATAACTATAATTGTATTCACCTGTGTCGGGTACTTAGTTGGATCTTGTCCTAATGGTTTACAATCATCAATTAAAAACATCATCAAAATTCCTAGAGAAGCGCTAACTGCAGCCACCAAACAAGCCTCGGTTACTTTGGAATAACTCTTTTTGATATATCTGGATTAAAAGAAAATCAAGTCAATATCAACAACACTCATGCTAAATGATGGTTATAATCTTGCACACAACTCCGAAGAAATTACTGATCAATAAATCCGAACCCTTTGTGTACAACTTCGCACAGAGTACCTGTTTTTGAATATGCAATTTGAAATACATGTAGAACTCATTTTTAAATAGGGGATTTCAAGTAAGAATTTTCAAGGTATGTTTGTCTGATGATCAGAAACAACCGTGAAAATGCAATAACCATACCCATACATTCTTTGGTGTAGATGCTTTGTTTGATTGGATGATTAGTTCGGAGCAAGAAGGAATACTTCTTGACTTATCGACAGATATTCGTCCTTGAGCTTATGTAAGTTTAATAAGATAAGATAAGATAAGAAAGCTCTTTATTTCAAAACAGTTCATGCTTACACAACAAGAAAAGAAATGAAATAGTGTCATCTAAAAAAATTGGATTAATGTCCTCCAAAAAACTCCTCCATGTTATATGGTTCCATATTCAGCAGCAGCTTGAAAATTTCTTTCTTGAAAAGTTTAAGACTTTCTATTCTTTGTATATCCCTAGGCAGTTTATTAAAAAGCTTTAGACATCTATACTCTGTTTGCCTTTGCGTAGTAGACAGATTATGTTTTGGTAGATTGAATGCCAATGTTCTTGTGTTATGGTTCTTCTTGCGATTGAAATGTTGGAAAAACAGATCTTTATTTTTATGAAGGAATATTAAACATTCCTGAATGTACAATGCATACACTGTTAGTATGCCATTCTTCTTGAAGTGTCCTCTACATGATTCTCTGGGCTTTAAATTTTCCATTATCCTTATCGCTCTCTTCTGCAGTATAAACACAGATGAAACATTTCCTGAACCATAGAATACAATACCAAATCTCAGCTTTGCCTCAATGGTTGCATGATAGACTGACTTTAGTACTCTTGTGTTCAGATATTTGGCAATTACCCTGAATGCATAAATGGATGGTCCTATTTTCTTACTCAGATGTTCTATATGTTGTTTCCAATTCAGTTGCTCATCGATGTGTAGGCCTAAGAATCTGGTGCTCTGTGAAGTTTCATACTTGCTACAATTCAGAGTCATATGCTCGGGAACCTCCAACTTGGAATTTGGAGGGTGGAATAAAATCAAGTTAGTTTTGTTCTTATTCAACACCATGTTGTTTTTAGCAAACCATTCTTCAGTATATTGTAGGACTTCTTCTGCTAATATCTTGAGATCTGGCCACAAAGATTCTATCACAAGCAGATTCTTGTCATCGACATAGTCCTCAGCACCAACTTTATCTTCACTCCAATGAAAGCTCAAGCAGTAATCATTCAGGTATACTATGAAAAAAAGCGGTCCTGCAATGCTCCCCTGTGGCACTCCAAGTTTCAATTCTTCTGTATCTGATCTTATCCTATTTCCATCTGAGAATATCTCCACCAGCTGAGTACGTTTCCTGAAATATGATGTTATCCAATTCAGTGTTGATCCTATAATTCCATAGCTTTCCAGCTTGTGCAAGAGCTTATCAACATCGAGGCAATCATAAGCCTTCGATAGATCCAGAAATAGACCCAGGGCCAGCTCTCCATCCTCAAAAGCACCTGTTATTTTCTTTACAAAGTTGAAAATTGCTGTTTGGATTGATTTTCCTTTCAAATAACCATGTTGATTTTTGTTGAATATTCTGTTCTTCATGAGGAATTCCATTATCTGGTTACAAATGGCCCGCTCAAATACTTTTGAAAAGGATGGTAAAATACTGATTGGTCTGTAGTTTCCAAACTCATTCACATCTCCCTTCTTGAAAATGGGTCTAACTATGGCTTGCTTCAGTCTGTCGGGAAATATTCCTTTCTTTATGGAATTATTCAGCACCATTCCTAGAGGTTCCAGAATCTCACTCGACGTTTGCTTTATAATGTAATTGGACACACCATCAACTCCACTTGTTTGTTTATTTTTCAAAGATTTTATGATATTTTCAAGTTCTTGTATACTAACAGGTTTCAAATACATTGATTCATTAACGTGAGTTTTAATTCTTTCTCTTTGATTTTTAAATGGGTTGTTTTTTGTTATATCCAGGGCATGGTTTGTAAAGTACTTGTTGAGTTTGTTCGAGATCTCCAGAAGATTGCCTTTCATAGGGAAAACATTTTTTTCCGAATCAGTTTTGATGGAGTTTACAACTGACCATATTGCCTTGCTTTTGTTGTCTGATCTCTCTATTATCTCTTGATATACCTCTCTTTTATTTTGTAGAAGTATTCTGTCATATTCATATTTGGCCTTATTGTACTGATCCCGAAACCTGCTATCTGTTCTACTACATACTAAGAGAATGTCTAATTTATCTTTCATTTGCTTTTGCTTTGTGCTAGGGTTCTTATGCTTATGTTTCCTGTGTACTGGAACCTTTTTGAGCGGACAAGCTTGATTTAAATGCTGTAAAAAAATGTTGTGAAACCAGTTGAATTGCTCATTAACATCATCTATACCTAGCAAAAATGACCAGTTTTGGGTTCTCAAATTCGTTCTTAGTTTCTCCAGATTTTGTGCCGAATATAGCCTCTTCCAAATGAAAATTCTCTCAGTTCTTGGAGCCATAACAGTTATAGTCTGTGCTGAGTGATCAGAAATGTGACCATGCTGGACATGTGTAGAATAAGGCATGGTTAGGTTGGTGAAAATACCATCTATACAAGTTGCTGTTGAACTAGTTATTCTTGTTGCCTCAAAAATTGTACGTTTAATGTTATGGGAACTCAGAAATGTAAGCCACTCCGTTTTTCTTTGAGATTCCTCAAAAAGATTAATGTTGAAATCTCCTGTTAATATTACTTGAGCATTTTCCCTTTCAAACTTAGTAAAAAGAATATTGGTAAACCTTAAAATTTCGGGGTCCAGCAGATATTGATCCGGTTTTTGGCTTGTTGTATTCAATTCGGTCTCCTGAATACAAATCTGCAATCAAAACGTGGCGCTCTCACTTAGTTTCGAAGATATTGGCCCCCAAAGTTCCAGAATGTCACTTCTTCAGTTCACATTTTCCACCATAAAAACCTTTCATCACTTCCCTTTTATAGATAACAAATCACCTTCGAACCTTTTTACAATCATAAGTAGCATTTTCTAGCGATAATATTCAATATTTCAGTGAAAATTATCGAAAATATCGGATCACCATTCAACCTCAAATTACACTGAATTTCAATTCTTTTGAAGTGAAGTTTGGCATCGCCGCAAATTCAACTTTGGGGTAAATAACAGAATCAGCTGATCGAAGCTGTCAAAGCGCATGCGACTAATCACGACCGCTATCCAAGGAATCGGCGCCAATGCCAAACTTCACTTTTAGTACGAGGGACAAATACCAAAATGTGAGGTTAAATGGTGTTCCGATATTTTCGATAATTTTCATTGAAATATTGAATATTATCGCGAGAAAGTGCTACTTATCATTGTAAAAAGGTTCAAAGATGATTTGTGATCTATAAAAGGGAAGTGATGAAAGGTTTTTATGGTGAAAAATGTGAACTGAAGATGTGACATTTTGGAACTTTGGGGGCCCATATCTTCGAAACTAAGTGAGAGCGCCACGTTTTGATTGCAGATTTGTATTCAGGAGACCGAATTGAATACAACAAGCCAAAAAACGTATCAATATCTGCTGGACCCCGAAATATTAAGGTTTACCAGAATATTTAATCTTTCAGTTAAAATGTCAGTATTGCCATCATTATAAACCACCATACACACTATTTTGTTCTTTCCAATCTGAAGTTCGATACCCGCACATTCAAAGTGGCCCTTTATTGAAACCTGGTTTATATCGTTTCTTCTTTTACTTTTCAAATCATGGTGAACATAGATCGCTACTCCACCATGCTCACCATGTTCTCTGCAAAATTGGGTCTTAAGTATGAAGCCTGGGAAGTTATAGTTTTTCAATTCTTCCTCTGATTTCCAATGTTCTGATAAGCATAAGATCTTGATATCTTCATTAGTGTTGATGATGTCCTCAAGTTGTTCTACGGAATTCCCAATTGACATAAGATTTTGATGAAAAATAGTTATCTTTTCACAGCCTCTCTTCTCTGCAGTTGTTGTTTCCGTTTCATTTGTCTCTTTGCTTATAAAAAATCAGCATTATTCTTCAGAAATTCATTGTGTCTTTTAAAATCGAACCTTTTGATACCAACTCCCGATGGCCAGAATTCAGGTTGATACATTTCATCTTTCTTTTCCAGGGGTGCAGATACCATAAATCTCTTCAACCTTGGTTCTTGTGAAGGAATCTCCTTAACCATTATTTTCGATTGTTGAAATCCATTTTTCTTTGTTAAGTATTCTCTGATCATCTCATCTGATGTGCTTCTACTAACTCGGTAAATATAGAGCCATACTTTTCTTTCATTTCCGGAAAAACCATTATCTTCTTGACCTGTTCCAATATTTTTAGGTGGTGCTTTGTTTCTTGATCTTTTCTTATTTCTGACTTCAATGTAATTATTATCCCGCGTTTCTTGTTCATTAACAGCAGCATTATCACTGTTTCTCCTTATCATATTACCAATTTGGTTGGTTTGTTTACTTTTGCCCAGTTCTGATGTTTCCCGAAGTGATTTTCCATTTATTCCATTTCTATTTTCAGTTGTAGCTGATTCATTCCACGATAAACATGATTCGTCCTGGCGTTCATATGTTTGTTTATTTTGATATCGAATGTCATACTTCTTGACATCGACAACTTCGTTCGGTTCTGTGATCTTGGTTTGTGTTCCACTACGACTTCCTTTTGCGACGTGCGCATAATTTGGCGCAATCGCTGTATTGGTGCGTGTTTGATTTGGTAAATCTTCCCTGGCGATAACAGATCTTTGAGTTTCTCTTTTTTCAGGAATGTTTACATTGTTTTTTGTTAGATCTTTCACTCTATCCACCAACAACGAATTATTCTGATTTAAAATCCTGTTCTTATCTCTCATTTCTTCTATCAACATTTTAAGATATTGCACTTCAATTTTCAGCTGCTTTATTTCTTCATTTTCACACTGTGGATTGTGATTAATTTCTGAGTTTCCACTTGCTGAACAGCACTCAATTAGTAGTTCACTAATAATTTTGATGTTTTTATTCCTTTTCACACAACTATCATGGAAAATGGAATAGCAGTTTTTGCAAACGCATGTTTTAGCTGGTTTTGCACAACACTTGAATATTTTTGAGTTTGTATTTTCACTCTTATTTGTAAAATCGTCACCATCACGATCCGACACATCCGCATCAGTCGCCGCCATATTACCGGAGCTCTTTCTACTTCATGAACCAATTCCTATATTTATACGATTAGAATTTCGTATTTCGACCCGCCTCTTCTCTATTGCAAACTATGACGTTACGCGATTTGGATCGCGATCAATCTCATGTTACTAAGGAACGTAATATTACAATTTATTTTCCTGAAAAATATCAAAGAACATTTGTTATTTGATTCTGACTGTGGATTCATTTTCAAGAATGATATCTTACCAAGGAAATTGGATACTTGAAATAAGTTCGTTGAATGTACTGTGCATCTGATGGGATATGGGGGTTTTCCTTTAAACGAAAATGCAGTAATTTTCATGGAAAACCTTCAGAACATCACATTTCAAACATATAATTTCAATATTATATTTTTAAAAAATGTTTGATCACCTAAAACTGAAAAATAAAAATGGGGATTTATATTTAAAGGGATTTGTCTTGAGTGCACGATATGGCAACGAATTCAGCTTTCTCGGAAAGAAAAGGACGTCAAATGTGTTACTTTGCTTAGGAACACAGAGATAGCTATACTTCGATCTGGTTGGAGTAGAAGACAACGACCAAGGAATAGAAAAAGAAGAGCACAGGCTGTCATACTGACAAATCGCAAACGGAAATTGTTTGGTTATATTGACAAATAACACGTGTGTACCACAGAATAGGAATAAATATTTCATTATTCTATAGCAGAAAAAGCTATTCTACTAAACACCGTTGTCACTTCGTGCATGCCTGGCAAATCCCAAACCCCAGTTTTGAAATCTGATTTCGAATACTTTCTGAAGGTAATTTGGCGAAATGATGAATCAAACCCATAATAATTATGTTCAAATTTGCATTTGCAGTAATAACCCCCATTGAATCGCATCATGTTCTGAAATGAATAATTCACTCACCTCATTCTAAACACAGCCAATTTGTAATTCATATGATTCCAACAGGCGCCTAAAAACCCTCCGAGGATACCCATCAATACGAAAATTGGCAATTCATACAATTGATACTTGAATGATTCGAATTTTCCCAAATTCAGTAAACCGGGGTAGTTAAGATTTCCTGGGACACCATGATATGTCGAGAGAACTACGTTAAGGGTGAAAGTACTGACAACAGAGGCCAGAAATGTTCTCCATGTCAGCCCCTGGTTCCAAAAACTTGTACCCTCTTCCAGACTGAAGAGTACACCACCTAAAATATTGCGGTAAAAAGTTTATTTTTCATATTTCAGTTTTACAAGTATCTGCTGAGATTTCAGGAAACTCTTCATCAAAATTAATATTGATAAACATGAAAATATTAATTTAGTACACCGTTTAACGTCACCAAATTGAGGTTAAACTAAAATCCTGTCCTACTCAACCAACCATATCAATTATACTTATAGCTAGCTGATGTTACTGAGAAATTTCTTTGTTATTCCCTCAAGAATTAGAGGTGAGGCATGGTAGCGGAATTTACATCGACTACATTATCACAGTGGCGTCAATGAGTCACGAATAAGTCAAAATACGCCATGTTTCAACATTTTCGAATACTTGTTGGTGATGCAAATTGTTTAGCATAAATGGTGTGACATGACACAAAAATATATATCAACTAAATACAGACTCGACGGTGATCTAGATAGCTTATTTTTACAAATTGAACATTAATTCACAAATAGGAAAATGATCAGGCGAATGTAAAAATTATATTTACAATGAATATTAAGTCATTTGATGGTTGGATTGTACCATGTGAGGGATCAACCAATAATAATAACTTTTATTGTTCCTCAAATCACAATAACATGTATATAACAAGTCAAAGTACTATAAGAAGAATAAGATATTTCTAATTAAAAAATAGAGGAAGTCATTGGCACTACTGTGATGTAGTCACTGTAGCGGAATTTTTATTTGAAGTTTTTGTTCATTGATTCAACTTCAAAATTGCATTTGACACAGTAACTACCATATGTGCTCCATAAGAGACCAAGTGGAAATCTACTGAACTAGCCCCTCATATTTTGGATATCGAAGATGGCTTTGGACATAAAATGTCACAGTTTGACTGAGATGGGGCTAGAGTTCGTTTTTTTCAAAAAATTTTTGGCTGCAAATGGTTAAAAAAATAGTAATAATCGGCAATGTTACTACTTTTTATATTCGAAAATTTTCGGGAAAATGAAATGGAGTAGCTGACAGTACTGTTTGCCCTCAAATACACCTTAGTTTGGGCAATAGAGAGATATTGCAACTTTTGAATAGTACAAACGTGATGTTGTTAAGGTTACGCTAAATATTACGTTTTGGTTTTAACGGTCGTTACAAAAGTAGACGTATTGCTACACGTTTTTGTTACCGTTGCGTTAGTTATCAGTTCGTTTGGTTAGGTTATGTGGGACGTCAGATATTTGTGATACAAACTCACGTTTAAACGCCTAAACTTTTATTTTGCATTTCTGCATGACTTTTTTGATTCCGGACAAAATGAAAAAGGAATAAGAAGCGGTAATTTCAGCTGGAGCTATTGCAGAAGAAGTGGAAGTAGTTATATTGCACAATATAATTGGCATGGTTCAAACTATTCCTAATTTCAAACCCCTCATGTTGCTTCCAAAAGTATTTCCTAATTCGTGAAAAAGTAACAAATACCTATATATGAAAAAAATTTGCTGTGGTAGCACTAATAAATCTTAATGTCTAATATCACTTGTGTGTAAAAGGTATTATGAAATAGATTTAAAAAATCTGAGGAAGTGGTGTATTTAACACCAAAAAACATATTAACAAACTGCTTCTCTATGATATTGATCGGAGCTGGAAGGACCCGAAGTTTAACGAATCCTTCCAATATAGAATAGAGCAACGTAAATTGCGGCTTGCAATTTTCCGTAAATAACGTTACACCCTAACGCAGAAATAACGTCGCGTTATTCTGAAACTGAATCTGCGCATGCTTAGATGTCAAAAATAACGTAAGCTTATGCGATCACTAACTAGGGTTAGCTTGAATTGCTTTCAATACTGTCATTTGATTAACCCTCTCAGTTTCCAAAAACTAAGATTGACACTAAAGAAAGATTATTTAACAAATTTAATTCTCACCAACAGGTGCACCAAAGGCAGCTGAAACGCCTGCAGCGGCACCTCCTGATACAAAATCTCTTTTTTCATGATCATCTCTGAAATACTTAAATATTTTCAAATCTCTCCTGAATGTACTACTTTTACCCTGTGAAATACCTGCCGCTACAACTGCGCCAGAATGGATCATTGGTCCTTCCTGAAAATGATTGCTGAGTAACCTTTTTGAGATTTTTAGTTCAATATCAAGATAAATCTTCGAGAATGAGATAGGTGTCACAAAAAATAAAGAAAAACCTAGATCTTCTGTTCTGAAACAGACTCCAAATCAGAGCTTGAACCACAGAAACTTTGAAGAGACTTATATAATGCTAATTTTTTTCTGTAAATCAGTGTCTGGAATTGCATATGGAATATCATCAATATCAGTTCATATTGAGAATAATAAATTAGAAATAAGATGATTTCACACACCTAAATCATAGAGTAAAAAACAAAAGTGTACTACAGCTGTGTACAACATATACATATACTCCATTCACTTTTATAAAGTCAGTCCGTTGGTCATGGAATTTCAGATTCCACTCTGTATAATTGAAAAATGTTTGGTTAGGTTTATTTTCCTGTCAGAAAACGACTGAACGTGGTATGTTCAACATCAAGGTAGGAGTAGTTACTTATGTAACTAATTAATACCATAGTCTCTGATAAAATAAGTAGGAATTGGCCATGTCTCATTGAATGATTTGACCTCAACAACTTTTCAGTCTAACCTGAGTCGGTTCTAGTAACAAAAACTTGATAAACCTGTTGCTCTTCGCGCCCTTTTATCTGAAGACAACCTTTTAGAACAGGCACGTGTTTGCCTTCATTTCTAGCGTCAGCAAATTTGTGGAAATGAAGGTTCTAGAAAGTCATTGTCCAATGAGATCAGTGAAAGTTGAACCTAACCACATGTTTCCATGATCTTGGAGCAATGTGCGAACGTTTAAATAGGATTGAAATCACTTAGAACAGATCTCTTTCTCTCGAAAACTCATCGCAGTCAGTACAAGGTTTTATGTCAACATTGTTAAATAGAGTTTAGAATGAGTCAGTTTATTCTTTCATTTTGACCCATTTCAAGACCTACCTACTGACTTTATAAAAGTGAATGGAGTATAGTACTGAAAATTTCTTAAACCCATTTCCTTTCACAACCAAAAGAATTTCAGTAACTGGAAAATATTTCAGTAGATAGATCCTCTGAATATGTGGCATCTCTCTTAAAAGGTGAACATAATATGCTACATTTTCATGCTAGTGAATGGTATCCATCAGCTTTCTGTGGGAATACTGATAAAAAAAGAGAGCATAAACTGTACCTTTCCTCCTGCCAAACCTCCAACGACGGAAAGAATAACTCCAATACATTTGACAAATAAGGTCTTTATCCTTACAACTCTAGGAATTTTCACACCATTAAGGTAGCATTTTACTTGTGGTATGCCACTTCCACCAGCAACTGGCTCCACATAAGAAACCAGTGTAGATCCAATAAATACAGGAATGACATTAAAAGCGACCCATATCAAAAAAGGAATGTATAGTTGACCTTTGGTAACATAATCATCAACATCTGATTCGAATTAAGGAAAGTGTAAGATTGAATCAATGACTTAAACCCAATATTAGCATAAGCACCTCAAAAGGATACAATTACTGAGTGCAGCATATTTTCTGGTTGACAACTCCTCTATAGAAATATCTATCACACATGCTATCAAAGCAGTTATTATCCCAATTAATAAAAATACAAACCATCTTGATATACTTTTTTGAGTAACAAAAGTGAAACCTTTTTTACGTTCTTCATCTAAAAATAAGTAATTTTCACATGTATCATAATCCAAACTCTGAAAATTGAAAAGGTCACGATATTGTTACAGAAAGTGGCAATGTTTTACCTCGTACTTTGCCGATAAAATGTTAAGGCAACCTGTTTCAATTTTCTCTTTGGTAACCTCAACTCTTCTCCTTATAGAAGTAATTATTTGTCCCTCAGGATGAATATCGACATCTAAATTCTCGATGTCATTGTGTGTAGAATTTATAGAAGGCAAGTTCTGAAAAAGTTTAATTTCATTCTAATGAATCCTGATTTTATTTGATGACATTGTCTCACCGTGAATCTTTGAGGATTTGTATTGCTTTGTTTTTTAACTGTTTTATTCAAGTTAGTGTCCACTTGGTCCATTTTAATCAATTAACTGCGCATTTTTTTCTAGAGTAGTCTAGATTTCAAATAAGAACAAGTTCTCAAACTTCAATTGAGAACCTAAAATACAGCTGACTGATGAAATAGGATGTTTCTGGTTTTATGAATCACCACGGTTGTTTCGTTATCAAGCTTATAAGTATTTAACATTGGAAAATCCTAAAGAATTAAATTTTTGTTATCAAATTAAAAGCATTTCACCATAAAAATTGTCATGAGCATAGAGTGGAAAGAAATTTTATATCATGATGAACTATTTCAAATTTCGACATATACAAATTTAATGAATCCTAATAATTATTATCGTTCAAATAATTAATTGCGTTTGTCTATGGATTACACGCGTTTGTAATCTGTAGGTTGAAGTATAATGATTCAGAGATAAGGAATAATGAGTAAATTATAATCATTATTTTGTAATGTAGATACAGACGATACAGTTCTAGCTCCTCAAACAATAGTTCGGGTTTTAAAATTCTAATGATTGATTGTAAAACTCAGTCTCAACCTCAGAGTTTGTTACTCTGAGGTCTCAACTCAAAGTAGAAATTATGCTGAGTTTGAGTCACTTTTGTAGTTCAAATTGATTTTGGACAGTTAGTTTTTAGGTTAGGATAGAAAAATGAGTAAATTTGAAAAAAGAAATATTATTTTTATTCCAAAATCTTTAGAAAAACAGAAAGCTGGATTTCTTGAGGGGTTTTCGAAAGAGTTTCAGGACTGTCATGCATTTTTCATCACAAACGATAAAGTCATCAAAGATGTTTCCAGGTGCATAGGTTATATAAGTTTAAAGGATGCCAAAGAATTCAATTCCATTAACTGTGGTCAAAGGGTTCATATAAACCCGCTCAACACTTCTATCACTCTTTTGGGAAAGTCCAGTGTTAAATTATTGAAGGTTTATTATGAGTTGGATGTGTTTCGAAAGATTTATAAGATACAGCCTGATGCTATGGATTTGGGCATTTACTTTCAAGAACTCATTTCGTATTTCAGAAATAGAAGATTTATTTCGCACAAAAATGGTACCAAAGGCTCTATAGAACTTATTACATTGTTCATCATCAAATTGTTGGATGTAATATTGAATGTGGGTCCATGTCTTCAGTTTGTATGCACTTTAATACTGACATTTCTTTTCAGATTTTAAGCTATAAAAAAATTAAAAAATATTCGTCCACTATAAATTACTTGGCAGAAAGTTGTATGTTAAGCAGGTGGCTACTGATCAGTCTAATGAAAAGGGAAAATGTCCCCAAAGTAGTCAATCTATTAGTATCGATAGCATTTGACTTGATGCTTGGTTTGTACATTATTAAATATTTTGTTCAGCACCAAAGAGATGTTTTATTTTTCATTGAAGATATTGGAGAGGTGAGTTCGCAGATATTAATCGTCTATTATTATTATTATAAACTTTTATTTTAGGTTGCAATTGTAACATTAAAGCGGTTATTGAATTATCTGATGGGCTCTCCTATAGGGCTGAAGCTGAATCATGCATTCAATCATGCCTTAGGATTATTCTTTTTTTACAACATCAATCTATGGAAATTGTTCATTCAGGGATTGTACCCAATGCTTCTCAATTATTTACAGTATTTAATCAAATCCGGTGTGTTTGGATTTTCATTCCAATTGGCATTAATTTCAGATTTATTATCACTGACCACATTTCATGTGTATTGTATTTATGTTTATGCAGCTAAGTATGTTTGAATAAATTGTTTATAGCCCTATCTAAAGAGTAATTTTTTTCAGGTTATTTCAGCTACAAGTTAAAAGTATTACATCTTTGTGGCGTTTGTTTATTGGCAGAAAGTACAACCCATTGAGGGAGAGAGTAGATTCTTGCCAATATACACAACATCAACTGTTCATTGGGACACTGGGATTTACAATTCTCTTATTTTTACTGCCAACTACTACTTTGTATTATGTAGTTTTTACTACAGTAAGTAAAAGTTTGTTCAATTTCTACACATTGTAACTTCGAAAAAGGGTATGTTGAGGAAATAATTATTACTGTGCCTACAGCAGTTTGGTTTCTTACTTTTAAGTCTCATCATCAAATCTTAACCATGTCAATCAATTTGTGCCAATTTTTGAAGTCCTGAAGCCATGGTAGTGTGTTTGCCAAATTTTTCTTCACTTTCATTGATGCAAACCTATCCCAAACTTTCGAACAATGTTTTGAAATTACAAAGATTATCGATAAGTTTCCTTGACATTTCAAGGACAATCTTTTTAATTCTCCTCAGAATATCAACAATTTCCTCTTGGTTTCAGTTACGTCTAGTTTTTATGATTATAAATGGAATATTAAACAGACTGAGATATTTACTAAGGTGCCTTCCAATATATGTGACCCTTTTATGGATTTTTAACTCTTCCACATTAGCAGGTATGTTAAGTGCAAACTAAATATTTAACTTGAATTATCAAAGCTATCCAATTGCAGGAAACCTTGAGCTAGAACTGAAACAACCTGAACATGAGGATTCTTCAATTATCTGTGTTAAAATGAAATCACTTCCTTATCACTCGAGTTTAAAAACATTTGCTCCAGATGTTACAGAGCCTATTGACAGTTTAAAATGGGGATCACTCGTACATAAATTATTCACTGGAGTACTTATTTGATAATCAACCAATTATATTAGCAAATTATTCTGTTGGTGATTCTATGATTTTATTTGTTTTTGACACATCTACCTCTGAGGGTATGTCTTAGGTGACCACGAGTATTGCGTCAAGTAAATATCTTGAACGCCTAAATGTCATTATAGGATGTCTTAGGGGAAAATGAATTGACAAGCATTGGCTCGTTACCATTTTACCCATTATTTGTGGTAGAAAAATGGAATCAAAAGGCATCCTTTATAAAAAATATGAATACACTAAAAGAGGAATACCCATGTAGAATTTTTTGCGCCATAAACAGTATATTTCGATTCTTAAGAGATATACTCTGCTAGTTCAGTTCATTTACCCACAGTTTCTTGTAGCGCTCACATCGTGGTAACTACTGGAACGTTTGGCAATAGGTCCCTGGCATGTAACACGAAATATCATATTTTTAAATTTTTCTCCTAAGTCACTCGCCTGCGCACGATTTTACGATTGGCTTGCTAGAGAGAAAGGTACCCGAAAAGAGAGTAATAGAGTGTGGATACGACCCGTTACGTCACGGAACGTCGCGATGTTTCGACCGTTTGAAAAGCCAATATGTGAAGCCAAACTTGAAACATCGTTTTGTCGTTGAAAATTGAAAGTTTTGACGGCGATTGAATATTTTCAGTATTCTTATAGAAGGAATATTCGATTCCAATGTGAAAAAATACATGCAGGATATCTATTACGCGTCTGTTCACTCGATTACGTCTTGAATTGGCATATGGCGTTCAACAAACGGTTTGTGTCAACTGCAATCTTGAGGTTGAATTGAAGTCTGACCAAAGATAAACTTGAAACGAAAATTAGAAACAAAATCGTATCAGTAAAACCACCAGTATTCTAGAATAAAAAATTAAAGAATAATTTATTCAATTTTGTAAAAAATCGGCCATCAAGTTAGGTGTCTATGGTAATAAGGATGAATTTGAAAATCAAAGAAGCTAACAGTAAAAATAAACTTCCACTGCTAGTCTTACACAGCACACGCAAAATTTGTAGTCACATAAGACGTAAGTCTAAGAAGAATATATTTAATTATTGTTGTTCTTTCTTTATAATTTTGTTTTTCAATGTCAGTACAAAGTTCATCTTGTTGATTTGTCATTCCAAATATTGAAGCTAAAGGCGTATACTCATGGACGCAATAAAATCAAAAGTTGCTCGAACTTTTCTCAGATAAAAAAATATTTAGATTCTTATAGCGGTTAACGTACGGAAGACATTATTGTTTTCCGATTGGCTGAGTTCCAGTGCACTTGCCGATCAGAAACGACGATGTAATTTGAACGTCAACTGCTATCGGAGAAATTCGCTTGCATACGTATGCGCCTGAGAGCTTTATTTTTTGAAAACAAGGTTTTCAAAAATGAAACTTCCTCAACTAAATGTACAATTTCCCAAATAAGTCATTGATGCGTCTTTTTCGACAAATGGTAGAACTCTCCAAAATGAATCATTTGATGTACAGGGTGAGCCAAATTTGGCACTTTTGAAGGGGAAGTCCCATTTCTGTACTAGATAGACGGCATCTGGGGGCCAATTTTCATGAAAAACTCATACATTGGCGAAATCCGCAATTCCATTAGCTATCACCGTTGCATATTTACAGGGTGTTTTTTTGAAAATATTCATTTTAGAAATACTGCTGTAACTTTTTTCTGTTCCACGTCGAATTCAATGCAGTTGATTTAATTTTTCTGCAAACTGATATTTTATGAGTTATCACCCTGAAAATATTTTTCTCAAATGGGATACCCCGTTTATTTTTACATATTTCGATAGAGCTTGAAATTGCCATTTCAAAAATAAAGCAAACTTGATATTTTTCGATAGTTATGTTCGAGATATTGAATTTTCAACTTTTATCTTTGAGTATAGGCTTTGGTGGATGCGATGGTAAATGAAACCATGGAAACGTTAGTTATCGAACATCTATTGAAACAAGTTCTGTTCAGTTCGCAACTTCTGTTCACTTCTCTGCAATGAAGTACGAAAATTATGATTAGTTGGATATGTAAGTCTGTTTTATACAAAATGGATAAAATGCAGAGGCATCAAGTGATCAGTATCGTGAAAACGATGACATCCTTCAAATATATTTTCGCACAAGATTGCGTCACAACTCACTAACTGAAGGTCAACTTGAGAAGCGAAAAGACCGAAGAAATATCTTCAAAATTTAAGAGCTGTTCGAATCAGCCCTAGAACAACTTGTATTTCGGAAGAATTTGCCGTATGTGCTTGAACGAAAAAGGCAGACTCTTCGGACACCTCATTCGATGAAATTATTAATTTTTTGTTATTTTTAAATGAAGTTCCAGTTTTTATGGATCTCACGAAGACTACAGGTTTTCTTCCACACATTAACTGTTTTAATCAAACTTTGACATCCAACAATCAATGTTCGCATTATTTTTTTCCACCGCCGCACAGTCCTAAAGCCTTCTTATCCAAGATATAAAATTTGAAATTTTCATATCTCGAATAACTATAGAAAAATATCAAGTACGCTATTTTTTTGAAATGGTAATTTCAACCTCTATCGAAATATTTTCAGAGTGATATCTCATAAAATATCAGTTTGCAGAAAATTCGATTAACCTCATTGAATTCTACATTGGAATTGTTGCTACGAGAATGTTCTCATAGAAATAGAAAATTTCCAACAGAAGAAAAGTTACAGCAATATTTCTAAGATGAAGGTTTTCGAAAAATACTCTGCAAGTATGTAACTGTGATAGCATGGGATTGCGGTTTTCGCCAATGAGTTTTTTCTGAAAATTGGCCATCAGACACACCGATATCAGTTTCTATATTATAGTACAGAAAAAACATAGAAAAGCACTGACATAAAGTCAGCAGCTTTTACGCGCTTGTTCACATTGCGAAATGGCTACTTGGAAATTTTGTCGAAAAAAAATTTTATTTTCGGGAACCATTCATCATATTTCAAAATATCTTCCTCTCACCTTGAGCTACATATTTCACAGTAACTCACGATCTCAATTTCTGGAGATATTGGGAAAAAATATGTAAAATTTCGTGGTTTTTTTCTCGGTATTGTTGTTTTTCCGGAACACCTCAATGAATTCTGATTCAATCATGATGAAAATTGGTAACTAGTTTGAAAAGGCTGATCAACAACTTCGTGCAGAATTTCGTGATTTTTTCATTTATTATTTTGCTATCTTTTGATCATTTTATCCTCACGAAATACTGTATGAACCTTAAGATGTCTTTTTTTAATCATGTACTGGGTTTCGATTCGAACTCATCTGCATTTTCGGAAATATTGGGTAAATAAAATTTTTACACCTGCAGAATCGTTGAGTGGATTTTACCCATTCACGAATTCGGTCTTCGTAATGAAGGTACTTCACAAACAACGAGTTTCTAAGTCTGTATTGTGTTAACGATCGCCCATATAGCATTTGAAGTTTTCAAATACTCAATGGCCGTAGTTACACTTGATTTAGAGGTTGGGCAATTGAAATTGTAGGTAGCTTAGGAAAATCACAGCCGTCTCTAGAAATAGCCTGGAACACAGTTTGGCAACGCCGTATGAAAACGAAACTGAGGGGCCGGCTGCTTGAACGCGTAGTACGTGAATATGAATGCAAAAATTTCACTTCTCCAAACTAATTAAATGACTTTATTTTCGAAAAATACCTGTAACAATATTAGTATTATGCCCTACTTGTTCAATAAATCGAATAGCAGCGTTTATTTCTTCTCAATAATCGTGAAATGACGTTGAAACTCGGGTAATGAAGTTGTTATTCAATTTATTGTTCAGCAAGAACCACGGGAAGGTGTAGGGCGATCCCTTGCCAAAATAACATAAATTTAAATGAAATTCTCGAAATGGAAGTATATTCTAAAACTTAACAATTTATATTTGTTCGATCAGGGCGAATGAAACGTTGACATCATCGAATTAAAGTTTCTAACTTTTTGTTTTTCATCAATGGTGAAAAGCTACTATCTCCCAGATTTTCCCGCTTTTATTTTTTTCAGCAATTACGTTATTATTTCTATTTTTGACGTACATATTCGGGAGTTAATTGGCGAAAATTGAACAAAGTGAATTTAGAATAAATTTCGAATTCAAACCACATCTACAAGTTTCTATGAATTCTGAAGAATAACAGTCCATCCTGAAACATCGATATTCATTGAATAATTAAGATCCTCAAAATTTTTAATAAGATCAGAGCTCATAAATGTGTCTATTTCGTTTAAATTCCGAGAAATAACCGCATCTCTCTTGGACTTTGGATCTGTTCTTGCTTTTAGAGTCAGTTTCGATAGGTATGATGGTACATTTGGAAACATTTTTGGAACTGCGGTTTCTTTCAATTTCGGATATCTCAATAATAACGGTTTTATTGTACCATCAGCTTATGAATGTTTATCATACTGAATCATTTCGTTCTCTTCGGAATGTTTCTCGCAAACTCCGCTATTAAAGACTTGGAATGAAATTTTTTCGCGGAATGGATTTTATCCATAAAAGCTTCCTTTTTATTCTTCGGAAACTTTTGGGAGATTTATAATTACTTTTACAGGATGGGACGCAACACTTCGATAATATTACAGCACTGAAACACCTGCTATTGTTTATTGCACTGATTTCGAAGATTCGAACACTTTTTGCGCTCGCGAAACAAACGAAACACCACCTGCTACTATAAAAACTACTAGAAACGCTGCGAAATGCAAAGGGTTCGGGGTACTATCGTAGACGTTGCCAGATTTGCATGTTCCCGGATTGTTCATTAAAGACGGCTGTGGTAAAACTATTCATTGATCTAATGAATTTTATTTAGCTTTTGCTTTTCGAGGTAGGGCGTTGGTGTTTCAAGGTAGGACATTGCCATACCCTAGCTACTGGCCTGCGTTAGGCCGACCGTAAACACAATAACTTCCGGTAGAAACGACTTGGAAACTCTGAGGATGATATGTTTAAACGATCATCAAATCTTCCCATCAAGAAGTAGGAGTGCATTTGGCAGGGTCAATACGATAAAAGATGACCGCTTTGGCAACGAATTTGAGCATGCGCGCAAAAGCTTCTTACTTCACGTCAGTGCTTTTCCAGAATTTTTGTTAGGTGAAGAAAAAATCACAAGTTCATAATTTTGTTACAAAACTGTACTTGATTTCAATTCAATCAATCTAATACACACGATTTGAACGAATCATATCTGAAGAAATCTTATCTGTATGCTTTTTTCAAAGAGTAATCTTACAACAATAGAACTTATTCAAGGCACTGAGTATGTGGTCACAAGTTCACAATGTTTTTTTTCTCGATTCTTTTAAACCGAAAACTTCAAACTTTTCTGACCGAATTGCGAATACACACAAAAAATGTCATCAAAATCGGTCGAGCCATTTAGGAGTTTGGTCACATACACACTGTACAGGTGCTGTCTGCCAGGACTGCTGAAGCAAAAGTATTTCTTATATCAATTAACAAAATATGTGCCAATATAATAAGCAAAAGATTTTCTGTGTCTGGGGTATCCATAGACAAATATTTCTGTTTTTCCAATTTTAATCAGAAAAGAACCACAAACGATACTTTTATCACAATAGAATTTTGCAGCAAATTTCAGTATTATGTGATTGATGAATCAAACATTGATTGCTTATTTCATTTCTTAATAAATTATTAGTACAAAATATGACTTACTTAATAAAATGAGAAATTCTTTTTTATAATATATATATTTATACCAACTATTCATAAAAATAACAATTATTATCTTTTTACGAATCTAAATAAATTACTAAATTATAATTGAGAATCCATATATGAAAAATGTATTATTACAGAAAATATTCATTTATATACAAAAAATAATCCTTTTCAAATCCAGATTGATAAAATTCAAGAAATAAATATATATGTTTTCCTAGATTTTGCAAGTTTCTTAGTTCGTTTATTTTACTTTTTGTGTATATGTGGACGAAGAATTGCCCAAATAAACTTCTGAATGTGATGCCATTTTATAGTTATTTCCCTAGCAAAGTTGTATCAACTAAGCGATGAAAAAACTCTTGAATACCACTTTCAAATTGAACTTATTTTACGTCATTCAATGACATAATCAAGTCTCATTTCAATAAACATAATCTGTTGCAGATTCAATTCCGTTCCAATTAAATTATTAAAACAATATTAATGGAGCGTTCATAAGAGAAAGTTATATACATACAAAATGACAAGAATTTTCAGTTTTTCACATTTGTTCTGTTTCATTTATGGAGGTTGTTCAAGATTTGAACAAGAGTATACATAATGTTGTTAATGTTGCGACTTCGAATGGAAATAAATCATAAAGTCTCAGGAAGTAGTATCTTAGGAACAAGCAATTGAATATTCTCTACAATCTGTCTATTTCATTTAGAAATGCGTTGTAGACTCTGTGTTGGGGTACTTTTTGCTGAAGATGCCGTTTTTTTCCTGAAAAATTATAGTTTTTGACGAGGGTTCGTAAGGAAGTACATCAACAAAAAGTGGGTTTAATTAATTATATACTCACTTATGTTCTATATATTCACTTCGGCTGATTTCTAAGTTACGTTCTACACTCTGAAAGTAATAATGAAAAGTCAGTGAAATATCATGGAATCATCTCAACATGCGATTGTTATGGATCAAGCCCTAACCCTAAGTTTTGGTCGATAGTTGCAGTATCAGTTTTAGTAAAATTCCAAATTTTGCATTACATAATGGAAATGGATGGGTTCAAGATGAAAAGGTTAAAATACAATAAAGACAAATGGTGCTTTTGTTAGTACAAGAGATTTTAGCTTATTTGAAGTGAAGAAACGTGATAAGAAAGTAGCCACTTCAGGCGCCGAAAAACAATATCCTCGAAACTGATTCTTAATTAATTAGCGGGAATAAAAAGAGATAATTGGGTACCGAATAAAGACTGTATGGCGGATGAACAATCAGTTAGCTTTGACAGCTAAAAACTTTTGTCTGAGCTGACCTATGAGAGCTTGCTTTGTTGTGGTGAAAAATGATTCATGTTCTGCAAATAAATGCAGGTATACCTTGCAGAATTGACCTTTCTGCGTTGCTCTGACTCTGAACTGTAGCGTCATGTAGAGTTTCCGTTTAATTTCCACCCTACAGTACCCCTCCCACAGATGCGCGTATGAGCGAGTTTACATCACTTCGAAAGCTACAGGAAATCAAACCACAGGCACAGCACGTTCACGATTTAATTCCTTTTTTCTGCCAAGATAAATGTTTCAAATATTTGTGAACAAAATTAATAGCACTTGTATGAAAATGCAAAACAGTTCTAGAATGGTTCGACATTTTCGCACTACACAGAAGACATTACATACGTGTTTTTTTAACTATTTTTATTTGTCTACTATGAGTATATTGAACAGTTCCGGCTTGTGTAGGCAGAAGCTGACACGTTCTGAGTACGTTCAACATTGAAAATGTCAAATTTTACTATAACAATCAGTGTTGTCATCTAGAACTTAAGCTGCAATCTATGAACTCATGCCGGGTGTCCCACGAATACCGTTCGTTAAAATATTTTTGGGAAGGAATCAAAATTCACGTTTACGATTTAGGACATAAGCTTTTACTAGAGAGATGACTTAATGTAATTTTTTTGAAATTCGTGGGACTTCCGGTTCTACCGAAACTGACAAATTCTTTTTCAACGCGAAATCTCAATGAAAAAATTTAAAAATCCCAAATATACTCTAAAAAGCCTCCAATCCGTCCCATTCAAAAGATATTGTATTAACAGTAGATCCAACGGCTGACTGTAAACACAATAACTTCCAGAAGAGCCAACAAAGATACTATAAATGTAGAGAATTCATGAATGGGCATAATCCGCCTGATAATTCGGTAGATATCCGAACTCGCAAAAGCTATAAGCTTCGGAGAAGTTTTCTGGAACCTTATGTATTGTGAAATATTTGTCACGGGTAATAACATCAGAAAACCATATACGAAACGATGATGTCATACGAAAATTACTGAAACTCACAATTGAGAATTAAAGTTTTAGTGTGTATTCATGACAAACTGTGACGTCACTGATGGATTCGCTATATGTGTCACTTCAAGTGTTGCAGTTCGTTTGAAGCCATTTTCGGCTCAAAATTAGGAAACATGCATTTCGGCAGAATATTAGTAATCTTGTTTCTAATAGAAAGCATGATAAGTTATTATTTGATCGATTTGAATGAATTGAAGGATCTCATTTTATCAAAAAGGAAATTGGCAATGATTTCAGTATGGATAGATGAAATTCAAGCGTTTGTTAATATGTCACATTATAGGACCAACCTCTAAGTTCTTGGCCCACAAGATTCATTTTGTATAGAACACTCTGTACATTTATATTTTCCACACTGGGCACATAGGTATTGCGATAGCTGCAAACATCAATCAACAAAAACATGCAAATAGGTTAGAAATTGCAACTGAAACTACACAAAGCAATTTAATTACCTAAGGTGGGAATTATTTATTACTCGCAAAGTAAAAGAATTTAACAATATGAAAACCATATTGAAGTCTACTTTTGTACGAGATCCTTGAGAAAGTTCCTGCTGTTGAAAAGTTTCATTTAGGGAAATTTGAAACGTGTAAATTTGTCCAGGAATTAAACAGTACTGGTTATTTATTTATTTGCAGATGTCTGTTCAAAATATGCATTATTGATTCTTAGGTGGTTTTGTTATGAAGACAAATAGATTTTGAAAAAACAACAGATGATCTTTGAAAATACCATTTGATGAATAACTTTGTGTGTTATTTATCGACTAAATTTACATTTGAGGGTTAATACTTGAGTTTTGAAATATATGACAAAGAAGAATATTTGGTAAACCCGCAAGATTTCCCGTCACGAAGCTATAAGTGAGATATTCACATCATTGTAAGCAGTGTGAGTTCCTGAACAAAAAATATCAAGGCCAACATAGGCGGTCTCTCTTTGTTTGGAAGATATTGGCCCCCAAAGTTCCAAATTGTTGCATTTTCAGATCCTTTTTTCCGCCATAAAAATGATCTCTCACTTCTCAAATCTAGTTCATAAATCATCTTTGAACCTTCAACCAACGAACAGAGACACTTTCTTTCAAGAATATTCATTATTTAAAGGAAGAAAAGTGAAAATATTAGACAACAACTTAACCTATATCTCTACGAAATACTTCTCAATGTTAAAGCGGAGCTTGGCAACAGCGTCTTTTCATCGCTGGCCAACGTATTATGACCGAAGAGTAGTTGCTGGCGGGAAATATGAAATGATGGACAGTTGAAGGATATGATTGTAAGGAAAATGCTTATGTCACTGAAGAAGAGGTGGTTATTCTAACATCAAAACAAAATCATTGAGATTATTTGTTTAAGGTTTCACTCTCAATATTTTCGTTTGAACTTTCTTTCTATCCCCTTCAAAATAGGGAGGTTGTTATCTACTTCGTTTTTTGTTGTGTCTTCGAGATGGTCCCAGTTTAGAATAAGATTCAGGGTATTCCAATGAAATGGGCTATATAATAACCTCGATCTCATTGGAAATCTGGTAAGGGCGCGACATATCACATATGAAAAAAATGTACGTTGAAATATATGTCAGGGTGTATTCTCATTCCATTACTATGTGTGTCAACCTTGTAGATTTCATTAGAAACGAATTCTCCTATTGGAAGATTTAGAGTTTCGCAGGAAACCTTAAGAACCTAAGAACTAAGAACATATTTCATTTTTCTCGCCAGCAATAATCTGTCATTCACGAATACGCACGATGGCACGATTCCGACCGATGAAATTTGCGCCATTGCCAAACTTCACTTTTAGTCTGAATCGAAATCAGAAGGAATAGAGGTTAAGTGATTGTCCAGTAATTCCATTATTTTTTCATTAAATATTGATCATTCTTGGAAAAAATTGTTGCTTATTGTTGGTTGAAGGTTCAAAGGTGGTTTGTGAACTATACAGATGAAGTGAGAGATCGTTTTTATGGTGGAAAAAGAGACCTTCAATGTTCTTCAAAATATTCTCCATTCAGATCAATACACTTTTGCATTTGTTGGAAGCTATTTTCAGAGATTTTTTTCCATTCGCTTAGAAAGCTTCAACCGCCTTCAGTTCGACATATTGGCTGCTCGAAAACAATTTTATTTAAGTTGATCATTGAAAGCTCATGCTGATATTCAGAATTAATCGGTTTGCGTTACTCTAACATGTTGATTTATTCTGAAAAATCAGATCGTTTAAACGATTTTCAAATAATGGGGTGTTCAACGCGAATGAATATTTCGAATGTTTGTGCAATATCAAGGGACCTAAATCTCCGGTTATGCAAACTGACATAAAGGCAAAGAATAATCTGTCAGTGTGGATAACCGTAACTATAACCAGAGATTTTGATCCATCGCTTGAAATTGCTTATTTGAATGTGGAACTAATGCACATTATGGCTCAATCTCATGGTATGTCACATTAAAAATTTCAAACTTTAAGATGAAAAATTCAAATTTGACATTTTAGCACCATTATTGCCACATCCCAGAACTTGAGCAGCAATACTTTATCATCATAAACCACTTCACTTGGACAATTCCAGCAATGGACTCTATTGAAAAACAGTTGGAACTTGATCGAGGTACAAATATTCTCAGCAACTAAAAGTCTACCAAATTTCTTCAAAATTACTTACACCAATTTTCCTTAGAAGGTCACCAACCAAGTTCAATGCCATCACTCTAGATCCAGGTGGTAGTGGAGAAATTCTCTTTGGTTCTCCTATAAAAACGATTCTTCTTAAAACTTCGAGAAATCAGAAACATACATCATATAACAAAAAAAAAACAAGACTCTCACTAACGTTGAACAAACATAAAAGAACAAAGCAAAATGAAATTGAAACACAATGTTGGTGAAATTATATTTATTAACATAAAATCACAAGTATTGACATGAATCATTTTAAAAATTATTATCTAATTGACAATCAACAGAGTCTTGTTAATATAAAATAGGAACTATTTTTTAATACTGACGATTGAAAACAATTATAGATTTGGACGAAAACAAATCAGATCTGAATAAACGAATATTCAATAATAATCTTATACAATTCAGTCTTTTTCATTCATAAAATTACTAGATAACTCTCTATAAATATTCTATTCATCTAAGAACAAAGTCAATATCTTTGGTTATTAAATTTTTAAGTGCACTTAGTTTTATGATGGTTCAAAATTCTAACTTTTAAAATATATTCAGTTTGTTCCAACACCTCTTTACTGCAGTTCTGGACTGATTCCGAACTGAGTTTATGCGCAGTTTCGTTTCAAACAAATTCAGAAATCATTCACAAATTAACAGAGTTGAGAGAAAAATAGAATTTTAAGTTAGACAAAACTTTCCATCTATAAAATTCCATTTCTTCTATACTCTAATCATATATGAAAATTTTCACATATCCTCAATTAACGTATAATCAATAACTTTTTTAACTACATTTAGTATTATTGATAATATGTATCAATTAAGATTTCCGCAGTTTTCAACTCAGAACTAAGATTGTTTGTTGGAACAGACTTATAAATATATATATTTATGGTGAAAAATTCTAAACTATAAGGTAATTGGATGTATTGTTAGGACGGACTACTTATTTACTTGGAGAACAATAACTTGCTAAACATCGTATTGCCTTGGATATCTTACGTTTTATCGGTGTAGTTTGTGTTTCAGTCTCCTTTAGTTTATTGGTATCGATTGCAGACTTAAAACCGTTCAAGTTTCTGTCATTATCTGGGAGTTTCTCACGATCCTTTACCAACAGCTCTTGTTTGAGATCTGAAAGGATATATCATCTATAAGACGTATGAAAGTTTCTCACTAAATAACAGTCCTTCAAGTAATTGATGGAAATTTCATATGAAGATGCATGATATATCCCAATTTCAAAATGAATCCAAAGATATTTACCTTTCGTTTCATCGGCAAGCCTTTGTAACTTTTCTTTGAGATTTTCTTTCTCATCAATTTCGGATTCTAAGATAGCGTTCCTTTCGATTGCTGTGTTCAGAGCTGACTCAATGCCATGTATACTTTCTTCAACAATTCTTCTAGCCCTCTCTAAATCATCATTTTTTTGTTCAAGAGTCCTGATATATGAATTGAGATCTGAATTCTGTTTTGATAAATCGGCAACTTGATTTTCTAATTGACTATTTTCTTTGTAATAACTGTCCAGTTTTGCCTAAAATTGAAATATATTAATATATTGAAGAGACTTCCTTGAGCAATATAACTTACCCTTAACGATTCATTCTCTAACTGAGCCTTGCTGTTCGCAATATTTAATTCCTTTATCATTTTCTCGTTTTGATTCAACTGAATGTCATATTCTTTTTCTAGTTGTTTGGATTCTATCTCAAATTCTTCTGCTTCCTGTTTGAAAGTCTGCAACCTAAAAAATAATGATCAGCTAAACAGTTTTAGATTATCCATAAAGCTTACTCTTCATTGAGGGAACATGCCTTTTCTTTCCAATATTTGATTTCATCATCCTTGTCTTCGAAAGTAATATTGTCGTCCAGATCCATCGTTACTCAAAATTATTCTGTAATAGACTACTTAATACATTATCGAATGCCACAAACAGTACACTAACAGATATTTGAATAAAAAGAGAATGTTATGTTATCAAACGATTATGAAAATCTGTCAAAAATCATAATAAACCATGCATGAGTCATTGGACACAAGAAAGAGAAAATTTAAAGGTAAAAGCCAAGAAAGTGTGCCAGGAATAGATCTCCGGAAAAATTAATTTTAAGAAGCAAATTAATCCTCTGAATTACCAACCTAGAAAAATAGTATAATACGTAAATGCACACTGCACAAAAATATGTAAACTAAAATCTGTCTGATAACTTCACGCTTCTCGACATTTTGCAATCATCTATAATCTGTGATCAAAAGTTCGTTAACAAAGACCACGGAATTTAAATTATTCTTCTTTCGGTTCGGTCACATTTATAGTATAAATATGATATTGGAGACATTTCATTAGAATTAGTCTTTATACTTCTGAATATCAGTATATATATCATAGTATATCTTGTCTATGCTGAATATGAATCTTAATCGAAGCAGTAGAAGATGTTAAAGGCTCTATGAGGTTGAATAAAGATGATACTTGTACGTGATTTCTATGATGTGCTTTCGAGTTTTACAGAAATCTGCAATTCAACGATCTTGCCTTTAAGTCATAGATGTCAACACCACAATTTTATATACGTTATAGAGCCACATCATTCAAATTTTATTTTTGATAAGGACTAGTATTTATATATTTGAATAAAGTGCTTACCTTACTCAAAGCATTATACGGTATTAGAGGCTATGTAAGATTAAATATAGTTGTGTCTTCGTAAGGACAAGTCCTTCACACATTTGTATTTTTTCTTTTTGGTATCGTCCACATTTTTAACGAATTTAGAACCGAACATGGTCTCAGAAACTGCTAGGGTGGACCGTAGACCTCTATCTGCGGGGTGGACTCAGTGAGGAGGAAACATATGTCAAGTAGAGTATTCTGTCCGGCCGTCCCCGCCCGACCATTCGCCCGTTGCCACAATAACTTTTGAGGTTGAAAAAGCGACTTGAAACTTTCTGGATAGGTTGCACCCTTGTTTCACTAGCCATAACTGCTTGAAAATTTTGTAGAGATAGTATATAATTTCTGGAAACGTTTCCTCAGATTCCAATGAAATTTTTGCACAGACTTTGAAGTCAATATTTATTTATTAGTGTACCAAATTTTCAGTTTGATTTATTTTAATTTTTCGCAGATATTGCTAAAAAAAAATATGTCAAATTTCGATTAACGATATGCCAATTTTTCCTCAGTTATCAGTATCGTTGTTTTTATTTCCGGATCTAATTACAAAATGCTAATGTATAATTTTGAGCAAAAACTCGTGATGGTTGTATAATTCAGATTAATTTGGAAAAAAATCCAATTTTTTTTTCAACTTGAGCGATTGAATTGAAACTAGACGGTGGTTGCATACTGATACGCAACATTTTGCAAATTTTGTTTGTAACGTACGAATTTTAAAATAAAATCGAAATTTTCATCCAAAATTTATTTTTCTCGAAAACTATTCGTCAGAATTAGACCTAAAACCCCCATATTGCACGACAGTGAATCGAATTCAGTTAGATCCAATTGTTACTTTTGAAGATTTGTTGAAAAAAATATATCAAATTCCTTATTTTTTCCTCGTTATCATTTTTATTTCCGGAATAACTCAAAAATATTCTGATCCAATCATATTGAAACTTGCAGTTGGAAAATGAAGATGCACACCATTGCACTTTGTTCAAAATTTCGTGATGATGGGGTAATTATCAGAACAATTCGAAAAAGGAAATTTAATTTTTTTTTGAAATACACATTTTATATTCTGTGATATTCTGATCATATTATCATTGTATAAAGTTGTCTTTATACAATGATATTATCTTCAACAAATTCTGTATGTACCACCAGGCTGTCATTTTCAATCAATTTCTAGATTTTATTTTGTTATTCAATCTGTATTTTGGAAATATTGGGAAAACTGAATTTAGAAATGGGAATATCTGCGGAATCACTGGATGGATTTTACCCATTCATGGAGTCGACTTCGTTATTGAGGTCTAAATATATTGTAGTTCTTGTGTTTACGATCAGCCGTGCGGACGAACGTGAACACAAAATCTCACTAAAGTAATGACTAAGGATATTTGTAGAGTAGGTTTGAGGTTCAATTATGAAGGTCGAATTCGTGAATGGGTAAAATCCGGCCAATGATTCAATTATTATACTGAAGGTTCATGCAGAATTTCATGAAAATCATCACATCTTTTCATCAGGACGTAACGGGGTCAATACGTGAAGAGATGACCGCTTCGTCAATGAATTTGAACATGCGCTGAAATAGGGAACGTGTGGTGTAACATATATCTTGTCTATGTATAGCCATTATTGTATTTATGCAATGGTATAATCATTGTTTAAGCAGGATTGGTATAATGGTACAACACACGATCCCTATTTCAGAATAACTCGCATTCAAAAATATTTTGGAGATAATCATCAACATAATGGACCAATCCTTTAATGTCTGCAAGACCTTAATTCAAATTCTATTTTGTTAAGTTGAAACTAACTATTTAATTTGACTGAAGGCAATGGATTATTAAACATTCATTCATATGTCTGTAGTATTTGTCTATGGTGAATACCTACCAACATTATTATGTAGTAATCTCATTCTGTACTATACTAATTGTATTGAACCAGCTTGAGCAACTGTCGTTTTGAGATGCTTGAGGTATTCTGATGATCTGTGCTTGAGGTATTCTGATGATCTGTGCTTGAGGTTAATTACAGTGAAAGTTCTTACTAATTCGGTTTTGTAGATTATCATTGTTATTATCCAAATATGTATTGGACCTATTGAAAGACAATTACTGTCAAACAGGATGTGCAACAATGAACAGGTTTGAAGGGAAAAATAAGTTTAAAAATTTCTTTTTCAAATCATATGCGTCCGCACAAAACGCTACATGAGCCTTCAAGCCGGCATTTCTAAAAAAAATACAGGATTTCAATTCAATCCAAGCCTTATCTTTGGAAAAATGGTTTTTTAATTTCCTATTCGCATTTGATCAGTGGCGTAGTTGGCCTTCGAGGGACCCTGTATCAAAATTTTTTGAGGAGCCCCCATGACAGTTTGAAGGTTCATACAGAATTTAATGAGGATAATATGATGAGGAGATCACAGAATATTTATATTTGAAAAAAAAAAATTTGAAATTTTTTTTCAAATTGTTCTGATGACACGATCATCAATAAATTTTGCACAATGTTGTCCATCAACATCTTCAAACTAGCTGCGAAATTTCATCACGATTGAATCAGTATTTCTTGAGTTATACCGAAAAAAACAACGATATCCAGAAGAATACCACGAAATTCTACATATTTTTTCCGAATATCTCCAAAACTAATTGCCGCATTGAATTAAAATTTGAAACACTGCTGTGAAATATGGAGTTCAAGGTATAACTGAAATTTTTCTCGAATATGAACAATTGTTTCGGAAAAAAAAAATTTTTTTCGAAAAATTTTATTGAGTAACTATACGATTTCAACGGCTATAACTCCGAACTATTCAGCCCATTAACGAAATTAACCTTCGTTTTTTGAAATGCAACCATTCCTGAAATTTTAAAGTTGATAAAATCCTCCGAACCCCGTTATCGTGGTAATGGCCGGCCGGCTGGGCAGAATCGATATCGACACCGGATTCGTCATCAGTGAGTGCAACTTAGTCGTCTAAGATCTTTATCGGCTCAATCATCGAAAATTACAGACATTTGGACAAAAACGAATCAAGGAGCAATCAGCAAGCAAAAGTTCTAACGGATTTACATGACACAATACGAAATCCAAATATATGCAAAATGTGGAGATCAATGGACTTAAGATGAATGGACGGACCTACATCAGCATTTATTCATATTCGCGGGAATAGTACATTTTGTTTTTATAAATAATTTAATTATGTTCGCAACCGGTTTCAATTCCATAATTAGGCCCCAATTAAAATACGCTTGCAAAAACGATGGTATTGAACCTGTTAACCTTAAATTGCGGTAAGCAATAAAAAAACCGCAAGTCAGTCATGGGAGTCGCTATACTTTTCAGAAACTAGTTTCTTCATGGCAGGAGAGATTTTTGCGCGCATGTCCTGGGGAACAGCGTGCTATCGTTTTGTCCAAATGTCTATAATTTTCGATTTGTTTCTCGAAAACGGTTTCAAACGACTAGGTTGGACTCACTGATGACGAATTCGGTGTTAAAATCGATTCTGTCCATCCGGCCAGCCGACGATACTACAACTGTCAAAAGAAAGCGAGCTACCGACTTGAAACTTTTCAACCTTCCGATTTGAAACTAAGCATGAGCGATATCATTTTCCAGAATGAAATTTATATTTGCGATTGTTGCCATTTAAAGGCAAAGTATCCCACAAGTGCAAAGTATAATCGCTCTACGGTATGTGTTTATTGTACGATATTAAGAGTCAATTCGATTTATATTTAGGGCTGGAGAGAGTCTCATCATTTTTTTCTTTATCACCCTATATCAAAGGTTGTGCATACCTGTAGATCCGATCGGATCATTTTTTTGTACAGCAATGACGGCTTCGCTTCTTGATGGAAATATATTTTGACATCTTCAAATCGTAATTTTTCAAGATAGTACAAACTAGATTTCAATGCGCTCGAAATATTGGGGATGTAACACATCTTATTTGTTATATCGGTCGTCAGGCCGGACCTCAACACAACTTCCCAAATAAACGACCTAGAGACTGGATACATATTTGCAGACAGCTTTTGGGACAAAAATATTGATTGGTAAAAAAATCATACAAAAATCAATCTAATCATTTATTTCATTTTCAAGTATTACAAATATAAATTTTCAGGAATGTATGATAACAAGTATTTATTTGGGAATGCTATCCAAAAACGCTTGGCTGTCCTTGATGATTTTTTGAAGGCGTTCTTTGGTGGCCGAAGTTTGGTGCTCCTTTAGTTTCTCCTGAGCACTGTAGATGTCACACTTGTAACCAGTCACATTGTTGAAAACAAGTACATGACGGTATCCAGCGGTGAGGAGGTAATAACCAGTTGCATCGAAAAGAATACGGTTGATTTTGCCTGTAATGAATAAAATAAGAGTGAATTCGAATGTAGACGAGAAACATTCAGGTGTCAAAAAAGAACCGGTTATGCCTCAATGAAACGCAAAATACAGGATACGTATTCCTTAATGATATTTCAATATTTAAGACCGCGATTCTTGGAGCGATTTTCAGAAAAAAATTCATATGAACGTAAACGTGCTTACTTTTGAGATTCAGGGTGGTAAATTTTGTGAAAAAATCTTTTATTTCTATGGAATAAGGTGAACGTTCTCACTGCATCAAGATAAATTTTTTATTATTTTCACCAGTGGCGTCCGTATGATTTGGCACTTTCAGAGAAAAAAATGGTACGGCACTGCCTTTTCTTGAATTAAATATTATTTGTGAAATTATCATTTATTTCTGGGTAAATTGATCCTTAGACTTAAACACTCTGAGCACATGGTTTTCGCTCGAAAAAATAAAATAATTTTATTTCAGCGTGAAACTGCTCAACTGCCATGGGGTGACCATTTCGTAGAAATTGTTGCGTATAGGCTAAATTTTTCGAACTTTTTTCATTTTTCAAGCGATAACCAAGCGCCGGACAAAACAATCATAATATCAAATTTGTTCAGAAATGAATGACAATTTCAAAAATAATCTTTAATTTGAGAAAAAGCAGTGTCGTTCCATGTTAATGTATTATAATATTAAAATCATACGTTTTGGAGGTACCCTTAACAGGAAGGAAAAACTTCTTCGAAAATTGGTTCGAACGGACGCTTTTGGTTTAAATATATAATATTCTGTAAAATGATAGGTCAATTTCAGATTTAAAATGTCTCTTGTTTTTACACCTCCTTAAATAATTAACTCATCGGTTTATGCCTCCAAACCAGCAATGCTTGAATCATTGAAAGGTTTATTGGAAGAAGCAGTGGAAAATTGGACTGATCAAATGGACGATGAAACCCGTAACCACAGCGGACATATGCCGGAAATCATATTCAAAAAATAAATGCCATGATATCATCTATCAGATTAAAATAACAAAAATTCAATCCCACTATATTTCTTTCGTGTATTATCATTTAAAGTTGTCAAGCTCCTACAAACACACCCTTTATAAAATGTTGTTTACCTTCGTATACATTTTCTATCAGTTGATCCAATGTTCCAGTGAATGCAGAATAGAATTGCAGGTTGTTGTTGACGGCAATGACAATAACTCCGTTGGGTGATAAGGCAACTAAAGCTGCATCTTCACTCGGGTTCTTGTATTTACCGGACTTCAAGAAATGTGGGTCCTGTCCTTTTCGAAACTCGACTGAAAATCAAAAAAATTCAGTTGAAAAAGAGTAAAGTTCGAATTTTTCAAAATTTTTCCTCGTAACATCGCTGTTCTGTATTCGTGCGTGGTTCAATTAGTTGTTGGACGACCCGCGTACTCGCCCAGATTTGACGCAGTTATAGCAACACGTGTCCGAACACTTTGTTTTTTCACTGATTTTTAACATAATGGATCTCGGAGTATCAAATAACCATCATTAATTTCTGATCAGGTGCCTCTGTCACCACATCAAAAGACAAAATTAATATGCAAAACAAATCTCTTGTTTCGCAAGCTTTAGAGTCTTCAAATGGGCCCCTCTTGCAAATCCTGATATTGCCATCGTCTGGTTGGTAACGCATTCACACGATAAGCTGGTGAGTCTGGTGTAAATATTCTATCTCTGTCTCTACTTTAAATCCAACTAATGAGTCATTCTTTAATTATATACAGTCTACTTATGCCGGCCACATACGTTACGGTCTACCGGAGAGGTTGACTTGCGCAGGTCTACCTGCACTGGTTAACCGGTGCGTGTATTAGAACAGACCTGCGCAGGTTTAACGACCTGCACAGGCGACCAGAGAAGAAGTGAAATTCGATACTTCCTCGAAGCACCCTACGATGAACCTGAGCATGTCTGCAAGACCTCCGAACATCCCATACATGTAACATGTAACGGCGTCAGGCCTGATTCCTGCACATGTCAACCTCTGCGGTAGACCGGGGCGTATGTGGCCGGCATTAGTAAACCACACACGAGCTACATCTCTTATGGGTATATTCCTTCGGGAACCAACAATTTCAGCATTACCCAGCATATTCGGCGAAGATATTGCGCTTCAAGGATATATTTTCAATGCCCGCTTCGTCCCTCCAGAACTTTTTTGTTCCTACTAATGTAGGTAGTTTGAATAATGGAGGATTATTTTTGTTCCAATTTGCAACATTTAGATCCCATGCAGTTCTTAAATATCTGCTGCTGTTTTCTATTAGTTGTTAGGACAACAATTTTTTTTCAACTCTTGTATGAATTGTGATATTAAACGATTCAAGTTCAAGACGCAGGACTCATAAGTGAATAGAGCGAATTGGGTATATTTTTTTGACTCTGAAACAGCAAATACGACAAAATTGGATACAACAAGACTTCAGGTTTTTTCAATTCACTAGTGGTTCCCCACAAAAGAATTCGGTAAACCCGCAAGATTTCCCGTCGCGAAGCTACAAGTAAGATATTCACATCATTGTAAGCAGTGTGAGTTCCTGAACAAAAAATATGAAGGCCAACATAGGCGGTCTCTCTTTGTTTGGAAGATATGGGCCCCCAAAGTTCCAAATTGAAGCATTTTCAGATCCTTTTTTCCGCCATAAAAATGATCCCTCACTTCTCAAATCTAGTTCATAAATCATCTTTGAACCTTCAACCAACGAATAGCGACACTTTCTTTCAAGAAAATTCATTATTTAAAGGAAGAAAAGTGAAAATATTAGACAACCACTTAACCTATATTTGCTTGGCGTCTTTTCATCGCTGGCCAACGTATTATGGCCGAAGAGAAGTTGCTGGCGGGAAATATGAAATGATGGACAGTCGAAGGATATGATTGTAAGGAAAATGCTTCTGTCACTGAAGAAGAGGTGGTTATTCTAACATCAAAACAAAATCATTGAGAATATTTGTTTAAGGTTTCACTCTCAATATTTTCGTTTGAACTTTCTTTCTATCTCCTTCAAAATAGGGATGTTGTTATGTACTTCGTTTTTTGTTGTGTCTTCGAGATGGTCCCAGTTTAGAATGAGATTCAGGGTATTCCAATAAAATGGGTTATATAATAACCTCGATTTCATTGGATTTCTGGGAAGGGCGCGACCTATCACATATGAAAAAAAAGTACGTTGAAATATATATCAGGGTGTATTCTCATTCCATTTATATGTGTTTCAACCTTGTAGATTTCATTAGAAACGAATTCTCCTATTGGAAGATTTAGAGTGTCGCAGTAAACAGTAAGAACTAAGAACATATTTCATGATATTTCATTTTTCTCGCCAGCAATAATCTGTCATTCACGAATACGCGATGGCACGATTCCGACCGATGAAATTCGCGCCATTGCCAAACTTCACTTTTTGACTGAGTCGAAATCAGAAGGAATAGAGGTTAAGTGGTTGTCCAGTAATTTCAATGTTTTTTCATTAAATATTGATTATTCTTGAAAGAAAGTGTTGCTTATTGTTGGTTGAAGGTTCAAAGGAGGTTTGTGAACTATACAGATGAAGTGAGAGATCGTTTTTATGGTGGAAAAAGGGACCTGAAAACCACTCATTGTGGAACTTTGGGGGCCCATATCTTCCAAATTAAGGGAGACCGCCTATGTTCGATTCCACATTTTTTATTCAGAAAAACACACTGCGTACAATGACGTAAATATCTTTTTAATATCTCTGCGACGGGAAATCTTGCGGGTTTACCAAGAATTCTGCGGGACAAAAGGCGACATTGCTCTATAAAAATATAGCCCTGTACATTTTCACACGTCATTAAATGTGAACTGAAGTTTTGGCTTCGCCAAATTTGGGAAAACATTTGCGCGTATGTTCGAATTATTGAGCGAAATTTTTTGATCGTTCTAATGACACGATCATCAAGAAATTTTGAATCAGCACATGCTTACTAACTAGTGACCTAGTTTCATCATGGTCAGACCAGTATTTCTTGTGTTATTTCGGAAATATCAACGGTAACGGATGCTGAAGAAAAAAACACAAAATTCATCATGATTGTTTTCCCAATATCTCCGAGAATTAAAATTGGATCGAACTGAATTTCGGAAAACGGTCGTAAAATTTTGGTTTTGGGGTATCTGCGAAATTTCATTGAAAACTGAGGATAACGCTGTTCCTGAGAACACGCTCGTATAATCTTTGTCCGAATTTGAATTCATCACAATTTTTTCAGTGAACATTCCTAGTCGATCACCATGAAGATCATACGCCCAATATAGGGAAACCTAATTCGAATACACTTTTTTGATCGAATTACAATACCCAAAATTTTTGAATCACAATTACAAATTTCATTATCAAATTTCTAAGTGAAAATCTCCATCCACCTATCATCACATTTGTACCCAGTTTTCAGATATCACAATTTGGGTATTCAAACTTGGCACCCAACGTGGGGCACCAAAATTGTGAAATGAAACCACAAAATTCTAATATGTTGTTCTTGTGATTATTATCTGCAAATTATGAAGAATTCCCGACCAAAATAAATTATATGCTCTTCTTGGTTCGTTACGGTAAAAGCCACAAACCTTTAGTATCGAAAAGTCTCCAAGTGCCATCCTTTGATACAGTTACCATCTGAGAACTGTCAGTATTACAGGCCACGTCGAATATTCCCGAAGAATGTCCGGTCAATTCGAAAGCCCGCTTCACATCTTGAAATTCGCCACTCTTGCTGAAGCTTACCTCCCATACTTTGGCATCAGGTGCGAAACCTGAACAGAACAGTGCGAATGAATAATGGATTCAAAAACGGTAAGCACATTTTAATCATCGAAGACCACTATAAATTTCTGTCTGAGATCGGTAGTTCTGATGCTTATAACGGTTTGCACGATCCAAGCTTTTTTTGATTCAAATCATCAAATTTCAAGGTATTTTCTGAAGGAATTATTAAATTTGTGGATGCATGTGCACATGTGTATTTATTGAGAAACACCAATGCAGACATCGTAATAATCAAGAAAGCTGGATAGTGTAAAAACGGATCATTATCATCTGGAATCAACATTACCGGAAGCGAGAACAAATGTTCCGCATGGAGAGATTTTAGCGCAGAACGTGGTCATTAGACAGGTATCGACTTTGGCGATGACTTGGCCTTTGAGATCCCATAGAACCAGGTCATTTTTGCTGGAACAGGTCATTATGAATTTGCCGTTGCTTGATATGGACATCCCTATCACCTCCTCTTCGTGGATCTGAAATTAAATTTTGGATTGAGATGGTATTTATGAATTTATTTATTAAACAGGAAATTCAACAGAAAATGTTCACGAAATTACCATAGCAGCTTGAAAAATATCCAGCTTAAGTGACTGGAAATATTCCTGAAAATCTTATTCGATGGAATCAAAACCAAGCCATTAATTAATCCTAGCGCTGAATAAGAGGATTCCTCATGAGTGAATCTAACCTACTCATTGACCATCCTCATTTCAAAGTAGAGAATTAATGACCATTAGGCAGAATAATAAGTCTTCTTATCGCTCATGTTTCCTATGGAACAAGCGAGATTAAAAACTCAGGAAGTTCTCAGAATCTATCTACCGGCTATTTTTCCAATATATGGCCTCCTAGTTGTTCATTTCGACAGGCATAGTGTTAACTTTGGACCTTATGGCTAGTTTTTCAAGGAAAACTCTTACCGCTCCTAATTGGAGAATGGAAATTTTAAAAATGTTAGGATTAAATTTTAATTTGTGTTGTTCGACTATGGAAATTCACGTTGTGATAAAATTAACTATTGAGTGGATGGAACATGATTTTGAAGGCAATTATTGATGTCAATTCAAATTAAATTTCTAATGCAGTTCACGTGTTCTGTTTTATGGGTGTTTTTGATTTCATACAAAACATTTGAAAGAATTTGTTTTTGTTAATGAACAAATGGAAAAATTTTCATAGGATTTTCCATTGATTATTATGAAAGCATTGTTTTCGATATAAGTTTGAATTTATCAAAATTTCATAATTCAAGGTTTACATGATATGACATATCAATATTCCATGGAAATCCTAGAGGGTAATAGTTTTTTCGGTGGAAATGTATTATTTTTCTTCACAGAACTTATTTGTATTGCGCCATTGGTAATTGTTTTATTGAACATTTTTTGATTACATGCAATATCATCGTATCTGCTACAGCTTTTCATAAAAATAACTCTCTATTCATTGAATCTTTAACTTCCACATTGGACGCATATGTAATGAAGAAAATTCAGTTTCTTAACATCCTGCGCCACGTCGTGAACGCAATCACACGAAAGTACAACTCATAAAAACTCAATATTGTAAAGGTAAGAAGCGAAATTATGGTGAGCGAATTCGTGAATCGCTGAAATCTATCTAATGGTTCCGCAGATATACAAATTAATAATTAATTTTGCAATGTAACTTCGTTTATTTGCGAAATCAACTGCGTATTTTGAGACCGCGCTGTTTACTTGAACAAATGCGTCAACACCAATGAAACGGATAGAGCTTGCACTTGATTCGACAAAATTTCGATATTTCAAGGGGAAAATGAAATATTCGGGCTAAAAAACGAATTGAATCAAGTGTATTTTCGAGTATTTGTAAGAAATTCTCAAAATTTACTAGCCAAATCCGACCCTAAACCTTCGCCATTTTGCAACACCAGAAATATGTTACGTTACACGTTTCTTCACTGCTGACTCAATGGATTTGTTGGAAAGAGCGAATCTTTCGCTCAGAAAGTTCAAAGGCCAACACTGGTTTTTAGCTGATGCAGTGGCGCATCAGAACTATTAAGCTTATGAGGGTTCGGTACAAGTAATTCTTGATGCAATGTTGACAACAGTAGGCATAGGGTGCATTTTGAAACTAACGCGCATGATTTTATTGTGACGAAAATATCCATCTCAAGGCTATTCGACCAATCCGATAATGAGAAAAAGGGTCTGCTCTTCCATACACACCTGATATCTGTTGACTCTGAGTGGTAGAAGGGGTAGAAAATGTCTTCATACAAAGTCAATTTTCCGATTTTGTTAAATTACGATTGAGCGTTCGCTAGAACAGCGTTATTGTGTGCAGTTTGGGAAGAATAATGCACCGGAAACTTCTCCAAACAATGCAGAACTTCAAGAATGTCCAGGAGGAGGTAAGCGACGAACCTTTTTATGAACGCCGAAAAGCAGCCCAAACTGATAAAAGGCCTAGTGAGTACGCAACGCTTTGGGTTCAGATCTGTACTGAAACATTTAGACAATCGCTGAGAATCTGAACTTGTCAACACAGGCGATAAAGGGAAAATGATAGAAGGTTTGTGAATGCGAAAGGCCTGTACTCCACCACGACAATAGGTCTCTTGCATGTATTTTTTTTATCATTGGAATCAAATATTATATCCATAAGAATACTGAAAAACTTCAATCGCCGTCAAAAATTTCAATTTTCAACGAGAAAACGATCTTTCAAATTAGGCTCCAAATATTGGTTGTTTAAACACTCAGAACTTCGCGCCTTTCGTGACGTACCGCGATATATCCACTCTCTCCCTCTTCTCGTGTACTTTTCTCTCTAGCAAGCCAATAGGGAGCGTCAGCTATATCGATCTGGCATTGTGGAATAACGAGTGACGTAGGGAGCGATCTACCGCTTTTGACCCACTTTGGTTTTGCGTCCCGATTTGACGATTTTCAATACCGAATTATTCGAAATTCGCGGATTGTTCGATAGTGTGAGATGGCAAAAATTAGGAATTTTTATCGAACCTATTCCTCCAGCCACAAGGCAACAGTCAGCATCAACCAACTGACCCAGAACCTGGCAAGCGTGAAGCCCAAGCCTCCTTACAGCCATGCCTTGGCATCGTGTGATTTTTGGTTTATTATTTGATAAAATCAAAAAGTACATGAAAATATTCATTACCAAATTTTCAACACATATCGAGAAATTTTTAATGGATGCGTTATTATTTTATAAACACAATTTGCAAATGCCCCATCGATGTTCTTGACAACTTCATAATCGTGAGTAGTTCAGATTAAATATTTTTGGGTTTTCTCTTCCAATATCTTAAACATAACTAATGACAATCGGGTCAAATTATTATTTATAGAAATCACCCTGCGGATTACGGGATTTAAGATAAAATTTCTTCATGAAGCTCATTCATATCTTGAATAAAACTTTCATTTCATGCATAAATCAATGGTTTTTCAGAACACAAAAACCAATTCCATGAAAAAATTCATTTGAAACATTGAAATCTCAATAAATACTCTTTTATAACTGAATAACACTTTTGCATGCAGAACGCGAATTAAGTAGCGTAATTTAAAATAATGCAGATTTCCAAAAAATTCGGTTGATCGGAGGTTTCCATTAATTTCGGTTTGCGTAGTACGATTATCGTCAACATGTGGATATCCGTTACTGGTTTCAATCGAAATCCAAAATCTTTCGTACTGATAGTTTGAAATAAGCGTGAATAAAAAAAATAATGAGCATTTATTTGATAAATCAAATTGGAGGATATAATATCTACTGGTTCTGAATGGGGTCTATGCCGTTTCGTGACCTAAGACAAGGGATATAGCGTAGACAAAAATATACCACATGTATCATCATCTGGTTGTCGGCAAACTACTTGTTTGAATCTCAGGTCTTTACATCAAACAGACTTTCGGATTTGACACCCTCTTGGTTGAGTGTATCTGACAACGATAATAACGAACGAAATTTATAATCTAGAATTATTCTTTCGAATTCAACCTGATGAGGTTCACGATATATTTAATTGTTACAGAAATGTTATTGAAAATAACTATAGTTTTTCAGTTTGTGTGGTGGAAAGTTTGTGAATCAAGTGAATCGGATATCTGCTGTGGAAAAAATTTTTTTCAGATCAATTGCACTGGAAGGTTGAGTTTTTTTTCATTTCATTAATATTTTTCAGAACAAAGTTGAATCCTAGTAGAAATCACATCTACACATTTGATATTAGCGAAAAGTCTTGAATTTTGTTGTACGTAATGGTGTTAGTTTGAAAGATTGAGTTTATTTCCTCAGTGTCAAGAAAAACGAACGCGTTCGGATTGAAACATCATGACTAATTGTGAAATATAGACACTCGATTCAATGCAAAATTTCGTGAGAATTGTATAGTGGAAAAATCGAATTTTTTTCAACCTTTTTTTTCGAATACATATTCATCAAAGTTCAATGAAATTTAGTACAGGTTTCAGAGTCAACATTTAGAAACAGTGTTTCAAATTTCAGTTTTGACCGATAGTCATTTGTGCAGATATTGGCAAAAAATTTCGTGACCATTTTGAATATTGAGGTTATTTCCCCAATACCTCAAAAAGGGCAAACCCTATCTGATTTGAAGTTCATTTTCAGTTGTAGAATACCGACACGAAATTTAATAATTGTGGAAAATAGTTAGATTTTCAAAGAGGTAAAACGACTGTGGAACGTCTCTTCTCATTCGAAATATTATTTTAAATTTTGCTACTCAGTTAGCGTTCTGCATGTGAAAATGTTATTCAATTATACTAGTGCATTTATTGAGATTTCTATGTTCGCATGAATTATTCAATGGAATTGGTTTCTGTGTTGTGAGAAACCAATGATTTATGCATAATATATAAGTTTTTTAAGATATCAATGGTAGAATGGGCTATTTAACTGAGAAAATAATAAACCCTTGTGTAAAATTTGCAGCGTTTTTTCCTCGATTGAAGAGAGCTGACAAAATGCACTGTTAGTTGGTGGACAGCTCGCGTCAGAAGGTTTCTGATAGACATTCCATCCGAGGAGTTCGAGGGTACCTTACAGGAGTAGCAGAATCCTCTCCGCAGGCGTTTAGATTCAGTAAGAGACTATTTTGAATAATTTAAACCATTTGTACCAATCGGATCGATCAATACATTTTTCCCAGCCAGTGCCGATTACTTTTATAATGCACCATGTACAGTAGACTCTCGTTAAGTCTTACTACCAGGGGCCATACAAAACTGTTCGACTTATCTATATTTCGACTCATTGAGGGTAAACTCTTGTCATCACGAAGTCATCAGTAGTTACTGAAAATCAAGCGTTCATTCTTACATGTCACTTTACGAAAAATGTATAATGAAAGTTCAAGTGCTTATCCAAATTCATAGGTAAACTCTATTCACTTTCATGAACTTTCCGTGTTGGCCACGACATTCTGACACATTTTGAAAATGTAAGGTTATAGTGATTTACCTGTCAAATAACTACACAATTTTTTCCTCTCTACATAGAGATCATAGTTATAACGTATTTTTCAATATGTGAATTTACTTTGGGAAAATAATGAATTTGAGAATATGTTATGTGAATTCAGTAATTCCAAAGACGTGGCGAATATTGGAAAAACTTTTTTCTCTGTAAATACCGGAAATATTTCAAGTATATAAACATGGTTGGAAGATTCAGTTGTGCTTTTTCTTATACGGAAATCAGGAATCGAGTGTTGAAATTTTACTGAAAAATAATGGATATAGTAGTCCGCTACTTTGTGATAGTTCATTCGAAAAAAAAAATAGAAGTACTCGAATAAGCTCTGCAGTAAAACTTCTAAACGAGCAGACAAACGTATGGAATTCCCTACTTTTCGGAATTCTCAAGAAATAAGCCTACAGAAGACATTTAAATACCTTGTTGCACAACTTGAAATTCTCCAGTTTGAAAATGTCTGATAGCTTGTGAAAAATTATTGATTCCAAATTATCAGGGTTACTATCAGAAAAAGCAGATTTCAATTCTACATATCACTTCCTGGTACTTTGTCTCTGCTTCTTCTAAACTACCTTCGGCATTTTTAGTTTCCAAACTTGATGATTATGTTGAGATTGAGTGTAGAAATCGGCATTGCCATTTGGCAACGTCTCTGAGAATGATTTTGACATTGCCGATATTTCACGAGTGCCAACCTGCGTCAGTGCTAAGTGAAAAAACTTGATATAGGTACCTAAATCATGGCAACAGGGCTAATTTATAAAAGTGAATTGAGTATATACATGGGTATTTTGTTTGGTTTAGTTAAACCACTTATTCTTTTCTGTTCGATTTTTTTTTTAATTTAGAAACTACAGAAATTATTTCATGATAACTTCAGTAAAGATTTTCGATGTTCTCAGACGCTTCTAGAAAATGTCGATGGCTTGTCTATCCTCTTGAACAGTTGGTGGTGCATGTGGTTCACGTTGAGAGACTATTACATATGGTGATTCATTTGCTTACCTAATACTTTCTGGTTTCATACGTTTGAACAAACAGTTCAACTCATAGAAGCGGCGTTGGTTAGGAGTACCACTCTTATAGTTCTGTACGATCTCGCAAAGACTCTTCTATAGTCCGGTCAATTTAGACATAAGAGTAGTGATCGAATAGAGAAAATTCCGACAGAGCCAAATCTTCGTAGAGACCTTAGGTTTACCACAAGGAATAAAGTGTCAAAAGTCCCAATCAGTCCTATGTGCGCTAAGGGACTTATTCGGGGCCCTAGGTCAAAATTTTAGGTTTTTGGGATTTTTCTCGAAAACGGTAAGTTTTATCGCAAAAGTACCTCAGAGTTGTAGATCTTAAAATTCTCTATAAAAATGGTCCCTATGATTTTTTCTCTACGACCCAATTTTTCCCAGATATTGCTCTTGTAAGAATCACGTTCTACAATATATGCACACATTTCCACACCACCTGTGAGGTAGTGTACTCGGCGCGTTTTTTTTAACGTGGTAAACCCGGTAGGCCTATTCCACGAAGCTTTATGACGTTATTTTCAGGAACAATAATTATTTAATAGTATGAAGATTATTGATATGGGTTACTGAGTTTAACTGTCGTTCTAACTTTTTTTTATTACTTCAATCTGACTCATACTCGTCATATTCAACTTCAACAATCATGTTTTCTTCAATTTCTTCCTGTTCTTCTTCTTCTCCTTCCTGTTGATGAATGCTTAGAAATTGTTCAAATGAAGATGAATCAGTTGTCTCTTCAAATCAAAATCACATGAATCTTCCTCTCTTGTATTTAATTGAACATTTGAGCAAGAGACACCTTGGCAATTGGTACACGCTGGAGAACGCTGCAACCCTACTTCGTTACAGCCACATTTGGCACTACAACCTTTATTGCAATTGCAAAATGTTAAAAAGTTTTTCTGGAGCAGGGGGCAGTAAAGTTCGAATCGGTTCCAAAGTATTATTTATCAATTTCCAACCCCCCAGTCTTCAGTTTATTGCCCTGCCATGTCTGAACTTGATAGTATACTCGAAACAAATGTTGAGTAGCAGATGCCGATGTTTGAGGACAAGATAGTTGTACTTTGTTTTCGTGTATTTTTCACAAATGTTGAATATCTGTACATATCTATGCAATCAATTTTTTTTGGAGCTCCATAAACCGCGAGAAGAAACTGAATTAATTTCTGTAAATACTTTTGCGCAGTCAATCAAATCTTCTTTTTCAAATAATTTTCATACTGAATTTTTGCCCCTTCTAAACATTGCTGAAGTAGTATCGCATTCGGTTATCGCATGTAAAAATAAAATATAGTTTTGGCATTTCGAATAAGCCAAGGTTGTAGTGCCAAATGTGGCTGTAAAAAAGTAGGGTTGCAGCGTTCTCCAGCGTGTACCAATTGCCAAGGTGTCTCTTGCTCAAATGTTCAATTAAATACAAGAGAGGAAGATTCATGTGATTTTGATGAAGAGACAACTGATTCATCTTCATTTGAACAATTTCTAAGCATTCATCAACAGGAAGGAGAAGAAGAAGAACAAGAAGAAATTGAAGAAAACATGATTGTTGAAGTTGAATATGAAGAGTATGAGTCAGATTGAAGTAATAAAAAAAAGTTAGAACAACAGTTAAACTCAGTAACCCATATCAATAATCTTGAAAGTATTAAATAATTATTGTTCCTGAGAATAACGTCATAAAGGTTCGTAGAATAGGCCTACCGAGGATACCACGTTAAAAAAAACGCGCCGAGTACACTTCCTCACAGGTGGTGTGGAAATGTGTGCATATACAGGGTCTTTCACGAGGAACCTCACCCATATTTATACGGGAAACTACTGAACGTATTTTCATGAAATTCAGCACTTATAAGTATTTCACGATGCTGATGAAATCTAAAATATTTTCAAGGCATGAGCACCTCCGGTTTTTCCGGAAATGACGTCAACTTCCGTTTTTCAAATTAGAACACCATTTTTTTATTGCAGAAATAGATTCCTTAGAAAATTTCAATTTATTTTGATGTAACATTTTTCAGTTTTGGTTGGAAAATTCTGTCTGAGCGGGAATATTCGAAAAAAAAATCGAAAATAGAGCTCCGCTGAAACAAGAATAACTTCGAGGTTTTTAGATGGAAAATTTTCATTTTTGGGATTTTTCAAGATGTAAGATTGATGTATCCACTTCAAAAATCGAAATCGCGATTCATGATACAGGGGGTGAAAAAATCACTTTCAAAGTTAGGGATGACAAAATCGTGAAAAATCAATTTTTTCAAATTAGAACCCCATTTTTTTATGGCAGATATTAAATCTACGTTAAAAAATAATGTGAGTGTATGCATCACACCCTTGCCCTAAAGTGGATATTTTCTGAGTTATTCACAAAAAACTGTTTTTCGTCTTGAATTTTCAGCTATTTCTTTTCCCTTCACGCCAAAAAGATGACATTTTCAGGAACTGTTACTTAAACCATGTTTTAGATTTTACTACCCTAATATGCAAGAGAAAAAAGTTACAGGTTGTTCCTAAATAGATGGCGAATTTGGATTCGAATTTGTATCGGAAACCTCTTTATTTCAACTAATCGGCCATCGGTTTTCTCTCCAGTGATAAATAAATAATTCCTTATGAACCATATGCAAAAACTTACCATGTTTTACATTATTTTTTTTTAATGATAAATATCATTAATTACATCTGCCAAATTCCTCTTTATTCAGTAGCATTTTGTGTTTACTATTAATTTGGTGATAATTCGTATTAAGTTATAAAATCGATCACTATGCCTAATTTTACCAATGAAGATTATTTAAATCTCATTCTACTTCATGGAGAATGTAATAAAGTTGTAGATAGAACGATTCGACTGTTCATTGAGAGGTTTCCTGACCGACCCAGACCAACGAGAGATACCATAAACAGAACCATGACAAACTTGAGAAATGTCGGATCTTTCGTTAAGAAAACTACACACAGAGAAAAAAGTGTAGTAGAAGATGAGAACAACGAAATTACAGTTCTTGCATATTTTCGTGTGAATCCTCAAAATTCTCTCAAAGATGCCGAGATTGATCTGGGATTATCTCAATCGAGTGTTTGGAGAATATTAAAAAAACATAAAATGCACCCATATAAATTCAATAGGGTACAGCATTTGAAGGAAACTGATTTCGTCAGGAGAACAGAGTTTTGCGAAGCTATGATGATTCGATTTCAAGAGAATGAAAACTTTTTGGACTGTATAATTTGGACAGATGAATCTAAATTCACAAAGAATGGTTCTTTCAATAGGCATAACAGTCATTATTGGGATGAAGAGAACAACCACCACTTCAGACAATGGAACTTTCAAGAGACCTGGAGTTTCAATGTTTTTTGCGCCATCAAAAATAATGCAATTCTCGATGTTCACATTTATGATGGGACTTTAACTGGTAAGATAGAACACTACACATGTTTGCATTATTTAAAGAATGTTCTCCCTTAGGAGATAGATATTCTGACATATTGACTCAAATAATTGAGCCGCTAGTACAGAACCATAATGACTTATGGTATCAACAAGATGGCGCGCCTCCACACAATTCACTCAATGTGTCAAATATCCTCTACAGGCTATTTGAAGATCGATGGTTGGCGAACAATGGTCCACATCTTTGGCCACCACGTTCTCCCGATTTAACTCCTTTAGACTATTATGTTTGGAGTAGGATAAAAAATATTGTCTACTCAACTCCCCTGACTGATAAAGAGGACTGCATAGAACGAGTCAGAAATGCGTTCAGGTTTGTTTAGATTTTTAGATTCATAGTTTTGAAACTCAATTTGGTTTTTAAACACTTTTGCAGATCTCTTCCTCCCGATGAAATAAGAAGAGCAACGCACGAAGCATTCCTGAGACATATAAATAAATGTCTAGAAATTAACGGTCAAAACTTTGAGCATCTTCTCTAGTTATAACTGCGAGAGTTTGCCATGGTTCTCCTAATAGTAACTTGAAGTCGGTTTCAAGAAGGGGTGAAAAATCTACAGCATGGTGTTCAAATAACAGTTCCTGAAAATTTCATCTTTTTGGCGTGAAGGGAAAAGAAATAGCTGAAAATTCAAGACGAAAAACAGTTTTTTGTGAATAACTCAGAAAATATCCACTTTAGGGCAAGGGTGTGATGCATACACTCACATTATTTTTTAACGTAGATTCAATATCTGCCATAAAAAAATGGGGTTCTAATTTGAAAAAATTGATTTTTCACGATTTTGTCATCCCTAACTTTGAAAGCGATTTTTTCACCCCCTGTATCATGAATCGCGATTTAGATTTTTAAAGTGGATACCTCAATCTTACATCTTGAAAAATCCCGAAAATGAAAATTTTCCATCCAAAAACCTCGAAGTTATTCTTGTTTCAGCGGAGCTCTATTTTCGATTTTTTTTTTCGAATTTTCCCGCTCAGAGAGAATTTTCCAACCAAAACTGAAAAATGTTACATCAAAATAAATTGAAATTTTCTAAGGAATCTATTTCTGCAATAAAAAAATGGTGTTCTAATTTGAAAAACGGAAGTTGACGTCATTTCCGGAAAAACCGGAGGTGCTCATGCCTTGAAAATATTTTAGATTTCATCAACATCGTGAAATACTTATAAGTGCTGAATTTCATGAAAATACGTTCAGTAGTTTCCCGTATAAATATGGGTGAGGTTCCTCGTGAAAGACCCTGTATTGTAGAACGTGATTCTTACAAGCGCAATATCTGGGAAATAGTGGGTCTGGAAAAAATCATAAGAACCATTTTTATAGAGAATTTTAATATCTAAAACTTTGCACTGAAGTACTTTTTCGATAAAACTTACCGTTTTCGAGAAAAATCCAAAAAACCTAAAATTTTGACCTTGGGCCTCGAATAAGTCCCTTAGCGCATATGGGACTGATTGGGACTTTTGACACTTTATTCCTTGTGGTAAACCTAAGGTCTCTACGAAGGTTTGGCTCTGTCGGAATTTTCTTTATTTCAATTGTCTAAATTGGCCGGACTATCCAGGAGTTCGGCACATGTACTGGACTGTCTAGTCTCAAGAACACAGTTTGATCTATTGAGGTTCAAATACACAGGAAAAGGTACACATCAATCGGGGCCGGAGAAACTGTTCGAATTATCTAAGTGTTCGCCTTATCTAAGAGTTAGCCTTATCCAAGAGTTCGACTTATCGAGAGTTCACTGTACTTAGTCTTACCTTAGGGAAAGTGTGCGCAACTGTAGCTTGCCCCAAACCACCATCTTTCTTCTTCTCAACCTTGTACACTTCAATATTGCCATCTTGGTATCTGTGAATCAGGAATGCCTTATTGTCCGGGCTCCATTTTACGAAGGTTGGGTGATCGAAATCAATGTTTACTCTGACGGATTTGTGCTCTTTTGACTTGAGGTCCCTCACGTCCCAAAGGAAAACTGTGCGATCTGTAACAAAATTGGAATTTGAGTTTTATCTGAAAGAAATGTTGTATTTGTATTGCAATTTATAATGAATTTTTCGTTTTTAAACCTGAATCTAAATCTAGGATGATGCATGCAGCGTTATACGTAAAAGTTTTTACCTTAAGAGGCCAGAGTTCGTTTTTTTTACTTTTTGGGTACAAATGGTTGAAGAAAACTGTAAAAATGCGCAATGTTCCCACATTTTCCTACTTAAGAATCTTTATATAATTAAATAGGAACATGCTAAGTGTCCAATAAATGCAAGTAAAAAATCCTCCCAGATGATATAACATAAAGGTACATGAGCATGAGTATTAACACACTTCAATATAGGCGATTATTTACAAAAAGGAAAATCCAATGTTTAAGATGGGAAAGTTGAACACAACCACAAAGTAATATATTCCAGAGGGTACCTTGTTTTTGTTTTTTTTTTCTCGTTTGTTCTGTTGATGTTTATCCTTCGATCAATTAAAGAATATCCGCTCTTTCATTTTTCTTTATAAATGATATTAGTTGTTTTTTGAAGCGTTTCAGAGGAGTTTCATCCATAATTTCTTTTGGTAATTAATTCAATAATTTTGGAAGTAAATACCAATAGCTGGATGATTTGGAGTGTCATATTTAGTTTTGTTTTTGTATAGTTGGCATTCTGTCTGAACGAGGTATAATTATCTGTAATCCAATATTTGTGTTTCCGTATAAAGCAAATTACTTGCAGGTTTATTGAGTAGTTGAGTTGAGTTGAGTGTTGAGAAGAAATCGTTTTTGAGAGACTTTACCACCATGCAGGTGAGTTTTCGACACCCTTCCTCAATCGTCCAATCATATGGCCCTCCCGAAATTTGGCAATTTTCAATTGAGTACTAGATTTCAAATCGATCAAATCTGTATTTTTGAAAATATTGTAAAAATGATATTTTGAATAAAATAACTACGAAAACAACCAGTGGATTTTACTTACTTGTGAATTAAGTCTTTAACATTCAATTTTTAAACTGCTCTTCAATCATCAAGTCTCTAAGTAGATTTTTTAGGCCAGCCGAAAATACAATAACTTTCGATAGAAACCACTAGGGACTTGATACATATGGAGTAGGTTTGAGGATTGATTACGAAGGTCAAATTCGTGAATAGGTTGAAATGATTTTTTGATTTTCAAATTCAATTTTATTTTCCCAATATTTCCAAGAAAACAGACGTGAACGAATATAAATCGAGAATTCTATTGAAATATGATAATTTGAAGGTTCATGCATGATTTCGTGAAGACCATATGAAAAGGTATCAGCAGATCGTTACATCATAAAATAAAGCTGCGTGTGGCGGGGTCAATACGTGGATAGGTGAATATGCAACGAATTTGAATAAGCGCTTGAGATTTCTTGATCTTACGTCAGTGCTTTTCTAGAATTCTCTGAGTTCCAGTTCTTGCCAAGTTTATTGTTGCGAAACTTTTTCATTATTTATGAAAAATCGATACGGACATATCATTGAAATTGTGAATATTCCCACGTTTTTCAAAGATTTAGTCACAATATTCAGTGTAGGCTCGAAAGAAAATGTTAGCTTCGAAATACAAACAGAATTGAAGATTCAATTTGGAAATTCTCTAGTTATTCGGGATGAACTATTCAGCAATGGCGCATGCTTTCAAAGTGGGTAAACCATTCATAAAACAAGGCGTTTCAACATGTAATATAATTTTGGATTTCAGATAAGTATCATACAGTGCTATCTCGCTTGTCTCGACTGAGGGTAGAAGTGGTTTTCAGGCTTTCTTGAGCTCAGCCGAAGTATCTGCCTGTGGGATATTCTCAACTACTGCTAAGCGATACGCCCTCTGGCGATAGATATTCGAACACTTCCAAGCTAGTAGTTTTTCGACGTGCCTGTTATTCTAACGTATTTTGCTTACTTTTGAAGATCATTTTCGAGCTTTGGTGTTGTTCTCCGAGTTGAAATTTTGGTTTACCGAAAGTGTTTGTAATATCTATCTATCGATTCCTTTCTTTCCGTTTAAAATTTTTGATTGTATTAATTCGAAATGGCATCCTCCCGAAATGATTATTGTTGTGTGCCTTAACTCAATGTTATTCATGGTCAAAGAAGAAAGGACCATCTACTACCTCAAGTTTTAATTTTTTCCAAAGCTAAATGGAAGTAAAGTTAATTTGGAAACAGCATTTGGCAGGGAACTCAATGATTGAAGAAAGACCTAGATTTAGAAATTGAAGATTGGAAAACAGGTCAGAAAAAACATGAAAGTATGTTCACTGCACTTCTATGCAGATGTTTATTTTCATAAAGGTAAAATACAATGTATTCATTTCGAAACAACTTCATGTCATGATGTTTTTAGGTGTAAATGAACATGAGAGAATTTTGATGAAAAATGCTGCAGAGAAACTACCGACCACTTCTGCAGCTACCAAATTCACATACTACAAAGAATCATTTTCAAAAAGAGTGATCTGGTTTAAAACCTTACAAAAACTAGATATACTTTTATGGTTAATAATAGCTGAAGTTATTCATATAAATACATTAATATTTTTCATATCGATGTAGGTAGGTGTACTTGAGCTGCTGTAATATGAAGATAAAATCAATTATATGTCTATCTGTTTTCTTTTCTTTAGTAATACGATGCAAAAGAACGAAAGCAGAAAATCTGTTTCCATTATATTGATTCACTCGTTTGTGAACAAAGAGAACAAATCATATCATTTGGACTGATTCTAGATTAACCACATAATAAAGCCTGCATTCAGCACTTCTCCACATTAATAAGAGTCCTTAAATGACTTATTATGGTGCCTATTTTTCCAGAAATTCAAGTAAACTTAGATATTGGTTCATTTTGATCCACCAGGCAACATACACTAAAATAATACCGAAATTATCCTCCAGGAACGATTTAAAGCACGATATTATATGGTAATCCAAACGAAAAGTTCCTTCTCAAGAAATCTTACACAAACTTAAAATAATTTCTTCAAATATTCGAACTCTGCTTAATAAATATTCGTCCTCCACCACATTTTTAAGGTTTGTTTACATTAAACTACTAGCTTGGACAGGTTCCAAATTTAACCGTTAGGGCGCTGGCATCTTCGCAAAAGTTCTCAATAAGGTTGACTGAATTTACTAAAAAATGAAGTAGAATTGAAACATTCTCATATCAAGTGAATCTACGTTGCAGTGTTTTTTTGAAAATTTTAATTTGACAAAAGTCTTGCAATAGGGTATTTATTGAAAGAAAACAAATCTGCAAATTTTCTCTTTATTTTCTGATGAAGGAATCAGATATAGAAATGAGAGTCTGTGACACCCATGGAACTGTTCCATCAAAACTTACGATGATCATTCCCACCTCAAGCTACACGTAATCCTGACCTTATTGGAAACATTTTGACCTAGAATTATTTCCACCATGTTTTTTTCTAATCAGAAAGAAATGAATGATTAATTTGTCGATCGAATAAACATCAATTCAACTGTGTATCGTTAACCATAGAGGCAATTATAATGGATCAGTACGTTCTCAACCGTTGACCATCATATCGTTTCGAACCGTGTAATTTGCGTGTTTCATGCTATTATTTCGGAATATTAGATGGGAGGCACTTAGGTCTGGCTTACGTGGCTCAATAGGAAATATTTTCGTGGTGTCAACTCTGGCAATTGATATGCAGGCACATTAAATATTAATGGAAGGATTCTATTTCTGAACCCATCGGTTTTGTGTTTTTACACTTTTCATATAAGTTTGACCTATTTGCAGTATGTGTCAACAAACGGAATCGTTCAGCGTAATTTTGACTCAAAGTCGGTTGAACAACTGGAGAATTCATGAAGAAATTGAGTGCTGATGATAATATAATAAATTGATAGAATTCTCTTGATTTCTTGTGAAAAATTATCAGGATAAAATTGAATTGGTTGAAGGTACGAAATGGCGAATGCGTCGGTATTATTTCGGGCATGTACTTTAGAACAGTATGCTATCGTTGGTCCAAATGTCTGTTATTTTTGAATTTTGAGTCGTGCCATGGGCTCGAAAGTTTCTAGGTATGTTGCATATAAAAATGCAACGATTAAGTTCGATTATAAATGGGAAAAATCGGCCGAACGGTTGCGCAGTTATAGTCATTTGAAATTGAAGGTTCATTCCTTGATATTTCAGGACCTACGACATCCATTGGATTGAATCTTGGCATTTAGTTGGAGAATGAAAACATGCAATTGCGGAATTTTGTTGATATCGTACGGTAAATGAATTAAAAAAAAATCGCATATTCACATTTTCATTTCAAATTTTGCTCACACCTTGAAGTCTATATTTCACAGAAAAGTACCAAATTTCCATTTCACACGATTATAATTTCAGGAGATAATACGAAAATTATGAAAAAATTTCGTAGTTTTGTTCCAGGATCGTTGTTTTTTTCCGGAATAACTCAAAACCACTGATTACATCATGATGAAACTTGGCAACTAGTTTCAAAATGTTGATGAACAACCCTGTAAAATTTGATTTGTATGTTTTGAAAAAAATTTTTGAATTTTTTCTTGGTCTTCTGATCATATTATCCTCACGAAATTCTGTATGAAACTTCGGGGTGTCATTTTCACCAATCAAGTGCTAGATTTGAAATGGATCTTATCATTCATCGGAATTCGAATAAATTTTGTACAGACCTTGAACCATAAATTTTACAACAGTTTACCAATTTCAGTTCAATCCGATTAAAATTTTTGGAGATATTAGGAAAAAATCAAATCAAGTGCTTTTTTTCTTGGTGTCATTTTTATTTTCGGTATAACATGAAGAATACTTATCCAATAATAATGAAATTTCGTAACTAGTTGAGAAATCTTGATGCACAACTTGGCGCAGAATTTCGTGATGATAGTCTCATTCAAATTCGTTGCCAAAGCGGTCATCTCCTCACATATTGATCCCGCCAAACGCACCCACATCTTTATGTACTACCCAACGGCCTATCGTAAACACAATAACTTCCAAAAGAAACGACTTAAGAACTCGATATTTGCAGAGAAGGTTTGGACTTTGATTGCGAAGGACGAATTCCTCAACGGGTAAGATCCATCCAATGATTCCGCAGATACCCATTCAGAATTTTTTTTCCGAGTACCTATTTTCTCAAATACAGACCATATCGAATTGAAAATAACAGCTTGGAGGTTCATACAGAATTTCGAACTGTTCTAATATAACGACTATCACGAAATTTTGCAAAACGTTGTTCATCAGTATTTTGAAACTAGTGACCAAGTTTATTCATGATTGAATCAATAGTTTTTGGATTCCGAAAAAAAAAGATACCGAGGAAAAATCCATGAAATTTGACATATGCTTCCTCAATATCTCGAAGTTGATGAATTGTTTTGGAATTTTTCTTTCGAATTTATTACCAGTACGATGGCAATAAAAATTCGAACAAAAGTTTCGCGTCGTTCTGCTTCCACTGACTGCCAAGTTTCAATTCAATGGCTCGAGTAGTTTCTGAAATATCAGTGAAATAGCCTCTAGATTTCAAACGACTTCAACCCCGGCCGGACAGAATCTATTTTAACACCCTATTCGTCACCAGTGGGACTAACTTTTGGCTGAAAACTCCGAAATTACAGGCGTTTCCCAGAACATGCACGCAAAAATTCAACCCTATTCTTCTTGAAAGTATTTTCAACTGGACTGAGAGGTGTATAGGTTTTTTCGTTCTATCTGCAGGAACAAAACTAACTACACTAACTCCTCTTGTACTGTTCGGTATGTTTTGTTATAAACTTGCACTCTGTTTGTTACGAAAATGTTGGAAGTTAGTGTAGTCACAGATTACGACTGCAGTACATAGAGTGAGATTACCTTCTGTGATAGTAATGCATAATCATAGAAATCCTAGACATTGACTTGGAATTGTTCACTGTCTTCCTACGTTCATTTGTTTTATAAAAAAATATCAGAATGATTACCATGAAGACTCAACACTTAATACTTAACGAATCAACATCACCACAAACATCGAAATGGTAGCGAAAACTGAAGGAGCATAGAATTATGTCATATTTTTGTATTCTGTGAAGATCATAGAACAAATTGAACTACACTAACTAGACTCATTCTGAGGCTACCTCGGTAGCCTAGTCGGCTGAAGAGTACTGGGTTCGAATCCCAGCGAGGTCAAGGATGTTTGTGGTGTTGTTAAAATAAAAATTATCTATAGTTGGGTACGAATGATGAGTATGCAATAAAAATGTGTTACGATTATCTGTGCACATGGTTAATTCAGAGCTCATTCTGTTATCTGTAACTAGCTCAACTACACTCACTTGCACAGAGAATTCGGAAGTCAGTGTAGTTAGTGTAGTTCATGCAGGTAGAGCGAACGAAGCATATATATTTTGATGAGTTGAAATAATAATTACTGAAACTACATATACTTGAAATCATTAAGATAAAGAAGAATTATATATCAACCCGAAAACTGATTCCAAGTCATAGTAAACATTTCACTTGAGTTCTTGTAATAAATATCCACACTACCTATTTTTCCATCATTAGCTTCCAACATTTTCTTGATGCAGAAACAGTACAAGTGTTCCTGACTGAAACGACCTCAAAGTGAACATATCACTTCCCTGTTTCTTACCATTGGCCTTTTAAGTTCGCAACTATTAAATACACATTCGACTCCTACGTATAATACATTAACAATAACGGACACTTCCTCAAAAAAGAGAAATTCACGCGAACCCCAGGAAACTCATAGGAGAGCAAAAAATTTCGCTAAGAATGGTAGGCTTTATTACTTTAATACGAGGATAATACAGAAAAGTTACACCATTTCTGGAATTGTATAACGACTTGAAGTTGAAGCTCTACTTTCTCTTCTCGGGACGAGGTTGATAGCGTTGCTATAAACAATTATCACTGGGCAGTGGCGACTCGTTGGAGTAGGCAAGGTAGAGAAGACCTCCCAAAATAACAAATTTGAAAGCGTTTGTTGTAGGGAACGGCGCGTTATCGTTTCATCAGTGAGTCAAACCCATTCTTTCAACACAATTTTCGAAAAAAAATATTCGAACATTTCAGAGGAATCTGCAAATTAATATCGGATCGAGCTACACTTCTGTACACTGTTTTTGAATACCAACAGTACGGTCTATGTCAAATTTCATTGGAATCTGATGAATGATTATCGGTAAACATTTATTTCTGAATTTCTAATGATTCAATCTTAACAAAATTTTGCATACAGTTGTTCAACCAATTAGAAAGCTTCAATCTGATCCCGTTGAATAGGCATAATTTCGAAACCATTTGGCCGAATTGATAATTAACGAACTGAATCGAATTTTCAATACACAACTCCCTTTATGTTTCCAGCTCGTTATACTCGAAAGTTATCAAGGCAACAGACAGGCGGCCGGTCGGATGGTATTGAATTTGAGCTCGGATTTCGGAATTTGCCATCAGTAAGCCCAACATAGTCGTTTAGGATCATTCGAGAGAACCGTGAAACCAATTCCTATCTTTGTTAGATGTGGACGTTTCCGTCTTGTGGGAATCCACATGAACCGAGTGTTTCTAATGTCGTGACGGTTTTTTGTAATGCTGCAATATCGCTGTTACAGCGACCTGATGCGACAAAAGAATGAACGTCATGCACATCGATCAAAGTATTCTGCACTCGAAGGTGGGACTCGCAAGATGCTCCTGGCAGATGGCGCACTGTACGTTGTTATACTGCAGCGGTCCATCTGAAAGGTGACAAGTATCGAGAGATCTCTCTGCGGTTTATCCAAGGTAAGTTGACCTGACGATCAATAACAATTGTGAAACAACTGTAGTCATCCTCCTTGAATCCGCTTCTTCGGTGTAGGTGTTTTGGACGTTTTGGTTAATTGGATGATTAGCTCTGATCAAGGGGGAATATTTGTTGATTTATCGACGTTTATGTTATTTGTTATTCGAGAGAACATTCGGAAATAAAAGACATTCGAGCAGAATGATAACGCAATGCTTCCCTGAACAAGTGCGTTGAAGTGAAATCATGCCATAATTAACTAATAGAATAAAGCGTTGATAGCAGCGAGCTTGAACGCATATTAAAAAAAACTGGAACGGCATTTTGGTTTTAATGGACAAAAGTTGGAAAATAGAGCTATCAACTGAACTAAAGAAAATGTACCTTCAAAAATTCTGTGTATTAAAAAAAATTCTCAAAATCGAGACAGAAAGGGACCGACCCCAGATCCTGCGCCATTTTGCAACTCTAGAAATGGGGATCGAATGCCGATGTTCTTGAATAGGTTTTCGCACTTCTATCTCAAGTGGCCTATCGTTAAAATTAGTTTTTGACTTTTACTAGTTAACTACCTTACTTGAAATGAAGACGAGTTGCCACTGTGGTAGGTGCAAGCACTCACTGGGCAATAATTGAAACAAAAGGAGCGACTCCGTATTGACAAATCTAGCATTGTGAAATTGTTAAGATAAATGGCCGATGTATGTATGAACAAGTATGTGTGTATGTATATGAACATGTCGAGTGATCGTTATGAACGAGCTTTGGAACTATTACAACAAATAAGGTTTAATGGGACGTTAAGTGGGTGTCGATAGAGTTCAGTTGCATCTTTCATAACACACCGAGCGAAATGCTATCTATCTATACCTGGTCTCATCGGCCAGCAAACGTTTCTCCTTAGACATATGAGGTGTTCGAGTCGAATTTTTTTGGGAACGCCGAGCTATCGTTCTGTCCAAATGTCTGTAGTTCATGAACCTGGAACCGAAAATTGTCTCAAACGACTAGTTTGGACAAAATCGATTCTGTCCCGTCCGAGGACACGACAACTGAAAAAATTTCTTTTTCGAAATATTTCTTTAAACCTATTTTTTTCGAAACTGTTAATCAGATTCCGAAGAAAACTTGCACAGACCTCGAACTCCATATTTCACAACAGTTTACTTCATTTCAGTTCGATCCGGATTCAACTTGCGGATATATTGCGGGAAAATGTCGAATTTCGTGTTTTTTCATCGACTTCTTTGTTATTACTCGAAATATACCGATCCAATAATGGGAACACTCGATAGCTAGTTGAAAAATGCTGATGCATTCCTTTGCGAAAAATTTTGTGATGGTCGTATCAATAGAAAAACTTTTTCGAAATTTTTCTTTTAAAAAAATTTTTTTTCATTGGATTTCGAATAGATCCTGCATAGATCTTGAACCGAATATTTCGAACAGTGTACACAATTCAGTTTTTTCTTCTTTTGGAGATTGGGACAAAATGTGTCAAATTTCGTATTTTTATCATCGGAATTTTTGTTATTTCCGGAAGATCTCGAAAAATACTGATCTAATCATGATCAGACTTAGTTACTAGATGCAAAATGCTAATGCAAAATTTCTTGATTATCGTGTCATTTAAATTCGTTGCCAAAGCGGGCATCTTTTCACGTATTGACCCCGCCGAACACACATTTACTTTCTGATGGAAAGATTTGGCGATCTCCTTTTCATATGGTCCTCATAAAATTCAGCATGAACCTTCTAATTATCTTTTTTCCAATCGAGTATTCCCTTCAATTCGATCCAATCTGTTCTTCTGGAAATATTGAGAAAACTTTTGTAAAATATTGGCTTCAAAGTGTGAATAATCTCATAGGAATCCGATGAACAGTTTTCGATTTTTTTTTCAATTTACTGATAATACGATAGTGCCAAATTGGTGGAATAGGTAGTTTCAAAAGTTCAAATGAGTATTACTACAAAACTGTTTGGCTGTTTTTGCCCATTAGCGAACTCATCCGGCGCATCCTGACACACAGCCTACCCAAAAACTTTCAAATCGCTAGCTTTTCTCGATCTTAAGTAATCGTGGTAATGGACTGTCAAGCGGCCGGACAGAATTGTTGGCTCAAAATTTGAAAATGCAAACATTTCTCCAAAACAATAGCACGCTATTCCTTAGAGCATGCGCGTGAAAAAGCATTTCACCTGGTTACATCTCGAAGACTATTGGACGCATATGAAACTGCTTTGCTAATCTTGGAAACAGACAACCCCGGCATTTAGAGAGAGATGTTACCTATTTGCCTCTCTTTTTCTATGAAATATCATAGCTTTCTTAACCTATAATTGAAAACAGTACAGAAATACCGAAATGTGGCAGAACTAGTGCGGCTTAAACGAAACCAAAATTTATAAATTTAATATATGTTCAATGATGGCTTATGAAGGAGGTAAATATATTATGAAGTGAATTCACTTCATAATCATCCTATTAAATTTCACCTTATACGCAAGTCAGTGGCTTATTCAGATTGTGATCGGATCCAATGGACTAAGTTGCCAAAAATCAGTTTCCATTATTCTGTTTGGAAGCTCTGTTGGATAATGATCGAACTTGAATAGTTTGACCAGAAATCTTTGACGTATGTTGAGACTAATTATCATCTGTATATTTCACTAATATTCTTACACGAACAAGATTTAATTGGATTAGAATTATTTGTGTTAGAGAGAAAGCCCCTTTAAAATTTCATAGCATCAAGAAATGTTAATAATGTTTCCATGAACGGGTCGAGTTACTGGCCAGTTCTAGTCGGGAATTTCGAAACAAATATGTTTGTGATAACTGTATGTTTCAATTTTTCAGATTCATTCCCATGTAAAATGTTTCATTCTTAATATCAATAGTTATTGTAGTAAGATTTCCGTATATACATGCATGGACTGTTTGATCACTGTTCATTGAAGTAAATTATTATATTTTGGATCAATGAGAATCCTTCAACAAATTAACCTGTATGAGTTGTTAATCTCTGGATTCAATCATAATAAATGATCATTCTGTAGCTACTATGTGAGATATATTTGACTTAATAAATTTTCAGGTAATATGTTTGTTTGATTTATGTTCTACAGGAGATAATAAAAATTCCAATATTTCAAATGTATAAAGGTACCTGCACGAATATTTGAATCGCTGTCATTTTTCCCGCCACGACACCAAAAGACGGCGGCCACTCTGTTTCCCTGATTTAGTAGGGAGTTAGCGAGCACTTCTAGGATTTTGTTATTCTATGTTGAAACCTCAGCCTAACCAAAAATATTTGACTATATTCACACTTGGACGGATACGACATGAAAAGTATAGATTTAGGTAGAGCCATAACAATTTTTATTGTTGATCTGATAATTACCCACTGTTTCAACTCGAAAAAATAATCATTCTATCAATTTGAAATATTCAAGTATAACGGCTAACTGATATTGCATAAAAAGTTATTTGAATCGGGATTGAATCACAGACACGTAAAATGTTGACATTGAACTGATAAGACAAAGCATGTTTGGATAGTAATTCAATAGTAAACAAACAAAACGTTAAAACGTACCTTATAGTACTAGCAGAAAATGATATTTTGATCCCGTAAATATAAATAGTCTGAAAAACGTCCTTCACATTAGATAAAGAATGTTGCACTTCATGAAAGATATAAGAAATAATTATCTTTGGACAAGATAAGAATGCAAATGCTTACTGATTATTGAAATTATCGTTTCGAAAAAATATCTGTATTTTTCGAAAATGGTCTTGAACGATAGAGTTGGAGTCATCAAATTTAACTCTGTCGGACCGTCCGTAGGTACTTTCGCAAATTTTAAGAATGGGTTTGAAGCATAAATATCTCGATTAAGTTCAATAAAGGGCAACATCTGCCCAATGGTTTCGGACTTTAAGTCAGCTGAATTTTGTTTCCTCAAAAGCTCAAAATGTATACTCAATTGCAAACATGGTTTGCAGTTGTAGAGTACCAACCTGAAGATACGCAATATACAGGGTCTTTCACGAGGAACCTCACCCATATTTATACGGGAAACTACTGAACGTATTTTCATGAAATTCAGCACTTATAAGTATTTCACGATGCTGATGAAATCTAAAATATTTTCAAGGCATGAGCACCTCCGGTTTTTCCGAAAATGACGTCAACTTCCGTTTTTCAAATTAGAACACCATTTTTTTATTGCAGAAATAGATTCCTTAGAAAATTTCAATTTATTTTGATGTAACATTTTTCAGTTTTGGTTGGAAAATTCTCTCTGAGCATGAAAATTCGAAAAAAAAATCGAAAATAGAGCTCCGCGGAAACAAGAATAACTTCGAGGTTTTTGGAAGGAAAATTTTCATTTTTGGAATTTTTCAAGATGTAAAATTGATGTATCCACTTTAAAAATCGAAATCGCGATTCATGATACAGGGGATGAAAAAATCGCTTTCAAAGTTAGGGATGACAAAATCGTGAAAAATCAATTTTTTCAAATTAGAACCCCATTTTTTTATAGCAGATATTGAATCTACGTTAAAAAATAATGTGAGTGTATGCATCACACCCTTGCCCTAAAGTGGATATTTTCTGAGTTATTCACAAAAAACTGTTTTTCGTCTTGAATTTTCAGCTATTTCTTTTCCCTTCAGGCCAAAAAGATGACATTTTCAGGAACTGTTACTTAAACCATGTTTTAGATTTTACTACCCTAATATGCAAGAGAAAAAAGTTACAGGTTGTTCCTAAATAGATGGCGAATTTGGATTCGAATTTGTATCGGAAACCTCTTTATTTCAACTAATCGGCCATCGGTTTTCTCTCCAGTGATAAATAAATAATTCCTTATGAACCATATGCAAAAACTTACCATGTTTTACATTATTTTTTTTTAATGATAGATATCATTAATTACATCTGCCAAATTCCTCTTTATTCAGTAGCATTTTGTGTTTACTATTAATTTGGTGATAATTCGTATTAAGTTATAAAATCGATCACTATGCCTAATTTTACCAATGAAGATTATTTAAATCTCATTCTACTTCATGGAGAATGTAATAAAGTTGTAGATAGAACGATTCGACTGTTCATTGAGAGGTTTCCTGACCGACCCAGACCAACGAGAGATACCATTAACAGAACCATGACAAACTTGAGAAATGTCGGATCTTTCGTTAAGAAAACTACACACAGAGAAAAAAGTGTAGTAGAAGATGAGAACAACGAAATTACAGTTCTTGCATATTTTCGTGTGAATCCTCAAAATTCTCTCAAAGATGCCGAGATTGATCTGGGATTATCTCAATCGAGTGTTTGGAGAATATTAAAAAAACATAAAATGCACCCATATAAATTCAATAGGGTACAGCATTTGAAGGAAACTGATTTCGTCAGGAGAACAGAGTTTTGCGAAGCTATGATGATTCGATTTCAAGAGAATGAAAACTTTTTGGACTGTATAATTTGGACAGATGAATCTAAATTCACAAAGAATGGTTCTTTCAATAGGCATAACAGTCATTATTGGGATGAAGAGAACAACCACCACTTCAGACAATGGAACTTCAAGAGACCTGGAGTTTCAATGTTTTTTGCGCCATCAAAAATAATGCAATTCTCGATGTTCACATTTATGATGGGACTTTAACTGGTAAGATAGAACACTACACATGTTTGCATTATTTAAAGAATGTTCTCCCTTAGGAGATAGATATTCTGATATATTGACTCAAATAATTGAGCCGCTAGTACAGAACCATAATGACTTATGGTATCAACAAGATGGCGCGCCTCCACACAATTCACTCAATGTGTCAAATATCCTCTACAGGCTATTTGAAGATCGATGGTTGGCGAACAATGGTCCACATCTTTGGCCACCACGTTCTCCCGATTTAACTCCTTTAGACTATTATGTTTGGGGTAGGATAAAAAATATTGTCTACTCAACTCCCCTGACTGATAAAGAGGACTGCATAGAACGAGTCAGAAATGCGTTCAGGTTTGTTTAGATTTTTAGATTCATAGTTTTGAAACTCAATTTGGTTTTTAAACACTTTTGCAGATCTCTTCCTCCCGATGAAATAAGAAGAGCAACGCACGAAGCATTCCTGAGACGTATAAATAAATGTCTAGAAATTAACGGTCAAAACTTTGAGCATCTTCTCTAGTTATAACTGCGAGAGTTTGCCATGGTTCTCCTAATAGTAACTTGAAGTCGGTTTTAAGAAGGGGTGAAAAATCTACAGCATGGTTCAAATAACAGTTCCTGAAAATTTCATCTTTTTGGCGTGAAGGGAAAAGAAATAGCTGAAAATTCAAGACGAAAAACAGTTTTTTGTGAATAACTCAGAAAATATCCATTTTAGGGCAAGGGTGTGATGCATACACTCACATTATTTTTTAACGTAGATTCAATATCTGCCATAAAAAAATGGGGTTCTAATTTGAAAAAATTGATTTTTCACGATTTTGTCATCCCTAACTTTGAAAGCGATTTTTTCACCCCCTGTATCATGAATCGCGATTTCGATTTTTAAAGTGGATACATCAATCTTACATCTTGAAAAATCCCAAAAATGAAAATTTACCATCCAAAAACCTCGAAGTTATTCTTGTGTCAGCGGAGCTCTATATTCGATTTTTTTTTCGAATTTTCCCGCTCAGAGAGAATTTTCCAACCAAAACTGAAAAATGTTACATCAAAATAAATTGAAATTTTCTAAGGAATCTATTTCTGCAATAAAAAAATGGTGTTCTAATTTGAAAAACGGAAGTTGACGTCATTTCCGGAAAAACCGGAGGTGCTCATGCCTTGAAAATATTTTAGATTTCATCAGCATCGTGAAATACTTATAAGTGCTGAATTTCATGAAAATACGTTCAGTAGTTTCCCGTATAAATATGGGTGAGGTTCCTCGTGAAAGACCCTGTATAGTCAGGATTAACTATTCAAAAACCTAGAAAAACACTGACGTGAAGTCCAAAGCTTTTGCACGCATGTTCATTTTTGGTGATATCCTTTGAATTGACTTCGCGTCAGTGCTTTTCTAGGCTTTTTTCGTTAAAGTACAGGATTTCAATTCTGTTTTTTCGGAAATATTGGGAGAAAAATTTTAAATGAATCCACCGAATGATTCCGCAGATATACCAATTCAAAATTTTATTTTCCCAATATTTCCAAAAATACAGATTAGATCCAATTGAAATCCAGTACTCTATCGAAAAATGATAGTTCGAAGATTTATACATCATTTAATGAGGATAATATGATAAGATCACAAAATATTGAATATTTGAAAACAAAATTTGGAATTTTTTTCAAATTGTTCTGATGACACGATTGTCACGAAATTCCGCTCAAAGTTGTCCTTTAGCATCTTCAAACTAGCTGCAAAGTTTCATCATGATTGAATCAGTATTTCTTGAGTTATACCGAAATAACAACGATATCGAGAGGAAAACTACGAAATTTTACATATTTTCCCGAATATCTCCAAAAATAATTGCCGTATCGAATTGAAATTTGGTACACTGCTGTGGAATATGGAGCTGAAAATATGAGCAAAATTGTTTTTGTATAAGATAAATAGTCTCTGAAAAAAATTTTTTTCTGAAAAAATAAAATAACCTCAAAACTTCAAATGGCTATAACTATGAGACCATTCGGCCGGTTTGTCCTATTAACGAACCTAATCAGCGCATTCCAATGCGCAACCTAATCTGAAAGTTTCAAGTCACCATCTGGCTCTGTTCGACACTTATCGTGTCGTCGGCTGGACAGAATCGATTTTGACACCGGATTCGTCATCAGTGAGTCCAACCTACTCTGATGTTCCCCTAGAATATGCTCGCAAAAACAAATATTTTCAAATTCTCCGATATTTCAAAGCTTTTTGCCTCATACTGAAATTTCTGAGTCGTTGACGTACATCTATAAAATGAGTTACCTATATAAGAAATCAGCCTCATATCTGTTTCATATGAAAAGAAAATCAAGTTATTCTGATTTAAGATGTGAATAGATAGAAAAGAGGCGAAAATTCTATTTCTGTCCAATATATCTCAAGAAAGAGTAACATCTATTCTTCAAAAAAAATCGTGAATTCATCCTAAAATGTGGGCTTCGGTCGACAATGTCAATATATGGTTCACTCTACTCTACCACCATTCACTATGACCACAAAGTAAGCATAGCCACTTGCACGGAAGTCAATGAAAACCATCTCAGTAATTGTCGAAAATTTGTCGTGAAAGAAAAGAATTGGCCGCGCTCTTAGTTTTTATTAAAGTGGTAGCTCTGCTACCTTAATATTAAGTAAGCAGAGCCATTCTAAAATATGCATCGAATTCGATGAAAAATGTTATGAATAAATGACGAGTATTTGTCGTAGACCACCTAACGTGAAAAAAAACCGAAAAAATTATTTTTATAGCTTTTTTGTACGTCTTAATGAAAAGTCCTGATTTCTTAGAATATTTCGCTAAGTCGGCAACACTGCATTGGTATATTGACATTTCAGGTTTATTTTTCGTATCATTATTGATTGATATTGGGTTGTATGTTAAATCTTCCATTTCCCGAAATGAACAATTTTCGTTTCAATGCTGGATAATGGAAATATTCCATTCTCATGGATATACATCGACGTAGCTATGTGATATAAGAAAGTTAACTTTATATTAAGTAAGCAGAGCCACCCCTATTGAAAAAAAAATAAAAGACAAATTTTTTTCTTTCACGACGAATATGTTTTGATCGTCTTTCACTCGTTCAGCTCATTTCCGGAAGAAAAAACGGTCATCTAATTAACTTTCTTGTATCACAAAGTTACGTCGATGTATGTCCGTGAGAATTTTTCGTTTCGGGAAATACAAGATTTAACATATACAACCCAATACCACTCAATAATGAAACGAAAAAAAAAACCTGAAATGTCAATATACCAATGCAGGGTTACCGACTTTGCGAAATATCCTAAGAAATCAGAACATTATATTAAAACCTAAAAAAAAGCTATAAAAAAATGATGTTTTCTGTTTTTTTCACGTCAGATGGTCTATAACAAATACTCGACAATTATTTATAACATTTTTGATCCAATTCGATGCATATTTTAGAATGGCCCTGCTATCTTAATATTAAGCTAGCTGAGCTACCCCTTAAAAAAAAAACTAAAAGCGCGACAATTTTTTTTCTTTCACGACAAATATGTTTTGGTCGTCCTTCAATCGTTCAGCTCATTTCCGGTCATCTAATTAACTTTCTTGTACCGCAAAGTTACATCGATGTATATATCCGTGAGAATGGAATATTTTCATTATTCAGCATTGAAACGAAAATTGTTCATTTCGGGAAATGGAAGATTCAACATACAACCCAATATCAGTTAATAATGATACGAAAAATGACTTTTCTTTAAAATAATCATTTTTTCGCAGTGCTAATTCTATGTGATCGGACCTTGTTTTAGCTGGTATTTATGAATATTTTCATATCATCAATCATTAAAATACATATTTTTCTGTAATACCTTTACATAATATCTTGATATCTTATAATATTCTTTTATTGTCCTCAACGTACTAAATTGAATGACGAATTAAAATATTATATCAACTGACTTATAACGATTGAAGTAAAACAAAAAATTTGACAAGCTTGTTCATTTCGAGCATTGCAAACATTCACCTATGATTCAGCAGATATATTCATTAAAATTCTGTCCTGCCAATATCACCAAAAAGACATGCCCGATCACATATAGGAATCTATCTACTTTTTGAAAAAATGACAGCGTGAATGTTCCAATGAAGTACAATTTTAAAATCAGGGAAAAAGAATGGACTGTAAGAAATACTAGCTGAGACCACTCAATCGAATCTGTATTTTTGACAATATAAGGAAACTAAAATTGGGTGTTTAGTATCTTCATAATTTACCCAAAAACTTAGGTGTTTTTATAATGTATGTGGCTCAATTTCGAAAAAAGAAATACTTTGACAGATTTCTCAAAATCCATGGGGATTCAGAAATCTAAGGGAGCATCTTATTTCAACTTTGAGTGACACGGCAAAAAACACAGTTTCACGTTAGATTCTGAAAACAACGTTTTCCGATTGTAAACACAATGACATATGAAACTAACATCTTACGCCAACGAATCTAACGTATCTAAAACATATTTGGGAAGATGCACGTTGCAAATTACTTTCTACTTAACATGAAAACTCTCTAAATTTTATACTTCAGCTCATCAGTGTTCTGTTAATAGCTTTAATGATTACTGACATTGACTAGGTTGATTTAAATTTTAACATGAAGTATTTTGCAGGAGAAGCGACAGAATGTTTCCAATGTAAATCAGATGTTCTTGATGGTGACTGTGCCCAGGGAACAGTTTCTGAAACTTGCCAAGGAACAAACTGTTATTCTTACATTTGGCAGGAAAAATATAGGAATGTGGTTGGATTAACATCGTCCAAAAACTGGTGTTTCAGAGGCTGCACTGAAGCTGAAAACCCATGCACAGGCGATATCATCAGTTCTACTTGCACAGTGTGCAAACAAGATAGATGCAACAACCAAGGACTTGTAAACGTTGCATTTCTTGGGATAAAATGAATTTTTTATCCTCTCGTCTCATCGGATCATTTATACTGTTCAATTCGAATTCATAATAAAATTAAAGGGTGAGCTGATATTTCCAAATGTCTTCCTACTATTCCTTCCTTCTAATATCAATTCGTTGATCGAACACACTGGTCAATTTATTGTATTGTATTTTCCGACTATCCTAGGCTTCAACAAAATCCCTCAGAAGCTTAAAGCTTGTGCGATTTAGGATACCGGATGTACTTGGAATAACAATAGATAGACACCTAACTTGGGCAGAACACTGTAGTATATTGGCATCTAAATTAAATTCAGTAATATATACAATGAAGGCTATTAGAAATCAAGTGGATGTGAACACATTAAAAACTATCCATTACGCAAACTTCCAATCACTATTGTCCTACGGCATTATTTTTTGGGGATCTAGTTCACAAGCTGAGCATATATTGATTATACAGAAGCAAGCCATTAGAACCATGTTCAATATGAAATTCAGATCATCATGTAGAAGTGTTTTCAAGTCAAACCATATTTTAACTTTGCCAGGGCTGTACATTTACCGTACATTACTGTTTTTTCGCAAGCATCCACATTATCTGGAAGAATATAAAAATAACAACTCGACAAGGAGAATTCACGAATATTTTTTTCCAATTCATAAATTTTCGATCACTGAACGAAGTACTTTGTATATGGGTATAAAATTGTATAATTCTCTGCCAATTGTCATAAGATTTATTTCTGATTACAATGCATTTCGTAGGGCACTATTTGTGTTTGTATTGAATTGTGAGCCATATTCCATCGAAGAATTTATAGATTTTGTAGAACATAATGGTAGTTCCAAATTGATTATTTCCCGTGGTTTGCTGTATTGGTTGTTTGTTTTTGATTTTGACTTGTTTTCATTTCATTATTGTAATTGTATAATGGTGATTTTGAGAATAAATGATGTTATTATTATTATTATTATTATTATTCTGTGTAGACTTTGTTACTAATTATGATGCCACCAGTCTTTGTTGTTGACATATTCCACTACACTGTTTTCGCTTCATTATGATCGGTATTGTTTCACCCGAATTTTATATTATTAATGAGGTGACAAGAGAGACCAACTGACAGTAGCCATGAAGATGATATTAAATATATCGAAACGTCGGCATTCCGTCAAATTGAGTTTTTCTCTAATTCAGACCAAAAAGTACCCTCTCATTATTCATCCAATTTTGTTACTAATTCCTTGCGCCACGTTAGGAACAGCACTGTTAATTATTTACCCAACACCGAATGGTTGGACGGTTCCCTGAAAACCGGAAAAGTTGTTTCCCAGCCAAGGGCTTGAACCCCAGACCTTACGATCATGAGGCCTGAGCTCTAACCACTGAGCTACCGTATTCTTTATGAGGCACCATTTACTAAAGATTAAAGCTAATTTTAGGAGGATTCCGCATAATTTTTTAGGTTCTCTTTTATGGGTTTTCACTCCCAATATCTGAAACAGAACCATTAAAAATTAAATAAAATGGGGTTTTTCATGAAAAACGCCCTTGCAGATTGCAGTATCAAACTATTTGTCAAGGGCAGTTTCTTGCAAAACAGATTGCCTAATGAATAATACAGGAAAAATACAAACGATAAAGAAATCGAACTGTGACGTTTCATAGTACAAACCTGACTCTTTCATCAGACAAAGCAGCAAATTTCAAGAATAATCTTCTTTCAATTTTTCGTTTCGATTTGAGACTTTTGTCAAATTCTCAGTTTTGGGAAAACAAACAAACTGTCAAATCGACAAAAGTCTCAAATCGAAAAAAAAAAATGAAAGAAAATAATTCTGCTTTGTGTGATGAAAGAGTCAGATTTGTACTCTGAAACGTCACAGTTCGTTTTCTTTATAGTTTGTATTGTTCATTAGGCAATCTGTTTTGCAGGAAACTGCTCTTGACAAATAGTTTGATACTGCAATCCACATTTTCATGAAGAAAACAATTTTCATTTAATTTTTAATACTTCTGTTTCAGATATTGGGAGTGAAAACCCATAGAAAACCATTTGGTAAGAAGTTGTTTTTTTGAAAATATTAATTTCGGAGCCAATGAATTCTCAGTGACATTGGGAGGCTTACATTTAGAAGGAATCACTTCGCGAATTTTATATTTTGTCAACAGAATGGCAAAACTTAGAGCCTGCTATGAAATTGTACCAATGTTGTAGTTTAATAAACGAGGTTTTTCATTGTCATTTTGTTTGTTAAAGCAGAGGTTCATGCAATCTGAAGCTGTTTTCAGTTATTGTCCGACAATCGGCTTGTGTTGAGCCATAATTAGAGTAACAAAATGCCTTAAGTTCGAAGACTTCAACATAATCACCACGTAAGCAATTTTGTCTCATCTAAATGGGCAACCAGACGTTCCAGCAAGACAACGCACGTCTCCCAATTGCTCGTCGACCTATGGTTTTTCTTCAAGAAGCTGGCCGTAACGTGTTGACGTGACCACCCCGTTCACCGGATTTGAATCCCATTGAGCGTGAGAGAACTGTGAAGCAAAGACTGCTCAATTCGCACCAAAATCTACAGAATCTGGTACAGTTAATTCATCAAGTTCGAGTTGCTTTTAACGAGTTTTACGAGCAGACAACGACCATCGTATTTCGTCGTTGCATAGACATGAACGAGAGTTTACTCAGCTACGGGCTTGTTGAACACATAATTAATTTTCTGCTCAAATGTTAATACAATTTTCTGAAAATGTTTTTGTTTCATTCTAGATGAAAAACTTCCACAGGGCCAAAAACTGCTATAGGAGCACTGACATGAAGCCAGAAGCCTTCACACGTTTTTCAAATAAGAAGCCATCAAGCATTCACATATTGAACCCGGCCATCGCAGCTTTACTCTTTTATAAAACAATTTTTCGATCCTCTAATTATATAATTCTCGCGATATTCTATATAAACCTTAGGCAGCCATTTGCAACCAAGTACTGGATTTCAGTTCCAATCGATATATAGTTTTGTAAGTATAGGAAATATGAAATTGATTATATCTACGGAAGACTTTGGCGGATTGTACCGAAACTAGCTCTACAAATATTGAGTCTTTAACTTGTTTTTTCGAAGGGTATTATGTTTACGGTCGGTTTGTTGGCCGAAAGCATCCAAATATCTATCGAAAGAAATAAGCCCCAAACCTAATCTATACTCCATTCACTTTTATAATGTAGCCCGTTATCAAGTTTTTTCACTTAAAACTGACGCAGGTTGGCACTCATGAAATATCGGCTATGTCAAAATACGTTGCCAAATATCAATTTCTACTATTATCAATCTCAATCGATTCTAGATTTCTAAATCTCAACATAATAACGCTTGCAAACTAAAAATGCCGAAGGTAGTTTTGAAGAAGCAGAGACAAAGTATCAGGAAGTGCTATGTAGAATTGAAATCTGCTTTTTCTGATAGTAACCCTGATAATTTGGAATCAATAATTCAACACAAGCTATCCAACATTTTCGACGTATGTGAGTGAAAACCCAATTCAGATAGATTCCAAAGAACTTAAAATTGAGTTAGTTGTTTCAAGGTGACAGGTTTTAGTACCTACTACTTCATTTTGATACTGGAGTAAGTTGTGCAATAATGTTTTTAAATGTCTTCTGTAGGCTTATTTCTTGAGAATTTCGAAAAGTAGGGAATTCCATAGGTTTGTTGGTTCGTTTAAAAGTTTTACTGCAGGGTTATTCGAGTACTTTTATTTTTTTTTTCGAATGAACCATCACAAAGTAACGGATTACTCTATCCATAATTTTTCAGTAAAAATCCAAAACACTCGATTCTTGATTCCGTACAAGAAAAAAGCATAACTGAATCTTCCAACCATGTTTATATACGTGAAATATTTCCAGTATTAACAGAGACAAAAGTTTAAACATTCGCCAGGTGTTTGGAATTATTGATTCAAATAATATTTTCTCAAATTCATTACTTTATCAATGTAGATTCACATTTTGAAAAATAAGTAATTACTACGACCTCTATGTAGAGAGGACAACGTTGAATAGTTATCTGACAGGAAAATGACTATAACCTAACATTTTCAAACTATACACGGTGAAATCTGTCAGGATGTCATGGCAAACTGGGATACTTTATAAAAGTGAATGGAGTATACACAATACATCGAGTTTCTAAGTAATTTCGTCAGGAAGTTATTGGGTGGTATCTCAGAGTAACCAACAACATAGATGTAGCATACGTCATCTTTAGAAGGCAATTGCTGTCCGCAACATGTGATACAAAATTTGACACTTTGACCGCAATCAAAGCAAAGCAGTTAACAAAGCAGTTACCAACCTGTGATACGAAATTTCACTCAATTCACGGGATTGTCCACAAACAACACACTTCTAACGTCCCATAGTGAATTAAAGTATTGTAATAATTCGAAAAATATTGAAGTAAACCGCTAGAAATATCTAAAAACTCGTTAGAAACTCACCAAAACGACGGATGACAGATTGACCGGCGGTATACTGTTAATGCGGCATCTTTTCCAAAGCTTGGGTTTCAGCAGGTAGATACTGAAAAGGGTAAGTATTCTTCTGACCACAAATTCGAAACTGAAGAAAAATATCTATCATGAAATGTTTAAATTTCCATATTTAATCGAGAATCGCCAAAATTAATATTTTTTATTTCACTCAATATACAAAATCAATAAGATAATAATCATTGCGCATTTCCAAATATATCACAACCTGACTACGTCGACAAAAACATGTTGCAGACACCCAAAATTGCGTACAGTCCCTCTATGTTGTTTGTTACTTTGAGGGTGGTATCAATAAAATTGAAGTAAATGCTTATGCTACATATTTGAGGGTATACTTGAAGTATTTTCTCTATCACAAAGCATTTACTCGGTTCCGGTGGTAGTTACTTAACTTCGAACTATTCACTACACTGCTTTTAGTATTTACTTCGCGTCGGTAGTATACAGGGTGAGTCACACATTCCTACCACGTATTCACTCAGGTGATTATCAAATTTTCGGTTTTTATCGAAAATTCAAATCCGTCATAACCTTTGAACGGTTATCTTGAATCGATTGAAGTTTTCGGGGAATATTGTCTTAGAGTACCTTCAGAAACCCACTCGTTCATAATTCAGAAAATCTAGGTCCGGCTCTGAAAATGTTTGTAGTTTTCGTCTTTCGCAGAAATTTCATTCTTTGTATGGTTTTTTTTTTATGTTTGATGGGGAATAATGAAGCCATAATGATTAAGGAGGAAAACTGCCAAAAAGACTTTTCCTAAAATTATTGTAGGATTTTCAATTAAATAATGAATTTCAGTGGTTATTTAAGCTTACCTCCAAATAACAATTTTCTCATTGAATTCAGTATAAGGAGCGAAAGTAAGTATCACTTTTGCACATCATACAGCATTTTCTTAATTTAGTGCCTTATCCAGGACCTGCTTTTGAAAATTTTCCAATTTAAACTGTTCTTAGGGTTGGAACAGTCTGTTTGGCCGTTTATTGAAAACTAATCAGTTCTGCGCTGGAAATTTCTCAAAACTGTCAATTAATTGTTTCAGACCATCTTACTACACAAAATTGTTCAGAAATTTACCTTAGCCTTGCGAAAACTCAGAACAACAATCAGGAAAATGAAATCGTTAATAGAACAGTTACGTGCTAACTGAAATATTCTTTTATTATCCTCATGGAACTACCATTCCGTGGCTCATTTCTGTCTGTATAAGAAGAGACAAATCAACTTGACGAGCCCCTCAGTATTTTGTATCCTATCTGTCATTTCAATTGGTCGTTGATGATTGTTAGGCTATAGTTGTTTTCTTGAAGTTCAAAATTTAATATGATGACTGAATTGTGAATTCACTAAGGTAAAAAACGTATTAAAAAAACTTAGTGGTATATCTCCTACTTTTTTGTGATAATAATTGCCATAAATCCCCAAAAGAGACATAATCCGTCATTGTTTAAAAAAATTAAACCAAACATGAACCAGGAAGACAAAATTGTTAATGAAAATAATTGAAAACAAAATAAACATAACCAATAACAATTATTCTATATTATCTTCAAAACGAAATTCTCCAGCATCCACAAATTTATTTTGTCTTATAGTTAAATGTCTAACTGCCTTCCCGATTGTACCTAGATCGTTCCCAATACTATTGGAACAGTTAATTGTTTTTTTCTATCAATCATTGGCGTGTGTTCGAAGATTCTGCATACACAAGTTCTTTCAGTCGTCCCCAAACGAAATGATCAATAGCATTTAAATCGGGGGACCTTGTTGGCCAAGGAATAGGACCTCCTCTCCCTATCCATCTGGAACCGTATGTTTCATTAAGATGTTGGCGGACAGCAACCGAAAAATGTGGAGGTTCTTGTGAATTTAGATCACATAAAATAATTTCTTGAAAGTTTAGATCATTCTGAGAAATTTTCAGCTCAGAACTGATTAGTTCTCAATAAATGGCCAAACAGGGTGTTCCAACCCTGAGTTCAAATTAAATTGGGAAATTTCCATAAGCAGGCCCTGAAAAGGGCACTGAATTAAAAACATGCTGTATGATATGTAAATGTGATAATTAGTTCATTCAAATCTACATACTTCAAAATGTGAACTGTGAAATTTTCAGGGGGGAAATTTTTTTTTTGTTTTGGTCGATCACTAATCGGAGGAAAACTTCCAGACCCGGGAATTTTCAGCTTAGATTTGGATCCCAAATATCTCAGTCGACTTTCGTTGATGGGATAAATACGACCAACAGTTTCAGTGTTAAAGACATCTGAGTTTTCAATAACTAAAAAAATATTAATCTGATCGAATTGGACCTTGATTTATAGATGCATGGTATCAACCTGTAGATTTATGCAAAATTAAGGGACGATCGTATAAATAAAACAAAATTAAAAAAATTATTTTAAACTTTTTACATTCCGCAGATTATCAGTTTGATTCAGTTGAAATTCCACTCAAACGTAGGAGCCGCTATTTCATAACCGATAATCAATTTTCAGCATGTTCAGATGAGAATAATGACAGGGTGAACAAAACACACTTGACGATACGTTTCACAATTTTGGTTTATCCTTACAATTGGAAATATGAAGAATTTCATTGGAATATTATTATAGAGGCTGCACTGGAGCTGAAAACCCATGCACTGGCGATATAATTTGTTCTACTTGCTCAGTATGCGAATAACATAAATGCAACAATGAAAGCTATCCGTATTTTGGGATAAAGTAAATTTCTTATCCATTTCAGTTTATTCGATTTTAAAACTACAAAAGCACTGACGTTAAGTCAGCAGCTTTTACGCCCTTGTTCACATTGCGAAATGGCGACTTGGAAATTTAAGTGATATTTAATTAAAATATAAAAATTTTTTAAAAAAAAAAAACTTTTTTTCAAATTTTTCATTTCGATCAGATAATTTTTTTTCGAGTAATTGAAAAATCAAAATTTCAAATGGCTGTAACACAAAAACCATTCGGCATATTTGGACCATTAACGAACTTAACCGAGATATTCAGGATCAAAACCTAACCTGACTCTAGGTCCTTCCTTTTGAAACACACGGCCGACCTGCCGGACAAAATCGAATTTGATCACGGATTCTTCATCAGTGAGTCCAACCTAGTCGTTTGAGACCGATTTCAGCTCAAAATTCGAGAATTACAGACAATGTTACGGAACGATAACGCGCTGTTCCCCAGAATAAACGCGTTAAAAGGTTACAGGGTGGACGGGTATTTATATATTTGTAGCGAATTAATCTTCGCTTCCAGTGTGAACCTCGCTTGTCACTCTGTGAACCTATCCGTTCCTCTCTCGGCGATGGTTCGGCAACCATCCCGAGGAGGTTCCACATCGCCACTTCGCTCTCGTGCTGCAACTCGCTGCTCAAAGATGTGCTCACTAATGCACCCGGCTCACTGCACGATATCGACTGGTATAGGAACTCACAAGTAGCGCAGCGTTTCTCAATCCGGGTTTCTCACATTTCAAAGGCACACAACTGCTCCGCATCACGCCGTCATCACGGTAGAATCACGGCCGCACTTGTGGGAAATCTTCTGGTCAATTCGGCCATGAGTACATTCCGTCAAAAGCTGACCTTCTCTAAATCGGTCACACTCCTCGAAAGACGAGGCAGAGCGCTCTAGCACACAGTCAATACAGCTCAACACAAAACGGTTTGGTCAACCGTGCATCAAACGCCGTGCTCAACAGCGCAGCAATGGCACAACGGATCGCTCACAGCCGCTTTTTAGAGGAGAACACCTTTTCGGTCTCGGTCACATTCCTCCAGATGCATCTTTCTGGTATCGCTTTCACTGGAAGGGGAGTCCTGTAGCGAGTGCCCTCTCTCAGCTCTTACTTAAGTCGCGCGCGCAGTACCATCCCTTGCGTCTTAAGTACCTACGTTACCTGCCTGTAACACTTGGCCACATCATCGGTCAACGTACAAGGGGTGCTAGCGCGCACGCTGTCCCTGGTAGATCCTCTCAAGATCCCGGAAGTACGCTCATCCCCTACGGTCTGGTACACTCTCTTGTGATCCGCACAAGGGGTGTCCGCTCACGTAGGCATGTAAACGGCTTAGTTTGGTGCATGCCCTGACGAGTTCCCCCAAACTAAGCCGGGACGAAACGTGACTTTCCCAAAGAGGTTGAAGCTACCTCGCAAACCTTCAAAAGCTTCAAGATAACCACTTCCAGTGTCAGTTGAAAGTACTATCCTATTGGTGAAGAGTAAAGTATTTGTAAAAAAAATTCTGTACCTAATTGGATTCGGACAAATTTTATTGTAATTGTACAATAATTCCTGAATTGAATGTATCTCATTATTGTAGAAGTTATTCTTTTAGGCTTTGATTTCCAATATATTCATTAGTCGAAGAAGTTTTTTTTAATTAGGTGACCAAATAAATACCCAAACCTCTCTTTCATATCGCAAAAAAATATAGGAATTCGAAATTGATCATTGCCCCCTCAAACCAGTAATTTACTTTTTATTTTTATGGAAACCACAATCAATTAAGCTCTCCGATACATAGGGAGAATATTTGTCAACAAAGAATTAGTTTATTCCCATGTTTAATCCGATCATGTTTTGAAAATTGAAAGGGAGTATTTTTCCAAGGTCCAACTTTTTTAACCCAGAAATTGGTGTTTAGAATCATCACAGAATTTGTATTCATTTCCTTCTGCTTTTCATAGAAATCATCACAGTATATCTTGTTTATCATAGGAATGAGACTTTTATAATGCCAACATTTTTGAGCAAAAATTTAACTGTCAGTTAAAATTGAAGATAACTTTTTTTATAATACCGGCCCTAAATATAATAGTTTTTGAGTCAATATATACAATTTACAATATGAATACTACTTGAGTTTCAAGCACCGCTTTCTTCACAAGCAAATTGGCCAAAACAACTTCGTTTATGCAAACTAAAAGGATATTATCGTTATCATAGCATGATTTATATATAGTCATTCTGTTGAAAAAATTTTGTTCGTAAAGTTATTCCTTCTGAGTGTATAGCCTCCAATGTCACTAACTATATTCATTAACATGTGTAAGTGCAATAAATGCATTTTGAAGAAGATAAGATATCCGAATACCCTAAATTACCTTTTAGAAGAAATTGCACGTCAAACGAATGACAGTATAAATAGTACCATTAACGCACTTTTGGTACTGTACGTTGTATTCGAAATCAATATGAAGTTCTTTTCAGTATATGTTCTCCTTATTCAAGTTTTCATCATTACAGAAGGTGAGTTCGAGTAGTTTATTTCAACATTGAGGCTCATTATTGAAAAAACATATCAGTTTTCCTTTAAAAACTATTTGATATCACAGAATTAAAGATTGAATTTTTCAGAAATTTTCTAGAATACATTTTGCTGAAAATTAATATATGCATATTTTGGTCTCAATTACCTACAGAGATAATATTGATGTTATGTTGAAATCAACTCCAAAATTTTTTGGTATGGATCAACGAAAACTTGTTTTCCTAATATTTCCATAATCACAGATCCTTCGAATTGAAATCTGGTACAAAAGTTTCGAAGAGTCAACATCAACTGTAGTTCAAATTTTGATATTATTGAAGTTTTTGAAGTTGGTTAATTTCAACAATTCATTTGCCAAGTAAGGAAGATGACGTGGAACTAATGACAGTTTTTTTCCAGGAGGGCACTGACGTGAGGTCAGAAGTTTTTACGCGCCTGTTTAAATTCGAAGTCATATCCTCACGAAACTTTCATATAATCATGACGCCGACATCGTGCAATCAAGTACCTAATCTAAATTCGATCTTACCTATATTTCTGGAAATGTTGAGAAAATAATAATTCGAATGGATATAGCTACAAAACCATTGAGCGGATTTCAAGGACTACGCTATAAAAAGCGGCCGCTGCGCTGTAGCGGTTAGATAGTGATATCGATGTGTTCGGAGTACTTTACCCATTCACGAAACCGCTTTCGAAATAAAACCCCAAACCTGCTCTGGAAATATAGAGTCTCCAAGTAGTTTCTTCCGGAGGTTATTGTGTTCGGTCTATAGAGGCCAACCGTGAACACAATGACAATCCATTAAAAACACGATATTTGTAGAGTCGGCTCAATTACGAAGGTCGAATTCGTGAATTGGTAAAATCCACCCAATGATTCCGCAAGTATTCTTATATATTCACCTAAATGAAAGGCTCTTCCGTTTCGGATGGAAACAATGAAAATGCGGGAAAATGTAGCGCACACACGCACCTATGATGGGCAATACGATATACTTATTGAGTGTGACGGGACTAAAGAAATACTCCAAAGTCAGTCAGAGCCATCTATACGAGTTGTGCTTTTTTTTCACATAATTCATGCGATTATAGTTAGGTTAGGTTGTGCCACTTCTCAACTCAGACAGAAGCGTTCTACTGCTTCAACAGTTGAAAGTAGAATTCTACTAAGATAGTTCGAAATACTACCAAAATCTACTGCTCAATTTCTGTCTACTAACAATGATGAAATTATAACGAAAATCTACCAAAAAAGTAGATTTCTACCAAAATTGGTCACGCTGCTAACGGAGCTTGGCTTCGAATGCATAGGCTATGCCGATGACATAGTCCTAAGAGAGGCAAATTCGAGGGTGTCCTCTGTGAGTTGTTGCAGAGGGGCCTCAGAATAATTGGGCAGTGGTGCTTATCAGTGGGTCCCAACATTAACCCAGCAAAGACCACAGAAATTCCCTTTACTCGGAAGAGAAACCTTCCAGCTATGAAATCCATTTCGGTAAATGGAGTTATTGTAGAATGGAAATCTGAAGTCAAATATGTGGAAATCACCCTAGATAGTAAGCTTCTGTGGAATGACCATGTTAAAATTACTGCTAGTAAAACTTGGGTCTGTAACCCTAAAATACTGCGATGGATGTACGTCATGTTTGTAAAACCGATAATAACATACGGGGCAGTAGTCTGGTTTGCTAAAGTAGGGCAGATAAGCACGAGGAAAATACTCGAAAAGGTACAAAGGCTTGCCTGTGTTTGCATCACTAGGGCTATGAGAACGTGCCCGACTAGAGCACTTGAGGTCATCATAGATCTCAGTCCTCTATCACCTAGTGATCCATAGGGTAGCCCATGAAGATATCCTTAGAATCTCTAGGTAAGGTAAGGGTAATGAGAGAATTAAGAGTCAGAGAGCCTGGTCCTCTCTGAACAAGTACATTTCATCAGCGAACCTACCTAGTCATGTTATGATTAAAAAAGTAAACATCGAGAAGAACTTTAACTCAATGCTATATAAAAGGGAAGAATGGGAAGCGGAATACACTACGATGGAGGCCGGCGCTGGAGTATACGGGCCTAGAACCAAGTGTACACTATCGCTAGGCTCCTACTCGAGTGATTTTCAGGAAGAAATACTTGCAATCGAAAAATTCATAGACATAAACCTGGAAAGAAGCTATCAAGGGTGTAACATAGTGATCCATTCTGATAGTCAGGCTGCTATAAAAGCACTGGACTCCTATATCATCGACTCAAAGCTGATATGGGAGTGCCGAAGGAAACTCAATGAAGTAGGCAAGAATAACAAGGTCTCCTCAGTCTGGGTTGGGCACTCAGGAATCGAAGGAAATGAGGAGGCTAACACTTTAGCCAGAAAGGGAGCACAAACGCTACCTACTGACCCAGAACCTTTCTGTGGTATAAGCAAATGCACCTATAAGAAAGAGATTTTGAAGAAGGAAGAAAATGAAAGAGGGGCACTCTGGAGGAATTCTCCAGGAATGGAACAATCTAAAAAGTTCCTTCGTAACTTTGAAATTGCTAGGTCCAAAAATCATTTGGATCTCAGTAAGAATAAGTAACGCTTCCTCACTGGTTTCCTCACGGAACACTGTCGCCTGAGGGAGCACATGATGGGAATGGGCTTATCAGAAACTGACGAGTTCAGATTCTGTGAGGAAGAGTAGGAAACTACTGTTCACCTGATCACAGAATGCCTCACCATTTCAAGCTCTATCGAAAAATGTGAAAATATTCGGGGTGTTTCAGTTGAAAAAACATTTTTTTATGCGGCATCTCATGAAATATAGGTCTGCAGAAAATTCAATTGGCGTCATTGAATTCTTCGAAAAAGTTGCTACAAGGATGTTTCTACAGAAATAGAGACTTTTCAACAGAAGAGCAGTTGAAGCATTGTTTCTGAAATGAATATTTTCGAAAAATACCCGGTAACTATGACACGGTCATAGTCACGTCAGAAACTGACGAGTGCAGATTCTGTGGGAAGGAGGAGGAAACTCCTGTTCACCTGATCATAGAATGCCTCGCCATTCTGAGCCTGCGCAAGAAATATCTTGGACAGGAGCATTATAGGAGGAATGAGAACTTAGCCTCCTTGTAGCCCTCACAGATATTAGAATTCATCAGAGCTCTAGAGCTGGAGGGCGAGCTGTAGGTTTGCGAAAACAGCTCCGGCAAGGGGGCACAATAGACCTTAAGGTAGCAGTGGAATGTAACCCCTTACCAAACTATAACTATAACTATAAGATGGTAATTTCAAGCTCTATCGAAATATGTGAACATATACGGGGTGTTTCAGTTGAAAAAACATTTTTTTATGCGATATCTCATGAAATATCAGCCCGCAGAATATTCAATTGGCGTCATTGAATTCTTCGAAAAAGTTGCTACAAGAATGTTTCTACAGAAATAGAGACTTTTCTACAGAAAAACAGTTAAAGCAGTGTTCCTGAAATGAATATTTTCGAAAAATACCCGGCAACTTTGACACGGTCATAGTCACGTCAGAAACTGACGAGTGCAGATTCTGTGGGGAGGAGGAGGAAACTCCTGTTCACCTGATCACAGAATGCCTCGACATTGTGAGCCTGCACAAGAAATATCTTGGACAAGAGCATTATAGGAGGAATGAGAACATAGCCTCCTTGCAGCCCTCACAGATATTAGAATTCATCAGAGCTCTAGAGCTGGAGGGCGAGCTGTAGGTTGCGAAAACAGCTCCGACAAGGGGGCACAATAGACCTTAAGGTAGCAGTGGAATGTAACCCCTTACCAAACTATAACTATAACTATAAGATGGTAATTTCAAGCTCTATCGAAATATGTGAACATATACGGGGTGTTTCAGTTGAAAAAACATTTTTTTTATGCGATATCTCATGAAATATCAGTCCGCAGAATATTCAATTGGCATCATTGAATTCTTCGAAAAAGTTGCTACAAGAATGTTTCTACAGAAACAGAGACTTTTCAACAGAAGAACAGTTACAGCATTATTCCTGAAATGAACATTTTCGAAAAATACCCGGTAACTATGACACGGTGGTAGCAATGGAAGAGCGGTTTTCGCCAATGGGTTTCTCATGAAAATTGGCCCAGAGACACCGACATCAGTTTTCGTCTATCCAGTATAGAAATAGGACTTCCCATTCAAAATTGTCCACTTCGGCCCAACTTGAACCTCGAAAACCTTGCAAAACCAGTTGTTTTTGAAAATCTTTTAAATTCATATCCTTTAAATTGTTTAATTCTAAGAAGTTTAATGAATGTAAAACTGTGAAATTTACAGGGGGGCTAATGCTTTTTTTGGCCGATCACTAAGGTTTATTATTTGATTTTATTGAATAATAAACCAAAAATTGAAAGAAAAAGACATCCATCAGAAAGAACATATCCATTCATTCGGCCATTCACCAAGAATCAGAATGGATGACATAATTCGTTGGGAAACCAGACTATAGTATAGATTTTGACCTCGATCCGAAGCCTTGAAATCTAATTGGGAGTTTTTATTTTCACGAATCTTTATGGGAGTAGAATAGAATAACAATTTTTCCTCGTTTGTTCCTGCATAATTGCGAATTGAAATGCAAATAGAAGCAGCTGATGTATATACAATGAGATACACCTAAAGTATCTGTATGAATGAAGACAAGCTTTTTAATGTTCCATCACTGCCGCACGGGAGAGGTTTCTAAATAGATTTCCGTAGCAACTCTTTTCAGTATTTTTATACTACCGCCCAAAGAATGGTTCTGCTTGTCGATGTGATTATGTAAACATTCAGAAAAGCACTGACGTGAAGTCATGAAGTTTTACGCGATTGTACAAATTCACGAATTCGCCTGCCATAATTCATCTCTCTACTTCTGAAACAATAACTTCACAGCATTTTTTCAAATAGGAAAATGTAGGCGCATTAAAAAATTCTAATGCAAAATATTATAGGGGTTGTTTATATCAGCCCCTTGTGATTACATTTCAGGGTAACAAAAACACTCGAAAACTGCCTTTTTATTAGCATCAGTTATCTCCCAAATTTCATGTTTCTATTTTTCCAAAGTGGATATATTATAAAACATTTTTTTAACTGATTTTAAAGAGCTGTAATTTGAGGGGGGGGGGGGTGTAGAACAAAAAGTTATATAAAAGACCCCCGTTAATTTTTGCTATAAAAGGTTTTTCAATAAGAGGTGTTATTTTGAATAGCCCGCTATTTCGGTAGATGTCACTCTTGAAGCTGTAATATTTTGACATTTGACAAGTAGAAACTACCATTAATAAAAATGGAACGATAGAACGATACACGCTTCAACAACGCATTGAAATTATCAATATTCACTATAAAAATGGTGAAAATTTGGCAGAGACGGTTCGTAAAACTCGAACATTTTTGGGTCGTCGTGAAGCACCTTGTTGGACCACAATAAAGAAATTGGTGGAAAAATTCCAGCTGTTGGGACAAGTTAGTGATGTGAAGAATAAAACCCGTGCTAGTCGCTCAAGAACAGCCGAGAATATTGCTGCTGTAGCCGAAAGTGTTGAAGAAAACCCAGGTTTGTCCATTCCACGTCGTTCTTTGGAATTAGGCATTCCATAAACGTCATTACACCGTATTTTGCATAAAGATTTGGGTCTTAAGGCTTATAAAGTTCAGTTAACATAAGAACTCAAGCCGGCTGATCATTAACAACGTCGTGTCTTTGCTGATTGGGTCGTTGAAATGCATGAAAATGATCTGGAATTCCATCGAATAATCATCTTGAGTGATGAGGCTCATTTCCACTTCGGTGGCTTCGTCAACAAGCGAAATTGTCGCATCTGGGGCTCGGAAAACCCGAGAGTGATTGTTGAAAAGGCTCTCTATCCTCAACGTGTGACTGTTGGGTCGGTTTATGGTCCGGCGGAGTCATTGGACCTTACTTTTTGGAAAATGAGGCTGGAGCAACAGTTACAGTGAATGGATTGCGCTATCGAAAGATGATTAATGATTTTTTATGGCCAGAATTGGATGGTATTGATCTGGACAACGTTTACTTTCAACAAGACGGCGCTACGTGCCACACAAGCAACGAAACCATTGATCTTTTGCGGGAAAAGTTTCCGGACCGTGTTATCTCTCGAAGGGGTGATCACAATTGGCCACCAAGATCTTATGATTTAACACCTTGCGACATCTTCCTTTGGGGCCACGTGAAAGAGAAAGTCTACGCCAATAGCCCAGCGTCGATTCAAGACCTAAAAGATGGAATTCGTGAGGCTATCGAGGACATAGGGCAGCCACTTTGCGATTTGGTTATGGGAAATTTCATTAAAAGGATATGGTCCTATAAGCGTGGTCGTGGTGGTCATTTGCCTGATGTTATTTTCCACTATTAACGGCATAGCTTCTTCTTCATGATGGAATAAACATCCGATCATTTATATTGAAAAATGGCATTTTTCTTTGAATATCAAAATAACACCTCTTATTGGAAAACCCTTGAGAATCATCCTTTGAATTCTTTCTCATCAATTCATGAATAGCCTGTAGAACGAATTGATTTACTTTCGAGAGGAATTGCAACTGAATCGCAATCTCAGTTTCCGAAATTAAAAAAAAATTTTTTTTTTTAGTTTTTTTTCTCGATAAGATCGTCACGAAATTGTGTCTATTGATTTCTTAACAACGAAAAATTTCCGACCGATCAAATTGAAACTGCATAATCCTCAGAAAAATCCGAATTCTCATAAAAATAAATTGTGTAAGCTGCGATGAATGAATCATTATTAGTTTTTATGGATTTTCCTGATCTGTAGCAACGTTTGATAAAAAATCCGATAAACTCGTAAATCATCTTTTGAAGTTCAGATACTGTGAAAAAAAAACCTGAGAAAGTTCAAACTTTTACACCCTGTTTCTCGAGAAAGAAACGTTAATGGGATTACCTATACAGGGTGTAACACCGAAAAAATGTAAGAGGTGATTCTGTGATGAAAATCAAGGTAGGTATTAGAGGTTGCAGATATCAGTTTGGACACCCTATAAACCCCCATAACATAACATTAAATCTTTGGTTACTGCTGAAATATAAGTAAATCTATTCATTATCAAAAACGTGTTAAATAAATATTTACGGTATTGAACGACAGATTTGTACTTATTGAGCTCATTGAAAGTGAGATTTAGGTTTTGAGACCACACCGTGTTTAGGATCGACCATGAAATGGTTGTCCGAGTTTATTTACAAAAGTAATAAACGTGATTTGTGGAAACTATCGGACAAGGATTTCACTGAATTTGAGTTTCTCAAATGCGTCAGCTTCCCTTTCATTGAGACTTCTTGATATTATCTGTACAGATTAATAGATTTCCAATTCACATTCCAATTAATTGCAGATTTTCAAGATTTGGCACAAATAAAAAGTTACAAGTCGACGTCATTATGACTTTGCCTGCGTGAGATAGTCGTACAGAAATTCAAAACAAGGTCCATTAAACTGATTATTCCTGGAATTTCAACAGCTTGTGTTTTTGCGCGCATGTTCTGGGGAACAGCGTGCTATCGTTTTGTCCAAATGTTTGTCATTTTCGATTTTTTCCAGCTGACGAATCCAGTGTCAAGATCGATTCTGTCCGGCCGGCCGACGACACGATAACTATCGAAAGAAGCAAGCCCGCGTCTTGGGACAAATCGGTTGAATGGTTTCGGAGTTCGGGTCATTTGAAAGTTTTAGATTAACTTCCGGATATTTCAGGAACTAGTCATGCGATTGAATTGAAACTTGACAGTTAGTTGGAGCATAACAACTTTTCACGAAATTTCCTTCAATTCACACACTCAGTCAACTGTTAAAAAATCTTTTTCGAAAAATATTTTTTTTCGAAAACTGTTCATTGAATTCAGAAAATAATTCCGCTCATGTCTTGAAAATTATATTTTACAGCAGTGTACCAAATTTCATCCTTATACAATCATAATTTCTGGGTATACTGGGAAAAAATATATAAAATTTCGTAGTTTTCTCCGGAATAACTCAAAACTACTGATTTGATCGAGATGTAACTTGGCAACTAGTTTGCAAACGCTGGTGGGCAACTTCGTGCAAAATTTCGTGATGATCGTGTCATTAGAACAATTTGAAAAAAAATTCAGAATTTTTTTTTTTAAATATTCAATATTCGGCGATCTTCTAATCTTATTATCTTCATTTTATTCTGCTTGAAACTTTGAAGTGTCATTTTTCGATGGAATAATGGATTTATTGGAAAAATGGAATTTTGAATGGGTATATCTGCGGAATCATTAGGCGGATTTTACCCATTCACGAATTCGACCTTCGTAATTAAGCCCCAAACCTACTCTACAAATATCGAGTGTCTAAGTCGTATCTTCCGGAAGTTATTGTGTTTACGGTAAAAATTTCAAATTTTCTTTGAAATTTTTTTCCGTTGGAGGTACTCATTAGATTTTAGTTAAAAGTGGCATAAAGCTTAAGGATAATATTAAGTAAAATTTCGCTATTATTTTTTCAGTATCGTTGTTTCCTCTATTATCCAAGAAGCACTGTTTTTGTAACAGCTTTGAATAAACACGTGAAAACTTCCTACCTCACGTCAGAGCTACTCCAGAAATTTTTTCGAAAACAAACGCGCAAAATGGCTACATCGAACAGACTGTCCAGAGAAATAATCTGTTGAGCATTAATGAATATATCAAGCTGAATGTTTTATGTTACACGTAATGATTGTCAAATTTTATGCCAAGCAACCAATGGAAATGTTTCCGATGCACCTGTGAGCAGAAAAGCTTTCTCTCATTTCAATAATAATCGTTATTGAATCAATTTTCCTCTCAATAAAAAGACAGGAAGTTTTAAAGATTATCATTATCTTATTAAGTCATGTAAAAGAGGTTTGAATATAGGAGAGACTACCTACTTGCTCTACTATTTCTAGCTAGGAATTGATCATTAATGAGTTAGGAAAATACAGGGTGGTTCCAGAAATATCTCGCAAATTGAAAGATGGGGTGTTGCCTAAATGTCTCATATTTAGGACTAGGTTATACTCATTAATCAATATGTTGAATTCAATTAGGTCTGATGTTTCTCTGTTTGACTGTTGCAACGATAACTTTCGAATGAGCTAGGGATTAGACATTTTGGGAGTAGGTCGCTCAGTCCATCTGCGATACGAATTAAGATTCTCCGTTCGATATTTCATCAATTCAGGGAATTGCATCACCCATTTGTGATAAACTGACAGAATGGACCACTATTAACAAACTTAAATGATACACCTACGCATTAGCGACGTGAACTCAGCAACAAATAGAATTTCGACAATTTCTGTGAGCGTGTTTTTAAACGATTCAATTTAGTTTGAATAAAGTCTTGCTCAGATTTTTATGTATGCTAGTTAAGCAACTGAATTTGTTGTAATAATAATCCGAACTTCCTACTTTGAGATAATAAAAATGCCTATCATTCTTGTGAATATCACCGGCAACATGTAGTTTCCCCATGAGAAATCTAGAAATAATTCAACATTTTTTTCTTGTTCAAAACCCATAATTTCGTCAAGATGAAGATACAGGATGTAGTTATATAATTTTAATGATATCATTTCATGAGCACTGTAGAATTAAAATAAATATGATGCATGGATGGCAACATCATAATCTATCCAATTTGTTTTCTCTGAGGGAATAATAGTTGTACTAATCTGCATAACTGTAACTCACAAAATTTCACTTACACTTACAAGATTTCAATCTAATGACTATGAAATAGACGTATTCTGAAATGGATAGTCTTTTTTGTTTTGCCCGAATTGAACTCAGTAAAAACTTGTGTTTCTTAGTCATTCAAGAAAAATCCGAAAATCAAGAGTGCGGTGGGCCTCTACCTCCTTCTAATGAAGTCATCGATTCACTCTGGTGGTGAAATATTCCAGAATATCTCTACTTCAAAGCAAACGTGAGCCAAAAGTATTGAAAGATAAATTGAATTGAATCTTCCATTTAGAATGTCCAGAAGTTAACTATGGTTTGAATATGCGGAGAAAGTAGTGGCCAAGACAACAAAATCAGTGAGTTTTGTTCAAAGTAGTGAATCTTTCTAGCATGTCGCCCATTATCTGTCGGAAAAATTGTTGGTGGAAGGTTCAAAGATTGTACAAACTGGTGAAGGCTTTCGATTGAAGTTAGCGATAGATAACACTTCAAGGACCGATCAAATGAGATTGATGCAAAAAATCCTAGTAGAAGAAATCAACTAAAAGGGATATTTCTGCGGTTGCAAAATGGCGCAGGGGTCGGGATATATCGCTCAACGTTACTATTACGATAATTTTTTGAAGATACTCAGGATCGTCCAAAGATCAAGTTCTTCAGTTTACTTGTAAGGTTGAAACCTTCTCTCAAAAATATCACCAGAATTTATTTTTCGAGTCCCGATTGATACCTCATTTATCATCATCAGTATAGTGTAGAATGAGATCATAGATGCCACCACTTCCTGGATGAAAGAATGGTTGATTGGCCATAGAACCTCAAATGAAAACAAAGGGAACCAACATAAAGAAGCGAACATCCACCAATCTATAACTCCAATTGCGTTTTTTGTTGTCAATTGCATAGCCTAGTATGTTGATCTATGACATGAGGCAGTCTCCTTAGATTTTATAAAACTATTTTATATACAAGTGTTATTAGACATTAAGACTTATTAGCGCTACCAAAGCAAACTTTTTTGTTATTATATTTGTTACTTTTTCATGAATTGATGAATACTTTCAGAAGCACCACGAGGGGTGCGTAACTAGGAATAGGTTGAAATATACCAATTATATTGTGCAATATAATTTGCTCCACTTCTTCTGCATTAGCACCAGCTGAATTTACCGCTTCCGATTCCTTTTAAATTTTGTCCAGAAAAAACTAATGCAGAAATGCAAATTATTAAACTTTGGGAGTTCTTACGTGAGTTCTTAACACACAAATCTTCTATAACCTGACATCTCACATAACCAACGGTATCGAAAACGTGTAGCAATACTTATACTTTTGGAACGACCGTTAAAACCAAAACGTAAGATTTAGAGCACCGTAATAACAGAACGCTGGCGCTATTCAAAAGTAGCAATATCTCTCTATTCAGGCTGCAAACCTACCTTGAAACATTCCAGACCTTAAGTGTGTTCCTTTAAAAGTTAAAACACATAAGGATGGCCGGCCGGAAGAATTTCACGGATTCTTCTTCGAGAGGTACGACCTGATCGTTCAGGACCCTATTAGGCTTCGAGCAGAATGATAACGTACCTAGAATAAACGCGAAAAAAATGTTCAAGCATAGGGTCAATTTGGCCTATTGCTCAATCTTCTTCAGCTTTCCGACAGTGATGTTGGTAGTTTGAGCTCAGGATCTAAATTTTCGAGTTCATGCGTTGCGAAATGTATACGAAAGATACAGAATTGCTTATAAAAGACATGGTACCTCCTATTGGTTCCATGCTTAAAACTGCCAACGTCACAGAATAGAGAGGTTTTACAAAAGCGACAATCCCTTTTTCAATGTCCCAAATTTATCGCACATGCTTCAATACGCCCTTTTAATATTTTTTTTCGTTAATAGATAGACAAAGAATATAAATAAAACTTTCCTATTCTGTGGTCAACGTCAACGTGCGTTCACTTACTTCCACGTATGTTCGAATTCATTGTACCTTTGGTTCCTTATAATAATGATAATAATAATGAGAATCATAATAATAATAATAGTAACTTTATTGATCCTTTCAGACATTCAACAATGTATGGGATAAGTCATGTAGAAGATAAAAAAAAAATATTTGAGATGAATCAAGATAAAAAAAATCGAGTAAAAAATAATTATGAATTAAATAAAACTATCAGAGAGGCATTCCTCAATATTATAGTAACACTTGTCTACCAACAGGGCCTTAACATTAACCTTAAATTGAATATTTTTCATTGACTTGAACATGTTTGGCAAATGATTATACAGTTTAGTACATTGACTGTTTCGATTTTGTTGTTCGATTCGTTTTAATTGGCGAATGAAGATAAGCGCTACTCCCTCTGGTGGCTATCCGAGTAACCCGAGGTACATAAATTATCATTGACAAGTTGAAAGAAATGTTAAGAAAATGAGAAAGTTTATGCATTTTTCTTGGCGTTTGTGTGATTTTTACAAGTGCTTCTACTGAGGAAAAGCAAACTCAAATGTCCCTCCCCATAGATTTCCACATCCCGGTGAAAAATTTCGAGTTAGGGTGAAAGAAACTTCCTTTAACAAGTCGGGCCTGAAAGTGTTGAAGAATCCACAGAAACCAACAAACAAGATTTATGAGAGTCTGTTACCTGCCTTTTACCGATGATGATCATTTTTATAGAGGTAAGCACGAATTGCTCATGAAATATTAGATCACATTCATGAAGACAATTTTGTTCCAGGGCCCTTATCCAAGCAGAGAAATTTACTTAAGATGCTCTGCCTTCCAGAAATCTGCCTGTTGAACTGATCATTAAGGAACAACGTAAATGTTTTAGTGGTAGAAGTGACTATTGAAAAAAAACTCTCAACAAGGAAATATCTGGTGATGAATACTGTTTGCTCAAAGTGCTTCTGCCGATGAAAGTAAAGTTGTACAAGGCTTATTTATTACAGCTTTTTCAAGACCAATCATATGAGTGTTGGAAAATGTATTTGTCAATCCATAATGAATAAGACTTACGATACAATAGCATTAGTTTTATGTGAATGTATTCATTTTATTCACAATATATTGAGTATTCAGTACTTCGCTATAAAAATAGTAAAGTTATAAGTATTTGTCTATTCTTCCAAAAAGTATGTTCTACAATACTATCTGTTTTTCAACTTTCAAGACAGCCTAAGAAATCCACCAAAGTCAATCTTGCCATTTGATTCTGAAAATAAATAATATTAAAATACTGTCTAACCTTGGAGATATCTCCGTAATTTTAGAGTTGCTACACTCAATAAGATTGAAGAATGATACATACCTACTTTATAAGAATGGAATATGTACTTCCAGTAATACTCTTGTCAACTATAAAAGCCTTTGAATGAATCGTGAAATCAAAAATTATCGAAACAAACAGTACAAAATCGACTATACAACGAAATCTATGTCTGTATCTAAGGTTCTGAAACTGGCCACCGTGACGCTGCGATCTTAAATTCAGACGCCAATACAATTTTTATACAATACCAACAAAGAATCGAGAAGTATATAATACATTTAATACTTACTATTCTGTGATAATGATATGATTTCTGTGGCCAGGTTCTATTTCCATGCTTATTATGGTTTTTCAAGGTGGCGAAATTTGGGTACATCGAAAAAAATGGAAATGTCAAGTATCGCTTCTGTAATACTATTCTGTGTCGACGTCGACGTCGTATTCGAAATGTGTGTTTCGTATGAAAATTCTTGGCAAACCTAGCAAATTTGTTGGATGGTTTTTTGAATCGAGCTTTTTTCCGTCGGCCCTAATATAACTGTAAGGATAGCAACTCGACTAATACAAAATTGTTATCGTTATGGTGTTTTAGGGGGTTCCTCCCCAGAAAATTAATTTTCTGGTTTCGGCGGACCGTCCAACCATTCTATGTTGAGTATACAATTAACAGCTCTGTTTCTTGAGTGGCGTAAGGAAACAGTAACAAAGCCTACACATAACTCAGCCGCTTTTAGCCTCTGGGAGGATATATCGAAATCCAGTAGAATTCAGCAAGAAATACAAATAATCCACCGAATTCAATTTCAAGACCTTACGATGAACCAATCGATAGACCTGCCAGTTCATTGACACTCTTCTTTGATAATTCCATAAGAAATCTATACTGAATTCTCTCTGTTTCGAGAACTGTAATTTCTCGCAGGTGAAAACCCAGGATATATTTATAAAATTCCATTGATATCATTCCATAGGCATAACCTATAGAATTAGAATAAACTCAGATGCTTCGGAACGAACACCATAATCAATCTAATTTGTCTTCCGCAATATGAACAATAGCATTATTAATCTGCATCTCAACATAACTGTTATTCACGAAATTTCACTTGTAAGTGAATGCAGCGAAATGACCGACCATTTTTTGAAACGAAATAACCGTAAGCATAATCAGAGGATAATGATGATGTACCATGGGGCAACGGCCTCGTTACTCTACCTCGAACTAGACCAAAAGTGGCTGAATTTTCTATGGACAGCGTAACGGTACCTCTCCTGACTCAACACGGTTATTTCTATTTCACTATTTCGCAAGAAAGACCAGATAAAGGTTATTGGACACTTTAATGGGCGTTTGTCGTTCCGTTGATCCCACTGGTTTGGTGTACTCGTATTTTCTTGAAGACATAATGAATAACGGAAGGGGTTCCCAAGTGGTAGGTTATTGGCACCTTGGGAAAAATGTTTTTTCGACTTTGGAGACCTCTAGTAAGGTCGAAAGGTAGTCAGGGACCTTTTGATGAGTTATTATTATTATTGGAATTGTTTTCACGGAGAAGAAAGAGCTCCAGTAATAATAAATAACATAATCACAAGGACAAATATCCGTCGATAAATCAACAAATATTCCCCCTTGATCAGAGCTAATCATCCAATCAACCAAAACACCTACACCGAAGAAGCGGATCCAAGTAGAATGACTACAGCCGTTTCACAATTGTAATTGATCGTCAGGTCAACTTAACTTGGATAATCCGCAGAGAGATCTCTCGATACTTGTTACCTTTCAGTCGGACCGCTGCAGTATAAAAACGTACAGCGCGCCATCTGCCAGGAGCATCTTGCGAGTCCCACCTTCGAGTGCAGAATACCCTGATCGATGTGTATGACGTTCATCCTTTTGTCGCATCAGTTCGCTGTAACTGCGATATTGCAGCTTTACAAAAAACCGTCACGACATTGGAAACACTCGGTTAATGTCGTGACGGTGCTTTGTAAAGCTGCAATATCGCAGTTACAGCGACCTGGTGCGTCAAAAGGATAAACGTCATACACATCGATCAGGGTATTCTGCACTCGAAGGTGGGAGTCGCAAGATGTTCCAGGTAGATGGCGCGCTGTACGTTTGTATACTGCAGCGGTCCGTCTGAAAGGTAACAAGTATCGAGAGATCTTTCTGCGGTTTATCCAAGTTAAGTTGACCTGACGATCAATAACAATTGTGAAACAGCTGTAGTCATTCTACTTGGATTCGCTTCTTCGGTGTAGGTGTTTTGGTTGAATGGATTATTAGCTCTGATCAAGGGGGAATGTTTGTCGATTTATCGACGGATATTCGTCCTTGTGATTATGTTAATTATTATTATTATTGACCCGAAAACAAGAGTTGAGGTAAGCCTGTAAACTCAAAGAGGAATTTAAAAGAAATGACACTTGAATGCCTCTAAGAAACGTAAATAAGTAACATTAAAATAAAATAAAGATATTCTTTCCGGCAGTGACGACATCCAGTGATCCAATCTGTTCTTGAAGGTGTTGACTGTCTCGGCATCTATCACGAGTTTGGACAGGAAGTTTCATACATCAATTATTCGGTTCAGCAAAAATTGTTCGCAATACGTGATTTTTTTTGGTTTATGTGAAAAGAAAGCGAGTTATGTCACTGACACATAGCGGATTTTTTTACAGTTGAAGGAGGTAATATTTGAAACGTATATTTGGTGTTGAAAAAATTGGTTGTATTTTCTATAACTATTTCACTATTTCGCGAGCAAGACCAGAAAAGAGGTATTTGACACTTGAATGAGCGTTAGTCTCTAAGTTGATCTAGCTGTACAGGTATACAAGGATATTATGAATCCTTGTCACCTTGGAAATAAAAATTCAAGGTCGAATACCTTACGCAAGGTCAAGAGGTGGTCAGAGAGCTCTTGTTATATTATTTTGAATATTGTGGACCCTTTTTACGCGTTTGTTCTGGGGAACAGCGCGTTATAATTTCGTCACGATGTCTGTAACTTTCGTATTTTGAGCCGAAAATGGCCTCAAACGATTGGGTTGAAATCCTTGATGAAGGATCCGTGGTCAAATTCAATTCTGCCCGTCCGTGCATCCGGCCTTCCGTCCGTATGTGCTGTAACTCTCGAAGGAAAAGACTGAACGACTTGAAATTGTCAGATTAAGTTTGTAGTCCTAACGTCTCGGTTAAGTTCGTTAATGGGCGAAATCGGTTAGATAGTTTCGGAGTCAAGCCCATTTGAAATTCTGAGGTTAATTCTTCGATATCTCATGAAGTATGGACTAGATCGAATTGAAACTTAATTTTGGAATACCAAGCGCAACTTAGAGCAAAATTTAGTGTGAATCCAGTTGTAAGAAAATTGAAAAAAAAATGTATTCGGAAATTTTTGATGAAAAACTTTTTTTTTCCTTGAAAATATTGATTAGATTTCAATGGAATTTGATACAAACCTTAAAGTCAGTATCAGACAACAATGTTCCAAATTTCAATTCGATCCGATATTTACTTCCGGAGATATAAGGAAAAAAAATGTGGCAAATTTCGTTGTTATTTGGAATTTTAACGTTACTTCCGCAATATCTCAAGAAAAACAAATGCAATCAGATTGAAACTTTGTAATCAGGTGGAGATTTTTAATTATGAGGATTACTGAAAAACACAAAATTACTTATATTTGGACTCGTTCAAAAAAATCGATGCCATGTACTAGACAAGAAACTTTCATAATTCGAATATCTAATGTACAAGACTCATCATCAATTTCAAATCTTCAAGCTCCTTCTTTCCTTTCTGTGAATATGGAATGAAGAATATCGAAATAGAATCATTTTGACAGTTATGCAGGTGCACCAAATGCGTTTTCAAACAACTTGTGGGGTATACACATATTCCATTATGCACAGCAAGAGGTACTCTATTCTTAGCAGACATAAATAAATTATTGAAGGATATTTTTATGAGAAGAAAAATCTCCAATAGTTACTGACGAGAAGTCAGATATACAAGCTACCTTTTCTGGTCAAATTAATTCAACAAAACAAAAAAAGCCTTGAAATGCGAAATTATTGAGAGAAAATAATTCTTCAAATGTTCTGTTTATTGTCTGATATTCTTCATTGGACAACATTTTTCTAGAAACTGAAAAATAATGAAGAATCCTCCCAAAATATCCCTTAATCGATGTCACCATTATGATGTTTCAATCCACCTTATAACAACTGATGAAAGATGAGTTCATTCATTTGCATTTTTAGCCTTATTGAAACCTACAGAGTGACTCAAAATCTGTGAAGGAAAGACGGCCAAGATGCAAAGAAACACACGGGATTCTTAGACGATAAGTTTTGTTTTGTTTCACCTAGTTAGGAAATGTTCGGTCTATCGATGGCGATAATTTTATCTCCATTATTGAGTGCCCTTGATAATAAAGTCACCACATAGTGCGGTTTTATAAATATCGTTATCAGTTTACTATTTCCACGTTCTAATATTGAAAGCTGAAAAAACATGAAAATTGTCATACTCTTCAATTCTTGATCGAGATTCAAGAATTGACCCCCAGGGTGTATAATTTTTTAAACCGAAAAAAATAATATCCAGATGAAACCCATTATAAAAGAGATGAAACCCATTATAAAAGAAAGAGAAAATAGCTAAACTCTAAAGAATATAATTTAGGGTCGGGAAATGGAAGGGTGAGTGTTTAAGGGTTGAACATGGTTTATCTCGATTTCCGGCGGAACAACAAGTCCTATGGAAAAAATTCAAACAGCAAAGCTGACTTTATAAAAAGATCCACAACTTTTGTATTCACACTTTTTCAACATAGTCTAAAAATTCATGTGAAAAATTAAAAAAATCAAGTTTCTGGTTCTTTTCTTTTATCTCCCACAAAAAAAATATTTTTCACGTGAATTCGGTGAAAACTTTCTTTTTGATGTTCCAAATTCACAGTAAGTCTTTCGATTTAAATATATATTTGTTCGCCTTATTTTAACTAAATATAGAAAAAGCACCCCAATTTTGAATCGACAAGTCTCACGTCAAAGTATCTACTTTTTTGAAAAATTTTCACAACTTTCTCAATATATTGATGATGTCCTATCAAATATTAACTTCATTGATTTATTTGGTTGTGAATTATAGTACTAATTTTTGCACTTTCTAAAGAAATTTACCATAGTAATGGTTATTTTTCTCACCATCAGGAAAAACAGATTTAAAAAAACGAAAATCCTACCAACTTTTTAGAAAATGTAGATATTTTTACATGAGACTTCTCGATTGGAAATTAGGGTACTTTTTCGATAATGATTCAAAATAAGGCGAACAAATGAATATTTGAAACCGAAAAACTTACAGTGTATTAGGAACATGAAAAGATAGGATAGGATTTCATGAAAAATTTTTATCTGTGGAAGATAAAAATCAAAAACTAAAATTTTGATTATTTGAGTATTTCACATGAATTCTGGGGTTATGTGAAAAAAGTGTGAAAAAGAAGTTGTAGATGTTCGTATTATACACAACTTTGCCGTTTGACTTTTTTCCATTGTACTTGTAGTTCTGTCGGAAATCGAGATAAACCATGTTTTACCCTTAAACAGTTACCCTCTTCCACTTCCCGACCTCAGATCGCTCCTGAATTATTTTTCCTTTAATTTTTGTTATAATCTCATTCTTTTCCAATGAATTTCATCCTACTATAATTTTTTTCACTTCTCACTATTTTTAAAGGCTTCAGCACTGGTCTAATAGAGGTTTGAGGGTATAATTTCCTAAGGTGAACCGAAAGATCACGGAAAAGCACGAAAGGTCCGAATAGCCTCAGGATAGACTGACTGCCCCAGAGCGAAACGACCACACCTATGTTATTTTACAACCTACAGTGAACAAATAATCGATATTAAACAACGTTAATATCTTTTAAATTGGCAGGATTCCTTTCATTGAACAATTCAAGCGTTGAAAATTACACAATACCATTGTGTTTCGAATTACGATGGATGAGTGGACGCCAAAATAACACAAGTTTTGATCTGTATTGGAGAATGAAGATGAGCGCTACTCCCTCTGGTGGCTATCAGAGTAACCCGAGATAGTCAGATTATCATCGACAGGTAAGAAGAAATGTCATAAAAATCAAATTTATATGCATTTTCTTGGCGTTTGTGTGATTTTACAAGTTTTTTTACTGAGAAAAAGCAAATTCAAATGTCCCTTCCATTGATTTCCATAACCCGGCGAAAATTTCGGTTTTGAGTGAAAGGACCTACCTTAAAAAAGTCGGGCCTGAAAGTGTTGAAGAATCGATAAAGACCTTGGCAACTTGTGACTCAAAATTGGTGAACCAACAAACAAGATTTATGACAGTCTGGTACCTGCATGTTTTTGATGATGAACATTTTTTAGAAGTGAACACGAATTGCTCATGAAATATTAGATGACATTCATGAAGACCATTGTTTTCCGGGACCCTATTCCAAGCAGAGAAAGTTAACTAAGAGGAATACTATGACTTCCAGAAAACTTTCTGGTGAACTGATCATAAAGACACAACGTAAATGTTTTAGTGGTAAAACTGACCGATTGCAACAAAGGAGTCCCAACAAGGAAATATCCGGTGATGAATACTTTTTGCTCAAAGTATTTCTGCCGATGAAATCGAAGCTGTACAAGACTTATTTATTATAGCTTTTTCAAGACCAATCTTATAAGCGTTGGAAGGATTTATTTGTCAACTCATAACGAATAACGCTTACGGTACAAGTAGAATTAGTTTATGTGAATGTATTCATTTTATTCCCAATATATTGCGTAAATTGAGTCCTTCCCTACAAAAATAGTGAAGTGTTGAGTATTTGTCAATTATTCCAAAAAGTATGCTTTACAATGCTATCTGTTTTTCAATTTTCTAAGCAGTAGATCTGAGCGGGTATTTGATCAATGATCAAATTGGGTATATGTAAAAGGTTGAAAGTTTATTAGTTTTGCAAATAACATGCAACATAATATAACATGCATCTTGCTGAACACTTCTAGCTCCTGTGGCTTCAAGATACTCCAAATAATTTGAAATTAATCTTGCCATTTAGGATTGAAATAAGTTGATATTAAAATACATCTAACAGTAATTGTAGCATTCCTACTCTGAATTGGAATAGATGATACATAACCCTTTCATTAGAATAAAATATGTATACACAGAATCACTTATGTTAACTGAAAATGTCTTTGAACAAATTGTAAAATCAAATTTTGATCGATCAAATATACAAGCAAACACTTGAAAACCTAGCTACTATCTTTCTTTCTAAGGTTCCCAAACTGGCCACCGTGGCGCTGCAATCTTAAATTCAGACGCCGATCATCGATTATGACGAAACAAGATAGCTTAAATAGATTATGTGCGGCTTACCTATAACAACCGCTCCAAGTCGGCACAATAATATTTTTGAAACGTAGAAAACAACATGTGTTATGTCAAAACATCGTTTGTTTATCGGCAGAAAACCATGATTTCCTTCGAATTATCAGTTTGATACGATTTTGTCGTCACGAAATCAAAACAGCATCAAAACACGTCCTTTGAATTTGTGTACGAAGATTTTTCGCAAGGTCGAACAGAGATTACATAATAAGATATTTGGGTATACTTGAGCGGAACTATGTTATGAACATTTTGGTCAAAACTATGGAATTGGGTTAGAGGTCAGTGGATTAAATTTAAATCGCATTTATTCAATCGAAATATTCTTCCAATTTTGGTTAAGTATTTTCTTGGATACTGAACTTTTAAGTGTTCACTACGGGTATTTTACTGTTTCGGTCTCTGCTTGACGGAAATTTGTCTTGAATTAAGAAATTAAATAATTTTTGATTTCCGCTAATTTCATTTGTTTTCATAACATTCGTCATACATCGACTTCTTCAGGGGGGTATATGTAATTACTACTTGTACAAATGCAAGGGGTGTTCTTCAAAAATGAGGTCTATGAAAATAGGAAGGAGGGGGTGAGTTCGAAAATTGTTTGAGAATTCCGTGGTATCAACCAAACAGATTGAGTAACGGTGATCTGTTCATGTCTGTCTAGTCATTAAGTAAAATTTGTGTTTTATTGTATTTATTGGTTCTAATAAATTCAGTCTTTGGCTTTTGTTTTACATATGTAAAATTGTAAAATCGTTTTTGAAAGTATGGCCTTTGTCTAACCAATAGTTTGCACATGCTGAATTTTGTTTAATGTTTTCCCAACACTAAAGAAAATTCAACGTATGCAGATCATTTGTTATACATAAGCTATATTAAACCGATTTTACAATTTTACATATGGAAAACAAAAGCCACAGACTGAATATATAAGAAGCCTCAGAAATGAATATAGATACAATCAGCAGTTTTGGAGTTTAATAACGAATAGCGAATTGGTGAGTGATTTAAATCCAACGATTTTCCAACCGCAGATAAATCTATATTCCAAATTTACTTTTCCAATATTTCGGGAAATTTAAACCCGATAGAATTAAAATCGGGTAATTGGTAGAAAAACTTTTGGAAAATATTGAGTTCAGAAGCTTTAACGAGCTCATTCAAATTCGTTGCCAAAACGGTCACTTATTCATATATTAACCCCGCAAAACGCAGCTTTACTTCCTGATGGAAAAATTCATTTGTTCCTCATGAAATTCTGCATGAACCTCATTCGATTCTATCTGTAATGTCAGAAATATTGAAATTTTGGATAGGTATATCTTCATCAGTTTGATGTGTTCACGAATTTTACCAGCGTAATTGAGTCCACTCTATATAAAAATATAAAGTCTCTAAGTCATTACTTTCGGCTGTTATTTTTTCGTTGCTGACCTAATCGTCTACCGTGAATACAATAACTGCCAAAGGTTGATAATAGTAGAGCAGTTTTGGAGTGTAATTGGGAAAGTCGAGTTTGTGAATTGGTAAAATCCACCCAATGATTCTGCACATGCCTATTCAAAATTTTACTTTCCAAAATTTTCGAAAATTCAGGATCGAACTGAAAAATGACATCTTGAATGTTCATGCAGGGATTCATGGGGACCTATAATTAGTAGATCACAAATATAAAATTTGATTATCACGAATTTGCGCATCAGCATTCGCCAATAAGTAACCAATTTTCATTATGATATGATCAGTATTTTTTGAGGTATTCCGAAAATAAAAACGATAACCAAGTAATTTGATATTTTTTCCCGCAATATATACGGAATGATATACGATCGAACTGAAATTTTAAATTCTGTTGATGCAAAGTGGCTTCAATGTCGTTGCCGAGCTTAAATGAAACCTGATGAATATTTTCCGAAAAAAAAAATCATTTTCAAATAAAAGTGGATAATTTTTTGAATGAAATTATCGTTCAAATTTTAGCGTCTACGTTTCTGACGAAACATGATCGCGATAGTTCTTTTTGAGATAATGAGGAAAAAATCCCAGAATTTCAAATTCAATAATTCAAAAACATATTTCTACTCCGATATCTCTTGAAATGAATCTGGAATTTTACTGAATTTCTAGAGATTTTGGAGCTCGATTCCTCATTATTTAGAAAAAAAAACAGAAGGGAAAATTTTCATATTCATTCATTATTCTTCGGAACTTCATTCAACAGAAAAAGAACAGTCAAAATTAATAATAAGAATATTTTAAAATCCTTGTGACTATACCATTTCCAGTTTCGAGATAATAAAGTATCATTCAAGTCTACGCAATATTCATACTAATTTGCTAGAAATATTCAACGAAATCAGGGTCCCCATTTTCCAAGTATGTCGAAAAACTAGAAGGTTCCATGCGTCATCTACACTGTTTACAGTTCGCGTTAATGTAAACCGGATTTTATTGCCACAAATTACAAATAACGTATTGATGTTCGATGATGTCACAGGAAATTGTCAGGAGTTCCCAGAGGTGTATGGAAACTTCAGATATAAAGCAGAGTAAAATTCTAGAAAAGCGCTGACGTGGAGTTATCAGCTGAAATCTGGTGAATTGTTCCCGAAAAATAATTCATCTGAAAAATTCGGAAAATTTTTACGAGCATATTCTAGGGAAACAGCGTGATATTGTTCTGTCCGAATGTCTGTAATTCTCGATTTTTTCCCGAAATTGGTCTCGAACAACTAGATTCGACACTGATGAAGAATCCAGTGCCAATATCGATTATGTCCGTCCGGCCGGCCGTGGACACGATAACTCTCGAACGGAGCAGGATAGTGACTTCACTGTCGCGGTTTAGTTCGTTAATGGGTCAAATCGGCTAAACGATTTCGAAGTTATAGTCATTTGAAGTTTTGATGTTATTTTCGTAATATTTCATAAACTACTGCAACTTGAAGTTAGTTGAATCATAACGACTCGCAAATTATTGCGAAATTTTGTCGAGATCGTATTGTTACTGAATAAAAAAAAAATTTTCAACAGTTTTTTCGAAACAAATTGTTCTGCAGAAAGTCGTTCATATTCGAAAAAATCCACATTTCACAGCAGTGTACCGAATTTCAGTTCGATACGGTAATAATTTTCGGTGATATTGGAAATGAATCTGTAAAATTTCGTGCAATTTTTCCTCGGTATCGTTGTTTTTTTCCGGAAAAACTCAAAAATACGGCTTCAATCATGATGAAACTTGGTAGTTGGTTTTAAAATGCCGATGAACTTCTTTGTGCGGAATATCCTGATGATCGTGTCATCAGAACAATTTGAAACAAAATTTCAATTTTTTTGTTCAAATATTTGATATTCAGCGATTTTTCAATTATATTATCCTCACGAAATTCTATATGCACCTTGGAGCTGTTATTTTTCAATCAAGTACTGGATTTCAATCCGATATAATCTGTATTTTTGGAAATATTGGGAAAATAAAATTTTGAACAGGTATATCAGCGGAATCATTAGGTGGATTTCACCAATTCACGAATTCGGCCTTTGTTATTTGGTCCAAACCTACTTTACAAACATCGAGTTTCCAAGTTGTTTCTTTCGAAAAGTTATTGTGTTTATGATCGGCCGTTTATTCTAACTCCTACATCGTTAGGATAATTTGGCCCATTAAGTCGATAGGATTTTCTGTTCTCACCATATCATGCCTACATGCGGTCGGACGGACAGAATCGATTTTGACACCGGATTCATCATCAGTAAGTCCAACCTAGTCGTCTGAGTCCAATCTCGTTACAAAATTCGAAAATAAGAGACATTTGGACAAAACGACAACACGCTGTACCACAGAACATGAGCGCAAAAAATCATTTTTTTTTCTAGTCAAATTTTAAATGCAATTTTCGTTTGTGACTCAGAACGCATAGATGTGACTGTGTTTCGTACCGGAACTGCTACAAAAAAGGAACAGCTAACAAACCTATTATTATTATCTATTCCTGAAACTGAAAAGGATGTTCCACTATAAATTAAAATAATGAACAAGCATAAAATGTACTGAGTAATTTTCCTTATCACATTTTTCAGATCTATTCTTGGCATGACATTGACTTGGTCGCTGACTCAACTAAGAAAATATATGTTCCTAACTGCCTTATTCAAGCATGAAGGATGTACATGACAAATTACACACGTCTTCGAGAATATCACAATGAATTCGACAGGAAGTCCTATTTCAGAAATCAACAGGCGGATGGAGCCTGAGCAAACGCATCTATTCAAGAGATGAAAATATTCTCAATACAGGGTTTTTAAAAATGGGATTCATCAAGAAGAATCTTCCAATGAAAATGTCCGATATATTACTTGCAACATAACAATAACTAAAAAAAAAACTTATTATAGTACTAAGGATATTTCGGAAGGATTTTGCATTATCTTCCAGATTTTGGTTTATTATTTGATGAAATCAAACACCAAAAACAAAAAAAAAATTTTAACCCCCCCTGAATATTTTACAGTTTACGTTTTGAAGTATGTAGATTTGAATGAACGAATAAAAAAAACACTGCAAATTTTACACAAGGGTTTATCATTTTCTTAGTTAAATAACCCAATATACCGTTGATATCTAAAACAACTTAGAACCAAATGCGATGATTCATTTTCGATATTATTGGAAATTTGCAGCGTTTTTTTCTATATTTCAGGAACCACTGGTCAGAAATCATCCGGGTAAAATTTTTTAGGTTTAGTTATGCAACAGTAATCAACGTTCAGAGTATCATGAAAATTCGTTGGTAAGTTTTCGAGAAATTTTTTTTTCCCCCAACCCCCCTTTTAGAGCCTTAGGGTACACCGATCCTGCTGAAAAGCTTTAAGGATCAACCAAATGTCAAGGATTTCCGTTCAGTACTTCCAGAGAAAAGCCCCGGACAACGGACGGCGGATGGCGGACGGACGGATTTTTTTTATTCGTTCATTCGGATCTACATACACCAAAACGTAAACTGTGAAATTTTCAGGGGGGTTAACATTTTTTTTTCGTTGGTCGATCACTAAGGTTTATTATTTGATTTTATCAAATAATAAACCAGTGTTATTTGATTTTATCAAATAATAAACCAAAATCCGCCGTCCGTTGTCCGGGGCTTTTCTCTGGAGGTACTGAACGGGAATCCTTGAAACTTGGTAGAAAAATCGTGTGTCACTCATGGTTGATCTTCCAAGCTTTTCAGCAGGATTGGTGTACCCTAAAGGCTCTAAATGGGGGTTGGGGGGAAAAAAAATTATTTCTCGAAAACTTACCACCGAATTTTCATGAAACTCTGAACGTTGATTACTATTGCATAACTTAACCTAAAAATTTTACCCGGATGATTTCCGACCAGTGGTTCCTGAAATAGAAAGAAAAATGCTGCAAATTTCCTATGAAACCAAAAATTAATCATCGCATTCGGTACTAAGTTTTTTAAGATATCAATGGTATATTGGGTTATTTAACTGAGAAAATAATAAACCCTTGTGTAAAATTTGCAGTGTTTTTTCTAGGTTTTCACTCCCAATGAATTATTATTCATAGAAAACACACTTTCGGAATGAGGAATTCACACTTTTTGTCAAAGGCAGTTACTAGAAAAAATTTCTGATGAAGGACTCAGATGAATACTAAGAAACGTTACAGTTCACTTCCGTTGATAGTTTGCATTATTCCGATATTGTTCATTAGGCAATTTTTTGCGCGCTTGTTCAAGGGGAAATCGTGCTATCGTTTTCTCTAAATGTCAGTAATTTTCGAATTTGGAGCCGAAAATGGCCTCAAACGATTATATGGACTCACTGATGACGGATCTGGTCTCAAAATCGATTCTGTCCGGCCGGCCGGCCGCAAGCACGATAACGGGTGTACAGAGACTCATGCTGACTTGAAACTTTCAGGGTAGGTTGCATCTTAAAATGCGACGGTTGAGTTCGTTAACGGACAAAATCGGCCGAATGGTTTCGGAGTGTTATAGGCATTTGGAATTTTGAGACTATTTCCTGATATTTCAGGAACTGCTGGAGCGATTGGATGAAGTACTGTATTTCAATTCGATCTAATATGGATTTTTGGAAAAAGTGGAAAAATTTTGAATGGGTATATCTGCGAAATCATTGGGTGAATTATTCCCATTCTCGAACTCGGCTCCAAACCTACTCTACAAATATCGAGTTTCTACGTTGTTTCTTTCGGAAGTTGTCTTTACGCTCGGCCGCTAGGCCGACCCTAAACACAAAACTTTGCGGAAGCCACGACTTAGAAACTCGATATTTGTAGAGTAGGTTGGGGCTCAATTACGAAGGTCAAATTCGTGAAAACCCGCCCAATGATTCCGTGGATATACCCATTCGGAATTTCATTCTCCCAATATTTCCAAAAATACAGATTAGATCGAATTGAGATTCAGTAATTCATCGAAAAAAAAAAACTACTGACGTGAAGTCCGCAGCTCTTACGTGCATATGTGTTGCAGGATTTTGTTGCCAAATATTTTTCTTCTGAGAAAATGGATTTGTTCCATAATTTTGACGAGCACTGTATATTCAAGGCTTTCTTCTCATTCTCATCGAAATCTAACGAATGGTTCCCGAAAAATAACACAACAACATTTCTCAATTTTTTTCCTGCATTTTTCTCTTGACATGATTATCACGTTTCAAGTCGCTAGCTTATTCCGTTCGAAATCTGGCAACGGCCAGCTGGACATAATTGAATTTAACATCTGATTCTTCATTTGTCTATTTTCGGGTCGAAATTCGAAAATTAAAGACAATTTAGTGAAATTATGTTCTAACTGGCATATTTGTCCTCAAAACTTGACTAGGTTCTTTAAGTTTCTATGAGTATTTTCTTTTGAGTGTTCAATGTGGTAAGCCGGGCAGACGTTTGGACAAAATTCAACAGAACACCGTACCGTTCCACAGTGCAAAAAATTTTATTTCGATGGTGTTATGGTTAGAATCATGAATATTCCTCCTAACATTACGACAGCATTGAACTTGTGAAGGTCAGTTCGAATAAATTTCGAGAACATTCCACCAGAGATATCTCCTTTGGACACGCCTTCTCACCTCATAAACCCAGAGAAGATTTGAAGGGTACCAAATGCTGCTTGCGTTCACTTTTCTCGTCAATTTCTACGTCATCGGACATCGTTGGGTCAGAGATAGTCTTATATCTAAGAAATCACCATCTTAAATCAACAAAATTCACTATCAGACATTAAATTCGCACTTTCTACCGTTTGCAAATCAGATAGATCAGAGGTTCCAAAACTTTTCAGACTCGTAGCACAACTATATGTTCAGTAATATTTGCTGTCTTGTTGTATGGATACGAGAGCTATCACGTTATTTCGTAAATTTGAATCTTGAATGATTCATGCTTGAGTTTTCCGCGAACTCAAGGCTTTATTCTTCTAGAGACCATGAATTTTCCGAGAAGATTTGAGGTCTAAGGCTGGTATTTCTGGTTGTTTTTCGAATTTTTACATTTTGTCATTCTACAAACCAGGGATTTTCATGATAGCATTGAGGTCTAAGGATGTTATTTCTGATGGCTCCTTGAGTTTTATAGCCAACTAGAGGATTTAGTACTCTAGAGACCAGGAACTTCCAAGGAAGGTTCGAGGTGTTTAGTTGTTATTACTGATTGCTCTTTGAATCTTCACGCGAACTTAAGTCTTTATCATTTTAGCGACCACAAATTTTCTGGGCAGGTTTGAAGTTAAGGGCTGGTATTTCAGTTGGCTTCTCGAGATTTGCGAACTTGAGGCTTTCTTTTCCTAGAGACTTGGTGTTTTCAAGTAATAAAGTTCGAGAGGCTGATACATTTAATAGGTCTCTTGCGTGGAACACGAATTATCATATTTTTATGTTTTTCTCATTCCATTTCGATAAAAAATCATAATGTATGCTACCTCACACTTCAACAATTCGCGAATTTCGAATAATTCGGTATTAAAAATCGTCAAATCGGGACGCAAAACCAAAGTGGGTGAAACGCGGTAGATCGCCTCTTACGTCACTCGTTATTCCACGATGCCCTGATCGATACAGCTGACGCACCCTATTGGCGTGCTAGAGAGAAAGGAACACGAGAAGAGGGAGAGAGTGGATATATCGCGATACGTCTCGGAAGGCGCGAAGTTCCGAGTGTTTAAACAACAAATATGTGAAGCCTTATTTGAAAGACCGTTTTCTCGTCGAAACTTGAAATTTTTGACGGCGATTGAAGTTTTTCAGTATTCTTTTGGATAGAATATTTGATTCCAATGATAAAGAAAATATATGCAAGAGACCTATTGTTATTTGAATTTCAATGCGAATTCTAGGATTTTCCATTCTGAAAACTAGAAATTTTTCAGGGTAAATTCGAGATCTAATGCTGGTATTTCAGATTGCTTCTTGAATTTTGCAGCTATCTTAAAGATTTATCATTATAGAGGCAGGTTTGAGGTCCAAGGCTGCTGTTTATTAAAATTCTCTTGGAGGCTTTTTTCTGTCATTCATGTTTTAGTATCTGCTTAAGGAAAAGGGGACTTGAAAGGTGTCTTTACCATTCCTCAGGCATATTTTCGAGGTTCAATATGTTTTTTCATGACATCCAAGCTTTAGTTATAAATTAATTCTGCGATTTCTTCTTGAAATGATCCTCAAGATATTCTGCATGAAACTGCACGCCATCATTCTTCAACCAAGTGCAAGATTCGAATCCGATCCGATTAGTGTTTTCGGAAAAAATGGGATAATGATGTTTGAATGGATATGGACGAAAATACAGGGCAGATTTCACCCATTCACGAGTTCAATCTTTGTAATCAAACCCAAAATTTGATACACGCAAATATCGAGTATCTCAGTCGTTTCTTTCGGAAACTATTGCTTCAACGGTCGGCCAAACAGCACATCTAATCTGAAGGATTTTCCTCTCGAAAATGATTGTGTTAACACGGACGGAGGTATTTATAATTGAACTTAACAAATATCACACCTGATCTCAAGTATCTGAGCTAACATGGACATCGGAGTATCGGGAAAATATAAAAACTATTTTCTGCTCAAAATTAAGAAACTACAGCCATTTGAACGAAATGGAAACATTTTGGATGCATAGAACCAGAGTGTAATGAGAACACCCTAAAGCCCTCATTTTCCAGAAGTTGCGAAGCTCTTATGAGATTACATTCGCACTTTCTACCGTATGCAAACCAGATACAAAATTCTGCCGTCTGCAAAGTTGCTCCAATGTCACTGGTCCAGTGGCCACGATGCGATAACACCTTAAAGACAACAGTGAAAGTAGAAAGTTGCAACACGCCAACAAAATCCACTCTGCGTGCTATATAACATGTATAATAACTTTATTTTTAGGTGCTCTCAAAACTACGTTTAGTATCACTCTGTTCCCTGTTGATTTTCTCAATATTCATTTAGGACATAAAACTCATAAACAAAAACAAATCACCTTGTAGAGTCTCAATAGAGGCCACTCACCAAAAATCAAACATTGTTTCCAAACCGTCTTGGCTAGTGTGAACTTATCTTTGAATCTGACGGTCTCCTCTGGAATCACCCTGTATATATTTGATGTTAAGTTGACGTGAACATAGAACATATTAATTTTCCAAAACGCGAAAGCAGCAAAATTAAGTTTTTCAGGGCTGATCAAGGGCAAATGAACAGCAGTTCGTGGAAACATTGCTTTTAAAAGAATTCCTCTGTTATCTTTTAAACTGGTTTGCTGAATATAATATATATTTTCAATGAATGAGATCGGCTCACTAATTTGTTTCCAAAAAGTTGATTTACAGAAAAACTGCTCCTATTTTGAAGTGAGCAGACTGTCATCACATGATTCACTACTAGATTCATTAATTTGTACGCCCTTGTTCTGGGAAACAGCGCGTTATCATTTCGTCACCATGTCTGTATTTTTCGAATTTTGAGCGGAAATTGGTCTCAAACGACTAGGTTGGACTCACTGATGAAGAATCTGTGGTCAAAATTGATTCTGTCCGTCCGCTCAGCCTTATGCGCTGTAACTCTCGAAAGAAAGGACCTAGAGTCTTGAAATTTTCAGGTAAGGTTAAGATCCTGAATATCTCGGTTAAGATCGTTAATAGGCCAAATTTGCGGAATGGTTTTTGTGATACGGCCATTTGAAATTTTGATTTTTCAATAACTCGAAAAATATTTATCTGATCGAAATGAAACTTGGTTGGAAGATGAACAGTGTCAATAAGAAAAATTTATGGAGAAATTCGAAAAAATTTTATTTTTAAATTTTCATATTTCATTGAAGTTTCACTGACATTTTCAAGTCACCATTTCGCAATGTGAAGAAGCGCGACTTAAAACTTTCAAGGTATTGGTTACATTTCAACAAGCTACGGTTGAGTTCGTCAACCAACTTGGTAGTTAGTTGAAGCATTACGACGCGAAGTTTTTTTCAAAAACTATACATCAGATTTAAACTCTATATTTCACAGCATTGCACCAAATTTCTGTTCGATACGATTAGAATTTCCGGAAATAATATTTAAAATTTCGTAACTCTCCCTTGGTATCACTGTTTTTTCCTAAATAACTCAAAAAATACTGATTTAATAATGATGAAACTTGATATCTTATTCGAAAAAGCTTATGAACATATTTTAATAATCGGAAATAATATTTCAAATTTCGTAACTGTTTCTCGGTATCACTGTTTTTTCCTGAATAACTCAAAAAATACTGATTTAATCATGATGAAACTTGATAACTGATTCGAAAAAGCTAATGAACATATCTGAGCATATTTTCAAAATCGTGTCAGGAGAACAATTTGAAAAAAATGCATTCGAAATATTTTATAATCTACGAGCTTCATCATATTATCCTCACGAAGTTCTGTATGAACCTTCAAGATTTCATTTCTAAATCAAATACTGAATTTCAATTCGATCTAATCTGTATTTATTGAAATATTCGGAAAGTAAAATTTTTATTGGGTATATCTGAGAAAGCATTGGCTGAATTTTACCCATTTTCGAATACGGTCTTTGTAATCAGGGATCAAACCTTCTCTACAAATAGTTCCTAAGTTGTCTCTTTGTGAAGTTATTGTGATTACAATCGGCCGTGCTAACGGAAGTCACTGGCTCTTTCCGTTCTCGAATTATCGTGGCAACGGACTGCCGCATAGAATCGATTTTGACATAAGAATCTTCACCAGTCTCCAACCAAGTCGTTTGAGGCCATTCATTGGCTCAAAATTCGAAAATTACAAACATTTGAGCAAAATGATAGCACGACGGAAGCTAGCAAAAATCCCAGTTCGATGACCAGGAATTTTTTGCCACAATACTGAGGAGTTTCAAACTGTACGGCGATAATACATTTGATTCTACAGAATAATGAGAACTAAGGTCTTATACTATTTATTCACTTTGATACAAGCAATAATATCGCCAAATTTCGATCATAAATATTTAATACATTACCTCTAATCACATCCAACAATCATGAATTTTGAAGTCTCATGATAATAATATCTTCTTGATTTTTTGTTCCACAATATCTAATGATATTAAATCATATAACAACAAGCAAAAGATAACAATGATATGAACTGGAAGTCTATAATGCAAATTTTCAAGTGAAACCAACTTGAAGCTCGAAAATTTGACATTTATTCAAAACGACGCGGGTATGATTATGTTAAAAATCTATTTTCGATCAATACTTTCACCGAGAGTGCTATTTTATCACAGTGGATAACTTTCACTTTAGATGTTCTATATGTGATATTTTTTCCGCGAACTAATCTGCAATACCTCGTTGAAATTTGATTGACTGTTAGAAATCACGTCGTTATTTTTCAATTAATCCATTCATAATAGGGTCTATTAAAACAGAATCAGTAAGATTCTGACGAAAAACGTACAGAAAAGGAATTCCTGCATCAGTTTCAACAAAGAGTTGATATGTTAAGTTTCACAGTCGTCGAAGAAGAATTATAAAGAAAAATTTGCAACAATTACTGAATTCTAATCCAAACAAAATTGATCAATATAACTTGTGCTAATTCACAACTACATTAAACAATTGGAAATAGCTGCCTTATAATCCATCGTGGAGTATAGATTAACAAGGAAAAGTGTTTTGACCGTTTAAAAAACTTCAACTGAAATGAGGTCATTTTTGTACGAAATTAATTTAAATCTTATAGTAATTCAAAATGGAATTTATTTTTACAGAAGAATCTTATTTGATTGGATCGATAGGCGAAAAGAAAAGGAGCATATGATGATCATATACATATTTGTATTCTGTGGAAATCATAGAACTATAACTCATTCCGTTATCTGTGACTGCACTCAGATGCACTGACAATAGACGACTTCGGTCCAAGTTGTAAACCCACAAATTACGTCCAAATTTACTATACTGGGGAAGGGGAATTTCAGAAAAAATTTGACATGATAAGATTCACGATATTTATAAATATCTGTTAGCGGTGCCTCGGCTCCTCAAACAAGAAAATTCCTCTCAAATATTTTCGTTTAGATCATCTCCGATTGGCTGAAATTTAAGTTCGGATTTCCGATTTCATGTTAATAGTGTCAAGTTTATATAGGATATGTTCCGCAAATCAACTTGGTTATTTCGGTTGCCGGTTTTCTATTCCGTAAATATGAAATATTCGGTTGGTTCGTGGAAAAAGGTTGATTACGGAATATGATTGATGAATAAGCAACTTTTCTGACATCAGAACGACAATCAATGTTCTATGGTATCATGTCCATGGCATAGAACAATCCATGATGTAAGTAAAACATGGTGTGCTCATCTGCTCATCTGTGATCGTGTTTACCAATTATGACGTCACTGTTTTCATTCAAATTCAAGGAAATATATATTGTGCTTTGAATTTGAATGAAAAAAGTGACGTCATCATTAGTAAATACGATCATAGATGAGCAGATGAGCACACCATGTTTTACTTACATCATGGAACAATCTATATTTACTTTACGATGTATAGACCATTCTTAGTAATTTTTTCATTGTTGATTGTTGTCCCGTCTATGTTCTATGGATCATAATATAAATAAACATAGAACATTGACTGATGTTCTGGTTTCTGGTGGCAGAAAGATCGCTTCCTCATCTATCAAATTCCGATATTAGCCTTGTTCAATAACTCAATAAAAAGAGCAATCAGACTGTATTATATGAACATTTAATGTTAGGTTTGAACACTTTTGGACTTACCCAGAATTCCACTTCACCATCTATATACTGCTCTCCTGGTTAATGGAAGGGAAAAGCAAAAGGATAAAAGGAAGCAGGATTTGGAGCACCTAATATTAATTTCTACCATGTGAATTTTCACAACACCGAAATTCGTAAATATTCAAATTCGGAAAATTACTTGATCTCAATAACCGTACAAGTCAAAATTACTTGAGAAGAACTGAAGACTCAACTACTACATATGCGACAACGAGAACAATGCTGCGACGTTGCCAATTCCTACAATGTATCCCAAATAAATAATTATTGCCTAAACAAACCTTTTTTTCAGGAATCAACCGAATATTTCGTTTCAAATCGGCAGCTGAAATAACCAAGTTGATTTTCGGAACATACCGTATATAAACTTGACACTATCAACATGAAATCAGAATCCGAACTTGAATTTCAGCCAATCGGAGAGGATCTCAACAAAAACCTACATTTGAGAGGAATTTTCTTGTTTGAGGAGCCGAGGCACCGTTCACGGATAGTTATAACTAACGCGAACCTTACCACGTCGAATTTGTTCTCATTTTGCTCATCTGAAAAACGAGTTACGTCAGCTAGCAGAAAATAAAAAGAGTTATATATTCTGTGCTCTGAATTAACATGCAAATTCAAAGCACAGAATATATAACTCTTTGTATTTTAATCTTGTTGACGTCACTCATTTTTCAGATGAGCACACCATGTTTTTTACATCATGGTATAGTTCAAGATGCATAGAATATATCAGGTTTGACACTTTCCTACTGTTACCCACTAAAGCTACCTTTTGCGCGAGGGAGATTCGGGTATTTGGGTAATCGGAGATTCTTCCCTATTTGCCGAAGACCATCACGTGACAGTCGTCGACCAATAAGGTGAATCTCTCGGTCAATAGGGTGAATCTCCGATTCCCCAAATACCCGAATCTCTCTCGCACAAAAGGCCCCTTTAAACGCGATCCTAGAATTGTCAAGTATTGTCCTACTTGGCTCTGTGAACGATGATGGCGCTGAAGTCGCTTTTCCAAGTTCATACAATTAATTCCGCTGAATAAAAATGAACTGAGCTATAATCTGATTGATCTGATGAAACTATTCGTCAAAGAATGAATCAGTTATTTGAATTTATGGATTGTCCCTAATATATAATAGGAGTTTAACAAATGTGGAACATCAACTCATAAATAATATGAAATATGTAAAAGGGAATGAGGAGCAATATGAGGTTGATTGTATGAACACTTTCATGGATGGATACAAGAAATCATTTGGAAGCCAATACAATGGTGAAAACGGAACGGGAGATTGATATTACTCAAGGATTGTATTGGATAGTTTGGATCTCCTTTCATAAAAATATTGTTTATGAATTTTGTATGTACCTATAAAGAAATATCTATTCAATTCAAAAGGTATGAATTTTGTTACTTACTTTTTAAATGATTTATTGAATAAAATATACAAATACAAAAAAAATTTACATTCACAATCCTCTAAACAGTACCCTAAACTGGTATCGAGGATAGTAGATACAGAATTCCATTGAAATTAACCAGTGCCTTTGTTAGCAAATAAAATCTTATCTCGTACATACACACCCGATGCTTGAGGAATCGCAGTTCCACATCAAGACAAACCTCAAAAATGCCAACTTAACATTCTATTGAAAAAGCGGACAAAATCACATTACACCAACTCTAAGTATTTCTTTATTTGATCAGAAAATTTACCAATTGAACTGACAGATTTTATGGAAGTAGGTAATTGATTAAATATTTTTGAAGCTTGTGCTATTGGGTTATTCAGCCCTTTTTGACTTTTTACTTTTGTCTGATATAAGTTTTGATGTGTTCTTGTTTCATAACTATGAATATCTTTCGTAAATTTATACTCTGTATTGCACTTTTGTATTTTATTTATGATTTTAAAAATTAATTTACATTGTTCTAACTCTAATATTTTCTTCAAATTTGGTATTTGCAAATCAGAGTAAAGTTGTGTAGTATTTGTTAATCGATCATAATTAAACAACACTTTAATAAATTTATTTTGTAACGTTTGTATTTTTTTGAAGCATGTTTTTCCACAGGTTCCCCAAATCGGTATTAAGTATCTTATATGTGACATAAAAAACGCATTGTAAACCTGATATTTACTTTTTTTTGATAAATAAGATCGAACCCCATATAAAGCCGAAACCATCGGTATTATCTTCTCGATTATGGAGTCAACGTGGCTTTTCCAGCTCAAATTTGTATCCAACATCAGACCCAAGTACCTCGCCTCACAGACTTCTTGAAGGTCAACATCATTTATGCTTAACTTTAGACTCGTAACTTTTTTGTTCTTTTGCTTGAATACCATATACTTAGTTTTATTTATATTAATTTTCAATTTATTGTTCCAAAGCCAATGACTTATGAAAATATTTCGAGGAAATGTTCATGTTTACTATTATTGAAATTGAAATATGAAATTTTACTTAGCCGTTCATGTTCATATACGAATTCATCAGACGAATTTCAAACCAGACAGATAAATTGTAGTATCTATCGTTCCAAATGATTTCTTGAGGTATTTTTGAAAACTAAACTCTGGAAGACTTCCTTTCCATGAACTAAATATTGAGATAATAAACTTTGCAATGCACAAGTATTCCAAAATATCAAGTTTCAGACTTGTGTATTCAAAGACGAAGGAAACCTTTTTATGTATGATCGCCATTCTGAGTGAATGTACTGAATAATCAGGATTCAAATTTGGCAAAATCAATTTATTTTCGGAAATTCTTGAAAATAATGTATGGTCCCACTAGGAAAATCAGAAAGAAGTTCTGATTTGACTAGTTTTGTTATGACAGATCAGTAACTTCCGTATAAATATTTCATATTTTTATATGGCAGATTTTCCTATGCCGGCATCTATCGGCGAAAACTGAAGTAAGGCAACAAAGTCGTGTTTTGACAACATTTGGACCTCATTTCGGACTCAAAATATGTCATAGAGTGTCCGCACCATATGTAATCTATGCATCTATGTATAGTTAATGCAGGTTTAACGAAAAATCCTAAAAATACATGCAACAGACCTATTCCACAAAACTCTAATCCCACCTGTCCAAACTCCATACGAGTGTTCGTAAACGCATGGTTCGCACCTTTATTTCAGCATCAGTAGCGGAACAAAGATTATTATATTATTGCATAACTTTGGCGATATACAAGAAACGAATGGATTACATCTATTTCGATAATGTGGGAGTCATCACGTCTGCAGACCTTGTCATTATTCGTAATTAATACAATGGTTTGCTGGTGAATTAAATATGAGGATGTACCAGTCTGTTTCATACACCTTTATGACCACTTATATAAGCATAACAGTGCTGAACAGATCAAGGTGGAATATATTAAGATGGAAGTAGTATGGTGCAGAAATGGATACCGTGTTGGTTTTCGAGATAGATGGTGCTTCTATTGAAGAGTCCAAGAAGTTTGATCGTGACGTTTGACCGACTTGCCAAAAAAAAAATTTGGCCAAGATCATTCATTAATATATATATTTCGATGGCTCTTGTTGGAGGAAAATGACAGTATCAAACGAAGGCGTGGATAATGAGTATAATGCGTATAATGAATATTATACACTTCATGCATAGATCAAGTGGAATTTTGGACGTTTCCAGTGAGCAAGGCAGTTTCCAGCAATCACACAGAATGAACTTTAGTTAAAAAAACCGTTTATCGAAAAAAAAATTATTAATTATTGAAATACACTCTTTGGGAATTTATTTCTTAAAAATAATGTCGTCTAAATATTTCCCTCACGTTGGCGTTATCCATTCAATCTAACATTAAAATTTCTGATGACGGATTAGCAGATAGGCTCCGTGATGGCTCATTTCGTGGCGAATATTTTGTTTAAGCTGCTCCAGGGAAGTTGGTTTATTAATATAGACATTAGATTTGAGGAAACCCCCACAGGAAAAAGTCCATAGGAGTCAAATCAGGACAGCGTGGGGCCAATTTATGTCACCTCTACTCGATATTGATTTGCCTGAAAAAATGCCACGAACTCGTGGCAGAGACCTATTGGGCGTGTGTGACGTTGCTCCATCCTGCTGGAACCATGTTCTTTGATTGAAGCCGTTTAGGCAACAAAAACTCATCTAACATCCTAACAAAACGCTATAAATTCACTGTAACAGCACGTCCCCTTTCATCTTCAAAAAAGTATGGACCGATAATTCCTCGCGATGATTTTGCAGCCCATACGGTTTCTGATGCTTACTTTTGGGATTGGTTGCACTCCAATAGTGATAGTTCTGCTTGTTTAAGTGTCCGTTAAAATGAAAATGAGCTTCATCGGAGAATAAGATGTTGAATGTTTGTGAGCGCTCAATTGCTCGGTTTACGAATTCTAGCCTCTGAATGGCATTCTGGGGTTTAGTTCTTGCACCAATTGAATTTTATAGGTTTGCAGCTTTAGATCTTTGTACGAAATGCAGTGTAGCGATGATCTATGCACATGCAAAGCACTTGCACGCTTCCGAATGAAGAGGTCGGGATCATCACGAACATACTGAATAGTTCGTTCCACGTTCCTCAGATGCCTTGCGTTCACACAGTAGACTAAACATATATAAAGATTATTTTGAGACACCTTGCATTTAACTCGCATATAACTGCTATTATTCACTTGGGTGATTTGCGACACTCGCCTGCTGTTCGTGTCGCAAACTTAACCCTTGTGAATAATAGCTGTCATTATATGCTCGTTGAATATTATACTATTGTAATTTTTGTGCTCATATTCTGGGAAACGGCGTGCAAGGGTCCAAATATCTGTTATTTTCGAATTTTGGGCCGAGAGTGGTTTCAAATGACTAGGTTGGACTCACTCACGAATCCGGTATCAAAATCGATTCTGGCGCAGGCACGATTACGGGCGTACGGAGAGGTTTATCCATTTCATACTTACAAAATAGTTTGCATTTGAAGATGCGACGGTTAGGTTCGTTAATGGGCAAAATCGGCCAAATTGTTACGGGTTTATAGTTATTTGAAATTTCGGGGTGGTTTCACTGATATTTTAGGAACTACCCGACCGATTGGATTGAAACTTGACAGTTGGTTGTAGCATAACGACGTTCAACTTTTTACAAAATTTCGTTGAGATCGTATAGGTAGTAAATTTTTAAAAATGTCCGAAACTTTTTTTTTCAATACGTATTCTCATATTTCAAAAAAAAACCCGCTCAAACCTTGAGCCGCATAACAAAACACTGTGTAACTACTCTCTAATCCACTTACATTTTCTGCGTCCAACGCACGTTTCGGAAAACAAGTTTCCTTTGTCAAAGAGCTATTGCGTTAGATGCAGAAAATGTAAGTGGATTAGAGAGTAGTTACACACTGTTTTGCAATCAGTATTCAATCCACAGCGAACTCAAATAGTTATTACTTGAGCCGCATACTTGACAGCAGTGTACCAAATTTCATATTGATACCATTTATAATTTTAGAAGAAAATATGTCTTATTTCGCTTTTTTCTGGGTATCGTTGTTTTTCCCATAATAACTCAAAAAGTACTGATTCAACCATGATGAAGCTTGGTAGATTTTACCCATTTACGAATTCGGCCTTCGTAATTCAAGTCCCAACCTTCCCCATCAATATAGAGTTTCTAAGTTGTTTCTTCTGTATGTTATTGTGTTTACGATCGGTCGTAAGGACGACAGCTGAAAGGTTCATAGAAAATTTCCTTCAGATAATATGATCACCAAATCTTTCCATTCTAAAGTAGAGGTGCGTTTGGCGATGTCAATACGTGGAAAGATGACCGCTTTGTCAACAAATTTGAAAATGCGAGAAAAAGTTGCTGACTTCACATCAGTGCTTTTCTAGAATTTTTCAAAAAAAATGTTTTTACTGTTTGATTCTGGGACCTATTAAGTGATGGGTATCTCTTCTGAAAGGTTCCACGAAAATTCTACCTTCAACATGTTACCACCAAGCTACCCATAAATGGAAAATTATCGAATAAGTATTTAGAGCATTCACTATGTCAAAAATAATAGGTACGAGGGCTCATCGTCAATAAACATACCATGAATGGAAGCAGAAGGTTCCAAATACAATCGTAATAAATGAAATCGTTAATGTTGATGAATACATTATAGAAACAGAAGGTCAATTGCCAACAAAAATAGATGATCCTCCCAAAACGGTAGGTCTGTCGAAATGCTATGGAAGAGTGACTACGTCTTAAGTGATGATTAACTATGACTCATCTTAGATTTCAACTTTTGTTGTTTCCAAAATGTTCTTCTTGGATGAAGAAATTCTTTATGTAGGCAATAAATTAAGAAATTCGGTAGATGAAGCATAACGTCGAGTCACATTTACAGTTGACAAACGTTGATAGTTCGAAGAAAAATAACTATTTGAGATTATAACTCCCCTGTTCTGGGAAACTGCTTGATATCATATTGCCCATTTCCGAGGGTTTGCAGTTTTTTGACGATAATGTTCTTGAACCTTCAAGCTGAAATTTCAATCAAGCACTAGATTTCAATTTGAAATTTTGGATGCGTGTATCTCGGAATCATTCGGTCCAAACCTACTCTTCCAATATCTAGTTTCTGAGTTGTTTCCTTCGGAAGTTATTGCGTTTACGACTGCCCTTGACCACGAGAGTAAACACAATAATTTTCAAAAGGAACAACTTAGAAACTCACAATATGTAAAGTAGGATTGGACCTGAATTATGAAGGTCGAATTCATGAATCGGTGGAATCTGCTCAATGATTCTGTAGTTATACCCATTCAAAAATTAATTTTTCCAATATTTCCAGAAGAACAAATTGGAACGAATTTGAAATCCAGGACAGTTTGAAGGATCGCACAGAAGATCCCCAAATCTTTCCATCACGAAGGTGCGCCTGCCGAGGTCAATACATGAGGAGATGATCCTGTTGGCAACGAATTTGAAAACAAAACAGTGTGTAACTACTCTCTAATCCACTTACACTTTCTGCGTCTAACGCACGTTTCGGAAATCAAGTTTCCTTTGTCGAAGACATATCGTTACGAATTTGAACATGCGTTCAAAAACTGCTGACTTCATTTCAGTGCTTTTTTGAAATTTTTTGGGGTGTACTCCTACTTGTATTTCTGAAAAAGGTAGCCTTCTCAACTTATGAATTGAGAATTGTTTCATCGGGTATGCAACAAGAACCAAGATCATAATTCAATTCAAAACCATAAAATATTGTCCAAAAAACTCGATTTCTCAGTCACGAATAAACAATCTATTAGATTAATGGAACAACTGAAGGACTTCTTGAGTTCAACAGAACACCAGCAGATAATTCTGATTTGCATCCATGTATGGTTGAGAACAAATAAAAATCATTTGGAGTCGAGACTAGAATAAAAACTGAAGGTTATGAAATGAACAATACAATATTTTTTCGGGAATGATTTCATCAAATCTCAACAACCACTTTGGGAACTGTGACTTTGATTAATGTTTTGTTGCTCAGATCCAGTTCATGGGTGTTCTTAGTTTCATCTAAAAACTTCGCATGTCCGCTTATTATAAAGCACTTTGGGTTTACTAATTTCATATATCAAATGTTGCAGAGTACAATGTTTTAATCACCTAAACTAAACTTTCATGCTTCTACATCCTTCCTAGAAATTCCTTTTGATGATAAAGATATTCCAGTATCAGATTTTTACCCCCTTATTCTGGGGAACATCGCGTTATCGTTTCGTCACGATGTCTGTAATTTTCGAATTTTTAGCCGAAAATGGTCTTGAAAGATTGGGCTGAACACCCTGAAGGAGAATCCGTGGTCGATATCAATTCTGTACGTCCGTCCATACGTATATGCTTCAACTTTCGAAAGAAAGAACCCAGCTACTTAAAACTGTCACATTAGGTTGAAAGACTAAATATCTCGGTTGAGTTCGTTAATGGGTGAAATCAGTCAAGTAGTTTCGGAGTTAGGCCCATTTGAAAGTTTGAGGTTAATTCCTCGATATCTCATGAAGTACTCGGATTAAAACTTTGTATATATTTTTGAAATACCATCGCGCAAAATTTCATGTTCATCCAATGGTTAAAAATGAAAAAAAATCAATTGGGAATTTTTCAAATCTTCGTTGAAAAAATTTTTTTTCTCGGAAAATATTGCTTAGATTTTGACGACATTCGGAACAAACCTTAAAGTCAGCATTTCACAAACATTTTCCAGATTTCAATTCGATCCGATATTTATTTTCGGAGATATAAGGAAAAAATATGCAAAATTTCGTAGTTATCTGAAATGTTTACGGTATTTCCGCAATATCTCAAAAAATACGGATGAAATCAGATTGAAACTTCGTAATGAGGTGAAGATTACCAACGTGCAAAACTCGTGTCGATCCAAGTTAGAATTTGAACGAGCTCGTAAAAGCTCCTGACCTCACGTCAGTGGTTGAAACTTCGTGGTTTGATGTACAATAGCGACGGTTAACTCCATGCAAAATTTCGTTTGAATCGTATTTTTAGAAATTGTTTTCTAATATTTCCCAATTTTTTTTTCGGGAACTATGAATCAGAATTCTATAAAATTTGGCATACACCTTGGAGTCAATATGTTGCAACAGTGTATGGAATTTTCCCTCGCCATGATATGTCAGTCAGTAGTAGCGAAAAAATGTTGATGAAGCTGGACTTTGGAAAAGTGAGAACCTTGTTAACTGTTTAATTTACATCAAGCGCACCATTTGAAAGATCGGACTTGCATGATTTGAACTGAATATTGTCAGAACAAGGAACAAAATTCATGAAAAATTCCTCCAAAATAACTGAATAAAAAAAAGCTCTTGTTGAAACTCGAAATAGTATCTTCACGAAATTTCGTATCAACCTTCACGTGTTTCTGTTGAATCAGTGAAAAAACGGAAACTACGCCTCAAACTTAATCTACAAATATATAAACCCTGAGATATTTTTTTCTTGGAAATTATTGTTTTTACGATCAAATATATATTCATTTTATGCAAAAACTACCATACAATACAATAAATGAAGTTGAAGCAGATTACGTCAAATCTACTATAGTTAAGTAACGGTAGTATTGAGGGCACTAGTAGGAATGTAGGCATGAAATTACTCTGTTGCATGCCCTGACGAGTTCTTCAGACTAAGCCAGGAGGAAACGTGATACCGCCAAAGAGATTAAAGCTTATCCGCAAACTATAAAAGAGCTTCAGTATTTCATCCTTATCAGGTAGACTAATTTCAATTTGATATTATTTTTTAAATATTTGCAAAAGTGCACATCTGATTGATTTGAACTTGGTGCTGAGTATTCTTAGAGTTGTTGTCGTTTTGCACCATTCATGGGTGACATCCACAGAATGATTCCGCAGATATACCCATTCCAAATTTAATTTTCCCAATATATCCGAAAATACAGATTAGATCGAATTTAAATCACGTATTTGATTGAAAAATTACAGCTTGAAGGTCCATACAGAAAAAGGTTAGGATGATATGGTAAGAAGATAGCAAAATGTTGTTTATTTGAAGAAAAAAAATTTTCAAACTTTTCCAATGACAAGATCATCACGAAATTTCGCACAAAGTTGTTCATGCATTCATTCAGTATTTTTTGCGCGCATGTTCTAGGGGAACAGCGTGCTATCGTTTGTTTCAAATGTCTGTAATTTTCGATGATTGAGCCGAAATACGACTAGATTGGACTCACTGATGACGAATCCGTTGTCAAAATCGATTCTGGCCTGTCGAACGGAGTGAGCTAGCAACTTGAAACTTTCAGGGTAGGTCGCACATTGGAATGCCGCGGTTAAGTTCGTTAATGGGCCAAATCGGTCGAATAGTTTCGGAGTTATAGCCACTTGAAATTTTGAAGTTATTCATTTCAGAAACTACTCGAGCGATTGGATTCAAACTTGAGTATAACAACGCGCAACTTTGAGCCAAATTTTGTCAGGATCATACTGTCAGTAAATTCTGAAAAAAATTTTTTTCAAAATTTTTTTCCAAAAAATTTTTTTTTTCGAAAACCGTTTATCATATCCAGAAAAACTTCCACTCAGACTTTGAGCTTCATATTTCACAGCAGTGTACCAAATTTCAGTTCGATACGATTATAAGTTTCGGAGTTATCGGGAAAAAATATGTCAAATTTCGAGGTTTTTTTCTCGATATCGTTTTTTCGGTATAACTCGAAAAATACTGATTCAGTCCTGATAAAACTTCGCAGCTAGTTCGAAGATGCTAAAATACAACTTTATGAAAAATTTCGTGATGATTTCGTGTCATTAGAACAATTTGAAAAAAAAAATTTCTGTCATTTTCTTATCATATCATTCTCATTTAATTCTGTAGGAACCTTCGAACTGTAATATCCCGATGAAGTAGTGGATTTCAAATCGATCTGATCTGTATTTTTGGAAATATTGGGAAAATAAAATTTGGTATGGGTATATCTGCGGAATCATTGGGTGGATTTTACCCATTCACGAATTCGGCCTTCGTGATTAAGGTCCAAACCTTCTCTACAAATATCGAGTTTCTAAGTTGTTTCTTTCGGAAGTTATTGTGTTTACGCAGTCGGCCGTCAGGCCGACCGTAAACACAATATTTCCAAAAATACAGATTAGATCGAATTTCAAATCCAGTAATTTATCGAAAAAAACTCTAGAGAAGCACTGCCGTGAAGGCGCGCAAGTTCAAATTTCTTGCCGAAAAGATCTTCTACATTGAACATGCGCGCAAAAGCTGCTGCCTTCACGGCAGTGCTTTTCTAGATTTTTGAGTTATTCCAGAAAAGAACGACGGAATTTGACATATTTTTCTCCCAAATCTGCAAAAATTAAAATCGTATCATACATGAAATTTGGTACACAGCTGTGAAAGATGGAGTTCAAAATGCTTCAACTAACTGCCAAGTTTCAATCCAATCCTAAATTATCATGGAAATAGGCACAAATTTTCAAATGACTTCAGCTGCGAAACTGTTTGGCTGATTTCGCCCATTAACGAACCTAACCGTTGCATTTCAAAATGCAACACCCACCCCGAAAGTTTCAATCAGGATAGGAGCCTACGGAAGGCCGGCCGGACAGAATCGATTTTGTTTCGACACCAGATTTGTCATCATTGTGCCCAACCCAATTTGAGACCATTTTCGGGAAAAAAATCAAACATTATTTGGACGAAACGATAGCAAAATATTTCCCAGAACATGTGCACAAAAAAGAGGTTGAAGCACTCAAACAACGAAGTTCATCGTCGCACAAAGAACACGACTAAGATTTCATCAAAGTCTCCAATTACTCAGCAGCCAGTTCATTACCCCGATCTTGAACTTAACTCATTGTTAGACACCACGTTGCAGTATCGAATTGCGAAAATGACTAATCATATTCTTGAAATCTTAATCATTTATCAGCGGAACAAAGCAAATTTTAATCGGCGATATAGGAGTTGCATCATCGAACGGTATCTAGATTTGATCGGGTCTAATTCTGTTCTTTCAAAACCGAAATAGACTGAATTTTAAATGTCAAATTTGATTATTTTCGGAGCTACCGTTCTTGGTTTCTATTGAAAACTGACCGATTTCTATTCAGTTGGGCAATTGGTGTTAGGAAATAGTCAATTTTTGGAATTGCTCAAGTTTGAATTTGAACTTAATGAAATAAGTAGCTATGACCGAGTCTTTCAGTTGAGTTTTTTTTGAAAAAGGTCAACATGCGATGGAAATTTCTCAATTGTAAATATCGTGATGTAATTATTGGTGAGGTGATGGACAATTTTTGGAAAACTGGGCTAGTTGTCAAAAAATATTGGTACCTATATTAAATGAAATCAAGCATATTCGTAATTCACAATTGAAAGCGGCTATTTCCCTTGTCGTAATTTCCACCAATCAGAAACGCGCAATTTTGAATTACAAATGATTTCTAGGTGGAAAAACTGTTTGGCAGGAGCTGTCAGCAGTTTATTCGAGTTTACCCGCGGCAAAACTTGACATTTGTTGTCATCTAAAATTACAATACCCCTACCGTGTATCAAAATTGCAATTTATATTTTAATCGTACCATAAATAATTAAGTTTGTAGTATTTCAGATGAAATAAATTAGATACCTGTCTTTCAGTTTTCAAATTAATACCTATACATAATGCATGCAGAATAATCGAAATCGAAAAAACACATTGCAAAGTAATATTTTTTAACAAAAAGCATTCGTGCAGGTGCAAAAGTCCTCGTCTTCGACTCGGATTTTTGTTGCCACCAGCACTCATGCTTCTTGTTAAAATATTACTTTGTAACGTGTTTTCTCGATTTTTTCGGAAAAATTAGATGCCCTTATGATATTAGGTTCATTTTGGTTGCGAATTCAGAACTGTCCTAGGACAGTTCTAGAACTGCATAGAATCGATGCGCTGTTGAAGCCCGATTCTGAACTATCCTAGGACAGTTCTGAAAGGGATGAAACGAAAACACGAATTAAGTTCGGGTTCTCATCCGGATTGTAGAGGAAGAAAACTTCCGTTTGAGTTGGCGGAAAAGAGGGATGTTAATCAGGTCTTATATATTGCCTGTGGTTTAATTAAAAATATGCGAAAGTCCTCGTCGCACTATGTAGATAATATATAAATATTTTTGAGGATACTTCCGCCCACTTAATGAAATGAATCTTTTTCGTAAAAATCGTTTTTCTGAACACTCCTCATAACTCCAATTATATTTCGAAATAAACCAACAGATTATTGATCGATATAATAATGAATTTAATGATGAAAGTATTTCAGATATATGCTTTTCGGAAATAAATTCATTCGAAACATTATGATTATTCAATAGAGGAAGAGGACTCATAGGTTTATTTAAGAAATAGACATCCCAAGTGTGAACAATGGAAATAAAATCCATTAGATTATCCTGGGGGGTCGTAGCGTATCCTCAATAACAAAAATTTATATTTAACAGTTAATCTCTAACGCTAAAGGATGGTCGGAATGGGTTGAAATTTGGAATAGATGATTAACCCAAACAGCACTTCACACTAACCAATTATGATGTCATTCTCATAACTTTCAAAATTGTCCTTTGAAAACTCATAGACCCCTTTGAAAAATTTGTATTTGGTCAACATTCTGTAAAACGATAAAGGATGGTCGTAATGGGTTGAAATTTGGAAAAGATGATTAACACAAGCAGCTCTTCACACTCACCAATGTTGACGTCATTCTCATAACTTTCAAAATTTCCCTTCTATAAATCATAAGGTTAACCCCTTTGAAAAATTTTGGTATGGTCATCCTTCTGTAAAACGCTAAAGGATGGTCGGAATGGGTTGAAATTTGGAATAGATAATAAACCCAAGCAGCTCTTCACACTAACCAATTTTGATTTCATTCTCATAACTTTCAAAATTGAACGTCCGAACTCCTCTCACAGTTCTAGAACTGTTGTTTATTCTGAAAATAACCAAAACAGTTCTGAAATCGGAACCAAAACAAACCTTACTTCCCTATCGTTTCATACGAATGTCTGTTATTTTAGAATTACGGTCCGAAACGATTAATTTGGACTCACCGATGACGAATCCGGTGTCAAAATAACGTGAGAACGTAGAACTCTATTGACTGTAATTTTAGAATTCTGAGCCGAAAATGGTCTCAAACGACTAGGTTGGACGTACAGAGGATTCTTTCGACTTGAAATTTTCAGGTTAGGTTTCATTTCAGAATGCGACGGTTAAGTTCGTCGAAAGGCCGAATCGGCCGAACGGTTTCGAAGTCTGAAACTTAGAGGTTACGTCCCTAATCTTTCAGGAACCACTTTAGCGATTAGATAGAAATTTGGCAGTTAGCATATCGACGCGCAACTTTTTGCGAAATTTAGTGGAGGTCGTATGGTTATTTAATTCAAAAATAGTTTTCGATTCATTTTTGGATTCTATTTATCAGATTCGGAATTTTGAACTCTACGTTTCACAATGGTGTACCAAGTTTCAGTTTGATAGGTCATAATTTCATAAATATCGTAGTTTCTTCCTAGATATGGTTGAAAATTTCAGAATATCTCAACAAATACTGATCCAACCATGATGGAACGTTGTGACTAGTTCGAAATTGATGATGCACATTTTTTTCGAAATTTCTTGATGATTTTTTATCTGCTGCATTGAATAAATGAATGGCCGCCGGATGGCATCGCTTTTGAGGTCGTATTGGACATCGGTGAGTCCAACCTAGTCGTTTGACACCATGTCAGGGAAGAAATTCGAAAATTACAGACATTTGCACGAAACGATAGAAAGCTCCTGAAGTATGCTGGCTAAAACGTAATGCTTAAAAGGATAACTCTTCGTGATTAATGAATTTGCAATTCACGTCACCATTGCGTCATAATTCGAAATGAAAACTTCTTCGAAAGTCCATAAATAGAAACTAGACGTATCTCATGATAATTGGGAACTATTAGTCAACAGTTCCACTTGGGATTTTTCATAATACTTCCGAAGGAACGGAACGTGTAACAACGGCCTAATGTTACACCAGACGTGGTTATATCGTAGATCGCAGTTTACTAGTTGATCAGTCTCTGGAATCTGGATTATTTGCCGACGCATGACTTCGATGTATCGCGCTTTTCCCGTGAACTTAGCTTGAGTAATCGTCTGGCTATTCCGATTCGATTTGTATTGTACCAGGGCCGAGCGATAAATTAATGCATAAATACACCCATTGAAATACGCAGGTTTTGTTTCATTTTTACGTGCTTGTTCTAGGGAACAGGGCATTATCATTTCGTCACGATGTCTGTAATTTTCGAATTTTGAGCCGAAAATGCTCTTAAACGATTGGGTTGAACTCCCTGAAGAAGAATCCGTGGTCAAATTCAATTATGTCCGTCCGTCCGTATGTTCTCTAATTTTCGAAGGAAATGACTTAACGACTTGAAATTGTGGAATTAGGTTTGGAGTCCAAATATCTCGGTTGAGTTCGTTAATGGGAAGAATCGGTTGGGTAGTTTCGGAGTTAGGCTCATTTGAAATTTTTAGGATAATTCCTCGATATCTCATGAAGTTTTGAAGCTTCGTGGACAATTTTAACATATCAACGCGCAACTTAGAGCAGAATTTCGTGTGGATCCAGTTATTAGAAAGTTTTAAAAAAAAAATTATTCTTAAATTTTTCAAATTTTAGATGAAAAATTTTTTTTTTCTGAAAATCTTGATAATATATCAATGGAATTTGGCACAAACCTTAGAGTCAGTATTCAACAACGATGTTCCAAATTTCATTTCGATCCGATATATACTTTGGGAGATATAAGGAAAAAAAGTGCCAAATTTCGTTGTTATTTGGAATTTTGACGTTATTTCCGAAATATCTCGAAAAGTACAAACGCAATCAGATTGAAACTTCGTGATCAGGTGGAGATCACCAACACGCAACTAGGTACGAAATGTCATGAGGATAATATGATCACAAGATCAAAAAATATCGAATATTTGGAAGAAAAAATTAGGAATTTTTTTTCGAAATGTTCCAATGATACGATCACGAAATTTTGCATACAGTTGTCAATCAGCACTTCCCAACTAGCTGTCTAGTTTTATCAGGATTGAGTCAGTTATTTTCGAGTTATTCCGAAAAAAACAACGATATCCTGGAAAAAAACACGAAGTTTGATATATTTTTTTGAAATATCTCCAAAACTCATTATCGAATCGAACTGAAATTTCGTACACTACTGCGAAATATAGAGCTCAAGGCCTGTGCATAACTTTTTTCCGACATATTTCCCCAAAAAAAAATTTCGAAAAAATTTTTTTCAATTAACTGACAGCACAATCTCAACAATATTCAGCGAAAAGTTGCAAATCCTCATAATCAAACCATCTGCCAAGTTTCAATCCAATCGCTTCAGTAGTTCTCGAAATCTCAAGGAAATAACCTAAAAACTTCAAATGGCTATAACTCCGAAACCACTCGACCGATTTCACCCCTAACGAACTTAACCTTCGCATTTTGAAATGCAACCTACCCTGAAATTTTCAAGTCGAAAGAATCCTTCGCACGCTTGTAATCGATACTGTATTCGTTATCAGTGAGTCCAACCTAGTCGTTTGAGACCATTTTCGGCTCAAAATTCGAAAATTACAGGCATTTGGACAAACCGATTTGGTACATTAACAAACTCTACACAGATATTCAGGCTTCCAACCTTTACCTAGCGAATTACAGACATTAGGGTAAAACGATAACGCTCTTGTTCCCCAGAACAAGCGCAAAAAACTTCTGGCTTCACCAATTCTTCTCCAGATGTTTTTAACGAATTAATCATTATGTTGATTAAAATCCTTAATGAACTGATACCGCATCTTTGGTGCATGGTTAACCAAAAATTATCAAGCATCATTACCGTGAAGCATGAAGTGATTATCACTATCAGTTGCAAGGTTAGTGGACAGACTCTTAGTAGGTTATCGTAGAAATTTGCAGAGGGAATGGAATATTTTGATTTTTCAAGACCGGTATCAGGAAACCCCTCGAAGTGTTTTCAGGGAGATTCAAAATTGGGTATTTCTTGGCCTGAAATAATCAATTCCGTGAAAATTTGCATACTCAAGAATTGTCAATCAGGTCGATTCTGTTTGCGTATTGCTATGAACTTTGCTATTCTAGTCATATTGCTATCTTTCTAATTTATAGCAATATGGCCATGATGTTACGTATTCTGTTTCGAGTGTTATAGCAATGTTTGTTATGAATTTTGTCATAACAATATTGCTATCATAGACTTCCATAATTGGTGATTTTAGAGCTGACAACACTGTATTTTGTGACTTTAGAACTATAAGGAAGAAGAAAATAACCCTAATTCATGAGTTTTCTTTATGGTTTCGCATACTGTAACGTTACAAAACGCTCCACTGTCGATTTCAGTTTCCATCGCGAAAATACGTCATACTATTAATTTCAATTCCGATCTCAAGCAAAAACGCCTTACTGAGATTATACGATCGGTCGCTGGAAAACGCACTTCGCTTTGACAGTTGAGTGTGTGTTTCGCATGCGTGACCATAATTCGGTCTAGCCGATGGAAAGTTCTTCCTTTTTCGTGCATAAGAATTTGGAGAGTAAACACCTTGCTAGAGTTTAACGAATAAACGAACTTCGTAATCCATTAACATCGTGGAATTTTGAAGTTTTATTGTTTCTTATAAGACGTCTATTCAAAAGGCGGTAAGTACTACGTATATCCCGACCAATATTTTTTGCTTTTGTGAATGCCAAATTGTGATTTCCGATTTATTTTATTCCATGCAGGTTACACAAGTTAACATTTTCTCTTTGTATGATATTGTGCATTTGATTTCTTATCTCATTCTTATTATCGAATGACGTGCTCTTATTCCTGAGTTCTAGATATTTCATCTCATATTTATTAACTTGTAAATTGTTTCAATAATGTCTAGAGTCGGTGGGAATGAGATCACGTGTTACAAGCACTATCTTATTGTTTTGAAATTTGCAGTCTTTGTACCGGGGCTACCGCTCACTACATCATCTTTGTACCGGGGCTACTGCCTACTACATGATCTTTGTACCGGGGCTGTTGGCCACTGAAACATCTTTGTACCGGGGCTACTGCTCACTAAATCATCTTTGTACCGGGGCTGTTGGCCACTTAAACATCTTAATACTAGAGGCAATCATTACTGGATTATCTGAATACTGGAGCTGATTATGACTGGAATACCTTTATTCCGAAGCTAATTATTACTGGAACATCTTAATTCTGGACTTTATTCTGGTTGGAATCTCTTGAAACTAGACTACCTGCATAGTACCTGTATTTTGGAGGATCATACCACCGGATCCTTACTTTTAAGATAAGTGCCTCTTCGAATCGCGGATCTCGGATTCATTGTACCTGATTTTGTGTTTGTAAATAGTAATTTTTATTTGTAAAGTTGAAATAAATAGATAGGGAGTAAGAGGTTGCATCATTACCACCAGATTAACGATTAGGGATACATTCAGGAGTTAATTTAATTTCACTGGCGCCCAACGTGGGGCCACGAGTAACTTTTTTTTGAGTAACATTTTTCTCTGAGTGTGTCTCTTTCGTTTTTTCTGGTTGTGAAGATGACTTCGTTGTGAGTCTGAGTTCCGAGGTCGAATGTTTGATATTACTATTTTTCAACTTTTACCTTATCATTATCTTATATTGGTGTTGTCTGAATAACTGAATCATGATTCCCGATAACTTTAAGTCTCACAAATTGAAATATGGACTTCATTCTCGGTACCTTTAATGCTTGGTAGGCCTGGTTGATGGTGGGCTTAATTTTTGGAGCCATCATACGCTTGGGAAGTTGACCATCGACTATCTGATGGGTCAAAGCAATTCTTATTGCGGTTTATTCGTGAACGATTGTAGTGTGTTCGTGATAGCAATTTGTTGTTTGTAGTATGTCTGTCTAGCAAGGTGTATGAAAGTTATCGCATCCACCAAAAAAAGGATTATTTTGTTTCTTGTTATGTGTGACGAAGGCAGTTATGTTTTTGGATGGAGGTGATGATTGGTCGTTTTTTTTGTGTATCCAAATTTCCTAATACCTTCTCTCCTTTTCCTATTTTAAGGCAAGTGTCGGTCTGTCCGGTGCAAATATTTATTAGTTTTTTTTCTTTTTGGTTTACATGTCGATTTCGTGAAGATGGCGATTAATCTTTCGAGTTTAACGCAGCTATGCAGTGCCTTGAATGGAAATTTGAGCGTAGTCTGCGGTTTACTTTGAAGTTTTCTCGGGCCGTCGATTCGACAATTACCGTATCATTTTCCTTACCGTGTCTTACGACAATTACCGTATCTTATCGTGTCTAATGACAATTTATCTAATGCCGGTTGGCAAATACCGTATCTTTTGTGTCTCGGATACCTATCGTATCTTATGCCTGTGGGCATCCTATCTTTTAATATTTTGAAGTTTAGAGCGGCTATGCAGTATCTTGATTGAAAATTTGGCGTAGTTAGCGATTTACTTTGAAGTTTTCTTTAATCTGTGAGTCTCACAACGTATCTTTTAATATTTTGAAGTTTAGAGCGACTATGCAGTATCTTGATTGAAAATTTTGCGTAATTAGCGATTTACTTTGAAGTTTTCTTTGATCTGTGAGTCTCATAGAGATTATTTTTCTTGCATTTTTGGATGCAGTTATTATTTGTACCAACGGGCGGACACTTCTCTTTCTCTTTCCTTACCTGTTGTTTGTATCCATCCCTATTACCTATTCTCTATTACCTAATTCCTATTATCTATCCCTATTACCTATTATCTATACCTATTTCTATTACCTATTTCCGCTTCCTTATATCGAACCTACTTTGCGATTTGTAATCGCTGGCGCCCAATCTTATCTTTGTTTTCCTACGTATTTCCGGGGTTGTTTTTCCAATTTATTCTCTACTTTCACTATTTTCGCATGTTAGGAATCACTTTCTAGGAGAGGCCTGCTTGGGAAGTGATCTCTTGATATTATTATTTAGATCATCTTCATATACACATTTAACATCTTCTGTGTGATAACTTAGCTTTAAATATCTCTTGACATTAACATTCAACACCTTCAGTGAGATTAATTAATTAGCTTCAAATTTCGAGCTTTGAAACTTGGAGAGCCACTTCGGGATATGTTCAATAGTACCTTGCCTGATAAATTTTTTTTTCTCCTCGATTCTTTCCTTCCCTTCCACAACTTCCTAACAGTTTCGTTTTTTTATCTGCATCGTGCCACTCGTTAGACTTCATTGCTCCGGAAAGAAACATCTTTATCTTCACTACTGCTGCCTACCGTTTATAACTTTGTAGATTTTGAGTACCTCAGTCTGGATGATTTCGGGATTTGATTCGTGTAAACTACCTTACCTGTCGATTAGTCGATACCTATCTTTTCTTATATCTACACGTCTTGACTCCTAATTTTATCTACCGACTTCTTACCTGAACGACGATTTTTACCTTACATTTTTCTGTAACTTTAACATTGTCTTTTGAGTTTTGTTTCTCTTTGATTGCCGTATGAATTTCATGTGAATTTATGTTTGTTTCAGTTATGCTGTGTGACCTGCAAGATTAGCTTCCCTTTCATATATTTGGCCTAACTTTCAATTTGGCATTTAACGTGAAAGAACTTTATTTTCCTCGTAGTAACTATTCTATTTTTCAAAATTAATCGAAACTTATTGGCTTTACATTTTTCTAAAAAAAATTTCTTCAAAATTTTTTTTTCCTGGTAAGTGGTGTGTGTAACGTTACAAAACGCTCCACTGTCGATTTCAGTTTCCATCGCGAAAATACGTCATACTATTAATTTCAATTCCGATCTCAAGCAAAAACGCCTTACTGAGATTATACGATCGGTCGCTGGAAAACGCACTTCGCTTTGACAGTTGAGTGTGTGTTTCGCATGCGTGACCATAATTCGGTCTAGCCGATGGAAAGTTCTTCCTTTTTCGTGCATAAGAATTTGGAGAGTAAACACCTTGCTAGAGTTTAACGAATAAACGAACTTCGTAATCCATTAACATCGTGGAATTTTGAAGTTTTATTGTTTCTTATAAGACGTCTATTCAAAAGGCGGTAAGTACTACGTATATCCCGACCAATATTTTTTGCTTTTGTGAATGCCAAATTGTGATTTCCGATTTATTTTATTCCATGCAGGTTACACAAGTTAACATTTTCTCTTTGTATGATATTGTGCATTTGATTTCTTATCTCATTCTTATTATCGAATGACGTGCTCTTATTCCTGAGTTCTAGATATTTCATCTCATATTTATTAACTTGTAAATTGTTTCAATAATGTCTAGAGTCGGTGGGAATGAGATCACGTGTTACAAGCACTATCTTATTGTTTTGAAATTTGCAGTCTTTGTACCGGGGCTACCGCTCACTACATCATCTTTGTACCGGGGCTACTGCCTACTACATGATCTTTGTACCGGGGCTGTTGGCCACTGAAACATCTTTGTACCGGGGCTACTGCTCACTAAATCATCTTTGTACCGGGGCTGTTGGCCACTTAAACATCTTAATACTAGAGGCAATCATTACTGGATTATCTGAATACTGGAGCTGATTATGACTGGAATACCTTTATTCCGAAGCTAATTATTACTGGAACATCTTAATTCTGGACTTTATTCTGGTTGGAATCTCTTGAAACTAGACTACCTGCATAGTACCTGTATTTTGGAGGATCATACCACCGGATCCTTACTTTTAAGATAAGTGCCTCTTCGAATCGCGGATCTCGGATTCATTGTACCTGATTTTGTGTTTGTAAATAGTAATTTTTATTTGTAAAGTTGAAATAAATAGATAGGGAGTAAGAGGTTGCATCATTACCACCAGATTAACGATTAGGGATACATTCAGGAGTTAATTTAATTTCAATACATAACCTCTATCTACGGCTTTCTTTATTCATATAAACACCGACATAAAAAATGTTAGGAAACGAAACGAGTCAAATTGACAAATTAACCAATTTGCTGGATACCAATAAAATATTGGTTATCAGGAATCGAATGCAGCAATTTTATTCAGGCGTTAATAATTTGGAATTCGATGAACTTTTCTGTTGGGAATTCAAAGGTATGGGTGTTGTTGAGATCATTAGAATAATCAGGTCAGCTGTTGCTTACGATGCCCGTGTTTTAGTCTAAGAATCCTTGAAATTAAATATTCTAGAGAACCTTGAACACATTTCTATTAGCACATTCTTCCCTATCTTCAATATTTTCGAATTCTTGGAAGAAATAATACTGAAACAAATGGATCTCTGAGAGATTCCTTTTCTAAACTTTCTTGTTATGAAGCATAGCAAGTACTATTTTGAGGTTGCTAAGATAGCAATGTTGATAGCAAGATCCTTGTTAAAGTGACAGACCATATTGCTCAAAATCGTTGATCAGAATACCAATAATTCCAATCTTGTTATGATACCAATATCTTTTTCCTAGCAATATTGCTATTTGCAAACAGAATCGACCTGATTGTCAGGGACGGTGAGATTCAATTAAACCTTTCAATTAAGCATCCGAGTTGAAATAAAATTGAGAGGAATTCTAAATTGAATGTTAATTCAAGTATTTTGTAGGATGTGTTCGGAGCAAATGAAATATACTTATTTCAGAGTACATATACGGCCAAGAATTGATCATATAAAAATTTTCAAGTTCCGGGGCGCTCAAAGCGTGTTCAAATTCGTTTCCAAAACTGTCACTGTCAAAAATTTTTTTTCGGTTTTTTCCTTCGAAATTTTGAACCCATACGGACGACCAGCCTCACAGAATTAAATTTGACCACGGTTTCTTCTTCAGTGAGCACAACTATTTTCGACGAATTTCTTTTCGGAAAAATTATATCTTTTTTGTTACCTACAAAAAGCGCGAAGAAATGGACGCCCCCTGTAACGAATCAAGTGGAATGCCCACAATGAATTCCTGTTTTCTGGGAACTTCGTGTACTACTCCGAGACTCCCATTGATACATAACAACTTCCATTCCAAGAAGAATGAATATTTAAATGGATATAATCAAGTGTGTGATTCATACTTCCATATTTAGCGTTGCACTTTTATCATTCAAAAGGTTGGCATGATCTAAGTTCAGAAATTTCATGAGGTTGGAATCAAGTAAATCCCTTGGTATTCCATATGCATATATTTATAGAAAAGATATATTTATGAAATGTTTGTTTAGCTGGTTCATCATTACGAGTATCTTTTGCATATTCAAAAGGGTTTTTCTGTTTTTTGAGTTGAATTAAAATATCATTGGAATTCTCGGAAAAAAACGACGAGTTTATAAAAGATTTGTTGGTTCGGCCTTCAATTGATCAGAATTTCCAGGTTTTGGTTCTATGGTATGATCAAATACTGGTTATTTCCATTTCTACCTTTTACGCGCTTGTTCTAGGGAACAGCGCGTTATCATTTCGTCACGATGTCTGTCGTTTTCGAATTTTGAGCCGAAAATGCTCTTAAACGATTGGGTTGAACTCCCTGAAGAAGAATCCGTGGTCAAATTCAATTCTGCCTGTCCGGCCGTCCGTGCGTCCGTATGTGCTCTAACTTTCGGAGAAAAAGACTTAGCGACTTAAAATTGTCAGATTAGGTTTGGAGTCCAAATATCTCGGTAAAGTTCGTTGATAGGTGGAATCAGTTGGATGGTTTCGGAGTTAGGCTCATTTGAAATTTTGAGGTTAATTGCTCGGTATCTCATGAAGTATTGACCCGATCAAATTGAAACTGTGTGTTTCTGTTTTGGAATAGCAAAGCGCAACTTAGAGCAAAATTTCGTGTGGATCCAGTTGTTAGAAAATTTAAAAAAAATGTATTCGTTAATTTAAAAAGTTTTCTATGAATGGAGGGGGTGTAATGGCGGTAATTACCCCCCCCCCCCCATGAGAATCGAAAAACTTAAAAAAGTTACGCAACGTGGTGCACATAAAATATTCCATGCAAAAATTTTGAATTAGTAATTTCCGAAATATTTCAATCAATGACAATAAGGTGATTAAATATTGTGTACCTGATTTATTGGTTCTCAATCGTTATAACACCCCCTCCTCCCCATGAAAAAGAACTATATCCGCCCTTGCTCAAGAAATACCCATGTGATCATGATGAAACTAAGAAATTAATTGGCAAATGCTTATTCCAAAACTTGTGAGAAATTTCGTGATAATCGTGTAATCAGAACAATCAGAAGGAAATTGAAATTTTTTCATCGGGATGTAAAGCTGCGTTTGGCGGGGTCACTAGGTTAGTAGGTGAACACTTTGACAACAAATTCGAACGTGCTCGCGAGAGCCGCTGACTACACGTCAGTACTTTTCTGAAATTTCCTCGACTTTCAGTGGCTCACCAAAAAAAAATTTCTGGAAAAAAAAAAGGATTTGTTATTTCAATATCACTCATCGATTGAAAGATATTTCAAGAAGTTTTTGCATTATTTTCCAGTTTGTTTCTGGTTCATCATATCCAATATCTTCCTCTTTATCTGACTCCTTCGGAGAATGAAAAGAAAATTTGAAGAATTATTTTCTTTCAATATCGTATTGAAGACGTATGTCAGATGAACACTCGAAAAAAACCCTGAAATGGATAACCTGATATTTGAAATTTCCTTAACTTTCAGTTGCGCACCACAAAAAAAGTTCTGGAGAAAAAAAAAGAATTTGATATTGCAATATCATTTATCGATGTAAATATATTTCAAGAGGTGTTTGCATTATTTTCCACGTTTTTTTTTGGTTCATCATATCCAATATCTGACTCTATATCTGATTCCTTCATCGAAGAATAAAGAGAAAATTTGAAGAATTATTTCCTTTCAATAACGTATTTCAAGACTTATGTCAGATGGACACTAGGAAAAACCCCTGAAATGGATAACTTGATATGGAAATTTTTCAATTCTACCTCTGTTTTTAGTGAATGCAGCCAATTTCAATAGAACAACGTGAGAAAATATTTTCTAAATTCTGCAAAGGAGGCCTCTTCGATTTCTATATTAAGGCCAATTCACATCCGACGAGCAAATGCTCATTCTATTCCTATTCTATCAAATTCTTCTAGTGTAAACATACTTGGAGCATGGTTTCGTCGTTCTATCTGCGTTCGCAAAGATGTGAAGGTATGTAAAAATGGATTCGAACCAAACGAACAAAGAGCAAGAGCTAAAACAAGAACACTTGTTGATCTGTTAGTGTAAACGAAATCACATTTTCAGCGTTAACGCATTACATAAAATTTTTGCGAACGCAGATAGAACGACCAAAGAATGCTACACGTCTGTTCACACTAGAAGAATTCGATAGAATGCAGGAAGAATTAGCATTCGCTCTTCAGATGTAAATCGGCCTTAATGTGTAAATGCTGAAAAGTGTTTTCGTTTATACTAAAAGATCAAGAAGAATGTTCTTGTTCTAGCTCTTGCTGTTTGTTCGTATGGTTTAACCCACCTTTAGTCGTCAATATACAGTGCGCGTTAAAATTATGGAACAAATTCATTTTCTCAAAACAAAAATATTCGGCAACAAAATCCTGAACCAGGACAATTTTTGTTTCACTTTTACCACTTTATGCATTTCTGAACGATTTTTGTTGCACCCTGTGACATCTCCATCAATCCTCTAAATTTTTTGAATAGGGAAAGTGGGTCATGTGGTCCTTTTTTGGCAAGGTCTTTGTATCTTCTTTACAGGCGTGCCGAAATTTTCAAGAAAAAAAATTTTTTTTTGAAAAATAAGTTAGTTCAAAGAGGTTTTCAGTATGTGCACTTCGTCATGGTTCATTAACTTTGAGACGATGGTACCTGATGAAATTTGTCACCGAATGAATGTCGACCATTATAGTTCAAAGGGGTTGAAAGTTGTGCATGAACAAAACTGTAATGATCGACTTTCATTCGGTGACAAATTTCATCAGGTACCATCGTCTCAAAGTAAATGAGCCATGACAAAGTGCACATACTGACAATCTCTTCGAACTAACTAATTTTTCAAAAAAAAATATTTTTTTCTTGAAATTTTCTGCACGCCTGTAAAGAAGATACAAAGACCTTGCCGAAAAAATTCCACATGACCCACTTTTCCTATCAAAAATTTAGAGTGTTGATGAGGATGGCACAGGGTGCAACAAAAATCCTTCAAAAATGCATATAAATTTGGTAAAAGTGAAACAAAAATTGACCTGTTTCAGGATTTTGTTGCCAAATATTTTTCTTCTGAGAAAACGAATTTGTTCCATAGTTTTGACGAGCACTGTATTCAAAACAAAACAAAAAGAAGAACAAAAGATGGAAACTTAGAATCTTTCGAAATCTATTATTAGATCGTTGGTGTACCTACTCCTCGGACTTGCACCTTTGTTCAAATTTTGTTCCACTACAACACCACTAGAGGAATATTTTCTATTCTCCACGCATACTAGGAAACTTTTAGCTCACTTAGGACGACATGAATATACAATTTATTTGTGGGTAATTGATTCAATAAATATAGGAAGAAGGTAATAACGAACGCAGAACTCATTTCTTACTTTTTTTTTAAAGACAATTAAATGAGTGCAAACTATTTTGATTAAATATAGGTACATATAGCTTGTCGAACATGTCATAAATGAATGAGGATTTCTATTTTTTTCCATTCAATTAGATTGAATGAAAATCGTTATTTATTCGTGGTTATTTATTCTCGATTTTATCACTATTATTACGGTAGTTGTTCTATAAACTATTATATTTTTCTGGATTTAATTTGAAAATTTGAAAAATTTTCGAAATTTTCTTTCCAAATTCACTAACGATACACTCAAAACAAATTTTTGCGAGCAGTTGCGCGACGATATTCTATAATTAGTTTCGAACTAATCGTATCATTATGGAGTTGCTGAGATAGTGAGGAAAAATCCTCATAAATTCAAATGAGTATAACTACAGAACCATTGGACCGATTTGGCCCATTAACGAACTCTAATGACACATTTTGAAATGCAACCTAACCTTAATATTTATATTGGCTAGCTTTCTCGAAAAAAGTTCAGAAAATTTTTTTTCGGATTTATTGACAGTACAATCTCAACAAAACTTCGCAAAAAGTTGGGCGTCGTTATGCGTCAACTAACTGCCAAATTTTATTCCAATCGGTTCAGTAGTTTTCGAAATATCAGGAAAAAAACCTCAACATTTCAAATGGCCGTAACTTCCAAACCGTTTGATCGATTTGACTCGCTTGCGAACTCAAGCAGCACATTTCGAATCGCAATCTACCCTCAAAGTTTTAATTCGCTAGCTTATTCCGTACTTAAGTTATCGTGGAGAAGACCGGTCCGCCAAACAGAATTTGTTGTGACATCGGATTTTTTGGTAAATATTAAAGTTTTGATACCTCGCGAATTGAGATAAAATTTTTGGTTTTATATGCACAGTCGGTGCTTCTGAACATAACTTCGCATTCGAAATTATGTGCTCTCTTTTAGTTTCGAAGGTATGGCCCCTCAAAGTAACGGAAAAAAGATCAATCGTTTACAGGTTTTAGTTAAATCACAAATAACCGTCCAAACATTTCACAAAGATTCGCGGAGTTTTCTTTCAAATATATTCACTGTCAGATTGAAAAAAAACCTAATTTATTGAACAATCATTGCCTTTGTCGTTTTGCGGAATTTGACTTCACTCACGAATGAAGTTTGGCATCGACGCAAATTCACCACTTCTCAAAAATGTCGGTGATCGAATGAAAATATGGTAGTCCGATCAATCAATCTAGATAAATTGGCTTAGGTCGTAGGTTAGGCTATTTGATTTAGGAAAATGTCATTGAATTTCATTTCCTTAATGTGGAATGAGAGATTCTCAATTACGTACTAGAAATGGTGCATCGATGCCAAACTTCACTCATGATCGCATTCGAATTCGGCGAACTGGTCGTTCCATAAAATCGATGTTTTGCAATCAAACAGAATATTTTTGAACAAAAATACCGCGAGTAGTTGTGAAAGAGTTCAAGGATGATTCACGAACTTACAAAATGTAACTAACAATTGTTCTGATAATATAAAATGTGATCAAAACATGCATTTTTTGGGAACGGGCCCATATCTTCGAAAATAAGATAGACCGCCGAGTTTTGACAGCAGATTTATGTTCAGGAGAACAACTTTCAAACCTCACGAAATCGAAAATTGAATCGTGATTCGCAAGGTGTCCAAATTTTAATATTTATAGGGTTGCCATCTTTTTTTGAAGAAAAAACAGGGTAAAAGGTTTGAATAGAAAAAAAATAAAGTATTTGGAAGAAAAAAAAGTAAAAACTTGCAGAATTATATTCTCTCAATAATTTCGTATTTCAAGATTTTTGTCAGGTTTACATTAGGCAACAATTTCTCTAAAAACTGCCCTTGACAATTAGTTTGAATCCCGTAATCCGCGGGGGTGTTTCATATTAAAAACAAATTTTATTCAATTTGTTATTGTTTTTTTTCAGATATTGGGAGTGAAAACCTATAAAAAAAACCTGAAAAATAATGCAACATTCTCCCAAAACATCATGTAATCGATCCCTGAAGAGGACTTTCGATTAGAAACTTACCAACGTGGATCACCCTGTAAAATGTACCATTCCACATGTTCACGTCCATGTTGCCATATTTCCAAACTTTGCAGCAATTTCAAGTATTTCTGCGGTGGGTAACTACGTGATTGTGACGTTGGTTAATTTCAAAGAAGCTTTTTGAGACGGGAGGTAAAAATAGTTTCAGTTTTACCTGCAAATACCTAAATATCTTCGTAATTGTAAAAGAATATGAGACCTGACTCATCTATAAGTTGACAACACCAGATTCAACATATTCACACGATGTTGCCATATCCCCAAACTTAGCAGCAATCCAAGTATTTCTGCGGTGGGTAACAATGTGATTGTGACGTTGGTCAATTTCAACTAAGGTTTTGAGACGGAGGTAAAAACAGTTTCAGTTTTACCTGCAAATCCCTAAATATCTTCATAATTGTAAAAGAATATGAATACTGACTCATCTATAAGTTGAAGGGATTTTCCAGTACTGACCATGAATGGGTACAGGTCAATTTATTAGCTATTATTCACAGGTAACTAGAAAACACCTGACCCATCCAGGATTTATTACTGTCATCTTATGTTTAGCATCGACCGTTTTCGAAGGTTTCTTAATTTCGTAGATAATAAAGTTTAGAACAGACTTTCATACTGGTGAAATTTTCAATGTTTTCTGATGAGTCGCTCTTCATTGACCTGTCAAAAATACTGGTGGTTTTACTGGCAGGATTTTGTTTCAGCCTCCAAAGAGAAAATTGTTTTGACTATAGCTAGACAGAGATATTGACTTATTCCTTTTAAACTGTGAACGAAATCGATGAGCAAGAAAATGAGCTATCTTCGCATCGAGTATATATCATACATCTGTCTCCTCTATCTATGGGCCATGAAATGTGATGAGCACATTAGTCGCTTTCTAGAGGTGGAAGGAATCAATACGTGAATGGGTGACCGCTTTGGCAACGGAATTTGAACAAGCGAGAAAATCTCGTGACTTTTCTAGAATTTTCTGAAGCATCTTTCAGGGAACCAAAATGCGAATGCTGGCTGTTATTGTGCTATGATGATAATCATCAGAAAAAAAATTATAGGGATTGAAGAAGAAAATCAATTTCACCAATTATTTTCTGAATTTTGTTCTCAATTTCAAGTTGCAATTTGAAACCCTTTGTCTGGCTGATTGCTGATCTTATAAATTATACACATACTTGATTTCTGTTCCAGGTTTCAAAATTGGCACTTGAACAGTTCAAAAATGGCAAAACGATTACGCCGGACACTAACATAATTCCAGGCATGCGACCCCTATCGAATATTAATTACATTATAATTCAATGTCTCATTTCTTAAATATTCGAATTAGTCAATCAAGATGTTGCTGTCTTCACATTATCCCTTTTCTCCGACTCGAAAAATTTTCAAAGATTTCTTACTTTCGTTATGAAAATAAAGTTCAGAGCAGACCTTAATACTGATAGAATTTTTAAAGATTTTTGATAAGTCGTTCTTCATTGACAGAGATATGGACTATCCCGGTTGGCCATGATTCTGGTCTATCAAGTTTTTTTACTTAAAACTGACGCAGCTTGGCACTCGTGAAATATCGCCAATGTCAAAATAATTCTCAGAGACGTTGCCAAATGCCAATTTCTACTCTCAATATCAACTAAATCATCACGCTTGGCAACTGAAAATGCCGAAGGAAGTTTTGAAGAAACAGAGACAAAATATCAGGAAGTGCTATGTAGAATTGAAATCTGCTTTTTCTGATAGTGACTCTGATAATTTGGAATCAATAATTCAACACAAGCTATCCAACATTTTCGACGTATGTGAGTGAAAACCAAGGGATTAAATTTTATATGAATAGATTATTATTTTTTAGCTGCACATAACCACAATAAGAAAGATTTTAAATGAAGGACACGATAAAGAATTTCCTTCTATTGGAGCACCCAAAAAGACACTGACTGAAGAATTTTTTTGAATAAAGATCTGCAACAACAAACTTGGAATTATAATTTGAAAAATGAACACTTTTCGATTGATACACTACTCATTTTTGCAAAGGAACATTTGGAATATAACGGAGGACGGACATCACTTTTTAAAATTGTAAAATCAATGGGTAAATACAAAAAGGTAAATGAACGCAAAATATATGTGAACAAAAAATGTTGCTGCAGCCAAAATCACTTTCCTGCGCAAATGTTTACAGTATAAATCGTTGTCTGAAAATCTCAGATTTGTGTAAATAGACATTTTGATAAATTCGTAATGACTACGACCTCTATGCAGAGAGGACAACGTTGCGTAGTTATCTGACAGGAAAATGACTATAAACTAATATTTCCAAAATATACACGGTGAAATGTGTCAGAATGTCATGGCCAACCGGGATAGTTTATAAAAGTGAATAAAGTATACTCCATTCACTTTTATAATGTAGCCCGGTTGGCCATGACATCGTGACAGATTTCACCGTGTATATTTTGAAAATATTAGGTTATAGTCATTTTCCTGTCAGATAACTATGCAACGTTGTCCTCTCTACAAAGAGGTCGTAGTAATTACTTATTTTTCAAATGTCAATCTACATTGATAAAGTAATGAAATTGAGAAAATATTATTTGAATTCAATAATTCCAAAGACCTGGCGAATGTTATGCTTTTTTCTTGTACGGAAATCAAGAATCGAGTGTTTTGGAATTTTACTGAAAAATGATGGATAGAGTAATTCGTTACTTTGTGAGAGTTCATTAGAAAAAAAATAAAAGCACCCGAATAACCCTGCAGTAAAACTATATATAGTGTATTAATCGAAAAGTGTTCATTTCTCAAATTATAATTCCAAATTTGTCGTTGCAGATCTTTTTTCAAAATAAAGTCTGTAATCAGTGTCATTTTGGGTGCTCCAATAGAAGGAAATTCTTTGTCGTCTCTTTCACTTAAAATCTTCCTTATTGAGTTGATGTGCAGCTAAAAAATAAATATCTATTCATATAAAATATAATTCCTTGGTTTTCACTCACATACGTCGAAAATGTTGGATAGCTTGTGTTGAATTATTGATTCCAAGTTATCAGGGTCAGTATCAGAATAAGCAGATTTCAATTCGACATAGCACTTCCTGATACTTTGCCTCTGCTTCTTCAAAACTACCTTCGGCATTTTTAGTTTGCAAGCGTTATTATGCTGAGATTTAGAAATCTAGAATCGATTGATATTGATAATAGTAGAAATTGAAATTTGGCAACGTCCTTTGACATTGCCGATATTTCATGAGTGCCAACCTGCGTCAGTTTTAAGGGAAAAAACTTGATAAACCTAAATCATGGCCAACCGGGCTACATTATAAAAGTGAATGGAGTATATACATATCATACATATGTCTCCTCTATCTATGGTCAATGAAATGGGATGAGCATTCGTCATGTTTTATCCAACTCTTTAGAGTTGAATGGAATCAATACGTGAATGGGTGACCGTATTGGCGAGCAAAATGTCATGTAATCGATCAGTGAATGGGATTCAAAACTAACGAACGTGGATCACCCTGTAAAATCGACCATTCAACGACCCATTATTTCCTAAATAAACCAACAGAAGCACATTTCGCTACTTCCTTTCTATTCAACGATTTCTTTACTCGAAGCAATTACTGCCGCCAAAACAAACGTCCATTATAATACGCTTAAAAGTCGTTTAAAAAAAGATGTTGCCACATATGGGGTAATTCATGCGGTTGAGGAACATGCACAATCCCACATTAGCGAATTGAAGGCGGCCAAATCGGGACGGTAGCTCTGTTACTTAATAATAAGACATCATGGTGAATTTCTCAACAACTTTCTCTCGTTTCGATACACCTACATTTCGAGGAGCTCAATCCCCGATAATATTTGAATAAACATCGTGATTGTTCGAACGTTGGAAAGTTTCAACGAAAGTTTTCGAGAGGTAAATGCAGTTTCGTATTTATCTGCAACGTAATGGTAAAAGTAAATAAGTCCTCGTGACTCATAGGGATTGAAGAGGTTTTCTTGTATTGACCATGAATTGAGGACAGGTCAATTTCGGCTATATTGGCGAGTGAAGATAAGCGCTACTTCCTCTGGTGGCTATCAGAGTAACCCGAGATAGTCAGATTACCATTAACAAGTTAGAAGGAATGTCAAGAAAATGAGAAAGTGTATGCATTTTTCTTGGCGTTTGTGTGATTTTACAAGTGTTTTTACTGAGAAAAAGCCAATTTGAATATCCCTTCGCATAGATTTCCACAGCCCGGTGAAAAATTTCGAGTTTGGGTGCAAGGAACTTCCTTCAAGTTGTCGGACCTGAAAGTATTGAAAAATCGATAATGTCCTTGGTACCTAATAACTTAAAATTGGTAAACCAACAAACAAGATTTATAGGAGTCTATTACGTGCATTTGACCGATGATGATCATTTTTGCACGCATGTTCTGGAGAACAGCGTGCTATCGTTTTGTCAAAATGTCTGTAATTTTCGAATTTTGAGCCGAAAATGGTCTCAAACGACTAGGTTGAACTCACTGATGACGAATCCGGTGTCAAAATAGATTCTGATCGGCCGGCCGGCCGTTCGTAGACACGATTACGGTCGTACGGAGAATTCTATCGACCTAAAACTTTCAGGGTAGGTTGCATTTCAAAATGCGATGGTTGAGTTTGTTAATGGGCAAAATCGGCCGAACGGTTTCGGAGTTAGAGCCTTTGAAAGTTTTGACGTTATTTTGGCGATAATTAGGGAACTACCGTAAGGATTGGATAGAAACTTTCAATTCGATATGGCTATTAGTTTTGGAGATATTGATGAAAAATATATGATATTTTTGGGTTTTCTTCCCGATATCGTTGTTTTTTTCGGAATAACTCAAGAAATGCTGATTCAATCATGATGAATCTTCGCACGTACTATGAAGATGCTGAAACACAATTTTGTACAGAATTTCTTGATGATCGTGTCATTAAAACAATTCGAAAAAAAAAATTCAAAATTTTTTCTTTCGAATACATATTCAATATTCTGTGATCTTCTTATCATATAATCTTCATTGAATTCTGTATGAACCTTCGCACTGTTATTTTCCTATAAAGACTGGATTTCAATTCGATCTAATCTGTATTTTTGGAAATATTGGTAAAATAAAATTTTGAACGGGTATATCTACGGAATCATTGGGTGGATTTTACACATTCACGAATTCGGCCTTCGTAATTAAGGTCCAAACCTTCTCTACAAATATGGAATTTCTAAGTTGTTTCTTTCGGAAGTTATTGTGTTTACGGTCAGGCCGTTCGATTTTCAGATTTTCTTCTGAAACTTTTCGTCGTATTCCGATGAAATTTCGCACAGGCCTCAGAGTATATATTTCCTGATAGTGTACCATTTTTCAGTTCTATCCGATTATAAGTATCGGAAATATTGGAAAATAAATATGTAAAATTTCTCAGTATTGATGATATTTCTGGAAATACTCAAAATATACTCAACCGATCATGATAAAACTTTGTAGCCATTTGGCAAATGCAGATACACGTTATTGTATAGAATTTCATTTCATGATAATGATAAATTAGTACAAAAAAAAATTTCAAGATTGTTTTTTTCTAGAATTTTTCTTAGGAGGATTCTTATTTAAGTTTAAGATAGACAACACCAGATTTAACATATTCCCATCGATGTTGCCATATCCCCAAACTTGGCAGCAATCCAAGTATTTCGGCGGTGGGGTAACAATGTAATTGTGACGTTGGTCAATTTCAACGAAGGTTGTTGAGACGGGAGGTAAAAACAGTTTCAGTTTTACCTGCAAGTACCAAAATATCTTCGTAATTGTAAAAGAATATGAGCCCTGACTCATCTATAAGTTGAAGGGATTTTCTAGTACTGACCATGAATGGGGTACAGGTCAATTTATTAGCTATTATTTACAGTTAAATAGTAAATAGCTGACCCATCCAGGATTTATGACTGTCCTCTTATGTTTGGCAACGACCGTTTCCAAAGATTTCTTACTTCTGTAGATTATAAAGTTTAGAACAGACTTTCATACTGGTAGAATTGTTGATGTTTTCTGATAAGTCGCTCTAAATAGACTTGTCAAAAATATTAGTAGTTTTACTGGCTGGATTTTGTTTCAGCCTCCACCGAGAAGACTATTTTGACTAAAGCTAGACATAGATATTGACTTCATTATTCCTTTTAAACTGTGGACGAAATCGATGAGCAAGAAAAGAGGCTATCTTCGCATCAAGTACAAATTATTCATCTGTCTCATCATCATACTAACCCCTAACCCAACATGTCGTTTTTATATATTATTTAGGTTTTTTCTGGGTTTTCACTCTAAATATCTGAAACAACTATTGAAAAATTGAATAAAAATTGTTTTTTTTTTTCATAAAACATGCCCTTGCGGATTGCACTATTAAATTATTTGTCAAGGGCAGTTTCTTGCAAAACAGATTGTCTATTGTCTAATGAATAATATAAACGATAAAGAAAGCGTAATGTGACGTTTCAGAGTAAAAATCAGACTCTTTCATCAGACAAAGCAGAAAATTTCGAGAATTATTTTCTTTTGATTTTTCGTTTCGATTTGAGAATTTTGCTTTGTCTGATTAGGGAGTCAGATTTGTACTCTGAAACGTCACAGTTCGCTTTGTTTATCGTTTGTATCGTTCCTGTATTGTTCATTAGACAATGTGTTCTGCAAGAAACTGCCCTTGACAAAAAGTTTACAAATACAATCCGCAAGAGCGTTTTCCATGAAAAAAAACATTTTTATTTAATTTTTACGCGCTTGTTCTGGGGAACAGCACGTTATCATTTCGTCACGATGTCTGTAATTTTCGAATTTTGAGCCGAAATTGGTCTCAAACGACTAGGTTGGACTCACTGATGAAGAATCCGTGGTCAAAATTGATTCTGTCCGTCCGCCCGTGTGCGCTGTAACTCTCGAAAGAAAGGACCTAGAGTCTTGAAATTTTCAGGTTAGGTTGAGATACTGAATATCTCGGTTAAGTTCGTTAAAGGGCCAAATCTGCCAAATGGTTTTTGTGCTACAGCCATTTTAAATTTTGATTTTTCAATAACTTGGAAAATATTCATCTGAGCGAAATGAAACTTGGTTGGAAGATGACCAGTGTCAATAAGAATTATCCATGGAAAAATTCGAAAAATTTTTATTTTTTTTGAAAATTTTTATTTTTCATTAAAATTTCACTGAAATTTCCATGTCACCATTCCGCAATGTGAACTAGCGCGTAAAAGCTGCTGACTTCACGTCAGTGCTTTCCTAGATTTTTAATAGTTGCTTCAGATATTGGGAGTGAAAAGCCAGGAAAAACCTAAAAAATGGTGCGAAATCCTTCCAAAATAAGCTTTAATCGATACTCATTTTTATGTTACAATTTTTTTACACGTTTTTTTTCTCGAATTATTCAAAATGACCAGAATCGCGAATGCTGACCGTTATTTCGTTCTGATTATCAAAAAAAAAACTGTATAGGGATGGAAAAAGAAAATCAACTTCAGAAATTATCTTTCTGTATTTTGTTCTCAATTTCAACTTCCAATTTTAAACCCTTTATCAGGCTGATTGCTGATCTTGCAAAATTATACACATACTTGATTTCTGTTTCAGGTTTCAAGAACAGCGCTTGAACAGTTCAAAAAAGGCAGAACGATTATCGCCAGACAGAGTAAAATATTTCCAGCCGACCCAGATCGAATATTAGTTACATTATAATTCAATATTTCATTTAATAATTATTCAAATAAGTTAATCAAGATGTTGGCGTTTTCACATCATTCTTTTTCTCTGACATGAAAAATTCATCAAATTTGGGAAAGAATCTGGGTTGAAAAAGAAATTTCCGATTATAATTCGATGTAACTTCACTTTTAGGAACTAGAATCTTGAAATTATACCTAAATGATGTGTTTCATCCGTTTTTTGACTGAAGACATTTTTTAACTTCATATTTGTGTATGTATTTTTATGTGGAGAGTATGAAGCTTCTTTAATTAGAAGGTAATAAAACAACAAATTAAAAATATGTACCGTTATTTTATTAAAACGTTCTCATTTTGTGTATTCACAACACAGCCATTGTAAATCTACATATTGAACACTTCTCACCAATAATTTACAAAAGTAGTATATAAAATTTCAAAAATGGTAAAATTGAAAATATAAAATAAATTGTTCTTATACCATACTCATATAAACATTAAGATTACGTACTTGTGAATTTACCATTTTTTGAAACTTTTTACACAGTAACTACAGTGTGGCCATAATGCTGAATATACAATAATTGTTAATGTAACAATTTGACAACATATGGAGCTACCTAGATTTTTTTTACGTTGTTGGTCCCACATTCACATAAGGAACATCTTTACCGTAATTTTTTACAAAAAAGTTAACATTATTTTAAGTATTTAGGGCCAATAATGAAAGAATCAAAAGAAATTGTTTCAGAAAAGTGGTAACTATTTAAAGTCATAGCGTAAAAAATCTACCTATTTATTTAAAATGTATACAGCATACAGAAATTCGCATTCATACTACCTCTTTAAATATCACCTCAAAATGAGTAGGGAAAAATACTTCCTATATTTTTCCAGGCGATATTTGGCACCATTTAAGTGTGCTGAGATCAAATACATTTTTACAGTTTTTTCATGCACAAAAAAGATATACAGAGGTTTTTCCCACGATCACACCAACAAATTACTCGAGGCATTTCTATGGTTTATTTGTATATATTCACTTTTCAGAAATATTATTAGAAAGATGACATAAACAGTTAATGATTATCTTCTCAGATCGAAAATTAAATCCAAATTTGAGAGGTTCTATAGAGTTATTGAAATGATAATGTTGTTTCAGACGTCCCATGCAGTTTGTACAGTGAGCCAATATTCCAAGCGATTTTCATAGGAAGAAAGGGACCATAGAATTACCTCTTTTGGTGCTTACAAAACACTCTGTATGTCAAATAACAGAAAAATTAATAAGTATAAAATCGTAAGAAAATACAATTTTAAATTTCAAATAAATAACAGCCAAAATTCGTTGTTATCACTAAATTCTTATCACAATATTTGTTGAAAATTGCTTTTCAAGTCCAAAATGAGATTCGTCACGTCGAATAAAAAATAGGCACATAGTAAAAATCGAAGAATGAAATGGGATAAATGTTTAAGGCAAATGGAGCTAATAAATAAGAAGCTTGATGAGGGTTGTGAGGGAAATGATAAAGAAAAGGCTGGGATAAATACTGTCAAATATATCTCCTATTCTTCATTGTATTAAAATATGTAGGTCCATAATGTTCTTGAATTTTAAAGAATATCAATTCCAAACAACTAAGAGCATCTTCGTGGGAATCATGCCCTGAGTTCGAGGTCTGGATTTGCTTGTTGAGATATGTCAACATTAAATGTTTCAACGAATACCTATAAGGGTGTCCACGTACGTGAGGAAATATTAAGGAAGTATCCACAACTTTAGAATGCAATAGTTTCAGCACGCGTAAGTCATTATCCAAACCGTGACCTAATAGGATATTATCCTCACTTATCAACTCCAAAAGATCCTTTTGCACTTGCGAGAAGGTTTTCGAATTTTCACTATGAACATCACTTTCCGTTACCCCAGAGTACCTTGTGTTATAATCCACCACCTCGTATTCAGGTTTAACGAAATGTTCGTACACAACTGTTCCGTTGAATCCCAAAATTGTTACTTTACACAACTCCAAACCTTTAACAGTGTAGCACATTTCACAATCCAACGCATATACTTTTCGTTTACGGTTTGATCCTGAATATCTTGTTTTAACGAAACCCTCCAGTCGCTCGTTGACTCCATTTACTGTACCGTTCCACACATGATACTTACTGGAGGAACATCCAACCACACCAACTGACCTTTTACAGCAAGAATAGTACTGATGGTTAACCAATCGGCCCCAATGGTGAATGCAACGTTCTTTGGTCAAATATTCACTTTCAGTGATGAAAAATCCAGTATTACACCTTGCACATGTTCTCTCAACACCAACAGATTTGTTTAAAACCGGCAAAGATGAAATACTAGATTTACCCAACTCGTTGTCTTCACAACTGTCCGAACTGTTCGAATTTTGATCCGAATCGGTATCAGAATCGCACTTTTTTCTCACATATGGAACACGAAAAGGAACCGGAAAACACTGTTTCAATATCCTTACTTCATTATGTTCAGTTAATTCGGGATAGCCATGAGTAAACAGTTGATCGGGTTGAAGTGTGAAATGAATTAAAAGATCATATAATTGGTCCTCCCTCAATCCCATCTCACACCTGGCAGTTTTGATCTTCTTCTGCTTGCAATTGTTATTGCCATCTTGACGCACATTTTCCGAATTTTTGGCGATGCTCTTCTGTTCTGGCTCTTGATGGGTGGGCCTAGATGAATTGAAACTGCTCTTTGTTCGGTTCTTCTTCTGACGTCTGCTTAGAGATTTCAGTATGCCTGTGTCACTTGAACTGCTTCTGGTATTTTCCTTATTGCTTTCACTTGAGCTGGTACCATTGCCTCCACTGTCCTCGGTTGATGTTGATCCTGGATCGTCTGTACACAAAAATAAAAGAATCACTTCATGTCACCACTCACTACAATTGAACCGATTTCACCAACTATCACTGAATATTTTTTTGGCAATTTTTGAACATTCATTGTATATTTCATAAAACCGAAAAATAAAAATGTAATTACCTCGTGGTTCGAAAATTGGCTAAAAAGGTCTGTTCTAAAATTGGAAATTGAAATCGATTTTTAAAATTCCAACTAAAGTAGGTACTGTTAAAGTTTCAACTTACCATCGCTGCAAGTCGCCAGGTATTTTCCATTTGAGGAAAAGTCGGCATCTAGCACTTCTCTCGTATGACCCTTGAAGGAATTCAGTTGCCAAGGGTGAGAATAATGCATATTTAGAGGTACCCATTTTGTTTCTTTGGCCTTATGTTTTTTATGCTGGGGGTGATTTTGCTTTACAGCCCTTGCCTCCGGCCTTTTATCTGTAGAAGAAATAAACTATTATTTTTTTTAACGAAATCATTAGCAATATCCAATAAATTTTGCTTTGCGTGTTCAAAAGAATAAGATGTGAATTCTGACGAAATTTGCATTTAATGCCTGGTAAATATTCTCAAGATAATTGAAAACTAAGTTTATGTTTAAACAAGTTAATAGAAATCGGTGCATGTTGAATGCATCAGGCGTATTATTACAACGGCTGCATCTAACCTAAAAACACGTGCTGATAGTGTTGCTTCGATGTGGAATTCTACAAAAACAATTCATGCCTGAAGAAAGGTATGAACGTGACTGTTGTTTTCATCTGTTTCAAAATATTCAACAATAACCAAAAAACAATGACAAAGCTTACTTGATATCCTGTCATCCACTTCTTCAGTCTTTATTGAGAAAACGTAATAACACAGGAAAGAAACAAATACACCCACGAATAAACCGAAGAGGACCGAAGGGTTTAAAAGTGTTTCCGCTATACTTTCCATTCTGATTTTCGCACCAAAAACTTCCGTACCAAACCTCTTCGAAGCTCGCGCCAAACTTACACCCGCACCAAAACAAAATGCAATCGATGAATCATGGGCGCAGGACGCGTCTTAAAGGGCCAACTTCACTCCGTACCGTACGACTGCGCGCCAAATTTGAATGTCCGATTTGATTCGTCTTCTGAACTTAACTGTGTCCGTTGATTTTTTCGAGTCGAACACGGCTTGGTTGGAACCCATTCGTTCACTGTGATGAGAGCGAAGGTAGAAAATGCCGGATAGACTTGATCGAAAGAAATTCTGAAACAAACTGACTGTTTGTAACGTTACTTGAGTGTATAATACCGTAATGAAGTTGGAAGTCAACGGATCTTGCGCGGAGAACGAAGCTAGGGGGGTTTCGATCTATGGTATGATACGAATCTCAGTGGTCCACGTCCGCTCTTTGATTTCTTATAATAGCCCTGGAACATGGGGCATATTAATTATTCAACTGCTATTTCCGGAAAACGCTGCAAGGAAACTAATGACGTGTGCTGTAATGTATGTATATACAGGTCGCTTTTTTCGCAGAAATAAACGTTTTTGAGGATATTTACTCGATGTTTCATTTTCACGCGCTTGTTCGGGAGAACAGCGCGTTATCGATTCGTCCAAATGTCTGTAATTTTCTAGTTTCGAGCCGAAAATGACGTTGAAAGATCAGGTTGCACTCCAGGAAGAATCCGTGGAGAAATTTAATTCTGCCCGTCCGTATGCGCTCTATCTTTCGAAAGAAAAATTATAGCGTCCTAAAATTCTCAGATTAGGTTTGGTGATCAAATATCTTAGTTGTTTGTTTTTATGTTGTTTCGGAGTTATGCCCCTTTGAAATTTTGAGCATAGTTTTTCAATATCTCGAGGAGTGTACGAATGCGAACAGTTTGAAACTTTGAAATTTGTTGACGAATACCAGAGCTCAACTTTATGCAGAATTTTGTGGATATCCACTAGTTGGGAAATATTTCGAAATTATCAGATTACGATAAAATTAGAAAGAGGCCTTCAGTTAATTTTTGTAAATAGTGCATATTTCAAATTAAGATAGTATCCGATCTTTATTTTCGGGGACATTGGATAAAAAAATGGTTAAAATGTCTTTGTTAATTTTAGAAATTTTAAGATATACGTCCTTAATATCTAAAAAATACTAAAGCGATCAGATCTAAATTTGGGACTAGTTGTAGAATACTGAAGTTTCACTTAAGTTGTAATTTTATATAGATATATTAGGTTCAGAAAAATCGAAAAATTCGTTGAAAAACGGTTTAAAATTGAGATTCCACTTTGGTGGAGGACCATGATTGTGACTTGTAACCATTGCACTCAAAACTACCTGGAGGGGACCCGAACCTTTTATGGAATAGCCTGGTGTACCTAGGGACAACGAAAAAAAGATAGCTTTATTTACGGTAACCTGTCTTTGTCACCCTCATACAAGTAAATGGTGTTTATCTACGCAAATTATGTTTTACCAAGAAATTCAGGTAGTTAGGGCCTTACCAGAGCCTTCTTAAACTTGTTCAAGAAGGCTGTGCTAGTACCTCCGTTCAGAATTTGAATTACTTCAAATATTTGAAACCGTTAATTCTTATGACGAAATCGGACCCTAAAAATCGACTAAAACTATTTTCAAGTTCGTACTTCTCCACTAGAATATTTTCCCGAAGTTATAGAATAAACGCCGTTTCCGAAATATGGCCGCTTGCTAACCTCAATGAATCACCCGGTGCAGGGTGTACCAAATCAGACACTTCTGAAGGGAAAGTCCTTTTTCTGTACTAGAGTGACGAAAACTTCGGTGTCTGATGGCCACTTTTCATGATAAACTCATTAGCGAAAACCACAAATCCATAGCTATCACCGTTACATAGTTATACCGGGTGTTTTTCAAAGATGTCCATTTCAGAAATATTGCTGTAACTTTTGTTGTGTTGAAAATTGTATTTGTGTGAAACATCCTCGTTTTTGAGTTAACTAAAATTTCTACAAACTGATATTTTATAAGATATCGCCAGGAAAATATTTTTTTCACATAGGGACCCTTTATTTTTACATATTCCGATAGAGCTAATTGGCTAATTGCCATTTCAAAATTATAGCATACAAAATATTTTAATGGTTGTTATGTTCGAGATATTGAAATATCGACATCTACCTCTTGGATAAGTAGGGTTTCGAAGATGCGATGGTGAATGAAACCATGTAATTCTGAGCAATACAAACGGAAGAAAATGCAGAGGCAGATTTGTAACGTGAAAAATATCCATGAAGACGACAACCGTTCAAAGATATTTTCGCACGATTGCATCACACCTCAAAAAATAAAGAAAAAAACAAAGAAATATCTTACGGATATATATTTAGAAGAAGACGTCGTTTTAGGAGCCGTTGGAATCAATCCTAGAACATGAACTCTTATTACTTATTACAGTCCAAAGCCTACTTATCCGAGATATAGAATGTGAAAATTCAATACCTAGAACATGACTCCAGAACAATAACAACTATGCTATATTTTTTAAATGGTTATTTCAAGCTCTTTCGAGGTATGTAAAATATACGGGGTGTCGCATTTGAAAAACAAATTTTTACTGTGATATCTCATAAAATAGTAGTTTGCAGAAAATCCACTTAACGTCATTGAATGTAAGAAGTTGCAACGAGAATATTTTCAAAGAAATGGAAAATTTTCAACAGAAGACGAGTTAGAGAAATATGTCTCAAATAGACATTCTTAAAAAACACCCGGTCACTAAGTAACGGTGATGGCTATAAATTTTCGGTTTTTGCTAATGAGTTTCTCATGAAAATTTGCCCACGGACACTGACATCAGTTTTCGTCTGCATATACAGGGTGTTTCATCATAAACTAGTCAAAAATATATCACCGTATAGATGACATTGGAAAAGTCATTTCTGCGTTATGACATATACCCCGTTTTCGAAGCATAAGCAGTTACAGCGTGTTTAATGTCAACTTTGAGCAATATTCTGATAACTGTGTTGAGTTATGCGTGAACTTCGAAATAAAGGTTTACGGTCACATCTTAGTATTTTTTGGAGATCTCCTCAATTGTGGTGTAGAATTCTGGAAAAAATATTTCAAAATGGCGGAAAACCTATAAAGTTGGAATTTTTTGTTTTCGTTTGCTAAATTGGATAGCATTATTCCAATGTACTCGATTTTCTAAGATTTTCCGCGAAAAAATTTTTCCAATATTTGAACTCAACTTTTTTTTACAGTGAAAAAAAAATTCACCCAAAATTGTTAAAATCTTTCGAGGTTGAGCAAACCTTCATTCTGAACACTGGTGTGAAACCAAAATGAAAAAATATCCATTGGTTTTCATTTTATAGCCTTCCAAATTCCGCTCGGAGTACTGAAATAGTTTTCATTCAAGAAACTGGTGGTCCTACGGAGGCCAAAATTGTGCTCATGGGCCTCCAGAATGACCTTGATAGAAAAATGAATTCACAAAAAAAAATTTTTGTTTGATAGGAATCGAACTCGCTCCACTTACGGACAATGGTCCGAGTATAAATTGGATTTATTCTGATTATAATGATATCCGTTACCAAGCAACGGTATTTCATCGAATTCGACCCTATTTTCCGAATGCGGAGAGAGTTCGATTCCCATCAAAGTTTTTCAGAAAATATTTTTTTTCTTGATAAACTCATATTTTTACCCAGGTCTTTCTGGAGGCCTATTAGCATAATTTTGGCATCCGTAGGACCACCAGTTTCTTAAATAAACATTATCAAAGCACTCCGAGTGGAATCTTCGGAAGGCTATAAAATGAAAACCAATGGATATTTTTTCATTCTGTTTTCACACCGGTGTTCAGAATGAAAGTCAGTTCAACCTCAAAAGGTTTCAACAACTTTGGGTGAAATTTTTTTTTCACTGTAGACATGTAAAAAAATTAGTTTCAATTTTGAAAAAAATTTTTCACGGAAAATCTTAGAAAATTGAGTACATTGAAATAATGCTATCCAATTTGGCAATCGAAAACAAAAACTTTCAACTTTGTAGGTTTTCCGCCAATTTGAATTTTTTTTTCCAGAATTCGACACAACAATTGAATTGACTACCGAAAAATACCAAGATGTGACCAAAAACCGTTATTTCAAAGGTCACGTACAAATCACCACAGTTATCAGAATATTGCTCAAAGTTGACACTAAACACCCTGTATCTCGCTTATGCTTAGAAAACTGGGTATATGTCATAAGGCAAAAAGACTTTCCCAGTGTCATCTATACAGCTATATATGTTTGACCAGTTTATGATGAAACACCCTGTATGTAGATAGAAATTTGACCCACCCTGTACGTCTAAGGTTCATATTGAAATCAGATGCCGTTTCCACTGTGTCCTAGGCATTCGCTTCTGGAAATGGTTGAACCACGACGAGGAGAAAAAAATATATTTGTACCTGTCTCCAAAGAAAATTAAAATTTTTTTTTTTGGAATGGAAACAATCTTACAAAATAGTTAAAATTTCACTCGAACGCTCTGCCGTTTTTATTATTCATTTTTATTGATGAATTATGCAGAAAGACACAGTCATGCTTGCTTCTGATATGAAAATTTAAAAATATTCAAAAAAATGCGATACCGTTCCCTTAACTGTAATGGGAAATTAAGAAATAGTTCACTGGTTGCATAAGAATGGATTTGCCTTACTTTTCACCCAGGACGGATCCCTTCTAGGTATATAATATGAAGTGGCTTTCAGACAGGTGCTTGACACTTCCGAGGAGTGACACATTTCCAGTCACCAGCTGGGGCGCACCCAAAGCACCACGGGGGAGCGCAATATAAAGTTCTGTGTTTGCAGCCTACTATGCAGATACTATGAGAAAAGGACTTAAAGAAAATTCAAACTTTAACACCCTGTATCTCGAGAATGTTACGTTTGCGTTCCCATGGGTATGGAACTTATTTCCCTTAGATTTATGCGAGGAATCTACCCTCTTCGTTTGTACCTACTCCATTCACTTTTATGAACTATCCCCGTTGGCCATGATTTAGGTCTATCAAGTTTTATTACTTAAAACTGACACAGGTTGGCACTCGTGAAATATCGGTAATGTCACAATAATTCCCAGAGAAGTTGCCAAATGTTAATGCCAATTTCTATTCTCAATGTCAAGGTAGTTCTGAAAAAGCAGAGAGAAAGTATTAGGAGTTCTATGTAGGATTGAAATCTGTTTTTTGTGATAGTAACCCTGATAATTTTAAGTCAATAATTTATCACAAGTATTTCAATTCGTACAAAAAAGGAATTTGAATGTCTTTTATAGGCCTATTTCTTGAGAATTTCGAACAGTGGGGAATTCCAGGGGTACGTCTGTCCGTTTAGAAGTTTTACTGCAGGGTTATTAGAGTACTTTTATTTTTTTTTTCAAATGAACTATCATAAAATAACGGACTACTCTATCCATTATTTTTCAATGTAATTTCAACACTCGATTATTGATTTCCGTACAAGAAAATAGCATAACGGAATCTTCCAACCGTACTTATATACGTGAAATATTTCCAGTGCTAACAGAGAAAAAAGTTTCTTCAACATTCGTATAAGGTCTTCGGAGTAATTGAATTCTCATAATATTTTCTCATATTCATTATTTGCCCAAAGAAAATTCACATTTTGAAAAATACGTAATTACTATTACCTCTATGTAGAGAGGACAACGTTGTTTAGCTATCTGACAGGGAAATGACTATAACCTAACCTTTTCAAAATATACACGGTGAAATCCGTCAGATTGTCATGGCCAACCAGGATAGTTCATAAAAGTGAATAGAGTATACCTGCAATTTAGGTACACCCTGTACTTAAATTTAATTTCGAACAAAATATGGAGTTCTTACCATAGGATTCCAACTCCAAATGAGCATGAATTCTATCATACGGCGTGGTATCGTTGACATTCGATCGATTCATTCCCAAGATGTTAGATATCTGTGGGGTAACTATTGGTGGATTAATAATATACAGGCCATTGTCTGTATACTGAGTATTGTCTGGATACATAGCGCCACGATAGCTGGGGTTATATTGATAATATCTGACATCTCCTAAGTGATGTGCCATACCCTGAAAGAAAAGTGAAAATTAGTATTCGTCACTTATTATGAAAATTCTAGAAAAGCACTGACGTGAAGTCAGCAGCTTTTACGCGCTTGTTCACATTGCGAAATGGTGAAATTTCAATGAAATATAAAAATTAAAAAAAAAAAAAATTTTTCGAATTTTTCCATGGATAATTTCTTTATTGGCTCTGATCATCTTCCTAGCAAGTTTCATTTCGATCAGATAAATATTTTTCGAGTTATTGAAAAATCAAAATTTCAAATGGCTGTAGAATAGTACTACCAGTGAAGTCAAAAGCTTTTACGCACTTGTACAAATTCGTAGCTACAGCGGTCTATGAGGAGCAGTTTAGACAAAATTTTTCATTTCAATATATTTTATACTTTGTGTGACGATATATTTATTTTTCCTTCCGATATATTATTTATTTTCTAACAAACACGATATTTTCGTAAGAAGGCAGTTTCAAATTCATTGAAATGTGAGATTCAATATTTTTATTGATTCGATCTATCAAACATCGTCAAGAGATGGCGCGTCGACACCAAGGTTACTTTTGCCCATAATCCAGCAATCTTTCAACTATGAAAAAGCTCAAAAATATTAATAATCAGTCCTGATTTATATATGTGAATATTTAGTGTTATTCCTGAAATATTTCTAGTTATTATCGTCGCAAACTCCGATTTTAATCAAAATTGCAGGAAACTGTATAGTTTCGTCGCGCCATCTGTTGCCGTCAATCGATAGATTGTCAAAAGATGGCGCGTCGAAAGAAAACTGGCAGTTTCCAGCAGTCTAGCGATGCAACTTTGAAGGAGCTTGAAGATATTGATACTCAAAGAATACTAATTCAGTCGAAATAAAAGTTGGCAGCTAGTTTGGAAATGCTGATAGGCAACTTTGTGCAGAATTTCGTGATGATCGTATGATTAGAATATTAAAGAAAAATTCAATTTTTTTCTCTCAAATATTCAATATTTTGTGGTCTGCTGATCATATTATCCTCATGATATTCTGTAGTAACCTTCGAATAATCAATTTTCGATGAAATACTGGATTTTAATTCGATCTAATTCGTATTTTTGGAAATATTGGAAAATCAAAATTTTATTTATTTATTATTATTATTTTCGAAATCCAGTAATTTATCGAAAAAACCTAGAAAAGCACTGACGTGGAGCTTTTGGATTTGGGTATCTACTTCTTTCAAGGATGCGTAATCTGATGTAATTAGTGTTGATATATGTTTACTGCTCAATATTAAATAGGTATAACCACTAGTAAGTAGCATTTGATTGATGAAACAATGAAACATATAGAAACTTCAAAATCCAACTATATGTCAGAAAAACCTAGAAAAGCACTCACTTGAAGTCAGCATCTTTTCGGCGCTTGTTCACATTGCGGAATGGCGAATTGGAAATTTCAATGAAATTTAAATGAAATATGAACATTTTCAGAAAAAAAATGTTTTTTTCAAATTTTTTCATGGATAATTGTTCTTATTGGTACTTTCCATCTCCCAACCAAGTTAAATTTCCATCCGATGAATTTTTTCGACTTATTGAAAAATCAAAATTTCAAATGACTAACACAGAAACCATTCGGCAGATTTGGCCCATTAACGAACTCAACCGAAATATTCAGGATCAGAACCTAACCTGAAAATTTCAAGACTCTAGACGGACAGAATTAAATTTGACCACGGATTCTTCTGCAGGGAGATCAAACCAAGCGTTTAAGACCAATTTCGGCTCAAAATTCGAAAATTACAGACATCGTGACGAAATGATAACGCTCTGTTCCCTAGAACAAGCAAGTAAAAAGCACTGACTTGAAGTCAGCAGCTTTTGCGCGCATGTTCAAAGGATATCATCATAAGTGAACACGCGCGTAAAAGCTGCTGACTTCACGTCGGTGTTTTTTTTAGCATACATTTTGATTTATTTCATTTGATATATTGACACTAATTACATCAGATTACGTATCCTTGAAAGAAGGATACGGAAATTCGAAATGGTTAAACGAGCAAATATCGCCAATGTATGAACTACATTTATAACTGAAACGTACTGCGGAAGACTTCCAGTCAGAGGTTATTTCTTTCTGGATTTATCGTGCTTACCTATAAAGCCGGGTAGTCGGTCAGAATTGAATTTGATGCAACAGTTTCGGTGCACTCTCGGATGAAAATTAGCAGAACATTCGGAAGAAATCAAAAAGTTTCGGAAGAATGTCTTAATATACGGGGGTTCACAAAAATATTTAGGTTGTCCGATATCTAAACGTGGTGTTTATTATTCGAGAAATTCGTACACGAAAACCGTACTATCAGTCACAATATGAATGATACTTCGATATAACAAGAATGTGAAAGACTTCCACCACGAATAGTATTGCGTATTGGTTTATCCAAAAATAACAAATACAGGAGGCAATCAACATGAGGTATGCTTCACTTAGTACTAAGCCATTAATTCCAGGAATATCTTTATGAGTTACACAGGGTGACACCCATATGCTCTTTTAGAGTGAAGAGTGAAATTAAATATAAACGCTATTTTAGGAAAAATTCATATTATATCAATATATCAATTTAGGAATATAATAACGCACTTTAGGAACATAAAACCAAAGAAGGAATACATAGATCTTGTGACGCTTTCAGGAAAAGATAATTTATTCGATTCCCGGTATCAATATTTGAATAATTTTCAATTATCAATTCATATTCATATTGCATTTCGAATAAATGATGATGTGAATCATTGCCTCGATTAAAGCTTGAATACCATACTTCAAAAGCAAATGACGAATTCCCAAAAACCCATGTTCAGATAATTCCATGTTACTTTTTCAAAAAACCAGAATAGTTTCAGAACAATCCCAGGAAACTAATGATTGAAGACATAAAAACAGACGTCAAAAGTGAATTCCAAAAAGGTAATTCCAACAATAACAACATGGGAAAACGTTCAAGAGAACCTAACGTCGACACCAATATGCGTCTAAAAATAACCAATAACATCAACATAAAACAAACTTGACAAACTCGAATCCCTATTTATGCGAGAAAGCGATAATTCAAAGAGTTAAATTAACGTTCTGAATCAAAAGTTCATCGTATGTTGCTATAAATGACCACCACGTGTACAAAACACTACGTCACGTCAACAATCAAGATGGCGAAGTGGAGGTCAATTTTCAAAACAAAACAAAAGTCATCGAGTTAACGTCATGAGAAGTTAGTGACATGACAAGTGTTTTCGCTACTGAATTTGAATTGCATTTTCAATACGTTTTAGATCTTTATCGATGATGATTAAAAATCTATCAGAGTTGATGCCCTTTTATCAATTGCAACGATTAAGTGGAACTGCAGTTACTCAACGTTTTCGAGGGAAACAAAGATGAGGTTATAAAAAAGTTCATTGATCAAAACAGGGTCTTGTTGACCTTGTTGGAGGAACTGTCATCGACATTGAAATCAATAATTGGGATCGCAGGAGAAAGTAATTTAGTCCAATAAAGGTGTATTTTGATACAAAATTATGAAACAACGGAGTAACTTATATTGACAGGCTCACCTCATGATTCCATAGAGTTTAACAATCGATATTGTCCACAGATTGATAGCGAACACTTGTATGGGAAAACGCTGACGGAGACACAAAAAACAAACCATAAGTTCTACCGGCAAGGAGACCACTAAGTCGAGCAATAATGAGATGTAAAAATACTAAAAATAATCGGTCTGTAGCCTTGCATCTGAGCATACCCGTGCACTGACCCCGGTCGCGCGTTTTTCGATAAACACAACCTTCAAAACAATAACTTGACGCGAGACAACAAAAGAAAACAAATTTCGTTTCGGCCCATAAATAATGCATTCCGATTTGAAAGAGATAGATTGAATCTACCTGGTGCATCTGTGAGCTGTAGGAAATAGGAAATGGAAAATATACTACCTACTATTATGTATGAGAAAAACGTACAACTAGTGCGAACTTGAAAGGAGCTTATTGTATAATTTATAAAATCTACATAATTGTTATTCAAGTGTGTGCAAAAATTCGTAAATAAAATACCTACCGAAAGAAACACCTTAGAGCAGTGTTTTTCAACCTGCCGGTCGCAACCCCCTCGGGGGGTAAAAAACAATAACAATAAACAATAAAGATTGATTTATTTAGTAAGATAATTTGAATAGAAGATATACTCATGAAATTTGTAAGTTGATACAAACAAATTAATGAAAAATAATACTACTAACTAATACTTAGTTAATGCGAAGGTTGTGCCTATTTTTGATTAATCAATTCCTTCCATTGCGGATCTGTATTTGCTACACATAGAATTAAATCGTTTGCCAAATTGAAGTGATTTTATACGGTTGGTTCAGATGAATTTATATCAACCGTGTGTGCGTGATGACTGCCTTTTCAAAAATGTCGTACGCTTGTCCTTTTTTCAAGGAAGGAGGCATTTGCCATGGGCGTAAGCTAACCAGGTGCGCAAATTTAGAAGTTTCTAATGAAAATGATGACCTTTTGCACTTCAAGCGTTATATATATATATATATATATATATATATATATGTATATGTCAGAGAGATGACCTGTTGCATGAAACTGTTGTACAACTCGGGGCAACAAGTGGTTTCCATACAAAATCCCCAGGTATACATTTTTACGCTTGTCGGCGGCCCTGCTATCATAAATTACGAAGACGTTTACAACTGCGGCCGTGGGGCTAGACAAACCCACGCTAGTCTGAATACGTTCTCTTTTCTCGCATCTGGAAAAATTTTATACAGCTGAAAGTGCATCGCAGTTTATATTGCATCGATTCAAAAAATCAAAACTTATTATCGTCCAAGCGGGCCTGGAAATTATTCGTGCCTCAAAAAAGTTCTTTTAAATTTCAATCGGGTTTATTTTACTTATTGAATGAATCTCTGAGCCACTAAACAAGCCAATTTTTCTGCGTCAACTGATGATATTCACAAGAATTTCTGCGCGCTCAACGCTCATACAGGGCACTATTATATCATTCAGGCTTAGAACAAATGTTGGTAATCTTGAAATTTCAGTTTGTCTTAAACGACTAGAATTCTTCGTCAAATTATATTCTGTCATTTGCCCGCGAACACGGTAGTCGATAATTTTCGGAAGACATAACTTAGAAACTACAACTTTATAGGGTTCTTTGATTTATTATTCTGAAGGAGTTGATTAAATAACTGAAGAATACCACAAAAAATTCACTTATATTGTGGACCTATGAGCGTGACGACAGCAAACCCTAAAATCTTAAATGGGAAGGTGGATTGAGTGACATCTAGTTTCAAAGGTAATTCGATTGCCTTTTATAAAATGCCATACGCTTGACTTCTTTTGTTAGTACTTCCGTAATAACGTTTCGCCAAAATGTCTAGAATTTTCGAATTCTCAGCCGAAAATGTTCTCAAACTACAAGACACTGATGTAGAATCCGATGACCGGCCGACCGTCCGTTTGTTGTCACTATAACTTGAGAGCGAAGGGAGCTAGGCCATGTGTTTACGATCAGCTCAAAATAACTTCCAAAAAAAAAGACTGCATATTTGTTGAGTAGGTTTGGAACTCAATTACGAAGGTCGAATTTATAAAATTTTATTTTCCCGACTTTACCAAACATACAGATCGGATTGAATCAAAATACAGTAATTGATTGAGAAATGATTTCTTGAAGAGATTAAGCAAGCCAAATATTCCCATCAGTAAGTAAAGCTGCGTTTGGCGGGGTCAATGCGTAAAAAGGTGACCCTTATGACTACGAATTTGAACATTATTCGTGCGAACGCGGCTGACTTCACATTAACGCATTTTGATTTTACATTTAATGACTCAATTTCAACTCTGAACACTAACTTGAACTTTCCATTCGAGCTTAACATCTAATCTCAAGTCTCTAAGTTTACGTTTCGAAATTACAGTGGTTATAGAGGGACAGAATTGAATTTTACCACAATTCCTTCATCAGAAAATTAAAATGTGAGTCCCTCTCGGACAAATTCCGTACAAAATTTACGTAGACTATAATTCAAACGGAAATTGAGCGAATAACGAAAATGAGAACTGTATACATAATTTCACTTATTTCCATTAACCTAACCTTCAACACATTGATTTGGATAACACGCAGAGAAAGTCGATTTCAATTGTCATCGAAGGTCGAAGAAATTGACGAAATAAAACAATAAACAAGGCCGCAGCAAAAAAACAACTCACCCATCTCTACTGGCCGTTTTGTCGCGAACATAGGCCAAACCTAAATAAATCAAGATTTTTTAATACGCACAAAAATTCGAAAACTACCACATCTTCACGATTTCGGAAACAACTGCTCGCGGGACATCGCGTAAAAGCATATCGTTTAACGCCACTTCAAAACGGAATATGAATCATTAGTCTAATGACACAATTGGTTTTGATTGCACGTAGCGCTAGTGAGAAAGCACGTAGTCGCCTGGCCTAACTGTATCTGGCCGCACCACGTGGTCGAGGCAAAACAAAACAGAAGAGCGATAAGTAAGGCGTTCAACCTACTTAGATCGATTGATATTGTCGGTTTGTTTTAAAATAGCTAGGTGATACTGACAAAGAAGAAACAATGGGCCTTTGTGCGTCATGTTAGACATAATATCTATGCTACGAGGATTTGGAAATGGGAATCTTGAATAATGTTTTTATAGTTGAGCTTTCCCTTTCTGTATCGATTAAAACTTATTTTGGGAGGATTTTGCATGATTCGTTTATCAACAGAAAAGAGTCGAAGTAACAACCTATGAAGACGCAGCATATAATAATAAAAAACCTAGAAAAGCACTGACGTGAGGTCAGGAGCTTTTCCGCGCTTGTTCCGCTGCCAAAGCGGTCATCTATACAAGTATTGACCCTGCCAAAAGCAGATTTTTTCATAAGGTCCTCACGAAATTCCACATGAACCTCAAGCTCCAATTTTCGATCAAGTACTAGATTGCAATTCGATCCAAAATTTTAAATGGGTATAACTGTCTTAAGAATTATTGGCGAATTCAACCCATTTAAGCATTCGACCTTCTTAATAAAACTGAAAACCTACTCTACAAATATATTTCTTATGTCGATTCTTCCTAAAGTTAACGTGTTCACAGCCGGCCTAACCACTGATAGTGAACAAAATATCTTCCGGAAGAATCTACTCAGTAGCTTAATAATTGTAGAGTAAGTTTGGAGTTTAATTACGAAGGCCGAATTGGCGAATTAGTAAAAACTATCGAATGATTCCGCAGATATACCCTTTCAAAATTTCAGTTTACCAATAGTTTCAAAAACATAGATCGAATCGCCCTTCAATGAGAAATGCCAACTTGAAGTTTGAGCCAAACAGGTTCTACAGAACAATGAGCAAAAAAAAATTAAAGAGTCCTCCTGCATTTTGTTGAATGGGGAGAGTTCATTTGCTCATTGTTCTGTAAGCCCTATTTGGCTGAAACTTCAAAGTGGCATTTTCCATTGAAGTGCTATTAGTTAGACTGAAACCGATTCTTCAAATTCTCGCTGTCGATTAAATTAGAGTAAAATTTCAACAGAATCAGAGATCAGATATGCTTTTTGAAATATGTATATGAATTTCTGAAATAAATTTCCTGAATTTTTATCGATTTGTTCCTCAGGAAAATCTGATTGGGCTGAAATGAAGTACTCGGTTATGAAGTGGCGATTTGGAGATTTCGGTGAAATTAAAGTGAAAATTTTCGAAAAAAAAATTTTTTTTTCTCGAATTTTTCTATGGATAATTCTTCATATTGCTACTGTACATCTACCAACCAAGTGTGATTAATATTTTTCGAGATATTGAAAATTCAAAATTTCAAACGGCTGTGACACGAAAACCATTCAGCAGATTTGGCCCATGAACGAACTTGACCGAGATAATCAGGATCAAATCCTAACCTCAGAATTTCAAGACTCTAGGTCTTTTCTTTCGAAAGTTATCGCATACACGGACAGCCGGCTGGCCGGACATAACCAATTTTGACCACGTATTATTCATTAGTGGGTACAACGTAGTCGTTTGAGACTAATTTAGGCTCAAAATTTGAAAATTACAGACATCGTGACGAAATGATAACACGCTGTTCCCCAAAACGAGCGCGTAAAAAAACGAACACAAATTTCTCAATAATTAATCGGAACACGTGAAAAACAGCAAAATATTATATACTCTTGAGATGAATTCAATCAAACACTGTGTAATCCTGAAAGACGCAAACTATCGAAAAAATAGAGATAAAATTAAATAAACAATATACCACTGAACTATAAATCAAACATCACAGCAGTCCAAGAAGATCTAACCGATTTTTAAACACATTAACACTTGGCGAGTTCACTACTTCATTCTGCAAAGCATTCCAACCTTGAAAAACTCGGCTGGTAAGAAAATGCTGTCTTGGTGTTGTCCGAAATTTTTCCTTGTGGAGCTTCAAATTATGTCCTCTCAGGTTGTTATGATTGAGTCTATATAGCTGCGATAAATCAAGAGTAAGACCCCTGTGCAAAACCCTGAACGTGAAAATTAGATCACCTCTATTCCTACGGTCAGTAAATCCCGACAAATTCATGATCCTCAGGTCTTATACGTCCATAGGGTATACAGGTGGCCCAGTCCTGTGTTGAAACCCCTATAAGTTTAGATGCCAAGACTGTACATATCTCTAGGGTCCCTTTCGACCTGACGATTGACATAAAACAGAAGGCCGCTCTGAGAACCCTGCGTGGTTTAAGGACTCCTTCTAAGAAACCAGTCTTAAGTTGATCTTACGATCATACACAACAATATTTCATATAAATAAAATCTTGAGGCCCAAGAAGTATAATTAACTATTAAAAAATAAATAAATTTTTTTTTAATGGAACACGCCCTTGTGGATTGCGAATGAACAATTTTCAGCGGCAGTTTCTTAAAAATCAGGTTGCCTACTGAACGACACTGAAACAATACAAACAAATCTGACTCTTTCATCAGACCGACGAGAAAATTCGCAGAACAATTTTCCTTCGATTTTTCGTTTTATGAGACTTTTGTCAAATCGACATTTTTTTACACAAGTCTCACAAAACGAAAAATTGATAGGAAACTATTCTCCAAATTTTCTCGTTTGTCTGATGAAAGAGTCATATTTGTACTATGAAACGTCACAGTTTGCTTTGTTTATCGTTTGTATTATTCTGGTATTGTTCATTAGTTCAATCCTGCAATCCGCGAGGGTGTTTCACATAAAAAAACAATTCGTTTTTCATTTTAAATAGTTTCCCTTTCTGTGTCTCAGAAAACTCTCTACGTGGTAGCAGTTTTGAATTTCAGAACAGAATAAATACTTTCGATATCATACATCAAACTTTTTAAAAGTTTGTATTCAATTCAGGTATATACATGTTTTAATAATCATTTCTATTTTTATGTCATTTCTTATATTGTTTCAGTATTAATTGATAAGTTGAATACATGATATTGAAAAATAGTCTTTAGTCAAGTTGAATACATGAAGCAATTTTATCGTCCTCGAACTCGAAGGCTACAGAAAGAAAAAGCTTAGGGATTCGATATTTGTTGAGCAAGTTTATGGCCCAATAACAATAAAGGACGAAGTCGTGAATGGGTAAAATATATCTTGAATGGGTGCAATGATGATATCATCAGGTGGATTTAAATCATTCACCAATTGGTCTTTTGTGCACCGAAACTCCTGCTCTATAAATATCGGTTTACGTTAGCATATAGCGGCCGATTGTAAATATAATAACTTCGAGAAGAAACCTAGAAAAGCACTGAGGTGAAGTCAGCAGCTTTTACGCGCTTGTTCACATTTCGAAATTGCGACTTGGAAAATTCAGTGAAATATAAATGAAATATGAAAATTTTCAAAAAGAAAAAATTTTTTTTTCCAAATTTCTTAAGGATAATTCTTCTTATCGATACTGTTCATCTTCCAACCAAGTTTCATTTCGATCAGATAAATATTTTTGGAGTTATTGAAAAATCAAAATTTCAAATGGCACATAAACCATTCGGCAGATTTGGCCCATTAACGAACTCAACCGATATATTCAGTATCAAAACCTAACCTGAAAATTTCAAGAGTTTAGGTCCTTTCGAAAAGTTAGAACACATACGGATGGACGGACTGAATTGAATTTGACCACGGATTCTCATTCAGGGAGTTCAACTCAATCGTTTAAGACCATTTTGGCTAAAAATTCTAAAATTACAGACATTAAGACGAAATGATAAAGCGCTGTTCCCTAAAACAAGCGCGTAAAAACAACTCTTAGACTCGGAATGTGTAGAGCAGACTATCGTGAACTCTGGATGTACCGCATCCGATCCTCTCACAGTTCTAGAACAGTTCAAATCATTAATCGCTTCTGAAAGAACTAAAACATAAATTTGGAACGGTGCATTCTCGAACCGTCCAGAACAGTTTTGAACTCGGGACCAAAACAAAGCGAGCTGTTTGTAGTGCGGCATCTGCTGAAACCCGCACAAGGATAAAGACATAAATATTTCTTCTCCTATAAACCAATGCTTCCAACAACAAACGTTTCATCTGCACCTCGTAACTTTTTTTTATTGTATACAGGAAATAAATTAAAATCATTCACAGAAAAAACCGAAATACTCTATGTAACTTATACCAATTCGCTTAAAGTCAGTCAGTCAGACTTGGAATATATACCCCATTCACTTTTATAATGTAGCCCGGTTGGCCATGACATCATGACAGATTTCACCGTGTATATTTTGAAGATGTTAGGTTATAGTCATTTTCCTGTCAGATAACTATGCAACGTTGTCCTCTCTACATAGAGGTCGTAGTAATTACTTATTTTTCAAATGTCAATCTACATTGATAAAGTAATGAATTTGAGAAAATATTATGTGAATTCAATCATTCCAAAGACCTGGCGAATGTTGAAGAAACTTTCTTCTCTGCTAATACTGGAAATATTTCACGTATATAAACATGGTTGGAAGATTCAGTTATGCATTTTTCTTGTACGGAAATCAAGAATCGAGTGTTGTGGAATTTTACTGAAAAATGATGGATAGAGTAATTCGTTACTTTGTGATAGTTCATTAAAAAAAAAAATAATAGTACTCGAATAACCCTGCAGTAAAACTTATAAACGAACCAACAAACCTATGGAATTCCCTACTTTTCGAAATTCTCAAGAAATAAGCCTTCAGAAGACATTTAAATACATTATTGCACAACTTGAAATACTCCAGTATCAAAATGAAGTAGTAGGTACTAAAACCTGTCATCTTGAAAGAACTAACTCAATTTTAAGTTCTTAGGAATCTATCAGGGAATTATCAGGGTTACTATCAGAAAAAGCCGATTTCAATTCTACATAGCACTTCCTGATACTTTGCCTCTGCTTCTTCAAAACTACCTTCGGCATTTTTATTAGTTTGCAAGCGTTATTATGCTGAGATTTAGAAATCTAGAATCGATTGATATTGATAATAGTAGAAATTGAAATTTGGCAACGTCCTTTGACATTGCCGATATTTCATGAGTGCCAGCCTGCGTCAGTTTTAAGGGAAAAAACTTGATAAACCTAAATCATGGCCAACCGGGCTACATTATAAAAGTGAATGGAGTATAGGTCTATCAAGTTTTTGTAAGAAGTACTGGATCAGGTTGGCACTCGTGAAATGACGTCAAGATTGAAATAATTCGAGGAGACGTTATTCATTTATACATAATTTTGTCAATGACTATATGGTTTGGATAAGTTATATAGTTAATTATGACGACCTTTATGTAGAACGGTCAACGTCGCATAGTCATCTGATACTAAAATTAACATAACTCTTGACTTTTTTGTAATTATACAAAGTGCAATGTGTCAAACTTTCATGACCTACCGACTAGCTTTATAAAGGTGAATGGAGTATACAAACGAAACCGAGTGATATTCGCAGAAGTGTATTCACCTATGAAAATATAAGACGGCGCCAATAATAGATACACGTTTCGATTTCGAATAAGTAGTACTTAACTTGTGTGAAGGAAATTATTTCGCGATATCTAAGATAATTTTAATAATTATTTACGGTATGTAAAATCATTTTATTCAGTAACCAGATGCAAATCTTTTTACAAGGTGTCTTAGATGATTGCTCATTTTGGCCAAGAAAATTACAGTTAAAAGGACTAACGTTATGTGATGAGTTATTACACACCATTGTTAAAATTCGTTGCCAATGCGAAATTTGACATATTTACTCCAAATGCTATCGAAGCTTAGTACCAATCGGATCAAGGTGAAATTTGGTAGTTCAAGGAAAGTTCCCGAAGTTTTTTTGAATTTCCAATCCTCAAGCAGTTTTGCAGTGAGTTGCCTATCGGTATTCGTCAACTACTTACGAAATTTCAATCTTATCGCTTTGGTACTTCTTGAGATATTGAGCAAATATTATTATTATAATCATAATTCAAGTTAAACAGCAAAGTAAGTTCTTAAACTTCATTCATAGATATTCAAACTATTTCTCTTTTGTTTCTTCAAAAATTGTTTATTTTTATGAAATATAATGGTATATGATGTTTTTATCTAAAACTTGGTTGTCTCAAGTAAGAACTTGATTTGTTAGAGTAAACTTCGACAACTAATGTTAACAATTTGTAAATATAAAAATTATACACACGACTGCGAGTACCACAACAAATTCGACAGCCTCGAATTGCACTTAACTAATATTTATTTTCTACGGGGAATTCAAGATCATTATATAGAATTTAATGGAAAATATCATTTTTTCGGTTGCCAGTCCCCCTCAACCTCATTCTTGCCACGTGTAATAATTGGTAATCGATTACGTTAACGAGTTCCAGCGATGACTCGACACCAATGAAATTCATAAATTCCATCAGTTAGAAGATAATAGTTAGTAACCATAATAAGTCACTATGTACGTACAACATAACTTGACTTTAAAACTGGTTCATAAACTTCTCATAAAGATATGAAACACAAGATTCAAAATTATGAAAGTTGTAAGCACATGACAACAACGTGGCTACAACTCGATCAAAACAGTAAACATGATGTTCATTACGGATGTTCAATCCATTCAAAAATAAAGTTGAAAGATATTATTTATCAATCTAATTGACAATCCTTTATATAGTGTGACAAGATAAAATCACGTACCTCAAAAAATGTTGGTGATATATAATAAAATAAATTTAGAAATTAAAGGAAACATTCATATGAAAGCCATCCATGATGAACTTTTTGAACTCACATTCCACATTTGCTGAACCAAAGATAGTTCTTTCGCCGTTTCGTTTGGGTAGCATAAAATATAACAGTTTTCAGGTATCTGGAGTAGCACTGACATTTTGACACAAACAGGAGAGACGGAAGAGCACCTAACTTTTTGACTGGGAGCATTTCAATTATTCACTTCACCACTGACAACAGGCAACTAAAGTATTTCGAGCTTTCGAAGTTTTGCTTCATTTCGAAGATTTCATGGGGCGCATGTCATTTGTACCTTGTCCCTTCATTTCAGATATTTTTGGACTTAGTTGGTCCATTGAACAATAATGGGGTATCTTAATCTTACCCTCTCAATGTGTCATTAGAGGAAGAATTGAAGATTACTAGAATGAATTCCTTTGCAATGGTACTTTAATATGATGTTTTTTTAATTCGATGTACAAACATAAACAAGTGATTACTTGAATATTATCAAGAATAAAGCCTCAAAAACATAAGGGTATGCAAACGCTGACTTTTGTTCCTCCAGAACTGATTTCTGTGTGCGAAACTAGTAGACTGAAAATTCTAGAAAAGCACTGAAGTGAAGTCGGCCGGAGTCCAGCTGTGAACACGGTTACTTCGCAAAGGAGTAACTCAGAAACTGAACATTTTCAGGGAAGCTTTAGACCTCCAATACGGAGGTAAAGTTCAGAATGCACAAAATCCGTCTAGCGCTTCAGTAGATAAAGGTCGCAATACAGTAGGAAGATCTACGATGACGAAGATCCCTCATTCAAACATCAAACCCATACAATAACACTACGTATGTAAAAGAATCAACACCACTATCGAGGCTATAGTAAATTTAAAATGAATCAATTAAAATGCATAACCTCTTAAAATTATTGATTTTGGCGTCAGATTCTTCGTCAGTGGGGCCAATCTAGTTGTTTGAGACCTTTTTCTGTTCGAACTTCGAAAATTACAGACATTTGGTCTTTACCTTTTCAACTTCAAATTGAGACTAAGCACATTCAAATTGGGAATGATCAATTTCATATTCGTACAACATTCGGTCTTGCATGAATTGGAGTTTTATGAGCCTCTTCAGTGTGGACTATATTATAGACAATAGCAAGATGTTTCATGCGCGCAAAAATCTAGAAATGTACGCGTTTGTTTTTACGCGCTTGTTCTGGGGAACAGCGCGTTATCATTTCGTCACGATGTCTGTAATTTTAGAATTTTGAGCCGAAATTGGTTTCAAACGCCTAGGTTGGACTCCCTCCGAAGGAGAAACCGTGGTCATATTCAATTGTGTCCTTCCGTCTGGATGTGCTCTAACTTTCGAAGAAAAAGACTTAGTGACTTGTCAGATTAGGTTTGGAGTCCAAATATCTTCGTAAATGGGTGGAATCGGTTGGAAGGTTTCGGAGTTCGGCCCATTTGAAATTTTGAGGTGAACAGTTTTGGAATACCGACGCGCACTCAGAGCAAAATTAAATTGTTAGGAAATTCAAAAAAAAATTATTCGGTGATTTCAGTTTCCCGATATTTCCAAAAACATAGATCGAATCGACCTCCAATGATAAAAGCTATCTTGAAGTTTCAGCCAAATTGGGCTTACAGAAAAATGAGCAAAAAAAATTGAAGTGTCCTCCTGCATTTTGTTGAATGGAAGAGTTATTTTGCTCATTGTTCTGTAGACCCTATTTGGCTGAAACTTCAATGTTTCATTATTCATTGACGGGCGATTCGATCTATGTTTTTGGAAATATCGGGAAACTGAAATTTTGAAAGGGTATATCTGCGGAATCATTCCATGGTTTAAACTAATTCGCCAGTTCGGCCTTCGTAATCAAACTCCAAACTTACACTATAATTATCAAGCTACTGAGTAGATTCTTCGGAAGTGATTTTGTTCACTATCAGTGGTTAGGCCGGCCGTGAACACATTAACTTTAGGGATAATCGACATAGGGAATATATTTGTAGAGAAGGTTTTCAGTTTAATTAAGAAGGTCGAATGCTTGAATGGGTTGAAATCGCCAATTATTCTTTAGATAGTTATACTCATTCAAAATTTTGGATCAAATTGCAATCTTCTATTAGATCGAAAATTATAGCTTGAGGTTCATGCAGAAATTTGTGAGGACCATACGAAAAAAATATGCGTTTGGCAGGGTCAATATTTGTTTAGATGACTGCTTTAGCAACGCAACAAGCGCGTAAAAGTTCCTGACCTCACATCAGTGCTTTTCTAGGTTTTTTTTAATGTTTCTTGATTACTTTACAGTATCTCAGGTATCTTAGCTGCTTCATTTTTTTCGGCAGAACTGTATCTTGTAACATGAAAGAGGATCATAATTGATGTCACGTAGTATCTCATTTACCCAAAAATTTACCTACCTATTCGATACCGATAGGATAGTTCCTTCAGACAAGCTAGGACTCGTTCGAAACAGGGTTCGAACTCATAAATTTCGGTATCTTATTCAATTTATACTTCTCATGCAGCCTTCAGAGTCAAAAGGGTATAATTCGTGTGCTCAAGATTTGGCTCACTATTTTGGATGAAAAAATGATGGGTTCGTTCAACGATATCATCCGTTTATATTGAGGAGATATTTTCAAGAAAATGAGATAGAAGGCTCATATTTGCAAAATCCTGTTCGTTAAAGAACGTTGTCTTAATTCTTGAAATCATCATTTCAGGATAGACGCATATCGAATCTTCTATGCACTATTGAAAATCTGAGTAGGGCTCGTAGACCATGGAATTGAAAAATTCTAGAACATTCACGCCGTCGGTTTTCAACCAAGTGCTAGATTTGATTCGATCGAATCTGTATTTTTATAAAGAGTGGGATATTGAAATTTCGAATATATTTTTATGTATCTTTCAAATCAGTTGGCGGAATTCCTCATTCAAAAATTCGACTGTCATTGAATCCCAAAATAATGACGGCGTAAAGGTCCATGCAAATTTTCAATTCACACATTCAATAATGAGGGATTTTCCTGAATTTGGGTTATTACTGCAAATGCAAATTTGAACATAATTATTATGAGTTTGATTCATCATTTTCCCAAATTACGTTCAGAAAGTATTCAAAATCAGGTTTCAAAATTGGGGTTTGGGATTTGTCATGCATGCACGAAGTGACAACGTTGTTTAGTAGAATTGCTTCTTCTGCTATAGAAAAACGAAATATTTATTTCTATTCTGTGGTACACACGTGTTCTTTGTCAATATAACCAAACAATTTCCGTTTGCGATTTGTCAGTAATATGACAGTATGATAGTCTGTGCTCTTCTCTTTCTATTCCATGGTCGTTGTCTTCTACTCTAACGAGATAGAGGTATAGCTATCTCTGTTTTCCTAAGCAAAGTAACACATTTGACGTCCTTCGCTTTCTGAGGAAGCTGAATTCGACGTTGCCATATCGTGCACTCATGACAAATCTCTTTAAATACAAATCCCCATTTTTATTTCTCAGTTTTAGGTGATCAAACATTTTTTTAAAAATATAATATTGAAATTATATGTTTGAAATGTGATGTTCTGTAGGGTTTTCATGAGAATAACTGCATTTTCGTTAAAAGGAAAAACCCCCATTGTAAGAAGAAAAATTACAACATATACCATATTTACCCAAACTCATTTCACAGCTTGATATAAAATAATAAGTATTGAAAATACATGTAACAATTTAAAGATTATAATTAGTTTCCAATCAAATTAAAAAGTTAATTCATTGAGAAAAAACAAGTTTAAAATTCCAATGTGATGCGATATTTTTTTTCGGAGATATAGAAAAATGCGAAATTTCTTTGTTACTTCGAGGTTATTTTCTTAATCAACCGAATTACCGATACTGGTTATAGCGAAAAATTGCTATTCTCAAATTGAGAGTAACAAGTGAAAAAGTTGTTGCCAGAGAATTGGATCGAAAGTTTGAGGTAGTAGGGTCGTGGAGGGCGAAAAGTTCTTCAATAGTTTCCCAAAATTTGCTTGCACAAAGCGAGCACAAACACATTTCATTGATTTTTACCGGCACTCCGGAAGAAACAACAATTTAGTGGAAGATTTGGAAGATAATGATAGACTAAAATTTTCTTTATTTTGTAGAAAAAGCAACGGATTGCCGTAACTGGAAAACTTAGTGGAAGACTTTGGTGTAAACCAGGCTTCATACACCAATCAATTCCAAGGATTTAGGAGCTCGTGGAATAACACCTAATCACTGAATTCGTGTTAATTAATCAATTTGCTTCGAAGAGAACAATACTATTGTCACCAACACGATTTAATTCTATGAAAATTTCAGATTCCTCTCAGATAAGTCACATATTAAATTATATCGTACGCTACTAAAAACGCGGAAGTTACAGATATGCAAAATTCTGAAATTTTTCCACATTCTGCAAGAACATCCAGGATAAAACATTTTTATCGCAAAATAAACAGAAAGTTTGGTTCATTAGCATGTCGACCTTAAAACAGAATGTTTGCTTCAAAGAGGAAGGGTAAAAGTAGAGATAAAAGATGATTCGTTTGTGTTTTATTCGAATGTAATCGTATTAAGTTTCAATGTTAATTGAGGTTGACTTGCCGGCAATATCACTGTCATACGATTTAAAAAATTGAGGTCAGTTATATTTGAGGACATCCATTGAAGTGAGGAGTTATTGTTATTTGCACTTCCTTGCTTTCTGAAGGTATAAACCTCCAAGAGAAATGGAAACATTTCCCTACAATGATAAAAATGGTAATTATTATGTAATACTCAATGAGTCAGAAATTCTAGGAAAGTACTGAAATGAACTAAGGTGAATTTACATTTTTCTTCAAACTCTAAGCTATAAAGCTCTCCCATTCACGCTTTTCATCCAAAGTTGATGAATAGTTCCTGGGAGAATAAAATTCAGAATAAAAATATCTACGGAATTTTAGGTAGATGTCTCCCATGCGTTAAATGGGCTGCTGTTATGAAGGTGGAAACCAAAATTATTATAATGTTCACGAGCAGCTGTTAGGCCGACTGCAAACACAACAACTACTTTAAAAATTTTGCAAACATTTCTACGTGAGTATTTGCCATCTAGTCAGTGAATTTCATTATGATTATATCAGTATTTGTTAGGTTATTCCGGAAGTTACTAACTACCAATTGTAAACGAGAAACGACTATATTTTTATCAAATTTGACAAAAGTCTCAAATCGAAACGAAAAATCGAAAGAAAATAATTCTTGCAATTTTCTGCTTTGTCTGATGAAAGAGTCAGACTTGTGCTCTGAAACATCACAGTTCGCTTTCTTTATCGTTTGTATTGTTCATTAGTAGACATCGGATTATATGCATTTGCATATTTGCATATGCAAATGCATATAACGCGATATTCTAGGCATTATTGCATATTTTGGTACTTTTTTGTCGAAAGTGCATATTTCAATAGTGGGACGTAATCCTGGTGCATAGATCAACCGGAAAACGTTGAAAGGGTGCGGAGCTATAGAAAGATTGGATACCAGAATTCTTCTTCTGTTCAAATCCACGGAAATTTTAGAAAGAATAATCGAACAAAAAATGTCCTAACTAATTTACTGTCAGGAATGATCCATGACAAATTTAAAAACACGAAGCTCGCAGCAATTAAGAAGATAGGAGTATATGTCAATCCACAAGGAAAACCTTGTCTACAAAGATACCTTCAGAAATGGCGCAAAATTCAAGTTCCGTCTCTTTACGTTAATGGTCGTAGAGAAATTGTTTTCAGCTTATAAGTTGATATTAACAGACAGACGTAACAAGTTTTCTTTAGTATACCTGAAAAAACCTAAAAACTGACGTGATGTCAGCAGCTTCTACTCGCTTGTTCACATTGCGAAATGGCGACTTGGAAATTTCAGTGAAAATTAAATGAAATATGAACATTCAAAGAGAAAAATTTATTCAAATTTTTCCAAGGATAATTCTTCTCATTGGCACTAACAATGTTCCAAGTTTCATTTCAACCAGATGAATATTTTTCGAGTTATTGAAAAATCAAAATTTCAAATGGCTGTAACACAAAAATCATTTGGCAGATTGGGCCCATTAACGAACTCAACCGAGATATTTAGGATCAAAACATTACCGGACAGAATCCAATTCGACCAGGGATTATTCATCTGTGAACAACCTAGTTGTTTGAGACCGATTTCAGCTCAAATCTCGAAAATTACAGACATTGTGACGTAACGATTACGCGCTGTGCCCTAGAACAAGCGCGTAAAATATGTCTAATTTTGTATACTCACAAAATTATAATTGATTGATGACTGAAAATTAATCGGAGACACAATGGAAATTGAAATTTTTTTAGGGCATATTATGTGCATATTTCACCCTTTTTAAGTGCATATTTTGCCAGTTTGTTAATGCATATAATCCGATGTCTATTCATTAGGCAATCTATTTTGCAAGGAACTGCCCTTGACAAATAGTTTGATACTGCAATCCCCAAGGACGGTTTTCATGAAAAAAACAATTTTTATTTAATTTTTCATAGTTCTGTTTCAGAGATTGGGAGTAAAAACCAATAAAAACCTAAAAAATAATTTAAATCTAATTTAGCACCCTATTTCTATTTTTGAATTTTGTTGCACCCTTCTGTAGAACGAAACAAAACCACCGTGTATAATAGATATGTCATTGAAGAAATGAATATCTCATTATTGAACGCCAATTCAACATTAATTTATACCCCTATTCAAAAATTTCAAGCTCGTCTCATTTCGGAGTTATACAGGGGTTAATAGAAAATGCGTTAACTTGACGTCTTATAACAAAACCCACTCTGTAATAGATATGTCATTGAAGAAATAAATATGTCATTATTCGTACTAATTTAACAGAAATTTAGACACCTATTTCAAAATTCCACACTCCTCTCCTTTCGGAGATATACTGGGGTCGATAGAAATTTGTATTTTGCTATAGGATTAATTGAATATTGAGAAATTCGGAACTCATTTCGTATCTTTAGAATACGTTTCTTTGAATTTAACACAAATTTTGTACCTGGGTTCTGTTTATTCGACGCCAAGCTAGTAGACCCACACCTTTCATTAGAAATTTTAGTGAAGAAATGAAAGTTTTGTGATTAAAATATAATTCAACACCCATCGGGACCCTTACCTTTCGTTTTTCCAAAATAATTCGGTATATCCTTCTACGGTAAATCTAACAGACTTTTCTGAACTCATTACATAATAAGTTATTTCATGTATCTCTCATTTGTGTGCGATTTTTTTTTCCGAAAATAGTCTCAAACGACTAAGTTGGACTCACTGATGATGAATCCGGTGTCAAAATCGATTATGTCCGGCCGGCGACACGATAACTGTCGAACGAAGCGGACTAGCGACTTAAAACTTTTAGATTAGGTCACGCATTGAAATGCGGCGGTTAAATTCGTTAATGGGACAAATCGGTCAAATAGTTTCGGAGTTATGGTCATTTGAAATTTTGAGATTGATTCTCTGATATTTCAGGTACTACTCGAGCGATTGAATTGAAACTTGACAGTAAGTTGAAGCAGAATAACGCACGACTCCTCACAAAATTTCAATGAGATCAAACTGTCAGTAAATTAAAAAAAAACTTTTTCGAAAATTTTTTTTTCGGAAACTGTCCATTGAATCCGAGAAAACATTTACTCATACCTTGAACATCATATTTTACAGCAGTGTACCAAATTTCATTTTGATACGATCATAATTTCTGGAGATATTGGGAAAATATGTGAAAATGTCCTGTTTTTTACTCGATGTCGTTGTTTCTCACAAAATAACTCAAAAAATACTCATTCAATCATGATGCTAGTTTAAAAATGCGGATGGGCAACTTCTTGCCGAATTTCGTGATGAACGTGTCAGAAAAATTTGAAAAAAAATTTTAAATTTTGTTTTCAAATATTTTGTGATCTTCTGATAATACTGTTCTCACGCAAAAAAACTAGAAAAGCACCGACGTGAAGTCAGCAGCTTTTGCGCGCATGTTCATAGGACATCACCAAAGGTGAACATGTGTGCAAAACCTGCTGACACGTGCTTTTTTAGGTTCTTCAATTTTGGTTCTAATAGCTTCAGCGTTGAGAGAAAACCCGAAATTTTTCGGGAATACGAAGAGCTGGAATCTCGTTAATTTCAATAGGTGTGTTGACTTAGTGCTAAATTATGGAATATTCATTTCTTCAATATCAACAATATTATATCTATTAAAAGTATTTCCTTTATTTTAATTCGACACATTATTATTCATATTTTGAGAAATAATTTCATCAGATCTAATAGATTATAGCTCAATTCATTTTATTCAGCGGAATTAATTGTATGGACTTGACAAAGTGACTTTAGCGCCATCATCTTTAACAGAGCCAAAAGTAGTACAATATTTGACAATTCTAGCACTGCGTTTTGGAACCAAAATTTTAGTAGGAAAGTGCCGACACCTGATATATTCTATGCATCTTGATTTAGACCAGAAAGTATTGGTTTTAACCACCCTGTTTTGGTTACTCGCTTGAAATTGGTTATAGTTCCTAAGTATTCCATTAATACAGTATCAAAATACGAATTTTCTATTGTCCTCTGTATATGTCCGAAATGAGAAAAGCGGGAAATTTTGAAATAAGGTTCTGAATTAGTGTTAGATTAATACGAAATTATGACATTTTCATTTCTTCAATTATATATCTATTGGAGGGTGGGTTCTGCTTGCTTGACGTCAAGCTAGCAGAACCCAGGCTTTCTCGGTCCACAGAAGGGTATTACATTAGTGTTTGATAGACGACTTCGGCCCAAGTTGCCAACCCACAATTTTCTTCACAAATTTACTATCACTGGGGAACGGGAATGCCAGGACAATTTCGACATGATAAGGTTCGTGTTATTTATAAATATCCGTAAAAGATGCCTCTGCTCCTCAAACAAGATAATGCCTTCCAAATATACGGTTTTGTTAAGATCATCTCTGATTGGCTGAAATTTAAGTTGGGATTCCTGATTTCATGTTAATAGTGTCAAATTTATATAGGATATGTTCCGCAAGTCAACTTGGTTATTTCGGTTGCCGGTTTTCCATTCCGTAAATATGAAATATTCGGTTCGTTCCTGAAGAAAAAGTTAATTACGGAATTTGATTGATGAAAAAACGTTCTTTCTGTCACCAGAACGATAGTCAATGTTCTATGGTAACATATCCATAGCATAGAATAATCTGTATTTACTTTGTGATTCCTAGAACATAGAAGAGACAACAATCAACAATGGAAAATATTACTATGTATGGTCTATGGATCAAAAGGTAAATAAAGAGACAACAATCAACAATGGAAAATATTACTATGTATGGTCTATGGATCAAAAGGTAAATAAAGATTGTTCTATGCTATGGATATACCATAAAACATCGATTGTCGTTCTGGTGCATAAACTTAATATGTCTATGTTCTGGTGACAGAAAGATTGCTTATTCGTCAATCAAATTCCGTAATTAACCTTTTTTTCAGGAACCAACCGAATATTTCATATTTACAGAACGGAAAACAGGCAACCGAAATAACCAAGTTGATTTGCGGAACATATCATTTATAAACTTGACACTGTTAACATGAAATCAGGAATCCCAACTTAAATGTCAGCCTAACAAAAACCTATATTTAAAAGGAATTATCTTGTTTGAGGAGCCGAGGCATCTTAGACGGATGTTTATAAATAACGCGAACCTTATCATGTCGAATTTGTCCTGAAATTCCCGTTCCCCAGTAATAGTAAAATTGTGAAGGAAATTGTGGGTTGGCAACTTGAGCCGAAGTCGTCTTATAGTTCCGAATCATTGTCAAAAATATTTCCGAAAAATCAAAGGGGGTTTTGCTAGCTTTACTGAGGTCTTGAAACTTTCAAGTTGCTAGCTTGCTCCGTTCAATAATCATCGTGTAGATTTGATACCAGATTCTTAATCAGTGAGTTCAACACAGACGTTTGGACCATTTCCATCGCAGAATTCACAAAATACAAGACATTTGGCCCAAGCGATAGCACGTCGATCTCCAGAGCATACGCGCGAAAGCGCTATAATTGCTTCAAATTATTATCTGTACAAATATTTGAGAACCTTTCCGTAAACAATTATAATTCGAATTATTATCAATCGCAACTTACGCCTCTGAAATATAATCCTCACTGGTCATAATTAGGTCCCCAATCCAAAATGTCAAGTCATAACTGTAGGGATCGTGAAGTAAATACATAAATATTGTTTGTATATTTTGAAATACAACGCAGTTCCATATCAGGAGAACGAGGTGGCCAAATATTGATAATGCAGAAGGAGGCAAATGACACGCACGCAGTGCTTATTCAATTTATTATTGACAATAAATCAACAGAAATTGATGTTAATATGATAGAAGGATTTTGCAAGAAACCAATTGTGACGTAAAAACACATGGTTATTCTGAATGATTACGTTTACATTCACTCAAATGTACAGATTGGTTGGTAAAATAGTGAAAGAATTCAGGAAAATACTAACGTGGTGCAGGGCACATGTTCAAATAAGTTGTGAAAGCGGTCACTCTTTCACGTATTGACCCCGCCAAACGCAGTTTTACCAGAGACACACACATGTTGTCTCTGGTTTTACTTCTTTTCTAATGGTTTTCGCTGCATAAACCTTCAAGCTTTCATCGATCAAGTACTACATTTCAATTTGATCCGACCTGTATTTTCGGAAATATCAAGGAAATAAAATTTGAATGGGTGTATCTACGGAATCATTGGACAGATTTTACCCATTCACGAATTAGGTCTCCGTAGTCAGGCGTCAAACCTACTTTACAAATATCGAGTCTGTTAGAAGTTTCCTTCGTAAGATACTGTGTTCACAACCAGGTTAACCGCAAACACAATGACTGACAATATAATCTGCTCAGAGACATGAGAGCCGGTTTGGAGTTTAATTTTTAATGCCGAATAGCGAGCTGGTAAAATACCGATGATTTCGGAGATAAACCCACTCAAAATGTTAATATTCCATATTATTCCTAAAATTGGAAATCGGATCGATTTGAAATCCAGTATTTCATTGAAATATGACAGATTCATGCAGAATTTCATAAGGTATCTATTATTAGAAGAATGCAAAATATAGATATTTGATAACAAAATTTCAGTATTTTTTGAATTTATCATCACGAAATTTTGCTATAGACGGATCAGTATTTCTCAAATTATTGTGAAAAAAAAATGATACCGAGTTTGGATAGATTCGTCAATGATTACGAAGATAATATATCCATTCAAAAAATAATTTCCCTAATAATTCCAAAAATTTGGATCCAATTGATTCGAAAACAACTTGCTTGAAAATGACGGCAATGACAACATGAAGGTTACTGCAGAATTTGGTTCAATTCGTGACTGTTAGTTTCTGAGACCTGAGATAAGATAAAGATATTACTCACCATTTCTAGGAAAAATGGATAATTATGATTTTGATCAAATGTCTGTGAGTCATGAAGTTTGAGCCGAACTTAGTCTTAAACGATAGGGACTCACTGAAGAAGAATTCGTGATCAAATTCCGCAAGCTCTAACTTTCGAAAGAGAAGACCTTGTAGTCTAGCTTGATAGGTTTGAATCATCAATTGGCAAAATATTTGAAGGAAAGTATATTTTCTTAATAAATCGAAAAAAGTTATCAACATGAAGTGCTCAATTTTATATCACTTCAAAAATTTAAAAAAAAATTCAGCATCTTCTCTATCCCAGAAACATGCCACATTTTACTGAAATCTTGTTTACCTATGCGGGGTGTTCTTAAATAATTTGATAAGAGGACGATTCCTGTAAGAAAAAAATTTCATTAGAACGTATGTCGTAAACGTGCTAATTTTTGGAATAGGGGGTGGTAAAGTTTCTAGAGAATATTTTTTTTATTACCACAATTACGTTATTGCAGATGTTTCTTTTGATACACATTTTCATTGCATAAAGGTATTTCTTCTGATGTACAAAACATTTTATTTTTTTTACCAGCGGCTTCTGTATGGGTTCCATATTGAATATTTTGTAGAAAAAACAATTCTTTTTCTACAATTAAAATCATTTCAGACCATATTTTATCTCCAGGCTTCACTTCGTCCAGCGCTCGATTTTCGCTTTACTTTTTGATTCACCGTCAAGCTACTTGAAATGAAATGCCAATTGTCACTATTGCTTTCGTATCGGCTTAAATTCTTAGCAGTTTGACACCGAAATAAAATTATTCATATTTTTCTTAGCGGAAACCACGCGCCAGACAAAGTCAAATCAAGATATGAAATTTTTTCAGAAATGAATAGGAATTCAAAAAATTAATTTTTTTTTTGAGAAAAAGCAGTGTCGTACCTACCTTCTTTCTCTCGAAAAATATTCATTGCGAAACTAATGCATACGCTACATAATAAAATTGTTTGTACATCAGAAAATTCATCTTGATGTAGTGAAAACGTGTCCCAAATCTCATAAAAATATCTGCAATCTGGCATCATTGAGGTTATAAAAAAAAATTCTGCGGAAAGTCTACTACCTTGTATATTAATAGTTGGTAGGTTTACGATATATTGCATTCATATGAAGTTTTTTTGTCAAAGTGTTTCTGAGAATCGCCCCATTATATTTTAGCTTTTCATTAAGGAACACCCTATACAAAGAAGTTGAAGTTCAGGCTTTCCTAGAATTACATCTTCAATATTCTTCAACCAACAACAATGAACTCATTCAATGATCAATTACGCGAAAAATATTTCAATCATGAGAATGATATGCTTGACTTCTGTTCTACTAGGCGATGATCGGATCCATGCAATATAAACGAGTGAATTCTACCAATAAAACAATTATCTAAAACCTATGAATGCTATATAAATTTTTTAGACCTTCAATTGCCCACGAAGGTGCGTTAATTTAATATTGACACAGATATAGCCGTCCCGAAAGTTGATGAAATAGGTACTAGCAACTATAATCTTAATTAAAATAGAGTTGAAGTAGTGAGTATTATGTGCTGAATACATTTCTAATGAAAGTGTTAACAATACGAAACATAATATTTACCGATTGAAGAATAGTTTGGGATTATTTTGCATGATTTTTCGGTTTTTTGCTGGGAAAAATTAAATAAAATTATTATTTATAGGGAACGTCCTTGCTAAGGGCAGTCATAGAAAAAATGTCGCCTAATGAACAATGTCGGAATAATTCAAGCGATCAACGAAGTTAACTATAACGTTTTAGAGTCTATTATATCTGTCGCCTTCATCAGACAATATTACAGAATTATGTTCTTTCGGTAGTTTCGTATTTCAAGACATTTTTCAAAGTGTCATTTTCAAAAATTCACGGCAAACTTGATCGTTCGCATTATTCAAGTATTGTTCATCAGGCAACATTTTTTCTAGAAACTGTAGTTGGTAAATAGTTTGAATTCCGCAATCCCCAAGGGTGTTTTCTAGAAATTTATTAATTAATAATTTTACTTAATTTTTAATAGTTCTTTTTCCGATATTGGGAGCGAAAACCCAGAAAAATTTGGAATTATTACGTTTACGTTAGTCGGACAAATGTTTCAAATAATATGTGAATCAAACGAAAAAATGTCCTGAATATTACGTTCACTTTCATTGTATTTATAACATAACCTAAGAATAAAAAATTCAAAAAATTATATCATCAACCTTTAACGTCTGATAAAGAATAGGGTTCTTGCGAAAATAAATATTTATTTAGTCCCTGATAATCTTCAATGCTAACGGCAGATTGTTGAAAAATCCTAGCTAGGCATTTAGTGCTACCATTTTTTGGCGAACATTGAGCTATCGTTTTGTCCAAATGTCTGTAATTTTCGAATTTTAAGTGAAGTATATTATATATATTTTTTTTCGATATTTGTAGGAATGGGTAAAATTTGCTCAATGATTTCGCAGACCATTAAAAATATTTCCAAAATACAGATTGGATCCTCAGTTAGTTTCTCGGGTGTGATTAACTGTCACCAACCAGATGAAAAAAACAACTATCTTAGAAGTAGATAAAATGATACCTATTCTTCTCGTATATCAGTAGGTCTTTAACTATAGAGAAATAAATTATGTGTTTTTATTTTTTTAACACCGGGTATCAGGTGCCGACGATGAGGTTTTGATGATAGGAAAAAACGCTGCAAATTTTACACAAGGGCTTATTAATTTCTCAGTTTAATAACCCACTACCATTGATATCTTGAAGAAAACTTATATATTATTATAACTCAGGGACAATCATCCGGGTGGAAATTTTCATGTTGAATTTTGCAACAGTAATCAACGTTGAGAATTTCATGAAGAATTTCGGTGATAAGTTTTCGAAAATTTTTTTTTTCGTCCAACCCCCAATTTTGAGCCCTTAGGGTACACCAAACCTGTTGAAAAGTTTCGAGGATCAATCTCGAGCGACACACGATTTTTCTACCAAGTTTCACGGATTTCAGTTCAGTACATTCAGAGAAAAGCCCCGGACAACGGATGGCGGACGGACGGATTTTGGTTTATTATTTGATAAAATCAAATAATAAACCTAAAATTTTCAACCCCCCCTGAAAATTTCACAGTTCACGTTTTGGAGTATGTAGATTTGAATGAACTAATAAAAAAAAATCCGTCCGTCCGCCGTCCATGGTCCGGGGTTTTTCTCTGGAAGCTCTGAACGGAAATCCTTGAAACTTGGTAGAAAAATCGTGTGTCACTCGGGGTTGATCCTCCAAGCTTTTCAGCAGGATCGGTGTACCCTAAGGGCTCTAAATGGGGGTTGGGGGAAAACAAATATTTCTCGAAATCTTACAACCGAATTTTCATGAAACTCTAAACTTTGTCAGAACCGAATGCGATGATTCATTTTCGATATTATTGGAAATTTGCAGCGTTTTTCTTTATATTTCCGACTAGTGGTTCCTGAAATATAAAGAAAAACGCTGCAAATTTCCAATAATATCGAAAATGAATCATCGCATTCGGTTCTGAGTTTTTTAAGATATCAATGGTATATTGGGTTATTTAACTAAGAAAATAATGAACCCTTGTGTAAAACTTGTGTTGCAGTATTTTTTTCATTAGTTCATTAAAATCTACATACTCCAAAATGTAAACTGTGAAATTTTCAGGGGGATAATGTTTTTCTGGTCGACCACTAAGGTTTATTATTTGGTTTTATCAAATAATAAACCAAAGTGTACTAAATGAAAAATTTCAGATTAAAATGAACTCGTAAAAGGTTGAAACCAGTAATTTTTCAGATAATATTGCCATCTAACAAATCCCATTCGAATTAATGCACTCATCTCGCTTCAGTTCCTGACCTCCTGTATAGTATTTACTCCTAAATGCTCAAAGTATTATGTCATTGTTTGGAGTCCTTGTAGCCAGCTAGTTTGAAGAAAGAAATCCAAACAAGAAAACATTCAGAATATTATATTTTGCTATGATCGCCAATAAAATTAAAGAGATAACTATGTGACAAACCTTGGAAATTCTCTTCCTTATTTCATTTATCGTATACCTACTATCCTCTAACTCAACGTTTTAAATTTCACGGTGTATGCCTTCCCGAATATTATTCTGATTTCATTCACGTACGAAATATTTTATTCCTACCTCTTCAGTTTGATGATGAACATCATGGCGGTTAATAATAATATTTTAGATCAATTCGGAATGAAGATGAGTCGTGAATAAAGGAATCATTTCCTTCATTTTATTTATTTATTTCCTGAAATAATTGTTAAGATTCAGAATTCATGGTCGGAAGAGACAAGATTCGATCTTGCATTAAATTATTCTATCGAATAATTTGGTGACAAAAAATGCGATAAAAATTATCGACTAAAAACCTTGAGTATGGTAAATAACAATAAACCATAGTGATGTTCTTGAAAATAAGCTTATACATACCGATCATTTGAGTGTTAATGGCCTCATTGTTCCAGAAGTACATTAATTATTGTTTTAATAAAGACAAGGACGGAGTAAAAAAAATGTTTTGCATAGTCTTAGTTACAATAGAAACATTGTCTCTAATCTACCTTGAAGAAATACTTTCTTATCGATTCTTTGCTGGAAAAATAAACCCAATTCGGTTTATTGATTCAATTCGCAATGATTCACATCACAAACTTCTAGGGAAGCACTGACGTGAAGACAGCAGCTTTCGCGCTAATATGTAGATTCGTTGACAAAGCGGCTTTACTTCCTGATTTAGTGATCTTCTAATCATATTATCCTCACGTAATTCTGTATGAATCTTCACGCTGTCATTTTCAGTCTGTTTTTTCGGAAATATTGTGACAATGAAATTTTGAATGGGTATATCTGCTGGAATTATTGGGTGGATTTTACCCAATTACGATTTCCGCCTTCGTAATTAAGGTCCGAACCTACTCCACAAATATAAAATTTTTAAGTTATTTCTTTCGGAAACGATCTAATTCGTAAATGGATGAAATCATCCCAAGATTCTGCAGTTATTATACCAATTCGAAATTTTATTTTCCCAATATGTCCGAAAATACAGTTAGAAGGTTAATACTGAATTTCGTGAGGATGATCATGATCATAAGATCGCAGAATATTGAATATTTGAAAAAAAATTGGAAAACGTTTTTTCTCAAATTGTTCTGATAACACGGTCATCACGAAATTTTCCACAAAGTTGTTCATCGACATTTTCAAACCAGTTACGAGGTTTCCTTATGATTGAATCAGTATTCCTAGAGTTATTTTAGAAAGAGCAACGATACCGAATTTTGATTTTTCAACAACTCGAAAAATATTCATCTGATCGGAATGATACTTGGTTGGTAGGTGGATAGTAGCAATATGAAGAATTGTCTATAGGAAAATTTGAAAAAAAATGTTCTTGAAAATTTTTATATTTCATTTAAATTTCACAGAAATCTCCGAACCGCCGCTTCATAACCGAGTACTTCATTTCAGCCCAATCAGATTTCCTGATTTTTTTTGAGGAACAAATCGATAAAAAAGTTAGGGAATTCATTTTAGAAATTCATATATTGCAAGAAGCATATCTCCAATTCCATTTATATTTCATTCTAATCGACACCAGAAACTCGAAGACTCTGTTTCAGTCCAATCAGATATGTATTCTTTGAATTTTCCTAAAAAGTTTAGCATCAACCTTTCACAGCATCTACTGGTGAATAGTCGAAGCTTTTACTGGACCCTACAATGACAATATGCAGGACAGCGGCGTCAATAGATCTTCGATCGACGTATTATAGTCGTCTGTTCACACTCTTTGCCTCATAATGTGATTCCCTGAAAGTTTTATCGGTACTTCCTCGTGGCGCATGAGCAGTGTATCGGAATCATTACTACTTAACAACAGTGGTTAAAATTTCAGATTCATTGGATATTCTTCTTTGGAGATGTTGGAAAAAATATTCCTGATTTCGAGCTGATTTCCTGAGAATAATTGATATTTCCGAAATAACTCAAAAAATATCGATCCGATCATGACGAAACTTGGAACTCGATGTGCAAACTAGTGCAAAAATCCTCGGTCATTTCATTGGAACAATTCAAAATTTTACAGATTCAGTTTATAAATATCTCATATCTCCTAATCATATTGTCTGTGCAACAGCGTGATATCGTTCCATCACAATGTCTGTAATTATCGAATTTTAAACCGAAATTGTGGTCTTAAACGATTAGGTTGGATTTCCTGAGGAAGAATCCGTGATCAAATTCAATTCTGTTCTGCCGACCATGTGCTAACGTGCTGAGGAAGAGACCTAGAGTCATGAAACTTTTAGTTTATGTTCGGAATCTGGAAATCTCGGTTGAGTTCGTTAATGGGCGAAATTAGCCAAAAGATTGCCGAGTTATAAAATTTGAAAATTTTAGGGATTGTTCCAAAATCAATTGATGCTATCAGATGAGTGCTTCGTAGTAAGTTGAAGGATACCAACGCACAACCTGTTCACAATTTTGAGATGATCTTATCGTTAAAAATATTTCAAAGAAATGTTTTTCGAAAAGATTTTTTTTCGAGAGACCTCTAATCAGATCTGGATGAATTTGGCACATACCTTGAAGTCAATATTCAACAACCTTTCAACTCGATCAGATATTCATTTTATTTCATGGAACATATTGAGCAAAAATTTTTCTTTAATTTCGCGCTTGTTCTAGGGAACAAAAGCGTTATCGTTTTGCCCAATGTCTGATTTTCAAGTTTTGAGCCAAAAATGTTCTTCATGGATTCAAAAAATTTCGATTTTTTTTCCCAAAAAAAAATCATCAGAATGCAATGAAAATTTGCTCAGACCTGAAGTCAAAATATAATATTAGTGCTCCAAATTTCAGTTTCAGCGAATATTTATCTGCAGAGAAATTGGAAAAAATATGTCCAATTTCTTGGCTATTTCGAATTTTGAGATGATTTCCTCAATTTCTCGAAATGTAGTGAGGTTGTCAAAATAAAAATTCTTTAATAGTAATGCCAACGCATAACTTTCGAGATTTATAGTGAAAAAATTGTTTTTTCGGGATCACAGGATGGATTTCAAGAATTTGGCGTTTCTAATTAAACTCCAAACCTGCTCTACAATTATTAAGAGCCGGTATTATAAAACTTAACTGGAAGTTATCTTTAACTTTACCTGACCGTTTTGACAGTTATGTTAGGACATAACTGTCAAAATTGTCAGTTATAGTTAAAGCTAAGTTTTATAATACCGGTCTCTAAGCAGATTATCTCGGTACTTATTGTCTTTACGATCAGCGGTTAGGCTAAACGTAAAGAGATGAATTATGGCAGCCGAATTCATGAAATTGAACAAGCGCGTAAAAGCTGCTGACTTCACGTCTGTGCTTTTCTAGGTCTTCTTTGCTCAAATGTTGATAAAATGTTCTGAAAAAGTTATCAGTTCATTTTTGTTCAAGACGTAGTTCTTTCTGAGTTTAACATTTTTTATGTCACGAGTTTACTTTAAGACTGGCTTGCGTAATTTTGAGTGCTCAGGTATTCTTGATAGATAGACTTTCTGCCAAATGAAATTTTGAGTTTCAATAAAGTCAAAATAAATGCATATAGCAAATCGAAAGGCGGCCATCTCCTCCCCTCCTCTAGAGCAATAAAAAGATTATCTCCTAATTTTTTCACAGTCAAAGGCTGATACGAAATCAGCTCAGTAAAACCTTAAGACACTTAAATTCAGCTACATAAATGTCAACATATGTCTTGTGTATGAAATCTTCTTGAGTAAGCCTCTACAAAGTACTCGCCCATGGATTTAAATCAAGGAGACAACTTACCATACCTGGCAAACTGCTGTACCTTCGTAGGTTTTTTTTGTCTGATCTCATTGAATCATGAACAATTGAATTTTCAAGATCAAATGAGATCATACTTTGGTTAACGTGGTATGATTTAAATAAATATAATAATAAAGGTGAGCAAGGATTCATTGTTTGCCAACACGATGGTGTATAACTTGTAACTTATATATATGTATGGTTGAGGATTTAGTTTTCTAACAATACATTGTTAAGTCATGGAGTTAATCTTATGATTCATCAGATCAGGTTTTTTTTTCCTGAGCATGAATTCTGAATAATTGACTTATACTTTTCCTATTGCCCAGAAGATGGGATAAGGATTGAAATCGAAATAAGCAATTTTTCGGGTTTTGTCTCTATATCTGTGTGCAGTTCCTCACGACGTCACTGTGTCTCAATAGCTCAGCGAACCCTGAAAGGTTACGTATGCACGCAGCATCCATTTATGTGGAGCTGCATTCCCCGTGTCCCAGCAGAGGAAAAACAATACCTTTTTATAGTCACACATGCATACAATTCTATGTAAATGTGAATAATTCATTTGGGTTTATTATTTGATAAAATCATCCTTAGTGATCGACCAAAGAAAAAAATTAACCCCCCTGAAAATTTCACAGTTTACATTTTGATGTACATATTTGAATGACTTTTAAAAAAAACCGTCCACCGTGCGTTTTCCGGGGCTTTTCTCTGAAAGTACTTAACCGAAACCCGTGAAACTTGGTAAAAAATCGTGTATCGCTCAGGATTGATCCTTCATGCTTTTCAGCAGGATCGGTGTACACTAAGGGCTCCAAATTGGGGGTTGGGGGGAAAAAAATTATTTTTCGAAAACTTACCACCGAACTTTCATGAAACTTTCTATGTTGATTACTGTTGCACAACTCAACCTAAAAATTTCACCCAGATGATTTCCGTCCAGTGGTTCCAGAGGTAAAAAGAAAAACGCTGCAAATTGTGGAGTGAAAAACCAATGCGTTATGAATAGTAAACAGCATGCCAAAAAAATAACGTTACTCGTCAATAATTCTCGTACGAAGAATTATTGAAAAAAATTCTCGCACCCGTCGATTTTAAATCTCGAAAGTAATTTATCCTGTGTTTTTTTGAATTTGATATTTCTCACCCCCCTATGCCTCGCACTCCACTACTTTATTTTTTCACATGTGAATATATGGGTTGTGATACATCAAATGAAAGGTAATTTGATTACCTACTCAGCGATATGACTAAAAAAAGAATTAGTCATGCCGTTTTTTTAATAATTAGGAAATAATTTACAATTTGTGCTTGGAGAGTACTGCAATCAGACCATTATTCTTTTGCAAATTATTATTAAGGAAAATCCACGAATCCATGGATTTGTAATTCCGAAAGCAGGTCTCTCTATGTTTTTTCGAATTTGAAATCTCCCGCCCTTCACGCTCCATTGGTAATATATGGATTGTGATATATCAAATGAAAGGACATTCGATTGCATATTGAGCGGTGCGACTGAAAAAAAAACTGTTTAGCTATTTTTTTTATTTCAAAATTAACAATTTGTGATTGGTGTCAGGTTTTTATTCTTGAAATAATAAATACTCAAAAATATCCTCCTAACCGCTGATTTCTATTTTCGAAGTTTGAGAAATGCATGCAGTCTTGAATTTGGGGGTTTATGCCCTTGAACCTCAACAGTTTTGTCTTGGAAAAATATTGCATGTGATATATCGCATCGAAGGTCATTCGATGACCAATTCAGTTAGGTGAACGAAAATAAAAGTAAAGTATTAATTCAATTTGAATTAAAAATACATGGGTTCCAGGATTTCCCTCAATAATAATTAATAAAAGAAAAATGGTCTGATTAAAGTAATTTTGCAATAAAAGAACGGCACAACCAATTCTACTTTAAGCCACATCGCTGAGTAGGTAATCAAATTTCCCCTCTAATTGATGTATCACAATCCATATATTTCCATTCGAAAAAATAAAGTAGTGGGGTGAGGAATATCAAATTCAAAAAAGCACAGGATAAATTGGTATGGAAATTAAAAACGCTGCAAATTTTACACAAGGGTTTATTATTTTCTCATTTAAATAATCCAATATGCCATTGATATCTCAAAAAACTTATATATTATACATAACTCATTGGTTTCTCAAAACACAGAAACCAATTCCATGAAATAATTCATGTGAACATTGAAATCTCAATGAATACACTTGTATAATTGAATAACATTTCGACAAGCAGAACGCTAACTGATTAGCAAAATTTAAAGTATTTTTAATGAGAAGAGACGTTCCACGGTCGTTTCACCTCTTCGAAAATCTTACTATTTTCCACAATCAGTAATAGAATCTTGGCAATATTGGACTTATTTTTGGGGAAGATGAATCAAACCCAATTGAATTTCGTCGACGTTTCGGGCATTTATTGTTCAATATTCACATATAAAAAAACGGGGTTGCCCTTAATCATGACTAAAAATAAATATAGCAGGTGGCAATACAATATCATACAATCTCCTCTAGGTAATTACCTTAATCCATTTAAAATATCACATATATATAAAATCATCAACATGAGTCCATGCTGGAACAAAACATCCAATATTGCCAAGATTCTACTACTGATTATTAGAAATGGACATGAACAATCCTACTACTATTTTCCACAATTATTAAATTTCGTGTCGGTATTCTACAACTGAAAATGAACTACAAATCAGATAGGGTTTGTCCTATTTGAGATATTAGGGAAATAACCTCAATATTTAAAATGGTCACGAAATTTTTTGCCAATATCTGCACAAATAAATATCGGTCAAAACTGAAATTTGAAACACTGTATCTAACTGTTGACTCTGAAACCTGTACCAAATTTCATTGAACTTTGATGAATATGTATCCGAAAAAAAAAATGTAAAAAAAAATTTTTGCATTAAATCGAGGATCTATATTTCACAATTAGTCATGATGTTTCAATCCGAACGCGTTCGTATTTCTTGACACTGAGGAAATAAACTCAATGCTTCAAACTAACACCAATACGTAAAACAAAATTTCAGACTTTCCACTAATATCAAATGTGTAGATGTGATTTCTACTGGTATTCAACTTTGTTCTGAAAAATATGAATGAAATGAAAAAAAAACTCAATCTTCCTGTGCAATTGATCTGAAAAAAATTTTTTCCACAGCAGATATCCGATTCACTTGATTTACAAAGTATCCACCACACAAACTGAAAAACTATAGTTATTTTCAATAACATTTCTGTAACAATTAAATATATCGTGAACCTCATCAGGTTAAATTCGAAAGAATAATTCTAGATTATAAATTTCGTTCGTTGTTATCGTTGTCAGATACACTCAACCAAGAGGGTGTCAAATCCAAAAGTCTGTTTGATGTAAAGACGTGAAATTCAAACAAGTAGTTTGCCGACAACCAGATGATGATACATGCAGAATATTTTTGTCTACGCTATATCCATTGTCTAAAGTCACAGACCCCATTCAGAACAGGTAGTTAACTTTAGTCTAAGGCTCCAACTCTCAGTATTAGATTCTCGATAATCGACAATTGATGAGATTTGCGGTTTGCTATTGATTTTTTTGCATATTATATACTCCAATTTGATTTATCATATAAATGCTCATTATTTTCTATATTCACGCTTATTTCAAACTGTCAGTACGAAAGATTTTGGATTTCGATTGAAACCAGTAACGGATATCCACAGGTTGACGATAATCGTATTACGCAAACCGAAATTAATGGAAACCTCCGATCAACCGAATTTTTTGGAAATCTGCATTATTTTAAATTGTGCTACTTAATTCGCGTTCTGCATGTAAAAGTGTTATTCAGTTATAAAAGAGTATTTATTGAGATTTCAATGTTTCAAATGAATTTTTTCATGGAATTGGTTTTTGTGTTCTGAAAAACCAATGATGTATGAATAAAATAAAAGTTTTATTCAAGATATGAATGAGCTTCATGAAGAAATTTAATCTTAAATCCCGTAATCCGCAGGGTGATTTCTATAAATAATAATTTGATCCGATTTTCAGTAGTTATGTTTAAGATATTGGGAGAGAAAACCCAAAAATATTTAATGTTCACTACTTACGATTATGAAATTGTCAAGAACATCGATGGGGCATTTGCAAATTGTGATTATAAAATAATATCGCATCCATTAAACATTTTTCGATATGTGTTGAAAATTTGGTAATCAATATTTTCATCTCCTTTCAGATGTATGACTCTGGATGAAAAGTAAACCGATTATTCCAGTGAATTACAATCATAGAACTGAATGCGATGATGTCATTTTCGACATTATTGGAAATTTGCAGTGTTTTTCCTTATAACTCAGGAACCACTTCTCGGAAATCATCCGGGTGAAATTTTTTTGGTTTAGTTATGCAACAGTAATCAATCTGAGTTGCTTGGAAATTCGGTGGTAAGTTTTCGAGAAATAATTTTTTTTTCCCCCACCCCCCCCCATTTTGAGTCCTCAGGGTACACCGATTCTGCTGAAAAGCTTGGAGGATCAATCCCGAGCGACACACGATTTTTCCACCAAGTTTCACTGATTTCGGTTCAGTACTTTCTGAGAAAAGCCCCGGACAACGGACGGCGGACGGACGGATTTTTTTTTATTAGTTTATTCAAATCTACATACTCCAAAACGTAAACTGTGAAATTTTCAGGGGGGGTGAAAAATTTTTTTTTGTTGGTCGATCACTAAGGTTTATTATTTGATTTTATCAAATAATAAACCAAAATCGACGGGTGCGAGGATATTCCTTTATAGTTCGTACAAGAATTATTGACGAGTTACGTTACTTTATTGGCACGCTGTATAAGTTTTATTTAAGATATCAATGGTATTGGGTTATTTAACTGAGAAAATAATTAACCCTAGTGAAAAATTTGCAGCGTTCTTTCCTGAAATGTTGCGTCAGACCTTTTGGACGATCCTATTCTGGACAGTATCCACGGTACGTTTTGATATGCAAAATTTCTGTGATAGGCAGAACTTTTAGAAGGTACTGATGGGTGTTCTACAGACCCCCAGGATTTACAAATAATCACTGAGCCGCCACTGCTCTATTATATCATTTGAATAATCAATAAGCCACAATTCTATTCGGCTTATTAGCAAAACAACTCATCGACATAAACGCACCGCTAGTAGTAATTTTTATGCCCACTGCGATACGTGTAGTATGATTTGCGTATAAATGTGTTCTCTCATGGCCTACTACACCAATGACCCAAGGTTATTAGGTAGGTTCTCTTCCGCAAAGTTGAGCCCTGTGGTACTTTGACCATCTACGGGCGACTTGGTCAATAAACTCTAGAATAGAGATAGGAATGTCGTGGTGAGAATTTATGGGACGACCGTATACTGTGATTTTATTCGCGCTTTGAGTTGTACGCCTTTGTATCGGCAATATAAGCTCAGGGAGGTGTGTCTAGATGGAATGTTTCGTGCAGGTGTTTCGAATTTGGAAATTCATGAAAATTGAAGATTCAAACATTAGTTCGAGGAAAAATAGCAAATTCCTCTTATGCCCGTACTTCTGGTCCGATCTAGAACTCCTACTCGCGAAAGTCTCCTCTGGGACAAGCTCAAGTATTGGCTGCTTAGCAAGGGTTCTATCCCTTAAACAAACCTTCGGCAATTCTCGGCGAAGTTCATGGATATCGATAAAATCTAGGATGTTTTCAAGTTGTCATGTTTGTCGCACTAAAAACTTGCCATTAAATGACAGTATCTATTCAAGGCGTCAAAGAAGTCGCGCCATAAAACGAACCGTAATTCTGTTATAGAAAATGCCGACAGAGTGGATGATTTATGGAATCTGTGTTAGATACGAAAAAGGGAAGTGCCTACTATCATGGGGGTCATTAAGAACAGGGCCACTATGTATTAAGCTCTGCAATTACTATAATGAACTCGTAGAAAATCATCTTCATTCCCTGGGGGCAATATGTTTATCGAAAATAATGCTAACAGTTTCATTTAAATTTTTAGAATCTTCGGACACTTTAGTTGAATTGAATTTTCAAATGGTAGGTTCTATGAAATTATCGTATATAACATAGCATTATCACACATGGGGCATCGTCCATTGAACAGAGCACCAAAATTAAAATAGAAATGGCAACGCTGGGTTGTACAAAATGACAGAAAACGAATTATCTTCGCTATTTTATGATTATATCATGCTTGAGCACACCTCAAGGTAGGTCGTTCGTAGACTTGAGCACAGCCGTCTTTAATGCTGTTACTTAAGCAAGCATGGCAGCACAAGCACTGGCGAAGTAGTGCTCGGATGTCAAGTAACCGTCGACTTAAGACGTTCTCAAGTACAGATCGACTATGCGTACGGGCATAAGGTACATACTGCCTGAACAATGGGCCAAAAATCCAATGCAATAATGCACCTTGCTGGTTTCATGAACGATGCGTTCCTAAATTGGAGGCACAATCAAAATAGGCTGATGTCTTGTATTTTATCAGAAAAGGGCTTCCTGCATATATTTTTTATCAGTGGAATCGAATATTCTTTCCAAAAATATACCGATAAAATATAATCGCCATCGAAAATACAATTCTAACGATTTCTCTGAGCCAATTGACAGCGTCGACTGCATCGATCGTAGAATCGTGCAAAGATCATTGACTGACTTAAGAGGCGATCTACCGCCTTTCACCCAATTTTAATTCAATTTTATCACATTTTATGCCGAATTACTCAAAATTCGCGAGTTTAAAAAGTGTTTGATATTATGATTTGGTATCGAAATAGAATGAGAAAATACAAAAATATCAATTTTCATGTAAGTAGCAAGGGGACTATAAGCCTGAGCGTGAACCAAATATCAGACCGCGCAGGTGACAGTTCGAATCAGGACCTTTTTTTTGTGCGCATGTTCTAGGGGAACAGCTTGCTATAGTCTTGTCCAGATGCCTGCAATTTTCGAATTTTTTTCCCAGAAAATATTGATTAGATTTCAATGCAATTTGGCACAAACCTTAGAGTCAGTATTTAACAACAATGTTCCAGATCTCAATTCGATATGATAATTACTCTCGGGGATATAAGGGAAAAAAAGTGACAAATTTCGTTGTTATTTGGAATGTTAGCGATATTTCCGCAATATCTCAAGAAGTACAAATGCAATCAGATTGAAACATCGTAATCAGGTGAAGATTACCAACACTCAACTAGGTACAAAATTTACTGATGGAGGAAAAAACACGAAACTTGAAATATTTTGTTTTCAATAATATATTCGAAAATTGAAATCGGCTTTAATTGAAATTTGGTATCTGTTGGAAAATATTAACTTCACTGTCTGAACAAAATGTCATTGAAATGTGATGAATAGTTACCTACCGGAGAAAAAAATTTTCGTCTGGTTTACTAACGCAAGCACTCATCGTGCGTCTATATTTCACATCTTATCACCAGAGAGATGTAGAGGAAATAGCCTAAAACTTTCAAATGAGTATTTCTTCTATTTTAACGTAAAATTTTGATGCACAACCAACCCTCAAAGTTTCAAGTCGATAGCTCTTTCCGTTTTCAAGTTATCGAGGCAAATCAGGCCGGACAGAATTTCATAAAAATTCGATAATTACAGACATTCAGGCAAAATGAATGCTTCTACCTGAATGAGCACACGCGCAAAAATAACCTAAATCGAATGTTTCCAACGAATACTCCGCAACTATAATTCTAAGCAAAATTCCAAATTCACCATACGGCATTTAACATTCACCGTTTCATCTTCAGTGAAGAAATCCCGCCACTAAACAAGAATCCAAGAATGCCATTCACGGCATTCTTGATACCCATTACTATGCGCATACTGCCATGTGAGCCATTTATGGCGCTCTACTGGCTGAATTCTCTGAAACTCACATAACCGTTCAAGAGGAGCCATCCATGGGCGCTACGACGACGAGACAGAACTCCATCACCAGAACCTGCCTCCAGGTCCCCACCAGACGGTGACTATCGACCAGAGCATCGTCTGAAGTCTCAAGAACCAGAATGAATCAGTCACTGACCGTAAGTTAACGGAATTTAAAATGCTTATTGGAACTTGATGGTAACGAAAACAACATATTTTCTTGTTTTTAAATTCTTCTAAATGCGAATATACGCAAGGTGACTGGTTTCTCAGGAATTTCAGAAAACCTGTTCTTGGTACGTCGCAGAACTCTTTTCGAGTGGACGATATGACATTGTGACGAACGGCACGTTTCAACTGCTTTGGAAATACTTAGCATTCCATGTCTTTTCGCGGGAGTTTGTTGTGTCCCAGTTTGGAACGAACCATAACTTTAAGAGAGTAATTATTTTTTGCAAACAACCAGTACTAAGCATCAATTGAAATGTGCTATGGAATCTCAAGCACTACCTAAGCTCTTTCATTTATGGAATGCTCGCGAATACTAAGCACTTTCAGGAAGTAATTCTCCTTTGAAAGCACCAAACACTCATTGGAAAACGCTCTGGAATCTCGAGTACGATGCCCCTTCATTTATGGAATTCTCACGTATCCTAAGTGAGCACTTCCAGAGAGTAGTTCGTTTTCGCATGCACTAATTGAAAATTGCTCCGGAATCTCGACCACAAAACCATTTTTAATATGGTATTCTCGCGAATATTAAGTACTTTCAGAAAGTAATTCGTCTTTGCAAGCACCAAGCACTAAATGGAAAGTGCCCCGGAATCTCGAGCACTAAGACCTTTAATTCATGGGATACTGACGAATACTAAACACAATCAGAAACTAATTCGTCGTTTTTTTATAGACAAAAATACAAGCACTTTCAGAAGGAATTTCGTCTTTGCAAGCACCAATCACTGAGCACTAATTGGATAGTTCACCAAGCACTTTTGTTCATAGAATGCTCGCAAATACTCGAGACTTCGGTGCAATTTCCAATTGTTGCGTGGTGCTTGCAGAAATGAAAAACCTTCAAAAAGTATTCTTAGTTTTGGTGGAAGTGAGGTCTTGCTACCCCCTCTTTGCCGATTCAAATCAAATCTCTAACTTACTCTAACAGTGCTCGCTAAGATGAAGTACGTTCTGAAAGTGCTTAGTATTTCGCGAGTCCCAGATTTGAGATATGACGTCATCGAAAATTTTCTCGAACGTTGATCGAAATGTTTTATGGCTATTCTTGATGAGTATATCAGATTACACTCATGTACCAAATATTAAATTTTTAATTAATCAGACAAGAAAGAAGTCTGGTCCATAGTAACTGAGCTCCTTCGCCATTTTGAAACAATTACAACTACAGACTTTTGGCTCAATTGATCTGTTGAAGAAAACAAAATATTTACTCAACTCAACTCAAATACAATAAATGCTCGAAATGTTGTCCATGGATATTAACTGATCGGCAATATCCTAGACGTAGATTAAAAATCTTTTTCGAATTAAATAAAAACTTGTGGCTCGTAGTGAACTGGATAAGACTCTATGATCAGTAGGGAACCCAAGTTACAGTCGAAAGATACAAGGAAAAGTGGCGAGAAGTTTAAACTCAAACTACTATAAACGGAGAAAGTATCACAATGATCTAGACGAGCCTCGTAATACCACAGAAAGAGATATTTACCAATTTTAATATATTCACAGGCCAAAGAACACTTCAGATCACACCAACCCTATTAAACCAAGAGCTAGGACCTACAACCCGCATTGTTGTAAACAATGCCCGCATCAGCGATAGCTTCCTGTAACTAGCCCAGACCTACAATTGCAGGAATAAGTTCATGACAAAGATTGTTAGGGTGTAAGCCAGCCGTACAAAGTTTCGAAGTCGTTGACTTCACTAACAGGCCGTCCATGTTGGGCAAATGTACCTGAATGGTTGGTCAGCAATAAGTGTGAATCTCCTTGATAGACAAGGCACGAACCTATCAGTAGGTGGCGTTATCCAAATAAACAACAACATGGTACTTGTATATTCACCTTATCCATATAATCTCTGTCAACAACACTCTTGGGGTGGACGATTCACTCAAATATTCAACAAATACATTCAGACCCCAACCTTGAAACCATTAATATTTGCTCGGGCTACTAGTATTTTTTCGTAAGGCGCATTTCGAAAACAATGACTGAGATATTATGAAACTCACCGCCAATATAAATGAAAATGCTTTTATATGAAATTCATACATATTCCTACATCAATTGAATACATAATAATTAATCGAACCAAAATAAATGTTTTCTTGAGTTTCTGGTCATGATAACGAATTCGGTAACAAAACCATCAAAAGCAAAATAACATCGTTAATAACTTCTCAGGATAAATCAAAATCCTAACAAGGAATTATACACAAATATATCCGTTCAAACAAAACTACTAGTGCCTTCTGATACATGGGATTAGTGGGACTTTATAGTCTTGCAAATATCGAGACCTCGGTAATCCCCCAAATGCCATTTTGACTCTGTCGTTTTCGAGCTATCGAAAAAAAAGACATAGATATGTCATATTTGCATTGAGTTGTCAATTATATTATCTGTCCTAGGCGCAACCTTCGTTTGACAGAGTATTAATGAACCAAGACTTGCTAAAAAGAAGGATTTTTTATAGGCATGTGTTAAAAGTATAAAGTGCACAAGGATTCGGAATTTCTCAAAATTTAAAAACTATAATAATTTTGCTCACATATTTCCTTCAGAAGAATGCCTTCTGCTATTTTATTCATATTGGCAGCTCACAATCAGTAAAATGCATACCAAATTTCTCAGATCTATATAATGGTTTCATTCAACAATTGTAAACATTTCTGCCCACATAGATCTCCCAAGAGAATACTTGAAACTGGTCCCTAGCATTCTATTTTCTTATACCATTCAGCGTTACTCGAAAAAAGTAGTCAAACCACTTGGAAAAAGTTCTCTGAGGGAATTATTTTCAAATACACTTTAAAAGGTTTGAAAAGCTTATAACATAAGCTTGGAGTTTTATCTAGCATATTGAATTAGCTTCATAGTATTTTTATCTTATCTTCTTCCTCCTAACAAATTCTCATAACAATGCAATTTTCTGCTATGATCAATTTACATAAGTAAATAGTAATTGCTCAAAGCGAACTGAAATTCCAATAAAAAATTTATTCATTCCTGCTCATATACTTCCCTCAAGAGAATTCTATGAAACTCATTCCTAACTTTCAATTTCTTCAGACCATTAAGTTTCTTCATAAATGGTGCCAGTGATTTCAAAAAAATCATATCCTCGTCATTTGCTTCTTTGAGCAGGTATTCCTCAAACCCCGTCATCTTAGGAAGCCTAGCACTCCTCTTCGGTGGAGCTGCTTCTACAACATCTTCATTTTTCTTTTTTTCGCTCTCCCCCCGTTCTTCTAATTGCTGCTCGATGAAAACCCGATATGACTCCTCAACTTTCTCCTCCACGTGCTTCTCTTCCTCAAGAGCTAAGGAATGTTGAGAATAATCCGTCATCTCCATATTGTGGACTTGGAAAGGGGATAGCGGAGCCGCTGTGGTCCGGATTGAAACTTTTTCCTCCGATTGTCTGGTTAAGTTTGGGATTAGGAAGGCCATCAAATCGAAGTATATCCATTTTCCGGTGTAAACTCCTTCATTGGAGTGCCCTAATGTCGGCAGATCAATTTTTCTCAGCTCTCTCAAGTAAGTGTCTCGCAAATTTTTCCATTTTGCCTTTGCCTTTTCCCCTAAAAAAACACAACTGAAATACTGGCAGATAAATATTTAATTTGAAGGGTTCACAGAGCACAAATTCAATGAATCAACATAAGTATAGGATATCTCATTAAGTGATTCCTATATTTAAATTCAAATTAATCAAGGTAAGACTGTGGGATAGGGGCTGTTTCTGCTTTGTGCTGCAGACCACTCGGCGTTGGCATTGATGGCCTGGCCAACGTTATTCTCAAAGATATTTCCCTATCTAACTTATGCAGGCCACATACCTCCGGAGAGGTTGACCTGTGCAGGTTTCAGGGCTAACGCTGTTACATGTATGGGATGGTCGTAGGTTGCCGAATTTCGCTTCTTCTCCGGTCGCCTGAGCAGGTCGGAGAACCTGTGCAGGTAGACCTGCGCAGGTCAACCTCTTCCGTAGACCGTAACGTATGTGGCCAGCATAAGAGGAGCAGCTTTGTCTACTTCTTTCACGAATACTGCTTTTCGTCCTGTCAAATCAAAAAGGCGTAGTCCATGTCTATGCTCCCGCATAGATAATTGAAAGATAGTGGTGTAAGATATGCCATCCTGTCTTCTGTAAACTACTTGAGGAAATTTTAGCGATATCGTTGTCTTTTTCTCTACCAGAACCGCTTCTTGTCAAAGATGCCTGGTCTATGACTTCACTGCAACTTCCAATCTCATCGAAAGTCATATTTGAAATTTTATTTGGTCGAAGTTTGCTTTATGGTTTTTATTTCTCGATTTAGTATAGATGACTTTATTAGAGTGTAGTTCAATATTTAGACTGACTCATGATGTACTTACATCATGGACTGACTGTTCGAAAATCAAAGATGACAATTCTATGCTTCTTCCGTTTTCGCAAAAAGCGGTCATTCTACGTTCTCAAGTTATCGTATTACTGTTATTGTTGCTAGGAATTGCTCAAGCCAGGACAATCCTTATAGGATGGCAGATATTCATATCTATATCATGTTCATATAAACGCACATAACCCTAGAATATTCCTCAGATTATGTGCAACCTCAAAGAGTACGAAGTCAGAACTTCATACTTAATTCTATACTATAATAATTGAATAAAGAGTGCATTCGCCATTTTGCTACATAGGCAATCTAACTGATAGGTCTTTTACAATGCTGTCTCTGACATTTAGAAAAAGGCAAATCTACCTCTTAAGAAATTATATGGCCTACACTAGTCTGCGCACTTAATTTCAAGATTTCAGCAACGAACAGAGTTCAAGTTCATAACGAAAATCACTGAACGTTATCAGTGCTACACGATTGACACTGGTGTACAATAATGTATTTATAGAGACACAACGAAAACACCTATTAATAAAAAATATATACATCCCAGAAAAATATTTCTTAGTCAGATATAAAAGTTACAATGAAGTAGCTAAGGCGCAAACTAATAGCTCAAGCGGTGATATTTGAGTTGTCAGATGCTCTCCCACCAAAATCGCGCGATTCTTTTTATGGTTGAATAATTTCAACTTTAAGAAAATGGCGGGATATTCAAAACATTCAAGAGAGTGTTCATACTCGTCTGTCATGATCATAGCAACTTGTTAACAAACTAAGTTCTTGGTCATTAGAGGTTAAATACAATGGATTAGGAATTATAAGTATATTGAAGAGTATTTTTTCAACAATTGTCTTAGAAGAATTATTATTATTATTTATGTACTCAATTGCAATCATATAATAACGATATGTGGCAGTTTGAAATACGGATGTAATTCAATGTCTTTTTACACCAAGGTGAAAAAAAAAGTCTCTTTCCACGTATGATAAATTATTATATTGATTAAGCTATGTACCTCCAATAATCATTTCTGCAGAACAAATTGATTCCAGCAAGAACAATGTTTCGATAGTTATGTGCATGCCCACAGAATCAAAAGCTTCTTTTAATTCAATCCTTCGAAAAATATAGGTATAAACCAATTACTATACTTGTTGAAGAACTAGATCCAATTGGAAATAAAATCATACAATTTGAAATATGACATTTCATAAACAATCGCGCGTTTTCGTAATGACAGATGTCAGCCAAAAATTACTGACATTGAGCAAAAAAATCACGCGATTTTTATTTTTCGACGCGTCCATGAGTACGAGTCTTTATTTGGGTAGGTGTTTGTTCTGATAATTGAGCATATACCTATAAGTTCTTATCTTATTTTAATTCTAGAAACTTCATGAAATATATAAAATCAAAATTTCCGCAAGTTCAGTTTTTACAAGACAAAATCCCGTAATTTCACAATTCCAGCAGAACATCCATTGATTTAACCTTAAACTCCGTACTAGAGAACAGAAGTACGATTAAACAAGTTTGCGCCAAACTGAAACTATAATTAAATCTCATACTATATGGTTGGATTGATTATATGAAGAATTGCTCATCAGGATTTAAGACATCTTATGAAGTATTAGGTACTCACTTGTCATTCCAGTCTCTTTGGCGACAATATCCCAAGCCGCATTATTAAATCGCTTGTTTTTATAATTCCGATCCAGTTTATTCCACAAAACATCCTGTTTTTGGACTGCCGATATAAGAACATCAATTTCACGACGACGCATGAGCACAATTTCAATAAATGAAAACACAGAAAACAAAATCGACCTAGTCCAAAGATTCGTAAAATTGGTATTCTATGCACGCTGCTCTAGACCATGTACATAGAGATATACCAGAGATAAACCATAGACATCAGGGCACGCACTGAGCAATATCTTCACAGAATTGGTTCATCCCTGAAGGGACAAACCTACCTCCTACAGAAATATGTGCTGCTCTTTCAGTTTCTTCCTTCTCCAAAAAGGATTTCTTATAGGTACATTGGCCTATACCACAGCCTCCTCATTTCCTTCGATTCCTGAGTGCCCAGAAACCCAGACTAAGGAGACCTTGTTGTTCTTGCCTACTTCATTGAGTTTCCTTCGGCACTCCCATATCAGCTTTGAATCGATGACATAGGAGTTCAGTGCTTTGATAGCAACCCATGATCTAAAAAACATAGTGTGCTCATCTGAAAAATGCGTGACGTCAGAAAGATTAAAGTACGAAGAGTTGTATATTCGTTGTTTTGAATTAACATGCAAATTCAAAGCACGGAATATACAACTCTCTGTATTTTAATTTTGCCGACTTCACTCATTTTTCAGATGAGTACACCATGTTTTCTACATCATGATAGCAGCCTGACTATCAGAATGTATCACTATGTCACACCCTTGATAGTTTCTTTCCAGGTTTATGTCTATGCTTCTTTCGATTGCAAGTATTTCTGTCTGAAAACAGTCGAGTAGGAGCCTAGCGATAGTTTACACTTGGTTCTAAGCCCGACAACTACAGCGCCGGCCCCAATCGTAGTTTTAGAACCATCTGTATAGCATGTAACGGTATTTACTTTGAAATTTTGGGTAGTGTTTTCCTTTTCCCAGTCTTCCTTTTTACATAGCATTGAGTTGAATTCTTCTCGATGCTTACTTTTTTAAACATAACATCACTGATAGGTTCGCTGATGAGATGTACTAGTTCAGAGAGGACCAGACTCCCTGACTTTTAATTATCTCGTTACCTGTACCTTCCCTGGATATTTTAAGGATATCTTCATGGGCTACCCTATTGATCACTGGATGTAGAGGACTGAGATCTATGATGATCTCAAGTGCTCTAGTCGGGCACGTTCTCAAAGCCCCAGTGATGCAAACACAGGCAAGCCTTTGTACCTCGTCCAGTATTTTCCTCGTGCTTATCTGCCCTGCTTTAGCAAATCAGACTACTGCCCCGCATGTTATTATCGCTCTCACAATCATGACGTAGATCCATCGCATTTTAGGGTTACAACCTCAAGTTTTACCGGATAATCCTCTGCACACCATTAAAGCCCTTATCGCCCTACTAGCAGTAATTTGTTCATTGCTCATGCATCAACTAACTCCCAAGTTTCAATCCAATTGCTTCCTGAAATATCAGAGAAATAACCTGAACTATAGCTTGCTCCGTTCGACAGTTATCGTGTCCACGGCCGGCCGGGCGGACAGAATCGATTTTGACACCGGATTCGTCATCAGTGCGTCCAACCTATAGTCATTTGAGATCATTTTCGGCTAAAATTTCGAAAATTACAGACATTTGGACTAAAGATAGCACGCTGTTCCCTTAGACCATACGAGCAAAAAGGCTCTGCTTGTAAAGTGTTGACATCTTTCTGCAAATTCCACAATGTTCAATTTAATAAAATTATATCCTAAAGATTCCAATTACTATTTTGGGGTTATTGTTTCAATAATTCGTGTTAAAAGCGTCTTTCCAGCTAGCAGTCCCTCTAAACTGAAAAGACTGTTATCTGGGCTCAGCACAGAAAGGCTATGCACCCAATCTCAGAGTCTTGGAAAATTCAATCCCCAAGAATAATAATCTTCGTCGTTGCACACGGTATAACGCACTATCACGATTTACAGTACTACAATCACTCAATTTCTTCGCACAAAAACATGGACACACATTTATTAAATCTTCGTGCTTATTAATTCTTCAATATTTTACATATCTACAGGGTAATTCATTAAGGTTGGCCACCGGCCGTATCTCGGAAACCGTTTATCCTATGACTTCCGGAAAAAAAATCTTATGACAAACTCAGCCCCTAGAAAATGATTAAAAATATTTTCAAGTTCGTAGTTCCCTACTAGAGGGCGCAATCTATCACTTGTAAAATATAATCTCTTTTTTTGCGAAATATTCTCCAGCTAACAGTGGTAAAGAATAATAAAATTAGAATCTACTCTTTCCATTCAACAACTTTTGTTTCAGTAATTTTTCTATATTTCCTATTTTTTAGTGATGGGATGGATAAACTTTTCTTCGCGAAAAAAACATTCTTACTCCTGTATGGGTGAACCGATTTTCACGTAATTAGATTTCATTCGAAGGCCATCGAAAGCAGATCACAGAAACATATGACAACAATATACCGGGTGATCCAATTGAAAACTACTGACTGTTTTATGTCACTTCGCCCTATTTGTGCGTTTTACTGGAAAATTTCAAATGCAATGCTATGATTCTAACCGAGTGAGAATAAGGCAAGCATTATCACCTACTGACTTTTTAAAATCACAGACAGATATCATTGGTCGTTTCGGAGTTATTGACATTTTTGTAAATTTTGATAAGTATTGATCAACACTGTGAAATGAAGGAGGAATTGAGTTATTTCATCCCTAAACAAATAGATGAAAGGAATAAACTCATCAAAACAACGAAACAAGCTGATTTAAAACCAGTAGGGGGAGAGGGGGCACATTGATGCACAAAAATTCAAACTCTTTTCGAATGAACTAGAAGCATCATATTTGAATAATTATTGTAACGTGTGCATTGATTAATATTTCATCTTCAATTTTTGTTATGAATTACCCGCAATAAACTTTTAGACATTCATATATAATAATTTAAGTAAAATAACGGTTTTGCATCATTGTGCCCCACCTAAGGGGCACTTTTATACACAGGGTGGGGCATTTTGATAAAACATTGAAATCGGTGGGAACTGCAAGAACTTATCACAAAATCAACTTTTATATGCATACAAAAGCGTCACTTACAATCAGTCTTACAAGTTTCTTCCAAAAATTCAGCAAAAAAACCATATTGTCTTATTCATTGACAAGAATCTTGCACATGATAACGAAAACAATAATATAACCTCCTCTCAAAATAATAAACAGTTTTCTCTAAATATATCGTCAGAAGTATCACAAAGTTTTATAGACCTTTGAATATTCAACAGAAATAATCATAAAATACTTATTATCTCAAAAACTAAAACATTCTTACACCCACTGTACATTATATCTAGATAGGTCTACTGAAAATTAGTAAAGAGATGATGTACGAGATGTGCCTTTGAAGAAAATTGGTTTCGGCAATTACAAGACTACGTCTGTGATATCAACACTTCTAGAATTGGAATAACAAACTTTGAACACCACGTTTTTTTCCTGAGATGAGATACTTGGTATTCAGTCATAGTATACTTTAAAATGACTTTGGCAACGTAATGAAGGACAGTTTTCGTTTTCTCGAACTTAATCAGCAAGAAATCTCCGGAATTTATAGCTTCTGGGTTAACAGTCTCATTAATTACTTCATCTTCTGTTTCAGATGCCATTTCTGTGTCTTCATCTTCACTTGTCATCAACAATTCATCGTGATTAGAATCGGAATCTGCTTCTGATGGCAAACATTTCACTTTCTTGTTCTTCACTTTGGATAAGCCTAAAAGCTTTTTCGCCGTTTTCAATTATTTTACTTTCTATAATTGCTTCTTTCTTTCTTTTTCTATCTGTAAGGTTTCGAGCCTATTTTTTCCTTGGGTTTCGGTATATATTCTTGACTGAACTTCACGTATTGCATCTTGTATATTCTTTTGGTTAATATTGTTCCTTTCAATCTTGGGCTTGTGAGTGCGGATCATTTTCTAGGAAAAGAATTTGAAAATCATTATATATTTATGACGATGCAGCTGGGGCAGATTGATACGCATCATTGTGCCCCGCACATTACTGAATCAAAGTGCCCCAACAGCCCATTTTCATAAATAATTAATTTATTGAATTATTCATTGATATTTTACTGACAAAAAAAATTTGAGGACAATTTTGGATATATTAACTTACCTTTGGTAGGATAGAAAAACAAAAATCACCAATTAGGCTTTGCTAAGACACGTTTGCATCACGGATAAAATTTTAGTAGGCGGCAGCACTAACACATTAGTGCTCGTCAACGGCAAACGGCGGACTGGCGTGAAGCGTTGTTACAACTGCTTTTCTTGGGGGTATCCTCGAGTACTATATTGATGCGACATCCTTTATAATCCCTTTCTTTCTTGAAATATTGATACTGAATAAATGTGCCCCCTGTGTCAAAGTACCCCGTCTCCCCCTAAGCTTTGGCGATACTGTTCATTTTCGGTATCTATAGCTGTAAAAGTTTTTTAGGACTATTGCAAACCACTGTTTTATGATGCCCCATTATTCAAACGAAGAAGCATATGATATGCTTAATGTTCATTTTGAATGTTTAGAAAATGCAGTAGCTGAAAGGGAATACCAGATACGATATCCTGGAAGACGTCGTCACTCCAAAAGGGTATTCAAAAGATTGACACGAAGAGTGCGAGAAACTATTAAGGTCCAATATCTTGGAAGAAGAAATAGAAAACGTAGAAGCCGTAATGAGGATAATATCATAAGAGTTTTGGCTTATTAACAAGACAAAGGTGCTTGAAATTTTAACGAAAGATCTTCCAATTCTTTCAGAAAATATTGCTATTCAAAGCAGGTTAGATATGTGGTATCAACAAGATGGTTGCCCGGCGCATTATGCTGCTAATGTTAGAGAATATTCACATTACGTCTTCTCAAAGAGGTATATTGGACGAGGGAGTATTTTTCCATGGCCAGAAAGATCATTCGACCTCACAGTATTAGATTTTTATTTTTGGGGGAGAATAAAGACTTAGTTTTCCGAACACCCCCCACTACAAGTGAGGATATTCAAAATAGATTTCGACAGGCAGCTTCTTCTCATACTGAAATTGTGGCCAGTGTCAACTCGACGAAAGAAAGACTAAATTTATGTGTAGAAAATAACGGTAGACATTTTAAATATTTGAATCGATTAGGTGTAAGTGTTGTTTTTCTGTTCAAATATTTTCGTTGTTGCTAATTTTTGTTTTATTTTATCGCATCATTGTTATTTCATGTGTGTTGAGTATTTTGCTGCGTTGTCAGGACGCATAAAGTCACTTCCTTGTTTATTCAAGCTCACAGAAAGGATCAACATTGATCAAAATTCACAAAAATGTCAATAACTCCGAAACGACCAATGATATCTGTCTGCGATTTTAAAAAGTCAGTAGGTGATAATGCTTGGCTTATTCTCACTCGGTTAGAATCATAGCATTGCATTTGAAATTTTTCAGTAAAATGCACAAATAGGGCGAAGTGACATAAAACACTCTGTAGTTTTCAATTGGATCACCCGGTATATTGTTGTCATATGTTTCTGTGATCTGCTTTCGATTGCCTTCGAATGAAATCTAATTACGTGAAAATCGGTTCACCCATATAGGAGTAAGAATGTTTTTTTCGTGAAGAAAAGTTCATCCATTCCACCACTAAAAAAAAGGAAATATAGAAAAATTACTGGGACAAAAGTTGTTGAATAGAAAGAGTAGATTCTTATTTTATTATTCTTTACCACTGTTAGCAGGAGAATATTTCGTAAAAAATGAGATTATATTTTACAAGTGATAGATTGCGCCCTCTAGTGGGGAACTACGAACTTGAAAATATTTTTAATCATTTTCTAGGGGCCGAATTTGTCATTATATTTTTTTTCCAGAAGTCATAGGACAAACAGTTTCCGAGATACGGCCGGTGGCCACCCTTAATGAATCACCCAGTATATCATTTGGGGGTTCAAAAGTGTGACGCGAGGAAATGTAGATATTCTCGCCGTGACGATCATTTTGGGGATATATCACAGAAAACAATAAAAATCTAAACATGTTTGCCAAAAAGTATTTTACCCACGAAGCGACCCCTTACCTCAGGTACCCCGGTCCAAAAACCTCACCTATTTCACAACCCTTCTATATATTGCGGCTTTCCAAAAATCCCTTATGAGCCCTATATTCATTACCATTTTGACATCTCTTGTCAAACACGAGTCTACGTCATACTGTGCTGGCAGACGTTCATGCGCGTGGTTGACGCGCACCGGGCACGTGTACTAGCACCAAGCCAAGTGAAGTTTACCTTGTCATTCTTGTTTTTGTTCAGCTTGTTATATATAAATCATCCGAAAATGAGTTCTAAAAATTACTATAAGTACTGTATAGTACCTACATGTGAAAGCACAACAGTCAGAACTCCAGATAAACTGTTCGTTCGGGTGCCTGTGAAAAATGGAATGAGGAAAAAGTGGTTGCAACTGGCAAAAAGAGACACAAACGTATCTTCGAATTCTCGAATGTATTTTTGTGAAGATCATTTCGATGTAAGTTACTATTTGATTATTTATATACCTCTATCTTGTAAATTTCTTAGTCAGTAAATACGCTTTCCATTTATAGCCCCAAATAATTTGAACTACCTCAATTCCATTTTCTCTGAAAAATCATGGGCTATTCGTAACCGGGATTGTTCGCAGGAGGTTGAAATATTTTAAACAGACATCATCATCATTGTTTGAGGACCTTAAACAATGTTATTACCTCTTATATATAACCTTACAACTAAAACTCGTGTCACTTGACAACGCGGGCCTGTCCGCCTGTCTGAGTTTTCATTTAAAATTTAGTGCCGACTTTCGTCCGCGAAATGTATGTAGCTTAAAGAAATCAGACAAAACAGGTGATTGACAATCGGTAATATTATGCGCATTAGGGTCTATTTGACACCAAATGTTTATATTTCAGTAGGAAAACAATATTATTCAATTTTATTTTATATTTTTGTGAATCATTTGACATTGTCTAGCAAAAACGCATCAAACTGTCATGGCTGGCCTGATGACGTCATAGTCTGTAAAACAAACATTATGTAATTGATGAATTAACACTATTAACAATAATAGTAAGTGATTTGGACACGTACTAAAAAATGAATTCTAAAATTTCCTATGAGTACTGTATGGTACTTCAAGGTAGAAGTACGACAATTAAAACTCCAATAAAATATGTATTCGTTCACGAGTCTGAGATAAGAGAAGTGAGGAATAAGTGGGTCCTGCTTGAAGGGGTAAATCAACTAATGACTGCCACTTCTCGAATGTACTTTTGTGAAGACCATTTCGAAGTTATATACTATTCGTATTTTAATCTCTAATTGTAAGAATTTGTAATTCGCATGAGTTTCTTTATTTCTTTCAAGTCCATCATAATGTCCACATATTGTAATGTTTCAGTTGAAGAAGGATATGGAAAATTATATGGAATACCATATCATGGGATCGGTGTCACAAGTCCGTTTGAAGCCAGGGTGTATTCCCACGAAATTTTCATGTCAATCAGTATTGAGGAATCAAATATCTTACAGGAACGAAATTTCAACCGATGATCAGAGTGCTCAAATTAAAGAAGAGGATGTTCATCCCAATGAATGGTGAGGGCCTTTAAACGCTAAATTTGAACATTGTAATGAATGAGAGCATGCAGAAGCTCCTACTACCACATTAAGGGGTCTGTCCTCAAAAGGTGGTATATTGGGTCATCGATAAAGAAAATTTGACGTGGTCAGCTCCAAGAGATAATATAATGTCTCATGACTTCAAGGTCCAATTCAGAATATCCCATTAATTTTTACTGAAATTGACAAATTTTTTTCGATATTCTAGAAGAGATACCCATAGCTTTTCTAATTGGCTATTCATCTCTATTTCCTCTGTTTTAGTGTTCACTATTCGACTGGAAGTAATCATAAGACGGACGAAGATATGGACATTTCGGAACAAGTTATTGACGAAGACAGTAAAATTTTCACAATAAAAACTGAATATGATGACTCAGATAGTGAGAAAAATACTGAAAGTAATAATAGTGTGAAGTTTGAACAATTAATTGAAAAATATGGATCTAACAGCCAAACTTGCTCAATCAAATGTGAATATGAAAACCTGGAGGATGAAGGAATTATTGAAAGCAGCAATGTAAAGATTGAAGATTTGGATATTTTCAGTGGCAAAAATGGAGATCATGTCAAATGTGAATACGATGACCAGAAAGATGAGGGAATTAATGAAAGTAACAATGTGAAGATTGAAGATGTGGATACTTTTAGTAACAAAAATGTAGATAATGTCAAATGTGAATATGATATCCTGGAATATGAAGGAATCAATGCAAGAAACAATGTGAAGATTGAAGATGTGGATATTTTCAGTATCAAAAATAGAGATTATGTCTGGGAAGTCTCAGTCAAGAGTAAGTGACATTGGTTGGTTCATCAGAACAAACTTATGAAAAAAAACAAATGGAAGAAATCACATTGATGGAAAAAATTCGTTCAACTGTTTTCCAAGAATCCATTAGTGAAAGTGGAGATTAGAACGTAGAAGTGTCAGTCAACAGTGAATATGACATAAGCGGTTCATCAGAACAAATTGATGAAAGGCAAATGATTGAAGGAAGATATCGATTCAACCATTTTCCAAGAATCCACCGACGAAAGTGGAGATTATAATGTAGAAGTCTCAGTCAATAGCGAATGTGACATAAGTGTCTCATCAAGACAAATTAGTCAAGAGAGAATTATTTTCACACAGAAAAACTACCTATGTCATTTCTGTGATTATGCTGGAATGCGGATGAGTACACTTCGCAAGCATATAAATTCTGTTCATTTGAATTTGAGACAGTTTCGATGTAACCTCTGTTCGTATGTTGCACTTCAGAAAGGAACTCTAAAAAGGGATTTCTACTCAATCCATTCAATTACGAGACAACACAAATCTAACTTATGTGATTTTACTTATAAACAAAGAAAACGATTTGAAATAACATATGGAACGAGTCCATTTGAATATGAATAAATTAAAATGTCGCCTTTGTGGTTATACGACTGATAGACCATATTACATAACCAGACATATCAACAATATGAACCGAAGGTCTAGTTCAGACTATTCACTTGCTGAAAACCCTTCAATTCTTACTACTGTGACGATTAGGGAATCCAACGACCTGTCAAAATAATCCCACGTGGCGTTTGGAGGGCAAACAAGTTTGTTTACTTTGTAAACTAGTTCTATTTTGGAAGCTTTTTCTGAGTATTTCACACTGATTGGTGTATAATATCGTTTAGTTTTATTGAAAAATATAGTGAATAGTGAGAACTAAGTGAGAAAAATGCCTGTAACATGTATAATGGTCAATTGTGGAAGCCCTTCAAATCGGGACCTTAGGAGTACCTACTGTGAAAAGCTCTTTGCATTACCCTCAGAGAAAGAATAATTATCTTAAATGCTCAATAAATACAATAAAAGAAGCTTGAAACTTCAGCTATAAATAAAGCCATTGATGGAAGGAGGCTGAGGAAATGAACAAATCACCTACTCAATCTTGCCAACGTTCCGTCATTTGTATTGCCTTCTAGGTTCTATCAAAGGATAATACAATATAAGCACTAAGAATCCAAACATCAGATTATATTGCTCAAACTTCATCTTTCTATTCAAATGTTCCAACTTTAAAGACATTATAAAATTTTCAACCAATATACTTGTACAATACACCACATTCTCCAAAAGTTTTTATTGATGTAGTTGAGAGAGTTTTTGTATTTTTAGCTAATTTTATGGACGTCACAATTTGAGGAGCTTTTGGTAACTAGTTTTTGAGATAAAGAAGTCTACTTGATAAAGGAATACCATCATAAGTGAATACAAATTTTTCTGTAATATCTTACGATATACTTTTATTGTCTTCAACGTCCTTTGTATGAATGAAAAATTTAATTTTTATACCAACTTACATAAAATGATTGTAATAAAACACTTGACAAAACGGTAACATAATAAACAATTTTTGTATTGTCTCAAGTTTTTTACTTCAATCATTTTATGTCGGTTTATATAATAACTAAATTTGTCATTCATGCGTAGAATTTTGAAGACAATAAAAGTATATCGAAAGATATTATGTTAAGGTATTCATAAAAATCTGTATTTTTTTAGTGAATGAATATTTTATTTTTTTTATATGATCCTCACGAAATTTTGTGAAATTCTTTATGTTGATGCTTCAGAACGGCTAACCAAGTTTCATTTGGATCAGATCAGTATTTTATGAGTTATTGAGAAAACAAAATTGCAAAACCGAGATATTTATGATAGATAGATAGATTTATTTCATAAAACATTAATAAAATGTATAACAACGTCAATTAAAAAGAGAAAAAACGAACAGACAACTCAAACAAAAGCTGAACATTAAGGATGCGGCCCATTCAGAAATTCCTCCACCGTGTAAATAGTTCTTTCCAGCAACAGGCCAATCACCATCCTCCTGAATTGAGGGCGCACACCAATAGACTTAATATCTTTGGGCAATCTGTTGAACAATTTGACACAAACATGATTAGTTCCATGCTGACATAACTTTATTCGGCTGGGTGCTATGGAAAGTTCATTTCTCCTCCTGGTATCATAATCATGAAAAAATCCATTGTGCTTGAAGCTGTTCTTGTTGTCGTACACATAGAGAACACATGCAAGTATATACAGAGCAGGGACAGTCAGCATTCTCAACCTCTTGAAGAGTCCCCTACAGCTTTCTCTTCTGTTACTGCCGCACACACTTCTTCTGCAATACGAGTACCCTTTCAAGATGTGGACTGTTTCCCCAAATTATAATCGCATAGGTGACTCGACTATGAAAGTTGGCATAGTAAGCAGCCAATGCCGTTTCCTTATTTCCAATCTGCATCATCCTATGTACAGTGTAAATGGCCCTCGACAGCCTCCTGTTCAGTGCTTCGCTATGTTCGTTCCATTTCAAATCTTGTTGAAAGGTTACACCCAAGAATACCATCGAACGCGCCTTCGCACGCACTGCGGAGGAAAAAGTTAGTGTCTGTGTCTTATCCCCATTCAGCACAAGCCCATTTGCCCCAAACCACTCAGCAGCAGACCCCAAAGCCACTCCAGTCCGCTCACTCACCAAGCTCTCATTTTCAGCCTGACTGATAAACGAAGTGTCGTCAGCAAAATTTGCAACCAAGGCACAGGGAACACTAAGAGGCAAATCGTTTATATAAATGAGGAACAAAATTGGCCCCAACACCGAGCCTTGCGGCACACCACAATGGATCTTCATCTTCTCCGACCACTTCTCATTCACCTTGACTAACTGGCAACGGTCCTTCAGATATGATTCGAAAATTTTGAGGGGTAATCCTCTTATGCCATAATGCTCAAGCTTAGTCAACAATATTCGATGGCAGACGCAGTCGAAGGCCTTGCTGAGGTCCACGCAAGTAATTTGTGTGCTCTTCTTCTCGTTTAGACCTTCCAGAATGCGCTCCAAAAAGCTTATCATCGCACTTATCGTCGATTTTCCCCTCCTATATCCGTGCTGACTTGGTGAAAAGAGCTGGTACTTTTCAAAATACTCTACGAGTCTGTTCTTAAGCAGCACCTCGAGAAACTTCGACAGAGCTGGCAAAATCGAAATGGGCCTGAAGTTCCTAGCGTCATCTTTATTACCTTTCTTGAATAGAGGTATAACCTTGGCCACCTTCATACTTTCAGGAAACACTCCCTCATTGAAGCATCCATTTATTACCTTGGCTAAAGGTGCAACAATCGCAGGCAAAATCTCCCTGAACATGCGGGTACTGTGATCATATATATATCTCTGGAGTCCTTACCTTTCATCAATTTTCCAATATTTAGCAGTTCTGTTTCGGTAGTCTCATAAAGCCAAAAGGAATTGCCCATGCTCGGTTGCCTTCTGAGAAAATCTTGGGGTTCATGTTTAGTAGAACCTATGTTCTCAGACAACTTCCTACCAACATTTGTGAAAAACTCATTCAGTTCATCTGCTGTTAAAGTTGTTTTCTCTGTGGTCGTTCCGTTTCTCGTTGCACATCCCTCGCGATGTCATTCTGAATGTGGTCCATTCTTATCGCTTGTGACACTTTTCGACTCAAAATTCGAAAATTGAATTCCTTTGGGCCAAAGCTTATCGCTCTTTTTCCTTAAAACAAGCGCGTAAATTTTTTTTTTTTGATAATCACTTTAGGGGACCGTCCAACCATTCGCTGATGGGTAAACAATTAACAGTGCTGTTCCTAACGTGGCGCAAGGAATTAGTAACAAAGCCTACATAGAACACACCCGGTATCCTAGGTCGTCGCACAAGCTTTAAGCTTCTGAGGGGTTTCGTTGAAGCCTAGGATAGTCGGAAAAAATACAAATACTAAACATACTTATCTGTGATCTGACAATAAGCACACTTGAAATGATTACTAAGATTTACTGGTAAATGAAATATATTTTTCTATAAAAATATTATGTAAAAATTTGTATTATAAAATGCTTCACAGTTGTATCTATAAATAACAAAAATATATTGATATTTTAATGGTATAATGTCAACATTATAAAAATTGTCTACTATTTGATATCAGCATAAATGTATCATTTATTTCACTGGCAATGATCTAAGTAATATCTTGCTGCAAACACTTCCTGACCTCAAATACTGTCATCTGTATTTTCATCATCAGAGTCTTCAGTCTTGTTGTCGCACATTTCTTCAAAATTGCAAGAGGCCGTGTCACTCCTGTAGTATTTAAGTATTTCATTGTAGTCACATAGATCACTTGTGGGACAACTCGGTAACCTCACAACACGTTCTTGGTGAAGTGCCAGAACTTTTGGAGTCCCGTCACATCTGCAACAAATATCGTTATTAAAATTATAGTGAGTGACAAACTCGTACATCCTCTTCGTTGTACCTAGAGTTATGAAATTTGGACCAGCATTAACTTTAGATTTTTTAATGGGATACCCTGTTTATTATACTAATGAAATTTTTGTGATTATCTGAATTCAATAATAACTTAGTGTTAATAACTATTTGAGTTCACTGTGAATAGAATATTGATAACAAAACAGTGAGTAACTACTCTCTAATCCACTTAAACCTTCTGCGTCTAACGCACGTTTCGGGAACGAAGTTTCCTTTGTAAAAGACATATCGTTACTGGTAAGTGTTAATGTTTCTTTCGTGTTCTGTAGCCACCTGGATAAATTATCGTTATTGAGCTGAGAAGATAACTCAACTATGGTCACAATACCATGATGAAACCTTTTGGTATTAACTAGATATTTCTATAGCAGATTTCTAGCTGAATTACGAAGGCCCAATTCATGAATGGGCAAAATCCATCAAATGATTTTGACGGTATATACATTCGAAATCTTTTTTTCGAGAAATACAGATAGGACTAAAATAAAATATAGTAATTGGTCAAACAACAGCAGCATTATGGTCCATGCAAGAGAATAATATCTACAGAATCATAAATTTCGGAAATTCGGGTAAAATTATAATGCACTGTTTTCCAAAAGAAGCGTTTAAAACATTTGTTGTATACAAATGACAAATATTATATAAGAAATATAAATTAACGAATAAAATCGCAACATTCAGAACTGAGATGAAATAACCTAAAAAGATAAAAGTTGACCATCTACGGTTCTTATTTCCTGCATAAAGGCTTTCATTGTTTCACTTATTTCAACGTCCATATCATTCCAATTGCTTCATTAACTCACATTTACATACATTGTGATGAAACTATAGGGCATTGTTTTCCGGAGCAAGCATGTCAAAATGTATTCTCTCAAAACCTTGCATGTAATTGTTTACAATTGGAATCGAAAATTCTATGCTTAGGAATACCGAAAAACTCCAATCGCCGTCAAACCTTTTAATTTGCAACGAGAAAACTATCTCTAAAATTTGCCTCCACATATTGATTGTTTAAAGTTTAAATAGTGGTTCCTCCCGTGACGTACCGGGTTAACCACTATCTCTATTATAGTGAACCTTTCTCTTAAGCAAGGCAATAGAGAGCATCGGCTGTATAAATCAGAGAATCGTGCAACAAGGAGGCGATCTACCGCCTTTCACCCACTTTGATGATTCGTGTCACATGAAAGAAACCTTTTATCTTGAGAACTGTTAACCTTCTAAAACACTTTTTCTTACATCAATACTTTGTTGACCAACATTTTTACTCACTTCATCAAAACCAAAGCCAAGTTGGTTGCAAAGGATCCTACACGACCGACTCTGAAACTCCTTTCATCTACTTTGTCATTGAAGTTATGTTGTGTCAGTGGTTTGTCTTCTTTATACAGCTCCAAATGTGACAACAGTTTCAAAAGAGTTCCGGAATGTGTGAAGTAAACAGTTGCCTTAGGATAGGAGTTTTTACTGAAATGTTTCTTTATTAAAAACATGATTTTGGAATAGAACAAATATCTCACCTATCAAAGAAAGAAACAATATCGTCAAAAGCTACACAAGCTTGTTTATGGTTAAGATTGTAACCATATCCATCAATCCAATAGTATTTCAAGTCGTCGTAGTATTCAAAAACCTGTAATTATTTGTGTATAAAATACAATAAAAGAAAATGATTTCGCAAAAGGAAAATGTACAAACCTTCATGTCATTGATGGTAAAAGGCGAACACCAGGGAGATTTTACATTTGCCTTCCAAGCCGTTTCGAAAGCACAGGTTTGATACATTGTATAAGCGTCCTCTGAAAATAAATAATTGATAATATTTTTCAGAAACTATTCATTACATTTGGAAAAAATTTTGGTCATACTCTTAGCTTCATATTTCACAGCCGTGTAATAAATTTCAATTTGATACGATTGTAATGTTTGTAGATATTGTGAAAAAATATTGAAAAAAACATGTCAGCAGTTTTTGCGCGCATTTTCAAATTCAGTGCCCTTCTAGTAATTCCTTAATGAAATCATCTGCAAAAAAATCTGCTACCCATAAGCTTCTTTGTGTAGTTGAAATTTTCAGGAATATCCTGCTAATTTTCTGTGAAAAAAAAGATTTGGGAAAAAATTTCAACATCGGTCATATTTTGTTGCAAACTATTTTACATAGTCAAGCTACATTTGTGTTGACTTATGTCGGTCAATTTTTCAGGAGATACTCTCAACTTTTTGAGCAAATGGCGAAAATTAGAAGATGGAAGAATGCAGGGCCAACTTTCCACACCAACAATAATTCTGTACCATAAAAGCCGATTTACATCAGATGAGCTAATGCTCATTCTATCATCTATCCCCATTCTATGAAATTCTTCTACTACTCTATGTAATGTATAAATGCCGAAAGCGTGCTTTCGTTTACACCTTAAAGATCAACAAGACGATCTTGGCTTTTCTGAGCCAAAATTTGAAAAAGAGCTCACAAAATACACTGAAGAACGTATTCTTTTGGCGATACAGAATATTTTTGGGAAATTCACAAAACCTACAAAGTAATCGTTTATAATTATGGATATCGAAACTGACATCTAGGCAAAGGATAATCTGTCAATGTGGATAACCCTAACTATAACCGGAACTTTTGGTCCATCCCTTCATAATCGATTTCAAGCGATGGACCAAAAGCTCTGGTTATAATTGCGGTTATCCAAACTGACATATAGGCAAAGGATTGTCTGTCAATGTGGATAACCGTAACTATAACCGGAGCTTTTGGTCTATCTCTTGAAATCGATTCATGATTTAAATAAATCCATGATGTCAAAATCGAGTTGGAGAATGTATTTGTTAGGGGTGAAACACTCCTTATGTCACCTCTTCTACTCACCAAAATAAATGAAAATTACAAGCAAGGACGCTTGGAACTCTTATGGAATAAATATTCAGAATTTACAGTTGAATTCAAGATAATTAAATCATTCTGATGAACTTCCACCAAGTAAATACTGATATCAATTTGACATTCAACCTACCGAATGACAATGAATCCTTCGGCAATTTTAACCTATGATTAATTTCTTCAACTGTCTTCACCATTAGAGGACTTGCTCCAAAAGCTTTGCGATATGACAAACTTTCCGGATTATTTTTAACGTCCTTTCTCCATTTGCTGCACAACTTATAGAACTGAAAATTTTAGAGATAGTTAAAATATTGATTATAATAAAATAGCTTTTGACTTACTCTCAAGATGGGATCTTTTTTCGAAGGCTCAGGATACCATACAGACTTTGCTGTATTTTTGCCGAAGAGGCCTACAGCAAAATAATAGGCACTCTTTTTGGTTCTTTGCGAATCGGTATATTTGAACTAGAAGAAATCATTCAGAGAAAAATAGAGGGAAATACCTAAATCTTACCTTATATGAAGTATTACTGTATATATTACTCAGAAGAGAGGGAAATCTACTCTGCATCCTCTCAGCTATATTGATCATTTCATTGTGTCCTTCACTTGTTAATTTTTTGGAATCTTTTTTGTGTAGTTTTTGTTCCCATTTCTGGAGTGCATTCAGATCAGAATTGTGCAGGACTTCTGAAGTAGAAATGGAAAAGATTTAAAATAATTCGCAGGAAATAAGAAAATATTACCATATAAATCTATAACTTCTGAATTATATTTGCTGGGATATTCTAAATTATCAAAGCTAGACTATATTTTACAAGAACAAATTTTCATGAATCACTGAATCAAGTATTTGTTTCTGGTACAATGGAAACTGAACTCTTTGATAGTTGTAATATGTTCCTCATTTTTGAAGGTCTAATTTTGGTAATATCGTAATTTTAAAAGAAACTAATCGAATTTTACTTATACGGACTGAATCGATACCTGACGATATTGTATTGTGCTTCAATATAAGATTTCTTATCTCAGGCAATCTGTCACCCATTGATTCGATGAAAGAGCGACTGGGGTTTCTTGTGCCATGTCTGACGATCATCCATATCTTTGAAGGTGTACACCCTGAAAGAGCTCCATGAGTTACTAGTTCAATAGTAAATTCCTTTTTTTTTACCTGGATAGTCTATCTTTCCAAAGGTATTGTTACCAACAAACCTGTAGGGCGTTTTCGAACCCAAGTAATTTTGGTAAGCTATGGGATTGTTACTACATATTTCACTACCGAAACTGAAGCTCACAACTATGGTTAGAAGAAAAAGTATTCTGTTCTCCATGAATCTAGATTGAGATTACGTTGTAAATGATCGCGAAATGTACTGTTTTATAATCTTCGTTGGCATAAAATCTATAGTTTACGCTCATAACTTGTAAAACCAGAAATACCGTTAGTGACCTGTAACCACATAACCTCTAGTATTTTTAAACAGCAAATCAGTGTAAAAATCCTTTGTTTATTTATATTTTCATTAACCTAGTAGGGTTGGGGAAAAACCATAAGTAGGGAAATCTTGACCTTCATTCCTGTAATGTCAGAGCTCATACTACGAAAATCCTGTAGCCGTAGATCAAATGAAAGTAGACGAAACGTGAACTTTCGTACAGATGCGGCTCTGGAAAATTTTATTATGAATAACTCGAATATAACCTGAGGGGCCAGAGTTCGTTTTTTTCAAAAAAAATTTAGGGTGCAGGTTGAAAAAAACAGTAAGAATACGTAATGTTTCGGGATAATAAGAAATAAATTTTTTCAAAAAATAATGAACCAGCAGAACGACACCCCGTTTTATCTTATTAACGCATTCTACTATTTCTTGCTGCTATTGGCATCGTTGAAGCAGGCAGACCGTAGGCATGTGCCTGACCTTGAAATATTAACGAGATTTTATGAAACTTGAATGTGGCTGGCTTGCCGAAATCCACGAAGCCGTAATTCACCAGCCCGCGGTACTGTTTGCTCTGAAGACGCGACTTTTTTCAAACAGAATCCATAGACAAGATGTATATCAGAACCAGAGACTCTGGTACCGCAAGTGATTATTCCTTGCTAGAGCGATTAACTTTGCGAGATATATCATGATTTATAGTAATGATTTGCCAAAACATAATTCTTCAAAAATTGAACAAAGTTAACATAAACACAGGGACTTTAAATCATCAATCACCTTCACCTTGATCTGAGCTAATCAACCACCTTCGCCTTTGATTTATCATATTTTGTGTATGGCTCAGATAGATATTTGCCCTAGTATCTGTAGGCGGCGTAGATTAACTGAGTTGCCAGACGATGGCGCCACTGACCGACGCACGCTAGCTACATCATTCCAACACAGCATAAGGGCGTCGGTCATTGTCTCTCACTACGCTGCTTCTGCTGTTGTCATAGGCAAGTGCCAGAGGATTCAGCCTATCTGGTGAGTCCACCTCTGGCACTGGGACGAAACAACTTTCCCTAAGAGCAAGCCGTCCTGCACATGGTGCGAACTCACGAGAACAGCCAAATATCTATGTTGATTTGTTAAACTGGAGCTCTGTCATCTTCATGAACCATTTTTATATAAGAATTGCGACGGCGTAGAATGTATAAGATGGATTTGCATTCCCGCCTATTTTGGATTTTCTCTATGATTCCAGTCATTTTAGTATGCTTTATTAAAATATAAATCGTAGATGTTCTTCTGTGGAAATCGGAGTTTTTATTGGGATCAAAAGAAGCCAAATATGTATCAATAAATGGCACTTTTGCTGAAGCTCCAAAAATAATACTCGATAATTAATTAATTTATTAATAAATAGGGTAAAACGGGACATTTACAGGGGTAATATCAATAAATAAATACACTTTCCTTTTGAGATTTCCTAATGATGCTTGCGTAATATTCATCTACAGTACATATTGTTTCCTGATTCCGAATGCTGTAAATAAAATCGTCAGTTTTATTATGATTTATACTTAAGTATTTTCCATGCAATCAGAAAGCAAGCATATAAAGAGCTGGGTGAGGTAAATCTGCAGTTTCGGGTTACGACGAGTGGATTTAAAAATAAGATATTAATATCAAAAGATATTATCCAAGGGTATTCAGGAGAAATCTGTAGTTTTAAAGATTAAAATCTATAAGATCTGAATCAATACATACATTTTCTTCTGTATCTTCTTAGGCCCTTCGATCTGATTCCATTTCGAAACTTTATGATTATTAACACTCATTAAACCCAATATAGATATCCACAATGGATACTGGTGGAGATCATTCCTTTCTCTCCATTTATCAAAGAATCTCTGTGAAAAGCTAAGAAATTCGGAAGCTTGCTGTGATTCGCCCAAATCCCCAAAGTATTTTATGTAATTTGTGAATAAAAATGAAACCATATTTTCAGGTTGAGATTCAAGTTCCATTATTAAACTTTCTATGTTACAGTTTATTTTTCCATCTTCACTTCTTCTAGGATTCAGAATCCTGCCTAAAGCATGAAATAACCCAAGCGTTTCATCCTTTGCCATTATTTTGATGCTTGAAGATTTTTCCGTTCTTTTCCTTTTAGTGCCAGATTTAGCTGTTAAATTTTTTTCTGTTGGCAGCTCTTTGCTTCCTTAAAATTGCAGTTTCAAACTAATTAGTGAATATAGATTATTTTTTTACTAAAAATAGATATAATTACCTAATAAAGTAGCAAAATAGAATTGGTTGATAGCACACCTAATATCTCCACTTGTTGAAGATAAAATTGCATCTACTATTTTTGGAGAGGGAGTTTGAAAAATATCTTTATTTCTCTGTACTAAATCATGTGCTCTTTTCAAAGCACTCTTCAATAAAGTTGGGGCACAAGCATTAAAACTAAAAGTACAATCTGATATCAACTTGAAAAATACTGCAAGTAAACAGTGCATAATTGCTTCATGTTTTAACACATGCAAAGAATTGAAACAGTTATTCTACACTCTAATGGAGTTCAACCATATGTTTTATTTTATGAACTCACCTTATATGTGCAATTCCATATTTAACTAAAACTTCTTGTGGAAATAAGTTATACACCAAGTTGACCTTGTTATTAGCGACTTCTGTACAAATGAATACTATAGGATATTTGGATTTATAATAGCACTGACTGAAAATAAATGTTGAAACAGATTTCAGAAAAAAATTAAAACAACTTACTCCAATATATCAGCAAAGTCTCCATGATGTTTCATGAAGACATTAGGAAAATCTTTGACTAACACAATCCTTTTAAATGTGGGTACATCAAAAAGTGAAGCATAATTCGATTCAGTAGTAAGAAATTCCAAAAATCTGTTAACTTGGTTAGGTCCTCTTACTAATTCAAAGTCTTGATCAACTGGATTTATCCATTCAGAAATAGAAATGTCCAAGTTTTTGCACAGGACATTCAGAGTAGCTGTTTTGCCTGAACCAGTAGGGCCTGATAGAAGCAGAAACGGAGTATTCTCCTGAAAAACATTAATTCATTTCTTGGTGAGCGCAGGTTTTTAAAACATATAAATTAACACACTTTGAATCCATTGGAGATCACATTTTCTAACCATGATTTTACTGCTT